>JAPDVR010000017.1:10629333-11829333 GCA_026230005.1 Gila orcuttii
CGGCCAGACCTTTGGTGCGCCCCCCAAACAACACGAAAAGCTGCTCAGCGCGTCTGAACGCGGCAGCGCGCGTAGTGTATAATCTCAGAGCCCGAACCGGGCAGAGGAGATTAGCGTCGCGCTCACTATCGGATGGAGGCAGAGCCGATAGAAAAATAATCTGAGCCCTGAACGGGGTACCAATCGCCTTCGGGACATAGCCATGCCTAGGTTTGAGAATGACGACTGAATCATTCGGTCCAAACTCGAGACACGCGGCGCTGGATGAGAGCGCGTGAAGATCCCCCACGCGTTTTACTGAGGACAGAGCCGTCAGAAAAACGGTTTTGAGCGAGAGGTATTTTAGGTCCACAGACTCGAGCGGTTCGAACGGGGGTGCTTTCATAGCTTCGAGGACTATAGAAAGATCCCAGATAGGAACCGAC
Organism: Gila orcuttii; assembly: GCA_026230005.1. Taxonomy (NCBI): domain Eukaryota; kingdom Metazoa; phylum Chordata; class Actinopteri; order Cypriniformes; family Leuciscidae; genus Gila; species Gila orcuttii. Next base: position 10,629,759 of record JAPDVR010000017.1, read on the forward strand.
GGGGGCCGCGGAGGATTCATCCTTTTAGCTCCCCTGAGGAAGCGGATGACTAACTCGTCTTTGCCCAGGGACTGAGCGCGCCGGGGTTCAGAGAACGCCGCGACGGCCGCCACGTAAACCTTGAGAGTGGAGGGGGACCTGCCCTTGTCCGGCATCTCTTGAAGGAAAGTTAGCAAAGACGGTACCTCGCATGACCGTGGGTCCAGATGTTTTTCGGTGCACCATTTTGAGAACACAGACCATTTAGACGCATAGAGCCTTCTCGTGGAAGGTGCTCTAGCCTGTATGATAGTGTTTCTTACTCCCTCTGGCAAATCGACGAATAGTCGTTGATCACCCATGCATGAAGCGCCAGGTGCCAGAAGGTGCCAGATCGTGCCGCGAGCCTGAGAGAGGAGATCTGCTCTGACTGGGATGGGCCACGGGGCTGTCTGTGACAGCTGAGTGAGCTCCGGAACCCAGCTTTGACTCTCCCAACGCGGAGCTATGAGGAGCACCGAGTGGCGTGTGTCCCTGATCCTCTGAATTACCTGATGTAACAGAGCGATCGGAGGGAATGCATAGAGCGGGCGGCGAGGCCATTCCTGGGCTAGCGCGTCCTCGCTCCTCGTAAAATATATTGGGCAGTGAGCGTTCTCTTCTGACGCGAAGAGGTCTACTTCTGCTCTGCCGAATAGCCGCCACAGTATTTGGACCGTCTGTGTGTTCAGGGACCATTCTCCTATGGAGATGAGGTTCCTGGATAGTATGTCTGGACCGTCGTTCAGATGGCCCGGCACATGCGTCGCTCTGAGCGAAAGCAGGCGGCTCTGGGACCAAACTAGAATGCGGTGCGTCAGAAGAAAGAGATTCTTGGATCTGACACCGCCCTGACGGTTGATATAGGAGACCACAGCCATGTTGTCCGAACGGATCAGGACGTGGTGTCCCCGAATGAGCGGGAGGAAGCGTGAGAGCGCGTTCTCGACCGCGAGCATTTCCAGACAGTTTATGTGTAAGGGGCTTTCCTGAGTCGACCAGAGGCCAAAGGCCGGTGAGCCCTCGCAGACTGCACCCCAACCCCTGTTGGATGCATCTGTCGAGATGACTTTTCGGCGGGAAAAGGTCCCCATCGTGACGCCCTGCCGAAACCATTCTGCTACTGTCCATGGCTGCAGTGCCGTGAGACATGTCTGCGTAACCCTGACCAGCTGGCGGCCTGTGTTCCACGCGTGGTGGGGTACACGCCGGTTTAACCAGAGCTGAAGCGGGCGCATGTGCAGAAGGCCCAGCTGAAGCACAGCGGAGGCTGAGGCCATGTAACCCAGCATCCTCTGAAAGGTTTTCAGGGGTATGCGGGTGCCCATCTGAAACGAAGCGGCTAGACGCTGAATACTGCGTGCGCGCTGTGAGGACAGGCGAGCCGTCATTGAAACCGAGTTCAAATCTATTCCTAGGAAGGAAATCGATTGACTGGGTTGAAGGGAGCTCTTTGTCCAGTTGACAGAGAGGCCCAGTGTTTTCAGATGGTCGAGGAGAACTGCGCGGTGCGACAGAAGCTCCGTCTGTGATTGAGCCAAAATCAGCCAGTCGTCCAGATAATTCAGTATACGCAGCCCCTGACTCCGCAGGGGGGCGAGCGCCGTATCCATGCACTTCGTGAATGTACGGGGCGCCAGGGATAAGCCGAACGGGAGAACGGCATATTGATATACATGACCCTCGAAGGCGAAACGTAAGAATGGCCTGTGACGGGGATTTATCTGGATCTGAAAATAGGCGTCTTTCAGGTCTAGAGAGATGAACCAGTCCCCCTGGCGCACTTGCGCGAGGAGTTTCCTGGTAGTGAGCATCTTGAACGGTCTCTTCATGAGCGCTTTGTTCAAAGACCTGAGATCTAAAATCGGTCTGAGGCCGCCGTCTTTCTTGGGAACCAGAAAATAACGGCCGTAAAATCCCGACTCGGTCATAGATGGCGGGACTCTCTCTATAGCGCCTTTTTGTAGCAACGTCGCTATTTCTGAGCGAAGCGTGCCGGCGGCCAGCGGACTGACAGTGGATTCGAGCCGAGCGCGTGCACGAGGCGGGCGGCGGCGAAACTGTAACAGATAGCCGTTCTTTATAATGCTTAGCACCCACGGGGAAATGCCTGGAATGGCTTCCCACGCTTTGGAGCATGCGGCTAGTGGCCGAGTGGTTATCACGCCCTGATTGCTGTACATAGCGGGCTGAACACAGAGTGTGGGCGCGCTTTGAATGTGTGTTGCAACGGGACTTGCACTCAGAGAGGAGTCTTTGGGCCGTGAAACAGAGCGAGCAGAGAGGGGACACGTGCATGAATTCATGGGCGTGTTTATTTTCTCTGATGTTAGAGCGGGCTGTGCCCGTCTCATGTGAAGGGGCTCTGAGAGAGACACGGGATATGTTATGCTTGTGTGTATGGGTGAACACATGTTTGTGGGCACCTTTTCTACACAACCGGCAAATTTTCTCTTTTTGAGATTTTTCTGGGTAGCTGTAAAAACGGCTTTTTGTCGCTCGCAAGCGGGTAGGGACTCCGGCTTGTTTATGGCGGTAAACACTACAGCAGTCGGCGAAACAACGGGGACTGGCAGAGGGCGAAGCTTTGACGGCGGTCCGGCCGCAGCGGGAGAACGCCGTCGTTTTCTTAACTTTGCTAGGCAGACTTCTGATGATCAGGCTTCAGCGTGATTTTGGGTCGCGGACCCCTTGGGGGCGGCGGTCTGCGGCGGCTGTCAGAGCGAGAGCGAGGGCGGCCGCCCTGTCTGCGCTGGGCTGTTTGAGTCTGCTGAGAAGGGCGCTGCGGTGGGGCTCTGACAGGAGGCTCACGAGAGCGGCCTGCGGAAGAGCTAGCGCGGCGGGGCAGAAACAAGTTCATGGCCTGGGTAGCTTTCTGGACTTCGGAAAAGCGATCAACAATTCCCGTGACAGCAGATCCAAAAAGACCCGTCGGGGAGAGAGGCGCGTTAAGAAACGCGGCGCGCTCGGAATCTCCCATGTCCGCGAGTGTTAGCCATAAATGTCTTTCAGCTACACACAGACTAGCCATGCATCTCCCCAGAGCTTGTGCGGCGGCTTTAGTGGCGCGAAGGGCGAGGTCCGTAGCACTTCTTAGATCCGTGACAGCGGGGGAGGGGTTCCTACCGCTCTCAGCCCATTCACGGAGAATATCGCTCTGTAGTACTTGGAGGACAGACATAGAGTGAAGCGCTGCGGCGGCTTGACCAGCGGCGGCATAAGCGCGAGCGTGAAAACTCGAGGTCGCTCTGCAAGCTTTCGAAGGAAGCGTGGGAGAAGAACGCCATCTAGCAGAGGGCGGGCAGAGGTGTGCGGCGACCAAGTCCTCGACAGGTGGCATGGAAGAGTAGCCCTTTTCAGCGGCTCCGTCCACTGAGCGCAGCGAGGCGGAAATGTCGGAGCGGTTTCTAGCCGAAAGTGGAGTATTCCAGGACTTCGTCAGTTCTGCGTGAAGTTCAGGCAGAAATGGGGCGGCCCGGTTGCATGCGGGAGTCGAGCGCCGGTGAAAGAAGCTGCCGTCCATCCGGTTCGGGGGCTGCTCGGGTGGAGGAGCCCACTCGAGACCGAGGCGTTCAACGGCCTGTGAGAGGAGGCGCATTAGTTCTTCCTCTATGCCAGCGCGAGTCCCCGCTGACTCTCTCGTGGAACCGAGAGATGACCAGTCTTCACTGTCTGAAGCGAGCAGTGAACATGAGTCCTTCTCCTCCGCGGCGTCATCGGAAGCGACAGAGCGGCCACTCGGCGGCAACTGTAAGTCCGGCTGGGGCGGGGAGGGAGAGCGGGAAGCGGGAAGCGGCGGCGGTGGCGGCGGCGGCCCGCATGTTTCCGCAGGGGGCTCCGGCGGCCTCTGGGCGCGGCGTTTCTTCTTACGCGGCGAAGAGAGAGGCGGCGCGGGAGCGGATTGAGCCGCTAGGAGTCGTGCCCGCAGGGACGACAATGGCAGGCTTTCACAGAAGTCGCAACCTCCATCCGCGAGGGCGAGTTCTGCGTGCTCGAGTCCCAGGCAGAGAGCGCAGACAATATGGCGGTCTCCGTCCTCGAGAGGAGCGCGGAAATTCGAGACATCTTTAAAAAGACGCTCAGCTCTTTTAAAACAGAGAAGGATACAGTCGTCGGATGGCACTAGCTTGCAGGGCGGCTGAAGGTGGCGAAGACGGCCGGCTTCTTCAGGGTCCGTGAGCTCGCTAGAGTGATGCCTTCTCGACGGCGACGGCTTTCCTCTTCTCAGAAACAGCAGAAGCGTGTAGCTTGCTGAAGATGAAATGAATCAACATATAAGCCTGGGAGAGACTGTTTTATACACCATAGCCACGCCCACTCTGGCGGGCTATGATGCAATGAGCGCGCGGGCGCTTCCCATTGGTAGCGGGTTCAGCCCCGCTCTCCCATAGGCTTAAGCAGTTCTCTCTGAGCGAACCAATGAGCTGCTAGCTAGCCCGCTCTAGGTCTGCCGCAGAGGAACTGCGTTGTAAATGGATACAAATTATGAAATAATTTTTGGCTTCAAACTCTCAGCAAAGATGAATCTTTCCCGTAGCGTAAGCTAGCTTACGCAATACGAGAGAACCTCTCGTAAGAGAACCCACGACGCGCTTCTGCAAAGGGATGGATGACCGACGAAACGTATCATCGTAGGAGAGGAATATGGACAGGGGCACGGGAAGTGTTTTCACAGGATTGTAAATGTAACGAAAATTGTTCATTTACATTTATTTTGTGTTCATTTCTATTTGCTGTCTCTGTGCTGCATGGCTCTTTATTGTATAACAGTGCACAGCCCTAACCCCTTTATTTTAAGGATTAATTTATGTCCCGTAGATCGGTCCGTTGAATTACGAATGAAAGCAGTATCAATAATGTCAAACATGTGATGTGCAGTCAAGTTCGGGTGTGTGTATGCTGTTTTCAGTGGCGGCCTTATCGATTCGGGGGCCCGTTTCAATAACTAATATTCAATAACTAATAACCCTACTCATATAAAACATAAACATAATAGAGCAGAAAAAGCAAGGATTCCTGTTGGTTTGCATCAATGGTATATTATTTTATTACCTGGACTTTCAGCTTCAAGAAAAGGCAGCTCAACATTAGAAGTTATCCAACCTTATTTGATTAAAACTATATAAAATTATACAGCGTTTTACATTGGAATAAGCCTCGCCCTTTCACGGACAACTAATTTGATTAGCGCAGTATATTTTCAGCTGTCTGGGCTGACAGAAAATAAACAGCTCAAACATCCACTCAACTTCAATTATTAACAAAAGCAAAGAAGAAAACGTGTCTTGCTCAGACTGACACTGAACTTTTGAACTTTTCTTTTGTTGTCCAATATCTTTTTCTTTTTTCAGCACCACTGGCATATGTAGGCTACGTTTCATTTTCCTCTTAAAATTCTTTTCCTGCTCAAAATAACATTTTAACTTAACGGCAAAAAAGGCCAATTTATAAACAAATAAACTACCGGTATTATGCTTCAGATCACTTAAGCCGTTCTCGGGGGAGGTAAACGTCGCCATGGTAACCGCGAGTTTGACCAATCAGAGACCTCAGTGTTATGCTTAGGATTGTGGGTAGTATAGTATTTCCATAGACAGTAAAAGCGTATTTCTCCAGAAGATCGCAAATAAAACACGTTTTTCTTAAAACAATGTTGATTTCATACTGACTTGTGGTTTTTATAGGAGCAGAAACTTTCGTTTCACAATCTCATAGCTTGTAGTCAGTCTACCTCGGATGGTTTAGACATTATGGCTGAAAATCAATATCCTATGGAGAAAATGAATAGGATTTTTGCCGGTGTTTTGGGGGCCCCCTTGGAGGGCGGGGCCCGTTTCAATTGAAACGGGTGAAACATAGGTAAGGCCGCCTATGGCTGTTTTAACAAGTGTTCTCACCGATACGCGTGTGATTCGTGGAGTTTTAACGAGTTTTATATACATTGTTTCTTATTCAAAAGTGGTGTTTTGCAACTTCGCATATCGCAGAGCATGAAGCATATTTCGTGTTCGTCCATCTGTGCAAGATAATTTAGCCCTTTAAGCATGCGAGATATGTTTCAGATAGCCTAGTAGCCTATGGCAAGTGTAAACACATGAATCAGATATGGGTCACAATTTAAAGAACGTGTAAACACACAAGTCAAAAAAATCGGATATAAGCAACGAATCAGAATTGGGCATCAAGACCTGCAGTGTAAACGAGGCCTCTGTGTCATGAGGCGCACACACGCAAGGTCTCGCGCGCGCTCTCTCTCCGCCGTGCGCGCACAATACTGTTTGAAGAACAGTCTGTTCTGTCTCGCATGCGAGCTCTTGCTCGCTCGCTCTAGATTCCAGATCTTGAATCTAGATCAGATGTCTTATTTCAATTGAATTTATTGATCAAATCTAAGAATTTAAAATGAAAGATGAAGCATACATTTAAACCGATTTCTGGATTTTTACTTGGACAAGAGAATGGCCGATTTACTTGTTCGAAGGACAAGCACATGTAAAGCCTTAATGTTGAGCCCTGAGTTATATTTTATATACTGTAGGGCCAGCGTAGACAGAAAAGCGTCTCTGGGTGTGCATAAGAAAAATTGGGTGTGCCACATTTATTGTCAAATTAATGTGCAAAACAGCCTTGACCCGGCGTATCACTAACTTTACAGAATAGACTGGGCTGATGTGTAAAACTGGCTTGCCACATAAACATAATACTAGGCCTACAGTATATAAAATATAACTCAGGGCTTTCATTTTAAATTCTTAGATTTGATCAATAAATTCAATTGAAATAATAAGACACTATGCTGTTACCAATACAATTAATTAATTTACACTGAAAAAATACAACTGCATTAAATAATGTTATGAGATTGTTTTAAATATTTTTTTAAGATACAAATATGACATATTGAAAGGAATTATAGCCTACTTTTAAACACGAAACTAAACCACCAGTAGGGGGCGGCAGGTGACCGTCTTAATGAGTGAGTTCTTGAGTCATTTATTCAAATGATTCGTTCAAACGGCTGAATCGTTAAGGAATGAGGCAGTTGTTTAATGGGTCATTGAATCTTTGACTCAATCGATTCATTCAAAGCGCTGAATCATTCATTAATGCAGTTATGTGTTCAGGTGAGCTGCGCTGTGGTTCTTGGGATGTTTGTTTGGAACTATTTTCGCTGCTCAAATAGAACAAAAACAGTCAATATTGTGTCTAAAATGTAAGTGACTTGATATTAATGACTTGTTTATTGAACTGTCATATGAAATCAGTGTCATGTTTTCAGTCGTGATGGTATTCAGCACTCGCGGTCACTGTGATGTTGCTTAACTGTATCATATCATAGGCTATGTTATAAATATAAAAACTCCACATTAATTTTTTAACCGCTCTATGTTCATTAAGTTTCTATGTGTGATCTGCGCTCATTTGTTTCCATTTCTCCTCATGAGGCTGCGCGAGCCTCAACACCACAACCGTATTACCCAGTCAGCGGCTGTTTGCGGATTGGTTGGCAGTCCGAATGTCAGCAGATATTTTGTTAACGATAATAATTTAAAAATTAAAATACATTTTAAATGCACCAATATTTTAAGTAAACAACAATAGTCCAAGTTTAGGAAACGTTTTTATTAAAACTTTAAAAAAGAATTCTGCATCTATTTTAGGTGTGCCAGCTGCCACTGTGGGTGGCACCGGCACACCCTGGCTAGGGCAAAATCCAACTTGAAAAATACCTCAATTTATATCAATGAGGACTTTTCCGAACGGGTGAGAAAGAGAAGAGCTGAGCTACTACCTGCAATGAAAGAGACTAGAGCAAGAGGGGACTATGCCATCATTAGCTATGATCGATTAATTGTAAGGCCAAAGAACAGGGAATGAGAGTAGAGAAGGCCCCAGTAAATGTTTTTAACAATCTTTCTAATTGTGTGTGATGTCATGGGTTAGTAGTAACTAGGTGACAGCATGGCGATAAACTTACCAAAAAAAGGTGCGAGAATAGCTCATATAAATGTTAGGAGTTTAAGAAATAAAGTTCATGAGGTATCTACTTTAATTAAAAGTGAAAATATAAATGTACTTGCTGTCTCTGAGACACATTTAGATCAATCGATAACAGACATGGAGGTAGCTATCCCAGGGTATAACATTTTTAGAAATGATAGGAATACTTTTGGGGGAGGTGTTGCAATATATACACAAAGCCAAATTCCTTCTAAGGTTAGATCAGACTTCATGGTTTCTAGTATTGAAGCGCTGTGGTTGGAGGTTCATCTTGCTTATTGTAAACCGATTTTAGTTGGCTGTGTCTATAGACCCCCAAATGCTAATGTGCAGAATGTAGATGAATTATGTTCTGTTCTAATTAAGGTAACGGATACTGGTAAAGAAACATTTGTTCTAGGTGATTTCAATACAGATTGGCAGTCGAATTCATGTCCACTGAGGAAAAAGTTATACAGTACTGCGCTCACATGTAATCTATCTCAGATGGTAAAAGAGTCAACTAGAGTATACTGTAGTTATGATGGGCAAACATCCGCAACCTGTATTGATCACATATTTACAAATAATTGTGAAATGTGCTCTAAAGCAGTATCTGTTCCTGTAGGGTTCAGTGATCATAATTTAGTGGCTATTGTTAGAAAAACTCAAACACCCAAAGCTGGACCTAAAGTACTTTATAAGAGGTCGTATAGAACATTTTGTGAGAGGGATTTTGTTAGAGATATTAAGAATGTTGACTGGAATCAAGTACTAGCTTTAAACAAGGTTGAAAAAGCCATCGAGTTATTCACAAAATTGTTTCTTTTTGTGGCTGATCAGCATGCCCCATTAAGAAAATTCACAGTAAGATCAAACAAAGCATCATGGATTGATGAAGAATTAAGGGAGTGGATGCGTAAAAGAGATGAGATGAAAAGAGCTGCAATTGGTTCCAAGGGTACTGAAAAGTGGCAAAAGTATTGTGAAATGAGAAATAAGGTTACTAAGTTAAATAGGAAAAAGAAAAAAAATTATTATCAAGATAAAATTCAGGAGAGGAAAAATGATGGTAACAAACTTTGGAAAACCTTAAATGAAATAATGGGTAGGGGCAGGATCAACAATCCTTCCTTCATTGAAGTGAATGGAGCGTTCTTGACAAAAGCAAAGGACATCGCTAATCATTTCAGTAGTCATTTTGCAGACAAAGTTGATAAATTAAGGAATGAAATGCGCTCCCCGAGTGGGAGTTGTACATCATCTCAAATAATAATAAACTCTATCATGAATAATAAATCATGCTCTTTTGAGTTCCAACCTATAGAAGTTGACAGGGTGGAAAAGCTACTTGACAACCTAAATAATCATAAACCAGCTGGGATGGATACTTTAGATGGGAGATTGATTAAGGTTGTTTCAAGTATTATATCATTGCCAATATGTCATATTTTTAACTTGAGTTTAAAGGAGGGGTTATTCCCTCAGGTTTGGAAATCTGCTAGGGTTTTACCTCTTCAGAAAAATAAACGGGAAAGTTTCTCAGCTGCAAATAGCAGACCCATCAGTATTCTTCCAGTTTTAAGTAAGTTACTGGAAAAAGTTGTGTTTGAGCAGATACTACATTATTTTGTATTTAATGACTTAAATTCTCATTGTCAACATGCATATAAGGCTGATCATTCTACGTGCACAGCTCTGACAGACATGACAGATAAATGGTTGACTTGTATTGATAACAAGATGATGGTTGGAACTGTGTTACTTGACTTTAGCGCTGCATTTGATATTGTAGACCATGGGTTATTATTAAATAAGCTTGCTACTTATGGGTTTAGTCCATTAGCCATAAATTGGATGAATAGCTATTTATTAAATAGGAAACAGTATGTATTTTTTAATGGTAGTTTTTCCTTCCCTAATACTTTACAGTGTGGAGTGCCACAGGGGAGTTGTCTTGGGCCGTTACTCTTCTCTATATTTATTAATGATTTGCCATATGTTTTGAATAAGTGCTCTGCGACTTTATTTGCAGATGATACAACTGTTCATTTTGCATCAGCTAGTATAAGCGAACTAAAAAACACACTTCAATCAGAATTACAACTTGTAGTGAACTGGATTTGTGAAAACAGACTTGTTTTAAGTGTAACTAAAACCAAAAGTATCTTGTTCAGGTCTAGATATGTCAGTAAGGATGATAATCAGCTCTGTCTATCACTCACAGACTCGAACATTGAACAAGTTGAAGAGGTCAATCTGCTTGGTGTTACATTGGATGGACAGTTAACTTGGGAGAAACATATTGACAATATTGTTAAGAAAATGGGTAATGGAATATCTGGGATTAGAAGATGTTCCCCTTTTCTTACCCCTGCCACTAGAGTGCTGGTGACACAGGCATTGGTTTTATCCCACCTTGATTACTGTTCACCTGTCTGGTCAGGTGTGGCTAAAAAATATCTGTTTAAGCTACAAATAGCTCAAAATAAAGCTGCAAGACTCGCACTGGCCTGTCCATGGGGTGTGAGTACGGACGGTATGCATACCAGTCTCTCTTGGCTTAGAGTGGAGGAGAGGTTGTCATGCAACCTTATGAATTTTTTTAGGAATATCTGTTATAAGAAACAACCTACTTGTCTGTACTCAAAAATAAAGTATGTGAGAAACCAACATAGTCATGGTACTCGACATTCTACAAAGGGTTGCCTAGCTTTGAAAAAACCAAGGACTGATGCTGTGTGCAGATCTGTAATGTATAGAGCCATTAAAATGTGGAATAATTTACCAATTTATATTCTTGAAACACCTAGTAAGGCCGGCTTTAAAAGCCTACTAAAAAAATACTTGAATAATAACACAAACATTGATGAGCTTAGATAAATGGTTTGATGTATAATTGTGTTTTGTGTGTTATGATGCTGTTTTGGTGGTAGCTTGCGTTATCATGTATACACGATACTCTTCATAAGTATTGTAGGTATCGGTTTTAGATTTATGTGTAACTTGTATGTTAAATGTTGGTTGGATTATGTATGTTTTTACGTATTTATGTTTTTATGTATTTTATGTATGTTTTTGTATGTGGACCCCAGGAAGAGTAGCTGCAACATTAGTGGCAGCTAATGGGGATCCAAATAAATAAACAATAAACAATAAACACCCGTGGCTACGCCATTCTGTCGGTACAGTGTAGGCCTAGTATTATGTTTATGTGGCAAGCCAGTTTTACACATCAGCCCAGTCTATTCTGTAAAGTTAGTGATACGCCGGGTCAAGGTTGTTTTGCACATTAATTTGACAATAAATGTGGCACACCCAATTTTTCTTATGCACACCCAGAGACGCTTTTCTGGCTACGCTACTCTGAAGCCCATTTAGAATCACGCCAATCCATTGGCTGATGGCGCGGGCGCCGCCTCGACGCTCACGTCGTCTTATTATATTGGCACGCGCATCATCTGCTCCTCAGATTTCTCTGCCGAAAAAGGAAGCCTGTCGGCAGCGCGAGGAGTTTGGCAACGAACGCAGCGTCTCGTTCCCTATTCAGAGAACATAGGTTACACCAGTAACCAGAGACGTTCTCTTTCATAGGTTCACTCAACGCTGCGTAGCTAAGACGCAGTGAGAATGAAATACCAAACTCGCCAAGCGCTGCCGTTCTAGTGCAACGACCAGATAACTTACATGACTGGTTCAAGCTGACAAAACATGGGAACCTGTAGCCATGTCGAGATTAGATTACCCTGGTAGTAATCTCTATTAATCTCCAGTATTATTACCAGTGGCGGCTGGTGAAAAATATCTGAGGTGGGGCTGTCATATTCTGTCGGTTTCAATAGTCTGATAGCATGGGATTCTTTTAGTGTAGTGGCTTCGGTTGTGGAATGCTCTTCCTCAAGACATCCGTCCAACATCCACCCTTCTCTCCTTCAAAAACACATATTTGATCTGATTCTGTATATTACACTCCAGCTCACAGTCTGTAAATTAAACATTGTTATTGATATGCTATTTGTTTGTATCTTTAACCTAACTTTGTAAGTGACCTCTGTACAGGTCCTTCTAAAAAAATTAGCATATTGTGATAAAGTTCATTATTTTCCATAATGTAATGATAAAAATTAAACTTATATATATTTTAGATTCATTGCACACCAACTGAAATATTTCAGGTCTTTTATTGTTTTAATACTGATGATTTTGGCATACAGCTCATGAAAACCCCAAATTCCTATCTCAAAAAATTAGCACATTTCATCCGACCAATAAAAGAAGTGTTTTAATACAAAAAAAAAAGTCAACCTTCAAATAATTATGTTCAGTTATACACTCAATACTTGGTCGGGAATCCTTTTGCAGAAATGACTGCTTCAATGCGGCGTGGCATGGAGGCAATCAGCCTGTGGCACTGCTGAGGTGTTATGGAGGCCCAGGATGCTTCGATAGCGGCCTTAAGCTCATCCAGAGTGTTGGGTCTTGCATCTCTCAACTTTCTCTTCACAATATCCCACAGATTCTCTATGGGGTTCAGGTCAGGAGAGTTGGCAGGCCAATTGAGCACAGTAATACCATGGTCAGTAAACCATTTACCAGTGGTTTTGGCACTGTGAGCAGGTGCCAGGTCGTGCTGAAAAATGAAATCAGATGGAAGCATGAAGTGCTCCAAAATCTCCTGATAGCTAGCTGCATTGACCCTGCCCTTGATAAAACACAGTGGACCAACACCAGCAGCTGACATGGCACCCCAGACCATCACTGACCGTGGGTACTTGACACTGGACTTCAGGCATTTTGGCACTTCCTTCTCCCCAGTCTTCCTCCAGACTCTGGCACCTTGATTTCCGAATGACATGCAAAATTTGCTTTCATCCTAAAAAAGTACTTTGGACCACTGAGCAACAGTCCAGTGCTGCTTCTCTGTAGCCCAGGTCAGGCGTTTCTGCCGCTGTTTCTGGTTCAAAAGTGGCTTGACCTGGGGAATGCGGCACCTGTAGCCCATTTCCTGCACACGCCTGTGCACGGTGGCTCTGGATGTTTCTACTCCAGACTCAGTCCACTGCTTCCGCAGGCCCCCCATCTGTCCTTCTCCACAATCTTCCTCAGGGTCCGGTCACCTCTTCTCGTTGTGCAGCGTTTTTTGCCACACTTTTTCCTTCCCACAGACTTCCCACTGAGGTGCCTTGATACAGCACTCTGGGAACAGCCTATTTGTTCAGAAATTTCTTTCTGTCTTACCCTCTTGCTTGAGGGTGTCAATGATGGCCTTCTGGACAGCAGTCAGGTTGGCAGTCTTACCCATGATTGCGGTTTTGAGTAATGAAACAGGCTGGGAGTTTTCAAAAGCCTCAGGAATCTTTTGCAGGTGTTTAGAGTTAATTAGTTGATTCAGATGATTAGGTTAATAGCTCGTTTAGAGACCCTTTTCAAGGTATGCTAATTTTTTGAGATAGGAATTTTGGGTTTTCATGAGCTGTATGCCAAAATCATCAGTATTAAAACAATAAAAGACCTGAAATATTTCAGTTGGTGTGCAATGAATCTAAAATATATGAAAGTTTAATTTTTATCATTACATTATGAAAGATTATAATGAACTTTATCACAACATGCTAATTTTTTGAGAAGGACCTGTATATTAGGCCTACTTTCTGCCCTTGGTGTGTGTATTGTGCATTGATGATGATTGTTCTATTCCTTAACCCAGTCCCAGTGGTTCTCAATCATTTTAGAGTTGTACCCATGAGGCTTTTAACATCTTACTTCGTACCCCCACTCTTCAGTCACACCTTTACATGGGCCCTAGCGCCCTCTATTGGCCAGCCGCCCCTTATTATTACATTTTTTGATACAATATGTTTTATTTGATATTATGTAAATGTGAATTTTTATTTGATATTGGTTTATTTATTATTACCATATATGTTACTTGTATTTATATTGTTTAAAGATTTAAGTTAATATTGTGTCCAGTTTGGCCCTGTAAATAAAAGGGTATTAGTTTTTGACAAAGTGTGTGCGGTTTCGTTTTCTTAAAGGGATAGTTCACCCAAAAATGAAAACTCTGTCTGTAATTACTCACCCTCATGTTGTTCAACCCCGTAAGACCTTCGTATCTTAATTCGTGTTCCGAAGATGAACGAAGGTCTTACGGGGTTGAACAACATGAGGGTGAGTAATTACTGACAGAATTTTCATTTTTGGGTGAACTATCCCTTTAAAGTACCGTTTCATGAACCGTTTAAGCACCGGAACCGTTTAAAAAATACCGAGTAGGTACTGGTATCGGATAAAACCCAACCGATACCCAACCCTAGCGAGAACCAATGAGGTTCATTCTCGTGTTACGCAGCATTTTTGAGCTTCCGCAAGAACCAATGAGGTTCATTCTCGTGTTACGCAGGTTCAGTTGAGCTTCTTTTTATGTTCGCTGATCAATGTTTATATGTGAATAAAAGCCTAAATGAAATCTGTTCAATTATATAAGTCTCTTTGGAAAATTTTGACTAAACGCCTCAATTCATAGATGGATTAGTTTTACGATCTCTTAATGAACTTTTTGAAGCATCAGAGTGGTAGTTGCGTAGCTGTCTATGGAAGGATAGAAAGCTCTCAGATTTCATCAAAAACATTTGTGTTCCGAAGATGAAAATAAAGTCTTACAGGTTTGAGACAACATTAGGGTGAGTAAATGACAGAACTTTCATTTTTGGGTGAATTATCCCTTTAACTAAGGCCTTTAACTTCTGGTTTAATCTAAACCCTCTCTGTGAAACCAGGCCTAGCTGCTATAATCTCAGGAAAATAAATGAAATTTGACAAGGCACATGGGATCCAGCAAGCATTTTTTTGTTCCCAGTACGTAAAAAAAAAAGACTGTTTTTGGTTACCAAAAAAAGAGAACATTCATATTTGATTCCCCTATGGAAACATTATTTGTTTGCTGCAGCAGCAGATAGGAAATTGATTTGTGAAAAAACTGTAAGGGCACACAAATAAGTTTTTCTGTTTGATGCAGATTACATGACATGAGACTAGCATTTAAGAATTGTTTTAGTTTTTTTTACATTCTTGTCATTCAAAATCATAGTTTGCTACAGTATTTCTCAGACTTTATAATTAAGAGGGAATAGACGTTCACTCACTATTGATACTAATTTCTTCTTTATCAGTGCCAAAACATACTGCAGACATGCAAGAATTTTTAAATTGATTTATAGCAATAAAAACAATAATAATAAAACAAGATTGACGAATCATCAATTTGCATGTAGTTTCACCAAGCACTTCCCAACAGGAAGGCCAATAGTTCAAATTAATCCATCTGAATATAAAGCATTTTAACCCAAGCTTAAAACATCAATAAAAATCAATATAGTGCATTACCACATTATATAGCTTATGTTTAGCAAAAACGTATGTGCAAACAGTACAGAGCACTCAACTGAGCTTACATTCATGTCCAGATTCATCTACACAAGTAAAAAATTAACATTTATAAGTTCAAGGTACACAATTTTAACATTTATTAAACCACAAAAATCTACTTTTTTAAAAAGCACAAATGTAAAGGCTGAATGTAGATATGACTGGAATTCACCTTAAATCCAATGACATGAATATACCCACTGAAATCCACCCACAATACATTCTTCTGATCTTTTCAATAACTGTAACTAAATAAAGCTAAGGTACAAATATGAAAAATAAAACATTTGGTAATTTCTTTGTTCATTATAACTCTGAAGTAGGTGGTAAAATACTGATTCAAAATACAAGCACTGCCTTAATAGTACCATTTGTCTTTATATAACAAACAAATCTACATGTACTCATTCTTCCCTGTTCAATATTCAAAGGACAGCCTTTTTCGTATAAAACGGCCTATTATTAAACCATAAATCGTAATATTTTCACCACTCTCAATTACTTTTTAAATAGGAAAATAAATGTATACATTTTTCACTGTTCAACAATGAAACATTATTTTTAATAGTAAGGATGCTGAAGCAAGTACAACATTACAAGTGTTTTTCTTGTAAAAACAGTCACTTCTCTCTCTCTCTTATTAAGTCATCACTGTCCCACCCAGCAGGACCCTGGAGAAACTGAGATGCTGCAGATCAGGAAGTCCACAGGAGGAAGGAGGGGCTTCGGGAGATTGACAGGGCAGAAGGCTGAGCCTGTGTGTGTGGTGAAGTTCACTTTGTTGGGGTCAGGGCAAGAGGATACATACACCTGATCCAAGCATGATGGGCTGAATTAGAAGACCGGAATAAAAAAGAAAAAAAGACATTATGCAAGGTGAAGGGAAACTACAAAAACAGTAGTGTTGTTCAAAGCGTTGTTTTTTTTCAACTTAGGCTACTCACCAAACTGAAGCCATTTTTATCTTTTAAAGATTTGGAGAGGGTTATACATGCTTTTATCACCACCCGCCTGGACTATTGTAATGCTTTATATATAGGAGTTAACCAGGCCTCTCTCTCTAGATTGCAAATAGTTCAGAATGCTGCCGCTTGACTCCTTACAGGAACCCGTAAACGGGAGCACATTATGCCTGTTCTTGCCTCTCTTCATTGGCTACCAGTTTGTTTTAGAATACAGTTTAAGATTTTATTGCTTGTTTTTAAATCTCTTCATGGGCAAGCCCCAACTCACATAGATGATCTACTGATGATGCATGCTCCTCTGAGGTCATTAAGGTCTGCTGACCAACTACTCTTATCTGTTCCTAGAACAAGACTTAAAAATAGGGGAGATCGAGCATTTTCAGTCGTGGCCCCTAGGCTGTGGAATGATCTGCCTATGTGTGTCAGGGTTGCTCCCAGCCTTGACACTTTTAAATAAATAAAAAACTCACTTTTATTCATTGGCTTTTAAACCAGCCTGAGGGTTAATTTCTGCTTTTTGTTTTGTTTTGTCTTGTCACTTGTTTAACTGTGTCTTGTGCTCTTGTCAATGTGTTTAAAATTTGTCTGAAATTATGTCAGTGTTCAGCACTTTGGCGAAC
Source organism: Gila orcuttii (assembly GCA_026230005.1). Classification (NCBI taxonomy): domain Eukaryota; kingdom Metazoa; phylum Chordata; class Actinopteri; order Cypriniformes; family Leuciscidae; genus Gila; species Gila orcuttii. Next base: position 10,646,770 of record JAPDVR010000017.1, read on the forward strand.
CTCAGTTGTTTTAAATGTGCTTTACAAATAAAATTGTATTGTATTGTATAAAGCAAAATGCAGTGACCACTCAGACCACCTCAGCAACCACATAGCAACACCCTGTCATGGTATGCCTACTTACACGTTCTCTTCACACGCTCGGACTCTCTCACAGCCCTCTGGCGGATCTCTCTGGAAGCAGTAGCTGTTATTGGGCCGTGGTGATGAGGACAACATCAGGATACACGAGTTTACCTCTCCAACTGAGAACAGAGCAGGGTCACAGTCAGTTCAAATCACACAAGAATAAACAGTAAGTTATTTATAAACTAAAAAAATTTGTGACAATATATTTCTTGTATGTTTTTTAATAGTTGTCAATTCTATATACTAACATTCTATTATCATAATTGATTATCATTATGATTTGGTGAGTAAAAACAAACCCAAACTGGTTTTAGTAATATCAATTTTGGTACATTACTATAATATTAAAGGTTAAAATTAACGGATTTGTATAGGCTACTTAATAATAATAATAATAATAATAATAATGTTATAAATAAATTATATTTTAATAATAATAATACATTTTATTTATAAAAGCACATTTAAAGAACCATTTTAACATAAGTGTGTTAGTGACAATTATGTTTCTACTATTTTTTTTTAAATGTAAACATTTAAATGGGGGCTGTCATAAAAACGGCTTACCCGAATATATAATACAATATAATAAATATAATATAAAAAGTTGTGTTCAGTCATCAACTGAAAACCACATAGATTAAAAAAAGATTGATTCTTGGGACTTTAGAATCGATATTACAACTTTTTTTACTTTTCAAGTGTTCTTTAATGTATGTGCTTTTGCAAATGGATCTTTACCATATTATACTATTATATTGCATTATTATATTTACCATTTAATAAGCCCTAATTAGGCTTATTATTTTGCATTTTTATTCCTGTAAATTTAATTGATGCAAGTGTAATTTTTTAATTAATCTTTTTTAATTTATTTATATCAAGTTATACTGTAACGATCACCAGCTGGAGTGCCCTTGAGAGCCACCTGAGGGCGCTCCACAATAGACTTTGATCACTTCCTCACTAACTACATTTCCCATAACTCACTCCCCGGATTCATCAGCATTCATCATTTCATTCACCTGTGTCTCATCACCTGGTTGGTCTCTGATTGCATTCACCTGTTTCTCATCACCCTGTTAGTCCTTATCTATTTATACCATGTTCATTCATTCACTCACCGTAAAGTCTTGTTTAAGTGTTACACTGCATTTCTGAGCATTCTTATGGTTTTCTTGTCTCTTGGTTTTGGTCCCTGTTCCCTGGATTACTCTCTTGCCTCTGGTCCCTGCCTGTTTTGTTTGTTTCTTTGTTTATCTGTTTTGGTCTCCCTGTCTGTGTATGACCCTTGCCTGTACATTGGATTACGCCTCTGGATTGCCCTCAAATAAAGCTGCGTTTGGATCTCAACCCTCTTCTCAGAGTAGTTCGTAACAGAAGACTTCGCCACACCCAGATCCAGCAGCAATACCAGCCATGGACACAGCAGTCCAAATCCTGTGTCTCCGTCAGGGGAATCGTTTGATTGAGGAGTACGTAGAAGATTTTATCAAGCTGGCACCTTTCACCTCTATGAGCGAGGAATGCCTGATGATCTTCTTCCGAGGAGGGCTATCAGAACCGCTCCGTTCATTCATGCCCTTGCATGAGCCTCACGGGACATTGGAGAGCTATATTGAACTGGCCCTTCTGTTAAGCGGTTCAGTGTTTACGGTGGGTGTGGTAGATGAGGAACTCCGTGAATCCACAGTATCCCCTCAGCCTGAGTTTCACGTCAGCCACGACGACCCAGAGACCGTCCAGCCAGAGCTTCACGTCGGCCACGTCCAGCCAGAGCTTCACGTCAGCCACGTCCAGCCAGAACGTCAGCCACGTCCAGCCAGAGCTTCACGTCACTTCTGCCAAGCCAGAGACGCTTCACATCACTTCTACAGAGCCAGTGTCTACAGACAAGATGGCCGCCTCCGAGCCCGAGTCTGTTCTGTCCGTTCCCGAGCCCGAGTCTGTTCTGTCCGTTCCCGAGCCCGAGTCTGTTCTGTCCGTTCCCGAGCCAGAGTCTGTGTTGTCCGTTCCCGAGCCAGAGTCTGTGTTGTCCGTTCCCGAGCCAGAGTCTGTGTTGTCCGTTCCCGAGCCAGAGTCTGTGTTGTCCGTTCCCGAGCCAGAGTCTGTGTTGTCCGTTCCCGAGCCAGAGTCTGTGTTGTCCGTTCCCGAGCCAGAGTCTGTGTTGTCCGTTCTCTGATTGCATTCACCTGTTTCTCATCACCCTGTTAGTCCTTGTCTATTTATACCATGTTCATTCATTCACTCACCGCAAAGTCTTGTTTAAGTGTTACACTGCATTTCTGAGCATTCTTATGGTTTTCTTGTCTCTTGGTTTTGGATATCTTGCCCTGTTCCCTGGATTACTCTCTTGCCACTGGTCCCTGCCTGTTTTGTTTGTTTCTTTGTTTATCTGTTTTGGACTGCCTGTCTGTGTATGATCCTTGCCTGTACATTGGATTACGCCTCTGGATTGCCCTCAAATAAAGCTGCGTTTGGATCTCAACCCTCTTCTCAGAGTAGTTCGTAACATATACTTTCACCCATGTGATTAAGGCCTCGTTTACACTGCAGGTCTTGATGCCAAATTCTGATTTGTTGCCTATATCTGATTTTTTTGACCGTGTGTTTACACGTTCTTTCAATTGTGACCCATATCCAATTCATGTGTTTACACTTGGCATACTATCTGAAACGTTGCGCATGCTTAAAGGGGGTTCTTGCACAGATGGACGAACGCGAAATATGCTTGATGCTAGCTTTGCGATATATGCAAAGTTCGCCAAACATCACCATGATTTTGAGGCGGAGGACGAAAAGGGCCATCATTCCAGCCGGTGAACGTGATTTCACAGTACCACATGTTCCTGGATCAACATCTTTGTTGATCCTGGAACAACTTTCAGATCAACCAATCAGATTTGAGGGACAAGTTTACAGTTTATGTCAAGTTTAGGCTTAGAACCAGGGTAAGGTGCTTCAACATCAGTGTTATTCACCTATCATTTCCCTCTGATTTTATTGAAAAGTTATGGGTAGGGTTAGGTTTAGGGGTAGGGATAGGGTAAGGACTAAATTTTGGGACAGGAATGTTGTTCCAGGATCAACAAAATATTTTGATCCAGGAACATGTCTTACTTGGCAAAATCACGGTTACCCATTGCAGCCTGCGCATATGCTTCAGTTATTGTGTGCGAGAGTGATATCAAGACTGGTGGGAACATACAACACGATCTCATGAAAGTGCGTATCTATACCACTAATTTTATTTCTCGTGCCATAATACGCCAATAGTTTTTGCGTGCATGATACGCACTGTAAACCCCTTGGGTAGGATTAGGGGTGTGGAGTGCGTGTGTATTACACGCCATAAAGTGCATATCATATGCACGCGAAAACTATTTTTGGCGTAAATGGCACAAGAAATAAAATTTGTGTTATAGATACGCACTTTCATGAGAACGTGGCGGGCTTTAATGAGAAGCAGTGGGTCTATGGCAAAATTGAGCAAGCCAACCTTTGATATGTTGTGTCAACGTGTGTCCACATTTCTCTCCTACGACGACACAATGTTTCGTCGGGCCATCCGTCCCTTTGCAGATGCGCGTCGGGATTTCTCTCGTCATTAAACCGCGGATACATAGCCTATTGCCTCAGAAAATCCGATCTGCCTGTTTACATCGCACATATCTGATTTATATCGGATTTATTTCCACATATGAACGAGGCCGGAAACTGATTTCGAAATATCCGAATGCATGCGTTTTTTCCCGTTTACACTGTCATAGAACACATAGAGATCTGTCATAGAGATCTGCGTCACATATGAGCAAAAAAATCGAAATTGGGTCACATTTCACTGACATTGTAAACAAGGCCATAGTTAAGATGTGTGTGGGAATTACTGCATTGTGGCTACTGAACTTTTTTGGGAATGTCTAAAATTGTGTGCTTACAAACACACCCTGTTCAAGCTCACATTGTACATATTGTACAAAAAGTCATAGTCATACTTTAATCAGTGTAGCTTGCAGCCCTCTGTTGGTGAAAATAATCACTACAAAATTGCTCAGGTAACCTGCAGAGTATGTGGGTCGGGCTTTTTGTTGTGTATTTGAGGGGTGTTTTGGATAGATTTAGTCGGGGACAGGACACCAAAAACCAGGATTGTCTCCGGAAACAGGGACGTCTGTCCACCATTACATACAGTGAGAGTTCAGGAAAAAAAAGAGACCTACTAGTATCAAGATCTAAAGGGCGCTGTGGAGTGCAAGATGTGAATGAAGATAATGAGGACTGGGAAGATACACAAGACGACTCTATCTGAAAACCACTCCTGGAGCTCAGGTGTGGAACAGGAGCCCTGTGGCCATCAGGAACCTCATATAGCTAAAAAACAAAAGAAAAACACAAATACAGTTACATACGTTTCCAGTTGTGCAGGTTTGTACAAAAAACAAAACTAAAACTGAGCATTTGGCCTCGGTTATCCAGTTTAAATGATATACAAATTAGCATTACATCAGCCTTCACAATCAGTTCAAACAGTGAAAAGTGTTAAGAAACTTACTCCACAGTGGTCAACAGGTGAATAATGTATGAAGACTTTCTCCAGCTCCTGATCTAGTCTCTCTTCACTGTGTCGCAGACGTGATGGCAGTCGAGTCAATGATGCAGCCGAGGACTGAGAAGACAGGAAACACACACATATTGGTACTAGTATGATTACAAGGCCTTTACATTTTTATATATTGGTTTTAAATTGAGCTAATGACATTTTTATCCTTTCTATTGTCAGTGGCCACTTTTTTTATTAACAGAAACTGAGTTTTTTATCCCCAAATTGTAGGTGAACAACAAAAAGACTTTGAAGGCATGCAATACATCTTCAAACTCCTGAGAATGATGAAAATTACCACATCACAGATATGACAAATTTCATGCTCACAATTTAAGATGAAGTTAGCAAAGATAAGGGGATTTGTTTGAATGTTTATTTATATGCAAGACCATTGGACAAAAACTAAAAAGATGGTTTCAGCTTTTATATTTTCAATCCATGCAGGATGTTCTGATTTAATTATTCTCCTAAGCCTGGTATGTATGCATGCGTGTGTGTGTGTGTGTGTGTGTGTGTGTGTGTGTGTGTGTGTGTGTGTGTGTGTATATATATCCATGTATTTGTGTCTGTCTGTCTGTCTGTCTGTCTATCAGCAAATAGTTGTTCTCCAATGTGTAGCCTACCTAAGTGGATCCATTTTATGAAGTTGAATCATTAATGCCCTGAAGATGAATGATGGATGTTACAAAAATGAAATTAACTAATTTAATAATTGCTGATCTTTACAACGGAACTGTATCAACACTGAACTTATTTCAGCTGAAAAATTAAACTTTTCTTTTAGAGCTGCTGTACAAGTGTACAGCCAAATTGAACTGTTTGAATCACTGAATAATTTTCCTGTTATCACTTTAAAGTTGCTTTGAAACAATGTGTTTTGTATAAGGTGCTATATAAATAAAGATGACTTGACAATATTTATTGCTAAAACTAAAACTAAACTGGAATTAATAGGAACCATAATACAAAATGAAATAAAACTCTGAAATTAATAACTCCTGAGTGTGTGATTTCTGTTTGCAGCTGGCCAGCATGTGTTAAAGCAGAACAGCTTTTGACAACCACTCTTCCTGTCACATTTTGCAATCCTCCACACTTCCTCTAACATCTGTGTACATGTGTCAGAATATATCACTTGAGTGAATTTGAAGGCTTCACCCACAGACCACTGAACTCATTTGAAGTTTATGAGCTTTGGTACAGCCAATAATGAGCCCCCTAAACTACAATGCAAACAGGATCTTATTCTAATTTCATATGCAAAAATGTGTCGTAGCACACTGATACATGAAATGCAATCATAGATTTTAACGCAAAACTAGCTAGATAAATAATACAGATAATGACTAAATGTTTACATCTTTTAAATAAAAAGTAAAAGCTGTCTGCCTGTGCAAAACTCACTGTCACTATTCTAGGGTGTTGCGGGTTGTTGCTAGGGTGTTGCCGTGTTGTAAGTGGCTGATAGCATATTGCTTTGTTAGGTGTTCTGGGTGGTTGCTAACCAAGTGAAAAAAAAAAAACAATCTCTCTATGATATGATCCTTGAATATGACTGGGGTCCCTTAAATGCAAGCAACATTTAGGCTCAGCCTCAGAAGTCACGCACATGGACCGAACGTCTGATGCATAAGGCACACACAATTGAAAGTCATCATCTAATTGGTGGAATTCTACATGATTTCCTGGAGACATGCGGGTCATGTTCCTTAATGATCCGCCTGGAAACAAAGCTGTTATGATGCCAAACCCCCTCATAAAAGTAGAAAGCCGTCATGTTTACAACTGTGACAATGAGCACTTATCAGGATCAACTAAATGCTGAATTTTCAGAAGTATGTGAATTTCACAGCATAGACTTTTTAAAATACGTCCAAGAGTTTTACATGCCGGTTTGTTATTGTAGGGACATCAACATTATATTTTCACGTGCCGGTCAGACTTTTGGGCGGACCTTGGCCAATGAATGGAATGGTGGAGTCCAGTGCCCGGTTTCCTGAAACCTCTTAAGTGGTTTGACTTAAAGGTATCCCTGAGGGGGAAAAGTCCCTGAGGCAAGGGATTTCTTTATGAGCGTTGCAACAAACATCACCCTTACCCAAGTGTTTATACTAAGCATTTCGAGATAGTTTCTGGCAAAACAGCGGTTGCTATAGTTACGAAATCTCACACATTAAACAGATCATAATGGACCACAGACTTTTGAACAAGTTTAACATTTACTAAACTATACAGCTGTACAACAATATTTGAGTTATGGAAATTATTAAAGGCGATCTGACGGACGACAGAGCGTCCTACTACGTCCAACTACGACACCCGAGGATGCTCAAAATCCTGCCGCACCACTCGCATAGGTTTTCATAAAATTACATTATACTTATCCAGCTTGTTATTACTGTATTGTACTCACACATCAATGCCACTTTGCCTGTTTGGTGATTAGATTCACAGATTTTTTTGCAGCCTTGAAGCACCAAAGTACAGAATGATGTGTTTGGTGTCCAAGACGTGACGCGGCTTGATGCCTAGTCCTGTGTGCTTTACACCTAGTCCTATGTCTAGTCATAAGCAGCTTTACAGTAGGCTACTGGAAACAAGAAATCTAAACCAAACTGGGCCAAGAAAAAAAAAAATTGTTTCTTGAAAGATGGGGGAAAAACACCCAAGCTTGCCGCTATAATCAGACACTATAAGACGACAAAAGCCTGACAAGAGAATTAATTCAAGCGCACAGTGGAAATGATGAAAAAATATTAAACATTTTTTTCGGCAGCACAGAAGAATCGCAGGTGACGCGCCATTTTCTGCCAAAGAGAGCAAGTTCCTCAGCTGCTTCAAGTTATCCTAAATTGCCGTTGACTCAGCAGCACGCCAAGCCAGCTTCCACACTCGCTCAGCCCCAGCAGAAAGCAGATCCCAAGTTTAAGCACGGCTTCCACCCAGCGAAGTGCTACCCGTTCCCAAGCGTTTCCTTCTAGTGGAGGCTTGTCGAATCGAATTCCTCATTCCTCAAGAGGCTTGTCATTCCAGGTGTGTCGAATTGGGTTTTGGATACGATAAATTGGGTTTATGGGTTTGTACCCATACAAACACCCCCCCCCCCCCGCTTCAGGGGTATGACTTACACTTCGGTCTCGGATGCCAACGCTCATGTCCTCCAAGCCGAGATACAGGTTCTGCTAGCATAGTAGAAAAGGTCCCCGCTGCCCACAGGCTTTTACAGCCACTACTTCCTCATCCCCAAGAAGGATGGTGCCTGTCTCTAGCTCAACGTCCTTTAAAAAGAAAGTATAGGGTTCAGAATAAACTTGTGCAAGAGCTCACTGTCCCCCAGCCAACACATACTGGGGGAAGTATTCGACCTGTCCGAAATGCGGGCCTGGATTTCACCAGATCACTCCCTAAAAATTCAAAAGTTGGTGACAGCATTCAGGACAGGGAGCAACCTCCCCTTGAAGACATTTCAGAAGCTACTGGGCCTCATGACAGCAGCCTCCTCAGTATTTTTCTTGGGCTCTTTACACATGCGGCCTCTACATCACTGGTTGAAGTATCACTGCGTTATTCTCAGAGTGAACCACGCCTGCATCAGAGCCCTGGCTCCCTGTAAACTGCCCAATCTGCATCAGATGGGCGTGGAACTGAGCTCAGTTTCCAGAAAGAAGGTAGTCGTGACAGGGGCCTTCAAGAATGGTTGGGGCACACTGTGTGAAGGTAGGCCGCCCTTTGGCTCTTGGGAGGAGCCAATGTCGAGCTGACACATCAACTGTCAGGAAATGATGGCAGTACTCCTGGTCTTCAGGGAATTTCAACAGGAGCTCAGAGGGCACCATGTCCTGGTCCAGGTAGGGGGGGGTTGATGGTTCAGCTGCTGTCTGCAGCACAATGGCCAATCCGACTGAGAAGGGACCTCCAGCCTCTCTCACTAAAGACCAAGAGATAACGGGAACGATCATTGCGTAACCTGCCGTGCTACTGAGCATATGAGACGAGTCGATGCTATTGCTGTTTTAGCGTCTGGACCAATCACACACACACAAATTGTTTCCCCCGAAACTAACATCACAATGAAACTAACACCACTGGCAGAACTCAGTGTCCTGTTACACTGATAAGACTTTATGACCCCAAAAAAGGAATGTGCAGATGGCTGTGACTCTTCTGAGAAGGAGAAATAAACCCTGTTAATCCTATATATTCTATATATATATATATATATATATATATATATATATATATATACAGTATATATAACCACTTGAGAAGGGTATAAACATGTATCTAATTTTCCCATCCCATGATTTTCCTTTTATGTTGTTTTTTCTTGTAAACTCTAATGGGTTAATGTTTCAGACTATGGTTAACCAAAACCATATGTGTGGCATATTTGGTCTCTATAACTTGGTACTTTGAAGATCGAAATGACTGTGTACATATGTCGATAACAACAACATATTATTATATCAAGAATCTTTCATAGTTTCTTCATCGGCTACCACCCCTCCAGCATGCACATGCAAATGAGCACCCTTGAAACAAAGAGCCATGAACCAAATTCTTCCGCCTGGAACTTCCACCTTTCTTATTGGCCGACCCAACCCTGAGAGAGGTGGCACCTTTCTCAGGGTTTATATTGCATCTCTTGACTCTCTTATCCCTCTTGACTTTTTTGTGCTCTTCGCGCTCTTAGCTCTCTCTTTCTCTTGGTCCTTCCTGAGAAGTCCTGATGTGAAGATGATGCTAAACTAGAAGTTTTCTAAGGACCCCAAGCTTGTGCCAGGCTGCAGCCTTGTCTTTCCATTCACCAAAGATCCTCTGACTTCAACTGGTTCTCTCTCATCAAAACAACATCAGCAAAGATCAACTGGAGAAAATTGCATCAGGACAGTATAATTCAAATGGGCGAGACATGCAAGTATCAAACTTAGTCTCATTATTTGATACATGAAGTATCCTTACACCTTTTATAGGACGTGTTAGAACTAAACTGATGGTTTGCTCAAGGCTGTTGATCTGCTGAATTTCAAACAATGCTATAACTTCTTGCTTTCCTGTATTCTTCTTCAGCTCTCTTTAGCGGGGTAAACTGTATGCATGTATGTATGTGTATGTTAGAGTAGTTTAAATGTTTAGTCTAGTTAATAAAGTCTTGTTTATATCACACGTAAAGTTGTCCGTGTCTCAAGCTCATAATCGGAGTCACTAATCATATAAGATCTTGACTATTTGTTCTTAGTAGTACTTAGTAAGAAAGACATTTCCCATGCCCCGGAAATGTACATTTCTATTCATTAATTAATAACCAATATTGAGAGTTCACAGGATGAACCGAGTAATTGGTTGTAATGTTAATGTAGCTACATCAAGTTAACCTGATTAACTGACAAAAATATTCATAATCAATTATAATTACAATGGTTATTAATATTTCATAGAGCTAATTCGCTGCACTATTCAGTCGAGAAATTGACTCAAATGGCCTTTTAACACAACTTAAATCGGTAGTCGGCCCTGCCGTTTCTGGCGGGCTAAAAAGCAATTTGTCTGTGAAAAGTACAGACGTAAACCCATCAGTCTTCAGTATTCTGAGAAAACAGTTTCCCCAATTTGTGTCAAACATCGACGCAATGCTCTTTCCCATTATCTCAGGGAACCAAGGTTGCGTTAGTAACTGTAGCGTTTTTTCTTGCAACTCATGTTTCACTAAGGGAGCCCTTAACCTTATAACTAAGGGTTTTCTTATCTTAAGGCGAGACACGGCAGGCAAAAACATTTTTTTTCACAGGTGAATTTTGAGATTTTGGGATATTTGTCTTCAATAACATGTCTTCTTTCAGACTTGTGGTGAAAAAAAGTCCGAAATACACATTTAGGTCTTTATTTTACTACACTTTGTCTGTTTGCGTCAGTAGATTTCTCATAAATTCATCAAAAGTTGGCATTTTAAATCATCCCGCTGCTCCGCGATTGCTGCCGACACCGTTAGAAAGCGCTCTCTCTCCTGTACAATGCTGTCGGATCCAAATATGGTCATTTCCTTTTTATCAGCAACCAATCGTGAAAGTGAAAGGGCGGATTTAACTCTAAATGCGCAATCTCATTTTACAATATAAATCTTTAAAGCCCGTTTTCTAAAAATGACTTCTCTCATACTCCAAGTCCGAAATCTCTACTTCAGTAGCACCTATATACACCAAACTTTCCAGTCTTGTACCTAGTTATATTATGAAGACATTTACAGAGGGATTTGTAAATATATTATTCCTAGCCTGATTTATATAACATTTTATTCCAAAAAAACATGGCGAAAATATTTTTTTTAAGGCTATTGACAGTATATTCTGATTTACAGGATAACAAAAGTAGATATCCATAAATCCCTCTGTAATTCTTTTCCCATCTAATATGTGAACACAATGAAAAAAATATTTTGAACCTGGCTTTATCCAATATACAGATTTTTTTTTTAAATATATGCAAATTAGCGCATATTTAATTAGATAATGCCTAATTTGCATATTTAAACATTAAATTACAGAAAACTTGTAATACATTTTTTTTCTCATCTTAATGTAGGTAATCAACTGGGAAAGTTTCATGGTGATATCTGCTAGTTAAAAATGTTACCTTATTCACCTGTAGCGTCTCGCCTTAAGGGCTTTCATGCAATTGGGCCCAGACCTTCTGCCGTCATTCTGAAGGTCTGGCTACGCGAGACTAGCCAACATTTAATAAAACACTAAGTGAAAATAGCCTTCCTTGTTGGCAGAGGCTATTTACACTAACTTCGCCGACAACTGTCTGGTTGAGACAGACAAAATTAACAAAAGAAACCTGTTTGATAACGAACAGTGGCATGAGTAAGAATAATGAAGTTAGCTTTTGCTGCGACAGACCAGAGTTTGAATCCACCTTTTCCAATCCCATTCTTCTTCTCCGTTTTTTTTATCGCATATCAACTCAGAGAGGAGTTCATTCAAAATAATAATAAAGAAAATATTCGAAAAGTGGAAATAAGTGCCTAATGGGTATTTTTAATTAAGGGTACCACTGGATGTGGTGCTACATGCTAAGCTAAAAGCCCTCGCCAACCAACTCCCTCTTCCTGGTAGTCTGGTATACACTCACTGGATTTGTATTTTAACTTGATTAAATCTGGTGATCTTGATTAAATCAGAGATACCGTATAATGTACAACAATACATTGAGGTGCAAATAGTATCTGCCACTATTTGGATTAAGTATAAATAGAATCTAACACTATTTACACTTAGCTTTTTCACAAATAGCCGTTGCCTTAATAAAATGAAACTACAATTAGACAAATTCCAAATAACTCAGTTTAATCTTATTGTGTGTAAAGACTGGGCAGTAACAACTTGAAGGTAGCATGGGATGGTGTGAAAACAATGATAGGCTTGCAAAAAAACACATAATAAACCAGTCCAATTGCCAATGTATAAAAATGATAGCGAGTTAGCTGAAGCGCTGAACACCTTTTTTTTCACGTTTTGATATTCATGACTTCTCGGACAAACTACAGAAAATAACCGAGGAACAGGCTCAGATAGAATCTATACCTTGCTCAATTACAAAGGAGGAGGTTAGGTCTGTATTTAAGAGAATTAAGGTAAATAAGAGTCCAGGACCAGATGGAATTACTGGGAGATTATTGAAGTGTTGTTCAGAGCAACTCTGTGGGGTGTTTGCTGACATTTGTGAGATGTCCTGGGAACAGGGAAGGGTCCCAATGGCTTGGAAGGAGTCTATCATTGTTCCAGTGGCAAAGGGCAACTCTGCAGGCACATTAAATGACTTCAGACCAGTGGCATTAACTTCACTGGTCATGAAGTCATTTGAAAGGATTGTAAAGCGGCTTTTGCTGTTCAGGGTGGGTGGGGCCCTGGACCCCGAGCAATTTGCATATAGGGCTAGCAGAGGGGTAGAGGATGCCCATATCACACTTTTAAATCTCCTTTATAGTCATTTAGAGGGTCCTGGTACACATGCCAGGCTCTTGTTTTTGGATTTTTCTTCTGCTTTTAATACTATCCAGCCACATGTTTTAGTCAGTAAATTATTATTAGAATTTAATATTGAGAGTAATCTTGTGAGCTGGATTATGGATTTTTTAACAAATAGAACACAGCGAGTTAAGGTGAATGGTTGTCTCTCTGAAAGGCGTGTCTCTTCCACTGGCTCTCCGCAGGGTTGTGTACTTTCACCTCTACTATACATTCTCTACACTAACGATTGTAGGAGCCATTATAGTAATAGACACATCCTGAAATATGCTGATGATACAGTTATTGTCAGTTTACTGCAGAAACATGAATCTCAGCATGGGCCAGTGGTTGAAGAGTTTGTCAGTTGGTGCGACAGGTCTTTTCTCCAGCTTAACACCTCTAAAACCAAGGATATGCTCATAGATTTTAGGAGAAAACAACTTGGTTCTCCTCTACCTACCTATATAAAAGGAATCAGCATAGAGGTGGTAGAGCAGTATAAATATCTGGGTACTGTGATAGACAGTAAACTCAAATTTGACAAACACAGAGATGATCTGCAAAAAGGGACAACAACGATTGTACTTCCTAAGGAAGCTTAACTCTTTTAATGTTGATAAGGTTATCATATCTTTATTTTATAAATATTTTATTGAATCTGTCCTTACTTTTGCTTTTATTGCCTGGTATGGGGGCATCAGCCTGAGGGAGAAAAATAACCTCAGCCATATTGTGAAGGTGGCTGGTAAGTTAATAGGCTGTCCACAGGTTTCCTTGACAAATATTCATGAGAGGCAGATTATGAGGAAAGCAGATGCCATATTGGACTGTGTAAATCACCCCCTTCATTGTTCTTTTGAGGTCCTCCCCTCAGGTCGGAGATTTAGAGTCCCTTGTTTTAAGTCCAATAGGACAAAGAACTCCTTTATACCAAGTGCAATTAGGTTGCTAAATTTGCACAATTCTTTGACCTAGATGAATAGTAGTGTATAAGTTTTTAATTAGTAGTTTGTGTTGTTTAATTGTATGTGTATGTGGTGTGAACCTGTTGTGTTACCTGTATGTTTACCTGGCTGCAAGACAAGTTTCCCTTAGGGGACAATAAACTGAAACTGAACTGAACTGAACTGAAAATGAAACTACAATTAGACAAATTCCAAATAACTCAGTTTAATCTTATTTTCAGGTTGAAAAGAGAAATGAGGATTGTGAATGAGAAACCAGGGAGCATAAAACAGCAAAAAAAGAGAGAATGATTATGTTTGTGTTAGTACCTGATGTTGGTTGTGCAGTTTTTCTTGGTTGTCAACTGGAAAACCTGACCTTTGCTTCTGTTGCAGTTGTTGTTTCAGCTTGGAAATCTTAGAAACAAAAACAGTGTAAGGACAAAAAAAAAAAGAGAGCAGAGAAACAGCAGACATTTTCTTACTCACAGATATATGTAGTGTGATCTAGAGTAATACATTTTCCATGAGTCACACCACACATGAACTTTCTATAGTTTCAAGCTATTTCTATAACAGAATTGAAGTGGCATGTTTACTGTGATGTATGACTTACCGATGAACCTGCACACATGTCAGTTCCATACTGGAGATGTTCTGAATTTCCCCATGATGCTGAGCGTTTGTGAAATCCAACAGCTGTTGTTTCAGCTCCAGTTAACCATGCATGTGGTGTCTTTTACAAAAATAAAAAATAACAGCCATCATAAATGCATAAAACTACACTTTAAACATTTTATTTAGCTTAGACCGCAATTGTGTTGTGTTGCATTTTTGGCCGTATTTTTAAGTTGGCATGACATGAAAATTCACCCTATCTATTTTATAATTGCATGTTATAAATCTTATTGGGAACGATTGTATGTTTGTTTGTTTTTTGACCTCATAATGTTTAATCAAAATGTCATAACTGGACCTTCCGGTGGAAATGACTGCTGATGTACATGTTTGCAAGACTTCTCCAATCATTTAGTCCACTTAAACCCTGCCCCTGCAAGCTTGTGTTCATCTGCTTCCACTTATGAGTGCAAAGCCCACATCTCAAAATCCAAGCCAATAAATAAAATCAAGTATTTTGATAAACTGTTACACGCGGATGTACATCACAATGCAGAAGAAAAGATCTGCTTGTCTGTCCTGCATGCTTTCATCCTATAAAAAAACAGCTTTGTGAACGTTCCACTAAATGTCTTCTTTTGTTTCACGGATGAACGATTTTGGAACCAGGGCTGAAGCCACCACATCCCCCTAACAAATCAATAAGGATTT
Organism: Gila orcuttii; assembly: GCA_026230005.1. NCBI lineage: Eukaryota > Metazoa > Chordata > Actinopteri > Cypriniformes > Leuciscidae > Gila > Gila orcuttii. The sequence goes on from JAPDVR010000017.1 coordinate 10,661,784, forward strand.
TCAATTAATGATTTGTTTAATTTTGCTTTAGGTTGAGTAAAATAAGACAATTCTCACTTTTGGGTCAACTAGTACAATCAGATATTTTGTTATTAACCAGCATCACAAGCAAAGAAAATCCATTTACCTTAGAGAGGCTAATTTATAAGATCATTTTAATGGGCAAAACAGTCTTAAGTCAACAATATAAAAGGAAGCGTGAAATTTTGGCTTAAATTATAAGGAACAGAAAACAGATGATATTTAAAAATAAAAAGCTAATGTGCCCACTTCCCTTCACAGCTGAGCTGAGGGTTAAAGTTCATAGTGATTGCAGTAAATCATAGGCTGTGATGTAATAGTCTAGTTTGTGCACACCACGGTACAGTGATGGTGTCCAAACATACAATGGACCTCTGGTGTTTACCATGGTACTGCATGGCTCTGTTTACACTGTGAACATAACACAGTTAGAACATAAGTCTCGGGGGAGTCAGCTGACACACACTGTTGGTAAACGTATCCCCTTGTGATCAGGGCACCTGAAACTGATGTTGATTCTAAGGCAGGCCCTGTTTACACCTGGTATTAAGATGTGTTTTGGTTGGATCGCAAGTAAATGAGGGAGACACATTCCTGTTTACACCTGGTATTTTAATCCATCTATTTTGCCCACTTTCAACAACTTCTGTCCTGATTTCTTCGAGGGAAGGGTCTATATAGGGTCTACAATAATCTTCCAATTTACAAATGAATGCGGACAGACAATGGAATAACATAAGGAGAGCATGAGCTTTCGTTACTGCTCTATTAGACAAGACCACACCAAAAGCTGTGAGTGTGTGTTAGAAATCAGAAATGGTGAGAGAACATTGTGCTTGGTAGGGATGGGAATTGATAAGAATTTAACGATTCCGATTCCATTATCGATATTGCTTATCGATTCGATTCCTTATCGATTCTCTTATCGATTCTCATTGGGTGAGGGAATAAGTACAAATTTGTTTGTTTGTATTAACTTATTGAACTTATAACTTATTTGTTAATTATTATTAACTCGCTGACACAGCACAGAGTATTAGGGGTGTGAACCTACACTGGTCTCACGGTTCGGTTCGATTACGATTATCATGTCATCGATTCAGTTCAATTCGATATCTCGATGCATTACATGCACTGCATCCTCAATTTTCAATTTTACTTCAAAAGTGATGTTTGCGTGCGTGCGTGCGCGTGTGGATGTTCGCCTGTTCGTGAAGTCGCAGTGACAGAAACAGTGACATTCCAGTTTAAGTTTCATGGGACTAAAGTCTGTTCATGCTGTGTGTGTGGCCAAATGTTTCTGCATATTGGAGGTAGTTCCCCCCCTTTGATGAAATGGAAATTTTACAAGTGTTGCAAGTGACCATATTGTTATGAGGCGCCGTCATACTCTCATTGAGTATGTGCGCGAGTTTGTGTGTGTGTGTGTGCTCGCGTCTCATATGAGTATGTGCCTGGAGAGTTCCGCGCATCTCGTGTGTAGAGTTTGCGTGTATGTGCGTGAGCGACTTTAGGTGTGTCGTTGTGCATTTCATATGTATTTGTTTGAGCATTTAGCAGTGTACATATGTTTGATTACTTAGTATACGTGTATGCAAGTGTTTCATATATGTGTGCGTGAATGAAGTTTGATTTAAGCCCTAGACGGCGCCTCATATTGTCGTCTTTTCGCGTAAAATATAACCAAACTTTAGAGCGCTTCTGCCTCGATGCCATGTTTGCTGCGTTCTGAACCAAAACAAGGCAGCGCGTGTGTGACGTCATGACACATTTGCAACGAGCAGAACCGATTAAGCGGAATCGTTAAGCAGGCATACTAACGGTTCCAAGGAATTGGTTTACTGGGCACCGGTTCTGAAGAAGAACCGGTTCTCGATTCCCATCCCTAGTGCTTGGTACGTTTGTCGCCTTCAAACTAAACTTGGGTCTCCAGCTGACAAAGTTTAAATCCTGTCTGGCTAGGGCACTTCCCAAAATGTTTACGTATTTTGTGGCCGTTCAAACGCATTCTAACAAATGAGCGTCTACACTACAATAGCAATCGGTCGAATGCGCTTTCGACTACCTCTGGAAGTGGTCGAAAGTGGACAAGCTCAAAACCTTTTAGACCCCGTTTACACCTATATTTAGCGTCGTCCACTTGAGATCCGATCAACCAAAACGTATCTTATTACCAGGTGTAAACAGGGCCTAAAAGTGAATGCATATATGGTCTATATGGGGACAATCTTCTCGTTACAAATGTAACCCTCGCTCCCTGAAGAAGGGAACGGAGACATAGTCGACGTGTCGACTGACTGGGATCACAATTAGGGAGTCTGTCATCTTCCGAGTACTGTTAAAACGAGCCAATGCACATTGGCGTGCGAGATCTGCATATAACACTCTGCCCCGGGGTGAGGGTATAAATATGGAAGTGGATGCACGCACCAGTTGTTTCCGCTTGAGGAGCCAAGCGGAGCCCGGAGTCAGCGGTGGTCCAGCAATAGTGGCGACGGGACTATGAACTTCCGTTCCCTCTTTCAGGGAACGAGGGTTCATACGTAACCGAGATGTTCCCTTTCAGTTGCTCACGTTCGACTTAGTCAACTGATTGGGATTCCAATTAGAACGCCACTATTGCTGCCACCTTCCAGTGCCTAGACAAAAGCCTTCTGATTCCCCCGCATTATTTGAGACGGAGATGGGACAGGACTCAGGCCAGGGAAGTCCCTGCTGTTCCACAAGACCACTCGGAAGGCGTTCTCTTTCGTTGGAAAAGAATACGCTGCGGAAGCCACATCCTGCCCATAGGGAGGTAACATGTGGAGGATACATATATGGACTGGGTGGATTACCGGGCAGTACAACATTTGGAATGTCACTGGGGTGGCTCCAGCCTATAACAGGGGGAGACTCAACCGGTCAGTGACGGCAGAGCGGGCTCTGCCAAGGGAAGACACGGGCTCGCCGCAGGGAGCTGTACCGTGGAAGAATACACATATGGGATCGCCGTAGGAATCACAACATATGGACCCAGCCTAACACAGGTTCCACCAGTGCATACGAGTGAAAGGCCTTGCTTTGGACGCTACACCACGTCCGTAGCCGAAGGTTATAGAGGAACTCGACAGGGTTCGGCTAAAGAGGAATTCTACTGGATAAAGAATTGCGCACGTATCCAGTCCATAGGAGGGGAATGGCGCAGCAAGCCGACACTTCGAACTGGGCTTACAGTGAAACTGGCTTCCTGAGAAGGGAGCCCATGAGAAGCAGCGGTTCAACACGTAGGCTATTTTTGTAGCGAACGTGATAGTTGTCGCCCAGCTCGCAGCTCTAAAGCGAGGCACTCTGTGTCAATGCCTAGGCAGGAGCTATACTCTCTCTTTGGAGGAGCTCACTACCCAGGGGGGCACGTGCACCTTGGGATAATACACCAAGATGATGGCAACCACTATGCAGTGGGCCAACCTCTGCTTGGAAATAGCCTTCCCTTTTCTGCTGGTCTCCGTAACAGAAAAGAGCTGGTCTGAGGTCCTGAGGCTTTGTATTCTTTGCATGGCAGAGAAAACCCAGGGCTGGGTCTGCCACCTCCGGGGCAGCACTTGCAGGCTCACCACCTGGTCCCCTTTTCAAGGGAGAGGTAGGAACCTTGGGCACGCATCCAGGCCGGGGTCTCAGGATATTGTGAGAGTTGGCCGGCCCGAATTCCAGGCACAATTTGTCGACCAAAAATGTGTGCAGGACCCCTACCCTCTTGATAGAACAGATTTTTAACTCAGCTGCCTGTAGTGGCTCAAGGGGAGGTCTCTGCAGTGCAGTAGCATCAGAGATAATTCCCAAGAAAGTATAAAGGTTCAGTTCAATTCAGTTTCCTTGCTCCCCTCAGGAACCTGACGATCAAGTCGTGCTTCCCCATGGATTTGTATCCACTGCATCATGATGTGCGACAATATAGAGGCAACAAACATTTTGAGGGTGGAGGGAGACAGCCCTACTCAACCCATATTGCAGGAAAGAAAGCACAGAACTGATCGAACACTTTCGGGTCTCCTCTCGGAGAAGACTCAACTCAACAAACAGGTTCCACTCCAGGGCATAAGCATGCCTCATTAGAGGGTGCTCTCGCAGAAGTGATGGTGTCTACGAAATGTTTGTGGTAGATCACCCAGAACCACCGCGTACTGTCCTTTCGGGACCAGACATGGAGTTTCCAGAGGTCTGGACATGGATGCCATCATGCCCCGTCCCTGAGAATGTACTCAGAGGAATGAGTCAGAAAGGGGCTGTCAAAAAGAGCAAAAGTTCGGGGGAACTAGGTCCGGTTAGGCCAATAAGGGGCAACTAGCAAGACCTGCTCCTTCTCCTTCCTGACTTAGCACAGTGCTGAGCAAGAAGGCTCATTGGGGGAACGCATTTCTGCGGAGACCCCGGGGCCAGCTGTGAGCCAGTGTCTCTATGCCAAGGGATGTCCACTCGGACAGGGAGTTAAACAACTGGCAATGGGGCGAGTCCGGAGAGGCAAACAGATGTAACTGTGCGGCCCCGAAGTGGTCCCAGAACAGCTGGACCCCTGGGGATAGAGTCTCCACTCTCCCTGGGCCATAAGCTGTCATGAGGCCTTGTCGGCGGCACGAATGAGCAGGCTGGAAACGTAAGTGGAATGAAGCGACCTCAGAAGCTTCTAACCCCATAGGAGGAGGTAGCGAGGCAAGTTGCAACATGCGAAGGAAGCGTAGCGCAACGGTCGCAGTGTTTGTACAGACCAGTACAAGCTTGCTGAGCAGCGGTGTCTTAAAGCAAGGTGTACTGCCAGCAACTTGAGGAAGTTGATGCCAATGCAGTTGGAGGCCCGCCCAGACCCCCGTTACTGCATGTCCGTTGTACGTGGCCCCTCAGCCGGTGTTTGGTGGACACTTGTTCTAGGGGCGGCTGGCCCGGAGAAACAAAGGTCTGATCATGGGCTGAGGGTTTTGGCGGGTTCACACGGAGCGTGCCGCTCTGCCACGGCCACCTCTGGACTCGGCCATAAAGCCAGTGCTGAAGTGGTCATCATATGGAGGAAGCCATTGCGGCTGCCATATGCCCCAGGAGCCTCTGAAAAGTTTTCAGTGGGACCCTTTCTCACTTCTGAAAGCACCGACCAGACACACCTCACAGCAGGAACGTGTTAGACCGAGTCCAGCTCCTTACCGGAAAAAAAAATCCTCAGCCCGTGGGCGAGTTTACTCTTTTCCCCGTTGACCTGAAGACCCAACTGGCTATGTAGCACTCGAAGAGTAGGATTTGTACTGAGACTTCGAACCCTCAAATGCAAAAACACAGGATGGCCTGCGTTGCGGAAGATGGAGATCTGAAGTACGCGTCCTTTAGGTCGAACGCTGCAGACCAATCTTGCCGGCTGGCGATACAAGAGGGGGCTTAGCGGAGCAAGGCTTTACAGGGTCACACACCGCCAGTCTGGCCCTCTTGGGATCCAGGAACAGAGAAATTTGCTCTTTCTTTTGAGTCGGGTACCGCTGGACTCCTGGGAGTCAGCGGCAGAACAGCAACCATCTGAAGAGCTCGTTCCCCCGTCCCTGGGTGGCCTGTGTCAGGGATGCTTGGCCTTACGCTTGCCACCTGGATTGACAGTGTCTGACACAGGCTGGGCAGCCTGCCTGCGGCTGGCTCCACGCTGAGGCCTGGGTGGAGGCTGCTGCAGAGGCCCAGCAGGAGCAGGAGCGGCAGCAGGGGGACACCCTCGGCGATGAGCAGGCAGAGAAATGTCCGCATCCGCCATATCAACCAGGCTGAGCCAACGATGGCGCTCCTGGACCACTAAAGTGGACATCGCCAGACCGATCGGGCATGCCACAACGCTCGTACCCCGGAGGGCGAGGTCGGTTGCAGTGCGGCATCTCACCTATGTGCGCACGGTCTGGGCTACCCTCATGCATGTCCATGAGTGCCCTGGCCTGATAGGCCTATAGCAACACCATGGTATGCAAAGAGGCAGCTTACCCACAGGCTTTGTAAGGTCTGCCCGTCGGAACGGATGAGAACTCACAGGCCTTAGGGGGAGATGAGGATCCTCCATCTAAAAGAACGCGGCCGCCTGACACAGGTGCACCTGTAAGCCCTCCATGCACTTTGGGAAAGAAAGGCACTGGGGCGGCGAGCTGAGAACCAGCGCGGCCCACCCCGAGATACCAATCATCCAACCGAGACTGTTTGGGACACGGTGGAGGATTCCACTCGAGCCTGACAGCCTCGGCGGCCCGTTTCAGCATAGCTGACATTTCTGGCACAGACACACTCGCTAGTTAAAAATCCACTTCCATATTTCAGGGTTTCTGCAGGTTTCACAAAGTCAAATTTAATACTTTTTAAGACCTTTTTAAGACCATTATGAATTCAATTTAAGACCTATATCACGACATAAAAAAAAAAATGTACAAAGGAGTCTCAAAATTACTTGCAAAGAAAATTTATTTATTCAAACTGAACATAGTACTGAAGACAGCGCCCGTACACCGAACGTTCCCAATTTCATCGCTTTCTTGCATAAGAAGCAGTGGCTTTAACCAAGCACGAAATTCAGATTTTTCAAGCCAGGTATCGCTAAACTTGCACTTCCCCATAGCTGAATAAAATCCGTTTTACGTCTTTCTGTGGTATCCGAGAGACTCGCGCCAATAACACGAAAGCTCAAAGCTGATTGGCTGTTGCATGTTGGTCTATTTTGTAGTCGTAATACAGCGAATTATGTTTGGACTAGTGAAATAAGAAACTACAACACCACGGAATTAAAAAAAAAAAAAAACATTCCAAAGCGCTGCGGGAGCATTTAAATGAGATATACATGGACGTAGGAAAATTAAGACCCGTTTAAAATGATTTAAGACCTAGAACACAATACTTCTGCAAATTTAAGACTTTTTAAGGCCTTAAATTGTGATTTTGAAATTTTTGACTTTTTTAGACTTTTTAAGACCCCACGGAAACCCTGATATTTATACCCGCGCCACAGAGCGGAGTGTGAGATGCAGATCTCGCACACCAATGTGCATTGGCTCGTTTTAACAGTACTCAAAGATGACAGGCTCCCTAAGCGTGATCCCAATCAGTCGACTGAAAGGGAAAGGGAGCCACTGAAAGAGAAATTACCATTTTTTTTACCATGTACCATGAAATTTACATGTACCATTTATATGGAATACCACAGTCTACCTTCCAATCAAATGGAACCTTTAATCAGTTTGATCTAGAATCTATACAATTCTTCTTTTTGGTTCTTTATTGGTCTCTATGGTTCCATGAAGAATTCCAACAAACCTTTCTATACCACAAAATATTTTTTTTATAGTGGAAAAGGGTGCTTTAGATTTTTAAAATGTTCTTGACACTATGACCACTTGACCTTTCTGAAAGGTTCTTTGGGGTACCAAAAATGGTTCTTCTATGGCATCCTTGTGAAAAACCCTCTTTATTTTTATACCACACACTTCACAGAATATCACTAATGGCTCAGCCGGTGATATGATGGATTAGAATTTATTATGGACTTGGATTATAATTTGAATGAGGCCCACATGATTCAGCCAGGACATTGAATCACTTCACCTGTGTGGATTTATCTTCCCTGCCATGTCTGCTTGGACTGTGTTTGTCACCCACTTTGGGCCACTGGCCTTGCAAGTACGGCCCCACAATCGCATCCAAAGATAGTGTGCGCCGGATCCGAGTCTGCAAACACCATTCGGCTTTGGTCCAATCACCTGAGGAACCAAGAAAGCTTGTGTATTGAATAAGAAGGCTTTCAGAAAAAACACCTGAAATCAAAGTGATCACAGTATATTGCAGAGAAAACCAGTGCTTTGTAGTTATCTATACACTTCAATGAGGAAACATGCTATTAAACATCTTGTTCTTATAAATGTGTGTATTGGAAGTTTCCTCCTATATCCTCTTTTGTATTAAACTTCACTATTCACTGGTCTAGAATAGATCATAAAAGTTCTTGAATTACTGGATATAAAAAATATATATTAGACATTATGTATTACAATGGAATCTCTAAAATATGACAATTTGAGCTGTAAAGATTAACATGAATTTCACATTTCACAGTCTTAGATTGTCTGTCTTTTGCTTTAATGACGATAACACTGTAGCTGACACGAACAAAACAAGATCATGTTTTCCACCATGACTTGAGAAGTTTCAAAGAGCATCTTGTGCTTCACTGGAAGCAAGAAAATGTGACATTTAGTACAAAGGAGTTCACATGACCAGTGTCACCGGTGTTGTATTATTAAATTAGTGAAATATCAAAAATATTGCTTCTTTATTCTTCTTCAAATGTCATAAAATGCCTTGCTTCATAAAATACTTTAAAAAAAAGTTTTCTTTTTTTATCAAAAAAAGATTCTTTATTTCAAGCTTTAAATTAGATTTTGAATCGCAAATGTTTAATATGGTCCCCACTGTATATTGGACAGAGTATGAAAAATCCATCTTTATAAGTTTCATTTATAAGTTTAAAGTTAATATAACCCAACAGCCAGTATGTATAATAATGATGATGATGATGTTACTATGGACTAGCAAAGTCCAGAAGAAAACTGTAGTGTGGGTAGATGAAATGAACACACTGATAAATTTCATCTTTGCCCAGAGATAATGAGAAACCATACTAAAAAGCCCAAAAAGTTTAATGCTCAAATAAGCGTAATAAAACAATTTATGTATAAGTTTAGACCGTTTAAAGCCCATAAAAAAAAAAAAAAAGAAAGATTCAAACTCAATCATTTCCTGTTAATCTTCAAGGACATTTAGTGGCTCAGATCATGTGTGATTGTCACTGATGTGTATTATATACTTCACCTGAAGTGATATTTGTGACGGCAGCTCCAGCTGGTTTGTGCAGTGTGAAGGGAACAGTAGCTTTAAGAGGCTGGAGACCTGATCCGCTCCTGGACATCTTCATTTCCACCACAAACACTCGTCATAGGCTCATACGCTTCTTTTTGTCTGTGTAGTTACATAACAAAACTGCGTAGAAGACGACGACTGCAAACACCTAGTTTCTTATTTAGACAGATAACTACAAGATATGCTTAATTAATCGTGTAAGTATAAGAGTAAGTAAGTTACTCTGCTGCTCAACAAACACCGAATGACTGAACTGAGTGAACCGAACTCTGCCTATCGAAACGCTCTGTCGGATCTTTCATTCATTTTAGGAAGTGGGCGGATACCTTCAGAATTCGCCTTTTGATTGGCTAAAAGAAATGGCTATCCAGAAGTACACCATATTAACATTAACAAGTATTTAACTTAAACATTATTTTTGGCTTGATCTTAAATAATTAAATGTAGTGCAGCAAATTTTGCTGTGTATTAATTGATACGCCCACAAAAAATAAAGTATTCTGATACTTCTATGCAAATACTTGCCAAACTCTGCTAAAGTGCAGTAGGGCCTATAGGCATACTACTTCAAGAAACCTCATAAAATAAAAGTTGTATAGCTTTGAGTCGCTTTCTTTTAGTTCTGAGGCTATATGCTAGTGTACTTCTGAAGACAAAACTGACAAAAGCTGAAGCAATGATGTTTGGAACCGGCAGGAATTATGCGCGTCTCCCCTGGAGGGGGAGGGGGGTGTCACTCTTGCATGTCTTCAAAACTTGAGAGCTCTGGGGCTATAGGGCATACAAAGCTATGGTGTGATTTCAGAATCAAAAGACTTGAAGAAAGAAATTATTACAAATTGTTCATTTCAGGTGAACTATTCCTTTAGATTCTTTCTTTGGTGTCTAATGTAGCCTATTCTGTTCAGTGCATTAGCATAGGCAATGCAATACACTATAATGCTATACACAGTAATATTGTATAATTGTTTTGGAAACTATCACATTGAATTTTGAGTAAAACATACATTTACATAATTAAACTGCTTTACATTTTTTCATATCTACTGTATGTATAGAAGTGGTATTTCTTCCAAGGGTGTAACAGTCCCGTCCCTGTGGGTGTCTTCAGCATGTATTGTTGGAGATAACCTTCCTCCCAATGTCTGAAGACCAGGGAGTGCAATCAGTGGTGGTTTGCATAGGGTGGAGCTTGTGAGAGATAACACCTTCTGAATATGCCCATTTTTGCAGAAGAGCTGTTCTGTGGTTTGTACACTAACTTGTTTTTTGTCATTTATTTGGGTTATAAAAGTATGCTTTTATTGTCTTTCTTTAAAATAAATTATATTTTGTTATCTGTGGTTTACATTTATTAAATTTTCATATTTTAGGATTGCAGAGAATTTTAGGAATATGAATACTGAGAGACCTTTAGATCTTTCAAAGGAGGTTTTTGAGACAAACAGTGATCCAAGAATGCGTTCTCATTATGTTTCACATGAGGAAAATTGTGCGTTCTTTGACCACACATTCAACAGGAAAGGCTTTTTCTTTTACTCCTTGTCTTTCTCTTAGAATTTAGTTATTTTGAAGATCAAAAGTCATTTTTTAGCTTCACACTGCTGCATTCTGGGAAATTAATCAAGTGTCACATCTTTTTGGGTTCTTTTACTGCAACAATCCACAGTGAACAAATGATGCTGACCTTTGACCCATAATTGACACTTGTTCTTGGTTTGACCCCTGGGTCATGGTGACCTTAAAAACAAGCCATGTTGTAATAACAAAGAGTGACATCTTTGAGGAACAGATTTGAAATAGATTAGAATGATGTGTTCCATGCAGATAAGACACCGGTATGTTATGCATTTATCTGAGATTGTATCAACCACCCAGAACACCCCAGCTAGCAAAATATATATTATAAGAACGATTTTCTAATGTTCCCATTAAGTTATTTCTGATTGTTTCCTGAATGTTCAAAATGGGCTATTATTTTGAGAACATTAATAGACCGAATAACTTTAAATGAACATTCTATTAACATTACAGGAAGAAAGTTTTTTCATAAATTTGATATGAGCCTTTAACAACCTTTACCACAGCAACATAGCCTACTAAGAACACTCAGGCAACACCCAAGCAAATTTTACTCACATTTTCTTCAGAGAAGACCAGAAAAAACATAGCTCACATTAAAACACAAAGATGGATGAGAACAAGAAATTAAATGAACCCTTCAATTATATTTTAAAAGACAATACAACATTTTAGACATATTTTTTTAGCTTTAGGGTTAGGTTTACATTTACATTTATTCATTTAGCAGACGCTTTTATCCAAAGCGACTTACAAATGAGAACAATAGAAGTGGTTAAACTAACAGTAGGACAACAATATGTAAGTGCTATGACCCCTCTCAGTTTAATCCAACCCAGTCCTTTTTTTTTTTAATAAATAAAAATAGAATAGAAGAGAAAGTGTTAATATTACTGGAACAAGTGGTGCCGAAAAAGATGCGTCTTCAGCAGTTTTAAAGTGGCTACGGACTCAGCAGCTCTGGTTGAGTTAGGCAGATCATTCCACCAGCATCGAACAGTCATGGTAATGGTCCGAGAAAGAGATTTTGTGCCTCTTTGAGATGGTACCACAAGACGGCATTCCCTTGCAGAGCGCAAGTTTCTGGATGGCACATAAGTCTGAAGTAATGAGTTTAGGTAAAAGGGAGCAGTGTCAGCGGTTGTTCTGTAGGCAAACGTCAGTGACTTGAATTTAATGCGAGCAGCAACTGGCAACCAGTGCAATTTTGTGAGGAGAGGAGTGACGTGCTCTCTTCGGCTCATTAAAGACCACTCTGGCTGCAGCATTCTGGATCAGTTGCAGAGGTTTGACAGAGCAAGCTGGAAGACCAGTCAGGAGAGCATTACAATAGTCCAGTCTGGATAGAACAAGCGCTTGGACAAAAAGAAAGGTTAGCAGTAAAGTTCTAGTAACAACAATTGCAGGTATAGTATACTGGTACAACTGTATCAGTGTTATTACAGTGTTGTTTTAAAGTAAAAAGAAACATTGGGTTTGCTTTCGAGGGAACTCAACACTGCATCAGAATATTGACGCTATGGGAACGCTTCCGCATGACCAGTCTCTGAAACATGTGTGAAATCACGCTAATTCTATTGGCTGATGGCAGTCATGTGACGTGAAATGGCACACCATTATGACTATAAAAGGCTATAACATGACTATAACATTAGACATTCAGCTTTGCCTTCAGGAAGCGCTACAACGGTCGCAGTGTTTGTACAGACCAGTACAAGCTTGCTGAGCAGCGGTGTCTTAAAGCAAGGTGTACTGCCAGCAACTTGAGGAAGTTGATGCCAATGCAGTTGGAGGCCCGCCCAGACCCCCGTTACTGCATGTCCGTTGTACGTGGCCCCTCAGCCGGTGTTTGGTGGACACTTGTTCTAGGGGCGGCTGGCCCGGAGAAACAAAGGTCTGATCATGGGCTGAGGGTTTTGGCGGGTTCACACGGAGCGTGCCGCTCTGCCACGGCCACCTCTGGACTCGGCCATAAAGCCAGTGCTGAAGTGGTCATCATATGGAGGAAGCCATTGCGGCTGCCATATGCCCCAGGAGCCTCTGAAAAGTTTTCAGTGGGACCCTTTCTCACTTCTGAAAGCACCGACCAGACACACCTCACAGCAGGAACGTGTTAGACCGAGTCCAGCTCCTTACCGGAAAAAAAAATCCTCAGCCCGTGGGCGAGTTTACTCTTTTCCCCGTTGACCTGAAGACCCAACTGGCTATGTAGCACTCGAAGAGTAGGATTTGTACTGAGACTTCGAACCCTCAAATGCAAAAACACAGGATGGCCTGCGTTGCGGAAGATGGAGATCTGAAGTACGCGTCCTTTAGGTCGAACGCTGCAGACCAATCTTGCCGGCTGGCGATACAAGAGGGGGCTTAGCGGAGCAAGGCTTTACAGGGTCACACACCGCCAGTCTGGCCCTCTTGGGATCCAGGAACAGAGAAATTTGCTCTTTCTTTTGAGTCGGGTACCGCTGGACTCCTGGGAGTCAGCGGCAGAACAGCAACCATCTGAAGAGCTCGTTCCCCCGTCCCTGGGTGGCCTGTGTCAGGGATGCTTGGCCTTACGCTTGCCACCTGGATTGACAGTGTCTGACACAGGCTGGGCAGCCTGCCTGCGGCTGGCTCCACGCTGAGGCCTGGGTGGAGGCTGCTGCAGAGGCCCAGCAGGAGCAGGAGCGGCAGCAGGGGGACACCCTCGGCGATGAGCAGGCAGAGAAATGTCCGCATCCGCCATATCAACCAGGCTGAGCCAACGATGGCGCTCCTGGACCACTAAAGTGGACATCGCCAGACCGATCGGGCATGCCACAACGCTCGTACCCCGGAGGGCGAGGTCGGTTGCAGTGCGGCATCTCACCTATGTGCGCACGGTCTGGGCTACCCTCATGCATGTCCATGAGTGCCCTGGCCTGATAGGCCTATAGCAACACCATGGTATGCAAAGAGGCAGCTTACCCACAGGCTTTGTAAGGTCTGCCCGTCGGAACGGATGAGAACTCACAGGCCTTAGGGGGAGATGAGGATCCTCCATCTAAAAGAACGCGGCCGCCTGACACAGGTGCACCTGTAAGCCCTCCATGCACTTTGGGAAAGAAAGGCACTGGGGCGGCGAGCTGAGAACCAGCGCGGCCCACCCCGAGATACCAATCATCCAACCGAGACTGTTTGGGACACGGTGGAGGATTCCACTCGAGCCTGACAGCCTCGGCGGCCCGTTTCAGCATAGCTGACATTTCTGGCACAGACACACTCGCTAGTTAAAAATCCACTTCCATATTTCAGGGTTTCTGCAGGTTTCACAAAGTCAAATTTAATACTTTTTAAGACCTTTTTAAGACCATTATGAATTCAATTTAAGACCTATATCACGACATAAAAAAAAAAATGTACAAAGGAGTCTCAAAATTACTTGCAAAGAAAATTTATTTATTCAAACTGAACATAGTACTGAAGACAGCGCCCGTACACCGAACGTTCCCAATTTCATCGCTTTCTTGCATAAGAAGCAGTGGCTTTAACCAAGCACGAAATTCAGATTTTTCAAGCCAGGTATCGCTAAACTTGCACTTCCCCATAGCTGAATAAAATCCGTTTTACGTCTTTCTGTGGTATCCGAGAGACTCGCGCCAATAACACGAAAGCTCAAAGCTGATTGGCTGTTGCATGTTGGTCTATTTTGTAGTCGTAATACAGCGAATTATGTTTGGACTAGTGAAATAAGAAACTACAACACCACGGAATTAAAAAAAAAAAAAAACATTCCAAAGCGCTGCGGGAGCATTTAAATGAGATATACATGGACGTAGGAAAATTAAGACCCGTTTAAAATGATTTAAGACCTAGAACACAATACTTCTGCAAATTTAAGACTTTTTAAGGCCTTAAATTGTGATTTTGAAATTTTTGACTTTTTTAGACTTTTTAAGACCCCACGGAAACCCTGATATTTATACCCGCGCCACAGAGCGGAGTGTGAGATGCAGATCTCGCACACCAATGTGCATTGGCTCGTTTTAACAGTACTCAAAGATGACAGGCTCCCTAAGCGTGATCCCAATCAGTCGACTGAAAGGGAAAGGGAGCCACTGAAAGAGAAATTACCATTTTTTTTACCATGTACCATGAAATTTACATGTACCATTTATATGGAATACCACAGTCTACCTTCCAATCAAATGGAACCTTTAATCAGTTTGATCTAGAATCTATACAATTCTTCTTTTTGGTTCTTTATTGGTCTCTATGGTTCCATGAAGAATTCCAACAAACCTTTCTATACCACAAAATATTTTTTTTATAGTGGAAAAGGGTGCTTTAGATTTTTAAAATGTTCTTGACACTATGACCACTTGACCTTTCTGAAAGGTTCTTTGGGGTACCAAAAATGGTTCTTCTATGGCATCCTTGTGAAAAACCCTCTTTATTTTTATACCACACACTTCACAGAATATCACTAATGGCTCAGCCGGTGATATGATGGATTAGAATTTATTATGGACTTGGATTATAATTTGAATGAGGCCCACATGATTCAGCCAGGACATTGAATCACTTCACCTGTGTGGATTTATCTTCCCTGCCATGTCTGCTTGGACTGTGTTTGTCACCCACTTTGGGCCACTGGCCTTGCAAGTACGGCCCCACAATCGCATCCAAAGATAGTGTGCGCCGGATCCGAGTCTGCAAACACCATTCGGCTTTGGTCCAATCACCTGAGGAACCAAGAAAGCTTGTGTATTGAATAAGAAGGCTTTCAGAAAAAACACCTGAAATCAAAGTGATCACAGTATATTGCAGAGAAAACCAGTGCTTTGTAGTTATCTATACACTTCAATGAGGAAACATGCTATTAAACATCTTGTTCTTATAAATGTGTGTATTGGAAGTTTCCTCCTATATCCTCTTTTGTATTAAACTTCACTATTCACTGGTCTAGAATAGATCATAAAAGTTCTTGAATTACTGGATATAAAAAATATATATTAGACATTATGTATTACAATGGAATCTCTAAAATATGACAATTTGAGCTGTAAAGATTAACATGAATTTCACATTTCACAGTCTTAGATTGTCTGTCTTTTGCTTTAATGACGATAACACTGTAGCTGACACGAACAAAACAAGATCATGTTTTCCACCATGACTTGAGAAGTTTCAAAGAGCATCTTGTGCTTCACTGGAAGCAAGAAAATGTGACATTTAGTACAAAGGAGTTCACATGACCAGTGTCACCGGTGTTGTATTATTAAATTAGTGAAATATCAAAAATATTGCTTCTTTATTCTTCTTCAAATGTCATAAAATGCCTTGCTTCATAAAATACTTTAAAAAAAAGTTTTCTTTTTTTATCAAAAAAAGATTCTTTATTTCAAGCTTTAAATTAGATTTTGAATCGCAAATGTTTAATATGGTCCCCACTGTATATTGGACAGAGTATGAAAAATCCATCTTTATAAGTTTCATTTATAAGTTTAAAGTTAATATAACCCAACAGCCAGTATGTATAATAATGATGATGATGATGTTACTATGGACTAGCAAAGTCCAGAAGAAAACTGTAGTGTGGGTAGATGAAATGAACACACTGATAAATTTCATCTTTGCCCAGAGATAATGAGAAACCATACTAAAAAGCCCAAAAAGTTTAATGCTCAAATAAGCGTAATAAAACAATTTATGTATAAGTTTAGACCGTTTAAAGCCCATAAAAAAAAAAAAAAAGAAAGATTCAAACTCAATCATTTCCTGTTAATCTTCAAGGACATTTAGTGGCTCAGATCATGTGTGATTGTCACTGATGTGTATTATATACTTCACCTGAAGTGATATTTGTGACGGCAGCTCCAGCTGGTTTGTGCAGTGTGAAGGGAACAGTAGCTTTAAGAGGCTGGAGACCTGATCCGCTCCTGGACATCTTCATTTCCACCACAAACACTCGTCATAGGCTCATACGCTTCTTTTTGTCTGTGTAGTTACATAACAAAACTGCGTAGAAGACGACGACTGCAAACACCTAGTTTCTTATTTAGACAGATAACTACAAGATATGCTTAATTAATCGTGTAAGTATAAGAGTAAGTAAGTTACTCTGCTGCTCAACAAACACCGAATGACTGAACTGAGTGAACCGAACTCTGCCTATCGAAACGCTCTGTCGGATCTTTCATTCATTTTAGGAAGTGGGCGGATACCTTCAGAATTCGCCTTTTGATTGGCTAAAAGAAATGGCTATCCAGAAGTACACCATATTAACATTAACAAGTATTTAACTTAAACATTATTTTTGGCTTGATCTTAAATAATTAAATGTAGTGCAGCAAATTTTGCTGTGTATTAATTGATACGCCCACAAAAAATAAAGTATTCTGATACTTCTATGCAAATACTTGCCAAACTCTGCTAAAGTGCAGTAGGGCCTATAGGCATACTACTTCAAGAAACCTCATAAAATAAAAGTTGTATAGCTTTGAGTCGCTTTCTTTTAGTTCTGAGGCTATATGCTAGTGTACTTCTGAAGACAAAACTGACAAAAGCTGAAGCAATGATGTTTGGAACCGGCAGGAATTATGCGCGTCTCCCCTGGAGGGGGAGGGGGGTGTCACTCTTGCATGTCTTCAAAACTTGAGAGCTCTGGGGCTATAGGGCATACAAAGCTATGGTGTGATTTCAGAATCAAAAGACTTGAAGAAAGAAATTATTACAAATTGTTCATTTCAGGTGAACTATTCCTTTAGATTCTTTCTTTGGTGTCTAATGTAGCCTATTCTGTTCAGTGCATTAGCATAGGCAATGCAATACACTATAATGCTATACACAGTAATATTGTATAATTGTTTTGGAAACTATCACATTGAATTTTGAGTAAAACATACATTTACATAATTAAACTGCTTTACATTTTTTCATATCTACTGTATGTATAGAAGTGGTATTTCTTCCAAGGGTGTAACAGTCCCGTCCCTGTGGGTGTCTTCAGCATGTATTGTTGGAGATAACCTTCCTCCCAATGTCTGAAGACCAGGGAGTGCAATCAGTGGTGGTTTGCATAGGGTGGAGCTTGTGAGAGATAACACCTTCTGAATATGCCCATTTTTGCAGAAGAGCTGTTCTGTGGTTTGTACACTAACTTGTTTTTTGTCATTTATTTGGGTTATAAAAGTATGCTTTTATTGTCTTTCTTTAAAATAAATTATATTTTGTTATCTGTGGTTTACATTTATTAAATTTTCATATTTTAGGATTGCAGAGAATTTTAGGAATATGAATACTGAGAGACCTTTAGATCTTTCAAAGGAGGTTTTTGAGACAAACAGTGATCCAAGAATGCGTTCTCATTATGTTTCACATGAGGAAAATTGTGCGTTCTTTGACCACACATTCAACAGGAAAGGCTTTTTCTTTTACTCCTTGTCTTTCTCTTAGAATTTAGTTATTTTGAAGATCAAAAGTCATTTTTTAGCTTCACACTGCTGCATTCTGGGAAATTAATCAAGTGTCACATCTTTTTGGGTTCTTTTACTGCAACAATCCACAGTGAACAAATGATGCTGACCTTTGACCCATAATTGACACTTGTTCTTGGTTTGACCCCTGGGTCATGGTGACCTTAAAAACAAGCCATGTTGTAATAAAAAAGAGTGACATCTTTGAGGAACAGATTTGAAATAGATTAGAATGATGTGTTCCATGCAGATAAGACACCGGTATGTTATGCATTTATCTGAGATTGTATCAACCACCCAGAACACCCCAGCTAGCAAAATATATATTATAAGAACGATTTTCTAATGTTCCCATTAAGTTATTTCTGATTGTTTCCTGAATGTTCAAAATGGGCTATTATTTTGAGAACATTAATAGACCGAATAACTTTAAATGAACATTCTATTAACATTACAGGAAGAAAGTTTTTTCATAAATTTGATATGAGCCTTTAACAACCTTTACCACAGCAACATAGCCTACTAAGAACACTCAGGCAACACCCAAGCAAATTTTACTCACATTTTCTTCAGAGAAGACCAGAAAAAACATAGCTCACATTAAAACACAAAGATGGATGAGAACAACAAATTAAATGAACCCTTCAATTATATTTTAAAAGACAATACAACATTTTAGACATATTTTTTTAGCTTTAGGGTTAGGTTTACATTTACATTTATTCATTTAGCAGACGCTTTTATCCAAAGCGACTTACAAATGAGAACAATAGAAGTGGTTAAACTAACAGTAGGACAACAATATGTAAGTGCTATGACCCCTCTCAGTTTAATCCAACCCAGTCCTTTTTTTTTTTAATAAATAAAAATAGAATAGAAGAGAAAGTGTTAATATTACTGGAACAAGTGGTGCCGAAAAAGATGCGTCTTCAGCAGTTTTAAAGTGGCTACGGACTCAGCAGCTCTGGTTGAGTTAGGCAGATCATTCCACCAGCAGCGAACAGTCATGGTAATGGTCCGAGAAAGAGATTTTGTGCCTCTTTGAGATGGTACCACAAGACGGCATTCCCTTGCAGAGCGCAAGTTTCTGGATGGCACATAAGTCTGAAGTAATGAGTTTAGGTAAAAGGGAGCAGTGTCAGCGGTTGTTCTGTAGGCAAACGTCAGTGACTTGAATTTAATGCGAGCAGCAACTGGCAACCAGTGCAATTTTGTGAGGAGAGGAGTGACGTGCTCTCTTCGGCTCATTAAAGACCACTCTGGCTGCAGCATTCTGGATCAGTTGCAGAGGTTTGACAGAGCAAGCTGGAAGACCAGTCAGGAGAGCATTACAATAGTCCAGTCTGGATAGAACAAGCGCTTGGACAAAAAGAAAGGTTAGCAGTAAAGTTCTAGTAACAACAATTGCAGGTATAGTATACTGGTACAACTGTATCAGTGTTATTACAGTGTTGTTTTAAAGTAAAAAGAAACATTGGGTTTGCTTTCGAGGGAACTCAACACTGCATCAGAATATTGACGCTATGGAAACGCTTCCGCATGACCAGTCTCTGAAACATGTGTGAAATCACGCTAATTCTATTGGCTGATGGCAGTCATGTGACGTGAAATGGCACACCATTATGACTATAAAAGGCTATAACATGACTATAACATTAGACATTCAGCTTTGCCTTCAGGAAGCGCTACAGTATTATGTGAAATTGTTTGTCTTATTTATTGTTGTTGGGAAAAAAAAGTTGGGATGGAATAAAAAACAATTCAGAAATCATCTGTCTCCGTGTCTGCACTATAATATGGCCATTGACATGAACAACTTTTGTGTTGTTCGTTTGGGAGTGAAGCATGTCAGGGGGCCCTCAAGGAGGCTGGCTGCATGTATTGTGAAGGACTCTCAATGAGAGTGCTCCGCTCCCGCTTGGCTCTTTTCTCTGAGGAGGAAACCCAAGCTCAAACACCCCGTAGCAGCACAGTGACTCAGATCATGGGGGTCACAAAGGGAGTTGGCAGAGGAATTTGAGACGGGTTCTGCCCTTTCTCAGTTATTATCCGCCAACCCCAAAGCATTTGTTTTGGATCCATAAGCCAGCTCTGCAGTTTCTTCTGTTCTGAAAGAGGGCCAGATGTTAACTATGCCTGGTTCCGAGGAGTTGAATGTAGTTAGCATCTAGGCGGGGGAATAAGAGGAAATGCCATCCCTTGATTGGCCAGCCGAGGACCAAGAAGTGCACAGTAAAAGTAAACTGGATGAGTACATCCTCTTTGGTAGAGCACAACCTCCGCATCGGAGCGTTCCATTTTTTCCGGATCTCCACACTGAGGTGTCGAGATACTGATTAAAACCATACTCGGCTTGTGTTTACACTCCTGCTTTGTCCAACTATTGCATGTGTATAAAAGGCTCAGACGTTTTTTGGATGCCTGCCACTTTAAGAGTCTTCTTCTGTGGTTACGGTGAAGGAAGTGCGTAGTGTGTGTTGGCTATAGTGGGAATGGAAACAAGTTCAAGTTTAATAGTTATAGTTTAGCCCACGTACATGGGTTGATTAGCCTCTTTAGTTCATCCTGAGAAATCCACCTTTCAATATTCCATGTGTTGAGTGAATGAAGAAAAGTAAGTGATTGTTATTTTGTTGTGTTTATGTTTCTATATCGTAGATTCACCGTGTATTAACGTGCCCAGCGTGATGAGTGATATTTCTAGTGTAAGAACAATGTTAATCCTGTAAAACACTGCAGGAAATAATAAGTTCAATTTTGTGAGTTTTCTGATGTCTAAGTTACGTAGTGACATTTATAACATTGAGTTAAGATTAACATTGAGTTAAGATTTAATATCGTGCTCAGGAGACCATGTGCGGACGCTATTGTGTAGTAGCCTTGTCTGGCCTGAGGGTGTCGCCATTGCTCCTTATGTTAACCCCTTTTAATACAGTTTGAAATGTAAACTGGTCAGTGAGATAGGTGAAGCTCCTTATACCTTTCCAAAGAGGGATATCCTCATGCATGTAATTGTAGATTATGTTTAAAGGGGCATAGCAATGTTTATTGAGATATTTATGTTTGATGATCCTGATTTGTATTATGTGTGTGGATTTATTATTCATGTTGCATAATAATTTAAGTACTGGAACTGTTTAAAATGACAGTACCTAATTGTGATTTATTTTGTTTTTATTAGACTATAATGACAATACTGGATATTGGAATGTTCTGATGAGTACTGCTGGAGCTCAATACAGTTAAAGGAAGAAATTACATCTCCTCGTTTTTATTCCTGTGTCCTGACCGATACACCATCCTGTTTACTGGCTGAAAACCTTAATGAACTAGCCCTACTTGATTACCTCACTAACATTGGTCCTTCGAGCCGGATAGCAGTATTCAGGATGGAGTCAGATGAAGAGATGTATCCTGATGTGAGACCTAAATGTCAAATACGTCGACCTGTCAGACTTCAGGACTTCGAAGTGGACTATATGGGATATAGTCAACGAGATCAGTCACAATGGGGCTTGACATCTCCTGCCTTGGATAGGAGAGTGTTCTCCACTTGTGAGGGTCCAGACCAGATGATTCCCTTCCAAACAGCCCACCCTCACTCTAGTCGCTTCCCTGGGAATGCTGCTCACCCTGAGATTCCTCAGCTAACCCTAGACCACAGCCAGAGGAGAGATTTGGATGGGTTTATCCAGCCTGCGCGAACACCCTCATCCCATCAGAGCCCATATCTGGATTCTCGTTTCCCGGAGGAAATCAGAGCTATTCGAAGGGAGAATACTAAGCTGCTCCAAACACAACAGGCCTTCCAGACTGGCATACAGGAGCTCAATGAAGCACGGCGTGAGATGAAAGAGCTACTGGCGGTAGCCCGCTCATTGAGAGCAGACCTAGCCCAAGTTAATAGCACCACCTCAAACTACAGTAAACCCAGATCTCCACAAGCTGGTGCTGTAGCCTCAAGGAGTTTCGCTGTTGCAGCACACTCAAAGGAAATGGAGCAAAAGGACTGGCCTGATCCTCCACCCTGGCCTGAACCTGATGAGAACCTGTCGAGAGGCATGTGCAATCTCAGGGTCGAGGAACAAGGGCTAGACAGTAGCCAACTCAACTTTCCCCCTGAACAGGGATGGAAATTAGGTAAACTCGCTTCACCTACCGGCCACCGTGGCGGGTAAATAAAAATAGCATACTGTTTCACCCGGACGGCAGACACTTTTAGAGGAGGCACACCTTCAACACACGCGCGCTTCTTCCGTCGAGACTCGACGAGGGAAGAAAACGTGGGAGCGCGAGAGGCAGTGTGCCATCCAAAGGGAGAGCTAGCCGCGAGCGCATGGTGTATTTTCAGGGCGGGGTAGCTCTCTTGCGTCGTAAAGAGCTAGCCGTGTGAACATCTACCCGCACGCTTCTTCCGTTGAGGCTTGAGCGCGAGAGGCGGTTATTGCCGTACCAAAGGAGAGCTAGCCGCGAGTGCATGATGTAAATATGACAGAACAGGCATACTCTCGCAGAGAGAGCAACCTCCAGCATAGAGTGCGTTTCAGCATCGGTTCATTTTTTTAATCTGCCCTACTCATTTAATGAAATGTGTATCAGTTCATGGTATAAGAGAGAGAGAGAAAATGTCAGTATTTCATTGAGACTTGAGATTAATTAAACTGCTTAATTATTGTAGATCTTGTAGTATTATTTTTCACATGCAGTTACACATTGTCGGTTAAAAACAAGAAAGTGGCTAGTAAAAACATTGAGTGGCTGGTAGATTTTGAAATCCACCAGCCACAGTGGCCGGTGGACAAAAAAGTTAATTTCCATCCCTGCCCCTGAAGCTAGAGTATATATGCCTTGTAAGCCTCCACTGCCTCCTCAGCATCCCGCTCCTGCTTGTGATAAAGGGATGTCACCATACCTTTCTACACGACCCTCTCAGCTGCTCACACACTCTGCCCCAGCCCATGCACCTTTAATGCAATCAGCGCCTGCCCGAGCCTACCATCCCTTAGCAGCTACTGGAGCGGTACATGGCATGCCGCCACCTAAACGGTTTATGCAGCCACCAGGGAATGAACAAGTGTATCGAGGGCCCCAACCCACAATCCCAAAGTTTATTCACCCAGATCCCAGTGAGTTTGCACGGCTTCGCATAGCTCTAGAAAACCTACTCCCATCTAATGCTACAGAACTCTTCAAGTATCAAATACTTGTGGATCATTTAAAGCTGGAGGAAGCTACGCTTATAGCTGATGCCTATCTAAACTCACCAACCCCCTATAGTGACACTATGTCAGCCCTCCATGATAAATTTGGTCAGCCTCATCAACTTGCCTTAAAGAAGATAGCAAGTGTTCTAGAAACCCCCGAAGTAAAGCGTGGTGATACTATGGCATTCCAGAATTTCTCTCTCCAGATACAATCTTTAGTGGGCTTGTTGCAGACTCTTGGTCCTGAAGGGGAAATCGAACTCAACTGTGGCTCACATGTTGCTCGTCTACTGAGTAAGCTCCCTCCAGAACAGCGAGCTGATTTCCGACGACATCAGTTCAAGCAGTTAGGAGCGACCCATACTCTACGTGATTTGGCAGAATGGCTCTGCTATGAATCATGGTGTCAGGGCTTCGACAGTCAGGCTACTGGACGCAGCATAAAGGAAAGGCAGAACGTGAAGACTGATGGTCGTCCTGGAAGACAAACGGTGACCGTCCTACATGGAGCTGGTGAGTCGGCGGAGACAGCCTCTTCATACTGAAAAGTGAGTTCAGCCAACAGAGGGGCCAAGAGTAAAGCCTACTGTGCCTATTGTGAGAGTACTGAGCATTATCTCAGTCAATGCAGATCTGTCACCAAACTCTCCAAAGACCAGCTTAGAGAGTGGATACGGGTTAACAAGCGTTGCTGGCGCTGCGCACAAACTCATCAAGCAGCTCAGTGCACATTGAAGAAACCCTGCAACATCTGTCAGGGAAAACACCTACTGGCTCTTCAAGAGATAAATACAAGAGCAGAGAGGGGCAATAAAGAAGTAGCTGTTAAAGAAGAGAGCTGCTTAATCAGCTCTGGGGCTGACTCGCTCTACCTGGACAGACCTGGAGCCGGGAATCGAGTCATGTTAAAGGTCGTCCCTGTGCTTGTACACTATGAGGACCGGACACTTGACACCTTTGCGATCCTCGATGATGGGTCAGAGAGGACCATGTTGTTGCCAGCAGCAGCTAAGTTTCTTGGCATAAAGGGCCGTCCTGAAGCTCTTCCTCTGCGTACAGTTCGTCAGGACATCCAGATCCTCCATGGCCACACAGTGTCTTTCCGTGTCTCACCAGCTGCAGACCCTCACACTAGCTATAAGATCAATGGTGCCTTCACAGCTGGCCGCCTCAGCCTAGCACAGCATACTTACCCTATTGACCGCCTGCAAAGGAAATACAAACACCTAAATGGCATTCCCCTGCCTGCCTTAAGAGATGCTCAGCCAACACTCCTTGTAGGCTCCGACAACCCTCAACTGATAATACCTGTCGAGCCAGTCAGACTTGGTCCACCGGGTGGCCCAGCCGCAGTCCGCACCAGGCTTGGGTGGACTCTTCAAGGCCCTACCCCATTCATGGGGCGGCAAATCCAACCTGCACAGTGTCTGTTTACTTCATCTACGCCACCAATGGATGAGCTTTACAAGCATGTTGAGAGGCTCTGGCAAGTAGACACTGTGCCTTACCGACACGAAAGAGAGGTGACTCGGTCAAAGCAGGATCAGCAGGCCGTAGCATTGCTTGAAGCCAAGACTGTCCGTACTAATGTAGATGGAATTCTCAGGTATGCCACGCTATTGCTGCGCCATGCAAGCATGCCACCTCTGCACTCTTCGAAGGAGTCAGTTATGCCCATGTTACGTAGTACTGAGAGGCGACTCTTAAAGGACCCCAAGCTAGCGGAAGCATACAAGATGGAAATGCAGAAGCTCATTGAAGCAGGTGCTGTGAGGGAAGTTACTGAGGAGAACTCTACCAAAGAAGGATGGTATATCTCACATCATCTCATCAGCCACAACGGGAAGAACCGCCTTGTTTTCAACTGCTCTCACCAGTACCTTGGGCAGACCCTGAACCAGTACCTGCTACCTGGCCCTACCCTTGGTGCCCCCTTGCTTGGAGTCTTAGTGAGATTTCGTGACCATCCCATAGCGGTTAGTGGAGACATTAAGGGGATGTTTCATCAAGTCCGCCTTATCCCTGAAGATCGCCCTCTTCTAAGGTTCCTGTGGCGGGACCTGAGGGTGGAAGAGCCCCCAAGAACATTTGAGTGGCAAGTTTTACCTTTCGGCGCAACCTGCAGCTCGTGCTGTGCGACATACGCCCTGCAGCGCCATGTTGTTGACCACTGCCAGCCGGACGATGACCTGAGATTCTCGGTTGAGAACTGCTTTTACGTTGATAACTGCCTGCAGAGCATGTGTACGCCAGGTGAAGCCAAACTGCTGGTGGATCAGCTCAGGGGTCTTCTGGCTTCTGCAGGCTTTGAGCTGCGTCAATGGGCTTGCAATGATCCAAGAGTCCTGAGCCACTTGCCTCAAGAGGCCAGATCTGAAAGCCTGGACCTGTGGCTGGCACAGGATAAGTCCAACCCTCTGGAGTCAACGCTCGGTCTCAGCTGGAATTGGGCAACCGACTCCTTGAGCTACAAACATAGGCCTGTGACCTACAAGGTACGAACCCTGAGAAACATCTACAGAGTTCTAGCTACTCAATACGATCCCTTAGGTTACATGTTACCTTACTCCACCCGAGCAAAGCTCATCATTAGGCAGCTGTGGGATAAGAAGCGAGGTTGGGATGATTCTAACTTACCCTCCAAACTCCTGCAAGCCTGGTCCAGCTGGGAGGCTGAACTTGAGTCCTTACCTCTCCTTACCTTTCCACGTGCATATGTTCCTGCGAACGCAAACCTTGAGGGTGCCATCCGTGAGGTGCACATCTTCGCAGATGCCTCTGAGCAAGCTTATGGAGCTGTAGCCTACATGAGAACTGAGGACAAGGAAGGCCAGATCCACCTGTCTTTCATCCTTGCTCGTTCACGAGTAGCTCCAAGACGTCTGCATTCCATACCACGCCTGGAGCTTTGTGGAGCTCTGGTTGCAGCGCAGCTGGCTCGTG
The DNA here is from genome assembly GCA_026230005.1 of Gila orcuttii. Classification (NCBI taxonomy): domain Eukaryota; kingdom Metazoa; phylum Chordata; class Actinopteri; order Cypriniformes; family Leuciscidae; genus Gila; species Gila orcuttii. Next base: position 10,687,864 of record JAPDVR010000017.1, read on the forward strand.
TCCTTGAGAGGGAACTTACCTTGACAGTGGCTCGAACTGTGTTGTGGTCAGACTCCACTACAGTACTAACCTGGCTACACTCCCAGTCTTGCCGCTACAAGGTCTTCGTGGGCGCCAGAATAGCGGAGATACAGGAGTTAACAGAGAAGTGCACTTGGCGCTACATGGACTCTGCGAACAATCCTGCTGATGATCTGACGAGAGGGAAGACTCTGGAGGCCCTAATAGATCCCAACCGATGGTCTCAAGGACCTCCCTACCTTCTCCAGAACCCAGCCACCTGGCCAGAACGACCCAGCACCGAGCCGTTTGAGGACAAAGGTGAACTCTGGAAGGCCACCTTCTGTGGAGTAACAGTTACCTCACCAATGTCGATCAGCAGGGATGACAAGGTGTACCACACCTGGCAGGAGCTCATAGATGCCACTGCTCAAGAAATCCTAGGACAAACCCCTTCCAGATCACTGCCTAATGCTGAAGAGCACCAACAGGCAGAGATGATCGTTCTCCAGCGAGCCCAACAACAGTCATTTCCAGAGGACTATAAACTCCTTGCAGCAGGGAAACCCGTCTCACCTGGGAGTCGATTACTTACCTTGGCTCCGGAGTTAGATAAATCCACAGACCTCATGAGAGTGGGAGGTCGGCTCCGACGTTTGGAAGGTCAAGACGACTTGGCATTGCACCCTGTTGTCCTGGATGCCTCACACCCAGTTACACGCTTGCTTATCCAAAGGTACGATAGCAACCTGCATCACCCTGGTCCAGAGCGAGTCTTTGCAGAGATGAGGTCATTCTGGATAATCCATGGAAGGGAGGCGATTCGCAGACACCAGCGTTCTTGTGCCGAATGTCAGCGCTGGAGAGCTCAGCCTTCCATTCCCCGAATGGCGGACCTTCCCGCAGCTCGTCTCCGATTACACAAACCAGCCTTCCACTCCACAGGTGTGGATTGTTTTGGGCCCATGTTTGTGAAGATGGGCAGACGCCAGGAGAAACGCTGGGGGATAATATTTAAGTGTTTAACAACCAGGGCGGTACACTTGGATCTCCTCAGAAATATGGATGCGGATGCTTACTTGATGGCCCTAAGACGGTTCATCGCCAGAAGGGGGACACCTGCAGAGTTGTTGTCAGACCAGGGGACCAACTTTAAAGGAGGAGAACGGGAACTTAGAGAGGCTTTTGCCAGTATGGAGCCAACCTTGCGGAAACGACTCGCACGTCAGAGGATTAAGTTCCAGTTTAACCCCCCAGCAGCTCCACACTTTGGTGGTGTGTGGGAGAGAGAGGTCCGCTCTGTCAAGTCTGCACTTTACACCTGTGTGGGGGCCCAACCTGTTCATGAAGACGTCCTTCTCACAGTTCTCCTGGAAGTTGAGGCAATTCTCAACTCTAAACCATTGGGTTATGTATCCGCTGACATTGCGGATATCGACCCTGTGACACCCAATAGTCTGCTTATGGGGCGGCCTGATGGATCCCTCCCGCAAGTGGTCTATCCTGAGATGGAGCTCCAGAGCCGCAGACGTTGGCGGCATTCACAAGTTCTCGCTGACCAATTCTGGTGCAGATTCATCAGAGAATATCTCCCTGGGTTACAGACCAGACAGAAATGGCACTCCTCTTCTCCTGAACTACTGGATAAGGCTGTTGTCATGCTGGTGGACCCGCAGCTACCTCGAGCCCTGTGGCCCATTGGACATGTAACCAAGATTCACTGCAGCGACGATGGGTGCATTAGATCCGCTGATGTGGACATCAGAGGACATGTGTACACCCGACCGGTCAATATTCCATGTGTTTAGTGAATGAAGAAAAGTAAGTGATTGTTATTTTGTTGTGTTTATGTTTCTATATCGTAGATTCACCGTGTATTAACGTGCCCAGCGTGATGAGTGATATTTCTAGTGTAAGAACAATGTTAATCCTGTAAAACACTGCAGGAAATAATAAGTTAAATTTTGTGAGTTTTCTGATGTCTAAGTTACGTAGTGACATTTATAACATTGAGTTAAGATTTAATATCGTGCTCAGGAGACCATGTGCGGACGCTATTGTGTAGTAGCCTTGTCTGGCCTGAGGGTGTCGCCATTGCTCCTTATGTTAACCCCTTTTAATACAGTTTGAAATGTAAACTGGTCAGTGAGATAGGTGAAGCTCCTTATATCTTTCCAAAGAGGGATATCCTCATGCATGTAATTGTAGATTATGTTTAAAGGGGCATAGCAATGTTTATTGAGATATTTATGTTTGATGATCCTGATTTGTATTATGTGTGTGGATTTATTATTCATGTTGCATAATAATTTAAGTACTGGAACTGTTTAAAATGACAGTACCTAATTGTGATTTATTTTGTTTTTATTAGACTATAATGACAATACTGGATATTGGAATGTTCTGATGAGTACTGCTGGAGCTCAATACAGTTAAAGGAAGAAATTACATCTCCTCGTTTTTATTCCTGTGTCCTGACCGATACACCATCCTGTTTACTGGGTGAAAACCTTAATGAACTAGCCCTTCTTGATTACCTCACTAACATCATGGGTATTGGGCAATACTTAAGGTTAAGGAGACGTTAGCTAACTATCTCTCCCTTGAATCGACATTGCCTCTGAAGGCTCCGACGCTGCTCACCAAGCCCTGTGGGGTTACATCTGCATTGGTGGGCATTGCAAAGCCTATGCTGCTGCAGGTAAGGCTGGTGCTTGTCTGCACACCATGGCGGTGATACAGACATACCAGGCTGACCTTCTTAAAGACCTGGATGTAGGCAAGGGAATTGGCCCAGAAGCTGTGAAAGAACTCCGGTGGGCCACAGATTTGTTTTTATTACACACCACTAAGCAGATGACCCGCTCCCTCAGCCATTCGATGGCTGCCAAGGCTGTCACGTAGAGGCACCTGTGGCTCAACCTAGTGGGCAATAAAGAAAGGGATAAAGCTTTTCATTTGGACACCCAAATTGCTCACTCTGGTCTATTCGGTGATGCCGTTAATACCGTTGTTGTGAGGTTTCAGGAAGCAAAGAAGCAGTTGGCAACATTCTCTCAGTTTATTCCCTGCCCCGTGGCTGTTTCCCAACCTCAGCCTGGACGGAGCTCAGGGTGTACATAGCAAAAAGAGAGCGTTGCTGCTTAAGCTCCCCTGCAGAGAGCCGTGAGGTCGAGACAACGGTCTCAGCCGCAGTCTTACAGGGAGTGGGCAGATCTGAGGACTGTCATTTCCGCTCGGAAGGCTGCTGGCAAAAAGTCCTGATGTCAAGGGCAAGGCACACAAAGCTTTGAGGGCAGGTCCTCTCGAGGGGGATAAGTCCACACCACTCCACAGTGTACCTAATTCCTTTCAATGCTTTCAGGAAATAGGTCTGCTAACCCCACCTCCGATGTCTTGAGGTGCAGTCAATAATACAGCCATCATCATGGCAGCTGCGTCCAAAGTTTTTCCTTTGGGCCTTATGTACTGTACACTGACCACTGGCAAAGACCAAGGGGTTTTCCCCAAGGGCCAAGCCATTTAATTTAATCAGGGTTACACACAGATGCTTACGTACCCTTGTGATGTGAAAGAGACCTTGGTTCTTGGCCCAAGGTCCAGTGTTGGGGTCATTATGTCATCGCAAAACGCTAACGACAGATACTTCCCTCACATTCTGGGGTGCAGTCCTAGATGGCCGCTCAGCTAGGGGTCTCAGGCCATCTTTTATGGCACATAAATTGCCATAAATTGCCTGTATTTCTGGCTTTGAAATACTTCCACCAAGATCTCAGTGGCTACCATGTTCTTGTCAGATCAGACAACACATCGTTAGTTGCATACATAAATCACCAGGGCAGCTTACGTTCACGGCCTCTTTCCAAATCCGTTCGCGCCAGATCCTGTTTTGGACCCAGGGCAAGCTGATCTTGGTGAGAGCAGTCTACATCCCTGGTAACTGAATCAGGGAGCAGACATCCTGTAGTCCTGAAAGGTCTCTCTATGGCACCATTCGAGCCCCAGGAGTCAGCCTTTGAGAAATTTATGACCCTCAAGAAGTTTTTTTCTCTTAGTTATTGTAAAACTAGTATAACATGCAACCTGTCAATTGCCTCCTCCTGCCTGGCTTTTGCTCCTGATGGAGTCAAAGCTATTCTTCATCCTTGGTTGGATTATGTCCCAAAGGCCTTCCTCAGTGCCACGTTCTGGGGTTCTTCAAGCCTTCTATCCTCTGCCTTTTCAATCTGCGGAACAGGAGAGTCTTACATTTTTAGGCCCTGTTTGGGCTCTCTCTTTATGTCCACAGCTTAGGCCAGTGGCGTAAAACTGAGCAGCTGTTTGTTTGTTTCGGCAAGCCATGCACCTCAAATGATTTCACTTCTTTTTCATGCAGGCATCCTTTCAGTATGGCATAGTGCATATTAAAGTTCCCATAGCGCCAATATTCCAATGCAGTTTTGAGTCTCTGGTTACGATTGTAACCCGGTTCCCTGCGTAGAGAATGAGACGCTGCGTTTCATTGCCATACATCCTGCATGCTTCAGTGTCTTATTTCAGCCAATCAGAAGCTGATGATGTCTAATGCAGCTTTTTCATGTTATATGACTGCCATCTGCCAATAAAATTGTCTTTATTTCACACGTACTTCAGAGACAGGTTACGTGGAAGCATTCCCATAGTCAACATTCTTACGCAGTGTCTCGTTCCCTACTCAGGCGCGTTTTTCCTTATTGTGAAATAATAATTAATGTATCACAGAGTTAAATTAACCAGTTTCTCTCATTGTTCCACATTGTCTTTACACCCAGAAACTAAATACAGCACACCCAGAAACACTAAAAATGGCACTGAAGTTGGTTTTTCATGTTTGTTTGAGGAAGTTACAAAAACATTAATTCAGAGAGTGGCTGTCAAGTGGGACAGAAGAGAAAAACAATAAAGACAGAGAGAAACAACTATGACTCAATTGAAAACATTAGGACAAAAAAGGCAGTTTTATTGCGATTTTAAGTGACAAACAGCATAGTTTCCAATGGCTTTTTAAACAACGAAATGTGCAATGAATGGAAAAAAAACTAATTTATTTAATTCTAATTGAAGGCGAACAGCCGTCTAACACAACACACACACACATTCTCAAACAAATACTTTCAATTACACTGACAATGGATGAGGGAAATCTAGCTTATCAGTTTTTTGCCAATCCAATTAAAATTGATGCAGCTAATATACCAAAAATGACAGTGATCCACACATTACAGACTTGTTGTAAAGATGCAACAACAGATGACAAATAGATGTCAAACATACAGTACAATACAACGGTATGCAGATATATACTGGTCCAATTGTTCATGTCACTCATCGTCAGTCATTCAGCAATAGTACACTGCCATTATGTGCAGAATGCTCAAACTTATTTCAATAGGCAAGAAAAGAGGAATAAGGCAGCTATTCCGGAAATGTCTTTCATTTTATTACCACTTTAGCAGTAGACTGTAAAGTAAGACATACACATCATCTTGTTATCAGTTTTTGCATTTTATTTGGCAGACAAGTGATGTTTAGATGGCTGAAATGTGAGAACTAAACAAAATTGACGATAATGTCAAAAATACTACTTTGTAACTATAATATGCTTTCTTTCGCACACCATTCATGGTTAATTTCTGACGGTAAGTGTCCATTTGTTTTTGTTTGTAAGTGTTTTGTAAGTGTATGTTCCCGAAGGAGATTTTAAAGGGCAACAGAATGTGGGAAAGCTGTGTTGGACTCTCGTAGTGATAATTCAGGCAGGTCTCAAGTCAGTCAGTGCATAGTCCACAGTTTGCCTTCACTGGTTACCACAACAAGTCAGGAGAAAGACCTGAACAGCAAAGACATTCAGAGATACCCACATTTGAACATTTCTGACAAGGAAAAACTGTGAGAAAACATTTCACCATAACTACAGTGGTCTAGCTATATCTCTTCAAGGGGAAACAGGATGATCCTTCTGTGAGAATTAGGGTAACATGGTTTACTCAGGCTGTATCCGAGCCATTATATCTTTGGATGTCTTAGCTGACAGTGCATATTCTCTCTGCTTGTGACATTGGTCTCATTTGCTGGTCCCTAGCTGGGGGTTAGAGCAGGACTGGGCTCTGCACTGATGTTCACCAGGCACTCTGTCGACCTCAGGCTTGGCAGGGACTTACAGCTGGGTAAAGACGACAGAGAACCACACAGACCTAACATAGATGGAGTGTAGTCTTTTTCTGAAATGAAAATGGAGGAAATAGAGATTATTGCTGAACACCAATATTAGCATTTCCTGTTGGGAAATCCAAGACTGACAAGCTTATAGGGATAGTTCAACCGAAAATGAAATTTCTGCTATCAGAAAATAATAAATCTGTGATCTCCCTCATACCATTCCAAACATTTATGACTTCCTTTCTTTTGGATGACACAAAAAAAGTTGGTTACTTTGTTGGTAACTACACCATTTTGGTTACAATCGGAAAAAAACAACAACACTGTGACATTTCTCAAAATATATTGTTTTTTTCTTTCAATGTTTTTTGTTCTTCGTTGTTTTGTTTTATTTGATGCTTGATTCATCACGGGTTCCTTCCTACATCATACCCTGGGGTTTCCTTATGCACTCATGCAAGTGCACTCTTCAAAAACAATACTTGATTGTTGACACGCTAAAATATATTGAATGAAATGTATACATATTTAAATGGAATGAAATATATAGATTGTAGTGCATCTTAGCTTGCTTACTCCCACCTAACAAAAATATGTTCTAATGATTTTTGCTAACATTGCCATTCAATTTTTAAAACGTTATTTCTGAATGTTCTCTGACCCTTCCAAACGTCCAGGTTTTAAAAAAATGTTTTAACCCTCTGAGGTCTATGGGGTTTTTGGGGTCCTTGAGGTGTTCTGACATGCTCTGACATTTGTGCTTTTTTTCAGTTATTTATAAACATGTTAATGGCAAAGGTGTAAATTCACACTATATAGCACAAACGGGGCTACCGTAATATGTGAGCAACATGTATGTACATGTTTGTATTTTTGAGAGAATATTGCTTATGCATGGTTATTGAAAAAACTAAAACTTAAAGTGTCTGAAATAAGGCCACAAAACACATACTAAATATGTGTCCACAAGACTTTTGACTAATGAGTGTTGTTGCCTAGAATTTTTGCTTCAAAATGATCTGAAAATCATCCTGCCTAATCATTTACACAAAACAATACATTGATTTAAATTTTATAAGACACCTTTTGTTTGGAAAGGAAATATGCGTGGAGGCGTGTTCACACCTGAGAAGACAAAGGCCGGATAATGAGCCCTATAATGAGCTGCATATTAATTAGCCCTTTCACACAGGTGTGTCACAGGATCCCAAAGAATGCAAGGACAAAAGAAATGATCTATATATACATATTTTACAATTAGAAATTGTAACCAATTACAAATAGGTTACAATTACAACAACAATTACAATTTTAACAATATTTCAAGTGTATTTCTTTGTAAAAAGTATACATTTTATCATACGTATTAAAAAAGGTAAGGATTCATTAGTTTGAATATTGGAACAAACACTATACTAACATCTTAGTTGATAATTCAATATACCTACTTTATTTTTGACAAAACATCATACTATAGTATATTTAACTATGAGCAGAAATTGGTGTTCATGTAAACATAACGTTTACTAATGTAGGTGCGAGAGTGAATGAACGGCACAGACACGCGTTGTATAACTGTAGTAAACAAAGCGCGCGCGCCTGCATGCCGTTCATTCATCATTTAGCCTACACACTATAATAACATCTTAGTTGATAATTCAATATACCTACTTTATTTTTGACAAAACATCATACTATAGTATATTTAACTATGAGCAGAAACTGGTGAACAAAAGCTTAACTATTTAATGTGACAGTAGTCTTTTTTTAGTCAAAACTTTATAATCTATCCAAAACTAATCACAAAATCTTGTCTAAACATTCATATTTAGTCTGTAACATATTGTGTATGATATATTAGTATATATATGTGAATTAGCAGCTTGTTGCTTATACAGACATTTTATTTCAACATATTTCAGTCTATTTTTACTCATCTTAGTACGCTATAGCAATATAGTTTTGATGTGTTCATGTAAACATAACGTTTACTAATGTAGATGCGAGAGTGAATGAACGGCACAGACACGCGCTGTATAACTGTAGTAAACAAAGCGCGCGCGCCTGCATGCCGTTCATTCATCATTTAGCCTACACACAGACACGCAATTCATATTTAAACAGTCTTTTTGCGGTTTACAATCAGACACTATTCAATATCGCGATTAGAACAAAGCACTTAAGAATAAATGACTTACTACATCAGCTGGATCCGTTGCTCCTCGAAATGAAACTACCAGCACTTCTATTCCAGGGTGATTAGATAGTATTATTCCTCACAGCGAAAGGATACGCTGTGTACACAGCTGTACAAGATACTTACTAAACACGATGTGTTTTATAATCCAGCTGGTGGGAGTTGGCATGTTTGAATGGCTTGCCTTAGATCATTTGCGTTTGAATACCGGCGCGCTGTACGTGGGCGTGGCACATAAACGCGTAATGAGGTATAATGAGCTGGAAAGAAAAATACTGACATCTCTCTCTTTTCATACAGATTACATAAACTGAGAATATATGTTTTTTATATAAATTAATTCATTTAAAAGAAGAGAGTTCAAGCTCCATTATGGAAAAACACTCGTGCCTGTATGACAAGTATTCGCGGAATTACAGTTAACTTTCGAATGCGTTTCAGAATGGACTTAACTGACAGAGAGAAGGCAGAACGCGCATCATGTTTGTTTTTCTTTATTTGGCGAAAAGCACAACACTTTGTTTTTATTGTGAGTATCCAGAAAAAAAAAATAGACACTTATCAGGATCTAATGATGTACAACACTTAATATGTAAGATCAAAATCAACAGAGTATTTTGAGTTTCTTTTGCACTGATAAGAAAAAAAGTGAGACTATCGCGCGGGCCGACCTCAGAGGGTAAAAAATGTTTTTTTTCTTGGTTATGAGAACGTTAACGGAACATTACATATTGTAAAGATTATGGGAATGTTACTTTTGAATATTCTCTGAACATTCTGAATCAAGTAACATTTAAAAAAGTTTTGACAAACATCCAACCTAAACGTTTCAGAAAAAAAACATTCCATGAACGATGTATTATTTTTTTTTGTGCTAACATTTTCAGAACATTATTAAAGACCAGATAACTGAAAAAAAAAAAAAAACAGATAACATTTTATTAATTTACTGGAAGAACATTTGGACATAACTTTGAGAGAAACTTGCCAGAACATTAGGGGAGTTCTGAGAATCCCTGTTAGCTTGTGTCACGATTAGCCACGCACTTCCTGGGTTAATTTGGACTAAATTTCCCATCATACACCTCCCTGGACTGATTACACCAAACACCATACACCTGCACTGCACTGATTGCACACACACCTGCACTTCATTTACACACACATAAAAGCCACTTCCACACACCACTTCTCTGCGAAGTATTGCATTGCCCCGGCTTTCAATTCCAATCGTTTATCTCTGTGTTTGCTGATCTGAATACTGACCTAGGACTGAGTACCCCGACCTCTGATCGTTCTCTGCCTGTCTTGACCCGGATTGCTCTTTGGACTTTGTCTTTTGCTGCCTGCCCTGACCTTTGCCTGTGACCTCGTCTTGCTCTTTGCTCTCTTCGTTGATTCTGTCTGCTTTTGATTTACCCTGCCTGTTGACCATTCTCAATAAAGCTGCAAATGGATTCCTCTGCGTCTGCGCCATCATAACAGCTTGGTTGTTAGAAGGATGATCTATATTAAGTCCACATAATTCTGTATATACTAACAAGAAACTATATGTAACCAAAGGTCGAGATCTGTAATTCCAACTACACAAGATCGCCTTGCTGTTTATGAATGTTTATTTAAACTTTGGTTTCGGTAAACATTGAATCGTTGAACAATGTTAGTAACAACAGAACTTGGAACCACAGTTGGCTAACAATGTTTTTGGGAAACGCACCCCAGGTCTGTCAGTCTCCTCCTAAGTGGGTACTTCCTGCCAGAATAAGCTCTAAAGAGGACCACACCTTATGCTGATAGTAAAAAGTCTAGCAACCATGCTCCAAAAACCTGCTTATCCATACCTTCTTACTGTACAGCTAGTAGCTTAGCTGAACAACCACCACAACCAGCTTGGACAAGACCGCAAGGTCAAAACAAAGCTACCACCTTAAAGTCACCATGAAATCAATTGGACAATTCTTATTGTTTAAGAACTGCAGTATTTATATTGCAGTGTTTATAAATTTTTATCCGTGAGCAATCTGCGCATCATTGTTTTTTTATTTTATTCATGTGCCCTCTTAACCTTTAATCAAAATTATTTCCCCTCCCTCTTGCAATGGCATCTCTTCTCTTCTCTGATGACGTGTTTACTGCCATGATGGCGGGACAGCCTGTCACTCACATGAGATCACAGCAATAGCAAACCACAATGATCTGAAATTCCTGATGGACAAAATCAAGTTTTTGTTTTCTTTTCCGAGAAGCCGTTTCACCCGGATATACAATAGTGAAGATACTATTGCAACTTCATGCCAACTTTAAGCTTACAGGTGGGTTTTAAGGTGTACCTGCTGTGCACCAGGCTTTTCCATTTTGTTTCCTTTCCATCCTATGAGAATCTGTGGTTAGGCTGATATGTGGCTCCGGGCTGGGGAAACTACTCCTAAAGGCAACAACAGACCCACAGCATAAGTATATCTGCCATTAAATCTTTGTCAGCATTCTAGATATATTTTAAGCAACACAAACTCAATTCACAAAGCCAGTTGGTTAATGACTGGGATTTTGAGTAAGCTGCTACAACGTATGAAAGAGAGACTCTTATCACCTGTGGTACAATTTCCTGTCCTCCTGGTTGTTGTATTTGTGGAGTGATGGCCACTGGTTAACAAGAGGGATTGACAAATCCTTTGAAAGAGGATGTGATTCACCTGGAATCAGACTTGTCCTGCAATACAGTTAAAGACAAAAACTTATTATGGATTTAGTGAGTAAACAATGTGATGTGTGTGTCACTGATTCTTGAGATACTGTATGTCCCACTATGTTTTTTATTTATTTTTATTTTTTTACCAGACATTCATTTTTAAAATAGCAACATTTCCACTTTGAAATAAATCAGACATAATCACTGGAATGTTCTCACTGGAATGTTCTTATTTTATTGCAATTATTACATTAAATCATCTCTCACTACCCCTAAAATCACCTGTCCTCAGATCATAATTTAATACATCATATAGATCAACATACACAATAAACTTAATATTATAATATGTGTCTTAAAAAGAAATCTTTAAAATAAACATTTTATAAAATTTTACAACTGATTTTAGTTGACATGTTCAGTTATTTATATATTTAAAAACAACTGTAGTCATATTTCATGACACAATTATGATGTCAACACCGTCACGCAAATAGTAAATAACTTTTTTGGTATTGTTAGATAATTCCCCAAATTTTAAAGGGTAACTAAACCCTAAACCAACTTTTTTTAGTTAATGATCTGTAAGAATGGGGCTTTATTAGTGCTGTTCATTGATTCGAGTAACTTTTTTTGACATTTGGGTATAAAGAGTTTTAATTCTACAATATATGGTGTAAAAACGTCTGAGTGCTGCCCTCTTCAGGTTGGACGGTGGCTACTGCAGTTGAATTTTCCTATTGGTGGTTGCGGTGGTTTGTGAAGTAAGGGGTGGGTGGTGACCAGTGTTGTGCAAGTTACTTCCAAACTGTAATACATTATACATTACTTGTTACTGTTATTTAAAAGTAATTAATTACCTTACAATATTAATGTCTCAGAATTGTAATGCGTTACATTACTCCTGTTTTACTTTTGAGTTACTTTCACCAAAATAGCTATACAGTAGTAAAACTTAATATTCTAAGGCTGTAACGATATGCGATATGAAACACTCAGATCCACGACCCTGCAGAATCGCGACACACCCCTTCCAACTCCAAGAGCTATCCTTCCTGTCCAGATCCAATGCTACCACATCTTTAAATTACTATTAGGCCTAGTAGGCTATTATTTGAATTTTGAAGTTAACATTATAAAATACGTAGACCTACACCACAAAACTAGTTGAGGGTAAATTATTTAAAATTGGGGAATTCCAGCGTTATGGACGTGACATTTGCAGTCAAAACTTGAAATGTAAATTCTCAGAAAATGCATTTAATACCAACATATTGAAACGTCTGTTTAGGCTACCCCCTTAAAGGAGTCCAGACATTATAAAAATATCAGTCTACAAATGCGTTTTATATTTAATATGAGGGAAATACACACGCATTCATGCGTGACAAAAAAAATATTTAACTTTTAGGAGGCAAAATATTTTTTTGTAATTCTGTGAATTAGCCTACACTGCGCAAATCAAAAGTAATACTACCCACCGGATGAAGAAGGGTTGGCTCTCCACAGAACATAAAATATTCATTTTATTTTATTTTTCGTGTTCGCATTTATGAGGAAAAAACAATGTAAGGACGTGACAGTTCTCCCGTTACGGACGCGACCGCTCTGAAGCGGCACTAAAAGACTGTTTTAAAACTTTCAAAGAGACCTCAAACAGAAGACACAAAGCCTTTCTTTAAAGTGAATTTCGATTTGCACTAATTGTATCTTAATTTTAATAAATGTTTCATCAACCAATTGCCTGGATTTAATAAATAAGAAATAAATTTAGCAGATAATAGATAGGCTAATCACGACACGGAGACGCCTGCGCGTGAACTGGAGCGCGTCTCATAAATTAACCGAAACTCAGCGTATAAGGTAGCCTACTTCATAGACCTGAAATATATATATATATTGAGAAATGTCTACTTGTAAACAGAACAATTCAAAACGAAAGAAAACGGACTGCTCTCTGCTTATGAAATGTGCATTTCTCTCTGGCGCATTCACTAGCCTACTGCGAAGATCGCGAGTCAGCAACGTCAACTTCATCTTTATTAATAAACAATTAAAATGTCTCCTTGCTATATTTCACATATTCATAATCATTGCTTTTGCCGGTTCTTTGTGACAGCTTTTAGGTGCTTTATCGGCAGCGCCGCCGCCCTTACATCATGTTACGTGAACGCGTCAGAACGCGTTTTTTTACAGTCTATGGTCACCACCGCATCAAAAACATGATTGCGTGATGAAAACATGAAAAATACCACCTAAACATAGCCTAACTGTTTATAAAGAAAACACAGAACAAATAGAGTAGCCTAATGCGCATACGTCCATCTTGCGAATGCTACAGTCTTCTTCATGCCATCTTCACCCATAGCCGCTTTTCCACTGGCCAGCGCGAGCACAGGCCGAAATCATGCCTCACGGGCACTCCTGTAAAAAATAAATTGCTATACAAATATATCAGACGCTGCTACGCTGCCATTTAGTCTTTATTCACAAACTTGGACACCACACGCGGCTATTGACTGACCACGAACAGGTAACTTAGCCTACTTGCATTTTTCATTCGTTAATGTCTTGCGGTCTTGGTGTTTTTTGTTTTTTTTTGTTTTTTTTACAATTAAAACTAAAAGTGTGTTGTAACGCAAGTGTAACTGAACATGTAGCGAGTAAAATATTACTAAAAATTGATTAGTAACGCCTTACACTACTGCGTTACAGCAAAAAGTAATAGGTTACTGTAATGCATTACGTTTGTAACGCGTTACTCCCAACACTGGTGGTGACGTAAGCAGGTTCCAGCTCACCACGCCCTTGGTACGAGCTACCACGCCCTTGGCAGTATAAAAACCATCTTGTTTCGTCAAAACCACTGTAGCGAGTCAGGAGTTGGAATTGCGAGTATTGAAAACGATCAGGATGAATTAATGAATTAACTGGACTTGTCATATTTCATAGCTATGGGTATCTCCCTACAACAACGTTTGTGTGCATCTTACGTCATTGCAAACGTGCACGGCGCATGACAGAAAACACTATGCGGGTCAATAGCCTATATTGTGTTTTTTATTAATTTGGTGCTATTATACATAGCTGAATAAACAACACAGGTTTACTGTGTGTGTGTGTGTGTGTGTGTGTGTGTGTGTGTGTGTGTGTGTGTGTGTGTGTCACATAAGCTGTCTTTCCACTGCTTGCAAAAGGAGATAGTGGATTTCCATTAATTTGTTGCCCTGATTGCACGCACTACACGCGAATACACTGCAGGATCACTCTTGCTCGTATCCAAGGTAAATCATCAACACTATCATCCCTTACATGCGTTTTATTTACATAATAATCGGCTAAAACGCATGCGCAGGATACTTTTATTCCTGAACAAGTGTGCACTCGGGTCCGTGTTGCTTTCACTTACACACGAACCGCAGCATGGCAACCGAAGGTAGTCTCGGGTTAGGTACCCCAGTGCGCACCTGGGACCACATGACAGCGTTCACATTAGCGATTTTTCATGCGAACCGTGCCCCGTTCCGAACTAAACTGCCAGTGTGAAAGCCCCCTCAGAGTCTGACAGCAGCTGTCAATTAATCCCTCACTGCGGGTCCATGCCCCCCCCGCTCAGCCCCGCCCTCGGTTCGTCCCCTCTCTCTCCGCTGGGCTCTGCCCACTTTTCCAGCATTTTTCAAATATTGCCAGTGGGTGGAGTCAGGCTCTGACCAGGGGTTTAGTTACCCTTTAAGTAGCTAGAAATACAAGAAAAACTAAATGGCTACATATGTGATGTGCCAAAATATGATTATTTTCAAAATAATAAATGAAGCTGAAAATGTGCCTGAAACCATTCTGTATCGTAAATTCAATCATTCATCATTATGAATGCAAGATGTGTCAATGTTCATACATATTTATTTTGACTGTACATGTTTATGTATCTGACATTGTTGATTCATATTAAATTATTGATAAAGATAATGAAAAAAGCTGAATATTTTACAAAAACAGGTGAATATATCTGAACCAATTAATCCAAAATAATTCCATAAACATCCCATGTGTTAAAAATCAGAGGTGTGTGTACTGTATGTTGCTCTCACAGTTGTTCCTGCAGCTCTAGTATGATGTTCTCCAGTTCTCTCTTCTCTTTCTGACTTTGTAGTTGCAGTTCTTCTAGTCCAGCTGTTAGTTTCTTATTCTCCATCTCCACATTCTTCAGCTGAGATTCCCGTAGCCTCACTAGCTCCTCAAGGTACCCCTAAACACAAATAACACACACTTTAGCACATAAAACATTAATTTTAAGTGTTACTCACCCACTATAGGAAATCATGTATGTATGTATGTGTTTAACCTTTTGCGCATTGACGATCTTGAATCTCTGCTCCATTTTGCGGCACTTGTTCCTCCAGCTTTCCTCATCGGTAACCAGAGGGATGTAAGGATGATCAACGCTGTCATCACTGTTACTGCTGTCCACGCTTTGACCGTCCTCATCGTCACTAAGATAATCATAACTGAACAAAATACAACATTTCATTGCCATGGCAACAGAGCAGTGGCACTAAAGTCCGTTCACACCAAGGATGATAACAATAAAGGTATAGTTTTAAAATCATTCTAAATGTCCACAACACAACTATAACGCCACAGAGAAACGATATCTTTGGAATCACTTTCACAACGATTTATTTCCAGCTGATGAGCGATAAAAACATTGGCAGCCAACCAGAATGACCACATGTGACAGTACTTTGTCATAATTACTGATAAACTGATTAATATATTAATTCTAAATTTGGCTATAGTGAAATTATCAACATCAACCAACAACTGTGGCTACCAGGCTGATTAACAGAAATTCAGAAATTAATTAAAAGCAATTTTTTTACGAAAAGGTTAAAGACTCATGATTCATCAGTTTGACAAATGACTCGCTAAATCTGTCCAAACAGTCACTGAATTCACATCTGACTGAACTCTGATTTACTTCAGAAAATAGTTGTCATTTCCAAAATCAGCCTTTTCAAAGACTTACGCGTTTTCTGTTTTCATAATATTTTGGGCGAAATTTAAGTTAATATTGTATATAATTTCATTTTACTTCAACAATTTTTTGTGTATCTCTTATGATAAAATATCATTAATAGTTCATTGTGATCAGACGTAATATCAGTTAATCACTTATTATAATGCAGTATTATTAACAACAGAAAATATTTCAGAATAAACGTTTAGCGGGAGTGAGCTACTTTCGGTTTCCAGTGAAGGAACCAGAGCATTGTAGGCAATGGCTAAATACAGCAAATAATCGTAAACAGGAAAAGAACACCGTGATGGAAAATCTGAAAAACCTCCATGTTTGTAGTCTCCATTTCAAACTGGATGACATCTCCCAAACAGAGGAGAAAAAAGAAAAAAAAACTATTTTGGAAGAAGAGGAAACTTCTGGCCAACCCCCCGAAGCAAAATGCTGTCGTTAAGTTAATGTCAAGTCAAGTCAAATATATTTATATAGTGCTTTTCACAATACAGATTGTATCAAAGCTGCTTCACAGTATCAATCAAAACAACTTAACAATGTTTGTTTATTACTGGAAAAAAAATACATCCAAGTTTGGTAGAGCTGATCAATGGTATGATTGGTTAATTAATTTGAATATCTCCAACTGAGCAAGCCAAAGGCAACAGTGGCAAGGAACCGAAAAACTCCATCCAGTGACCTAATGGTGTCCTAACACCCCATCAGATGACCCAATGGAGAAAAAAAACCTTGGGAGAACCCAGGCTCAGTCGGGGGCCAGTTCTCCTCTGGCGTTTATGAACTAGGGGCCGAATTTACAGTAACTGTAAGATAAAAAATTTATATGAATGCCTGGCTAAATAGATGCGTCTTCAGTCTAGTTTTAAACCGGGAGAGCGAGTCTGAGCAACGAACAATATCAGGAAGGCTATTCCAGAGCTTCGGAGCTAAATGTGAAAATCCTCTGCCTCCTTTGGTGGATCTGGATATCCTAGGAATGACCAGAAGCCTCGAATTTAGTGATCTTAAAGAGCGCGATGGATTGTAAGGCGATAGAAAATCCGTTAAATAGACTAAACCATTGGAGCTAAACCATTTAGAGCTTTATAAGTCAAAAGCAATACCTTGTAATTAATACGGAACTTTATAGGTAACCAATGAAGTGATGATAAAATCGGTGTTATATGATCATATTTTCTTGATCTAGTAAGAACTCAAGCGGCTGCATTTTGGACTAACTGTAGCTTGTTTATTGAAGATGCAGGACAACCAGCTAATAAAGCATTACAGTAATCTAGTATCGAGGTCATGAATGCATGAACTAACTTTTCTGCATCAGAGACTGATAGCATATTACGTAGCTTAGCAATGTTTCTAAGGTGGAAAAAGGCTGTTTTTGTAACATGAAATATGCTTTTCAAAAGACAGGTTGCAGTCTAATGTAACACCCAGGTCTTTTACTGTAGCGGATAAAGTAACAGGGCATCCTACTATGTTAAAGTCGTGCTGTGAAAGGTTTTGTGGACGGTTTTTAGAACCGATAAGTATTACCTCTGTCTTGTCTGGATTTAATAAAAGAAAATTACGCGTCATCCAATCTTTTATATCTTTAACACAATCTGTCAATTTGGATAATTTAGCGTATTCATCTGGCCGTAATGAAATATATATTTGAGTGTCATCAGCATAACAATGGAAACTAATTCCATGTTTCCTTAGAATATTACCAAGTGTCAGCATATATATTGAGAATAATAAAGGGCCTAACACAGATCCCTGCGGCACTCCATAGTTTGCCGAAGTTATGATCGATTTTTCTCCGTTTAAGTAGACGAAATGGTAGCGGTCAGATAAGTATGACCTGAACCAGCTTAATGCTTGTCCTTGAACACCAGTGTAATTTTGTAGTCGATCTAAGAGTATTGTGTGATCTATAGTATCGAACGCAGCACTAAGATCAAGTAAAACTAGTACTGAGATACAGCCTTGGTCCGAAGCTAAAAGTAAATCATTTGTGATTCTAACAAGCGCAGTTTCAGTGCTATGATGTGGCCTGAATCCAGACTGAAACTTTTCATAGATGTCGTTTTCATGCAAGAAAGAGCCGAGTTGAGCGGACACAACTTTTTCTAATATTTTTGACATAAATGGAAGATTCGAAATGGGTCTGTAATTTGCTAGGTTATTTGGATCTAATTGTGGTTTCTTAATAAGAGGTTTTATAACTGCCAGCTTGAACGTTCTTGGAACATGACCTAAAGATAAAGATGAGTTAATAATATTGAGAAGAGGCTCTTCCACTATAGGTAACACTTCTTTCAGTAGTTCGGTTGGTATAGGATCTAATAAACATGTTGTTGTTTTAGATGAAGTGATAAGTTTATTTAACTCTTTTTGTTCTATGTTTGTAAAGCATTGTAATTGTTCTTGCGGGGTGATAATTGCGGCTGAATTATAAGGCGCCAGCAAAGATTGAACGTTTACGATTTTGATTCTGATGCTTTCAATTTTCTCGGTGAAGAAGTTCATGAAATCATTACTACTAAACTGTAACGAGGTATTTTGTTCAGACGACGTCTGTTTATTTGTTAGTCTAGCCACGGTATTAAATAAAAACCTTGGATTATTTCGGTTGTTTTCTATTAATTTGCTGAGGTGCTGAGGTGCTCAGCCCTGGCCGTTTTAAGGGCCTTTTATAACGTGACATACTGTCTTTCCACGCGATTCTAAAGACCTCTAAATTAGTTTTTTTCCATTTACGCTCTAAATTACGGGTTTCTCTCTTTAAAACATACGTAGTATTATTGTACCATGGTGCTATACTTTTTTCTCTGACCTTTTTTAATCTAATGGGTGCAACAATATCCAATGTTCTAGAGAGAATAGTGCTCATAGTGCTAGTTAGTTCGTCTAGTTCATCTGTTTGTTTGGGTTCAGGCAGCAGCTGAGACAGATCAGATAAGCTATTTGAGAAATGATCTATGGTGGATGGACGAATTGTTCTACCTGGTCGATAACGTGGCGCAGCATGACATATTACAGCAGTACGTAATATGCAAGTTACCATGTAATGGTCAGTGACATCATCACTTGGAATGATATCTATATCGGTTGGATCGGTTCCATATGATATAATTAAATCGAGTGTATGATTAAGACGATGAGTTGGTCCGGTGACGTTTTGCTTGACCCCGAAGGAGTTTAATAAATCTGTAAACGCAGCCCCTAACGCATCATTTAAATTATCTACGTGTATGTTAAAATCTCCAACAATTAATGCTTTATCGACGTTGACCAAAAGATTTGATAGAAAGTCAGCAAACTCTTTTAGGAAATTGGCGTAAGGCCCTGGAGGTCTATATACGGTAGCCAATGCTAGAGATAATAGGGATTTTTTTCTTACATCTAAGAGCGTAACATTTAGCACAAGTACTTCAAACGAATTAAACCTATGAAGAGTTTTCTGAGTAACATTAAGGATATCTCTGTAGATTGTTGCAACACCGCCGCCACGACCGATCAGACGGGGCTCATGCTTATAACAGTATCCTGGCGGAGTAGACTCATTTAGACCGAAATAATCATTTGGTTTAAGCCAGGTTTCAGTAAGGCACAGAACATCGAAATTATTATCTGTGACCATTTCATTTACAATAACCGCCTTAGGTGTGAGCGATCTAATGTTTAGAAGACCTAGCTTTAGAAATTGTTTTTGTTCACTAATAACGAGATTTTTTGTTTTAATAACAATTAGATTTTTTCTAGATCCCGCAGTAGATTTATTATTTGATCTTAGTAAACGAGGAATAGACACTGTTTCTATGCAATGTTCTACACTAGTATTAATAACAATTAAATTGGTGCAGTAGAGACTGTGATTTGGATTTTTGGTTACTAGTCAAACGGTATTTAACATCTTGGAGATGTTATCCGACAGAAGATCTGCCCCAATTCTACTTGGGTGTAAGCCATCAGCGCGGAAGAGCCTTGGTCGCTCCCAAAACAGATTCCAATTATTTACAAAGAGCAGTTTCTGCTCATTGCACCATGACAATAACCATTCATTTAGCGCGAATTATCTACTGAACTTTTCATGCCCTCGTCGGTACGTAGGAAGCGGTCCAGACACAATAATCGATGTTTCAGGCGATGTGCTGCGTACCGTATCGATAAGGCTCCTGAAGTCTTGCTTCAGAACCTCCGTCTGTCGCAGCCTAATGTCATTAGCTCCCGCGTGCAGCACAACATCTCCGACGCACTCGTCACCGTTCAAGATCTCAGTTACCCGCGCAGTGATATCGAGAACACGAGCACCAGGAAAGCAGTGACTGTGCACTTTACTTTTACCTAATGTAGCGTGGACGTGTCGGACGGTGGAATCGCCGATGATCACAGCATGGCGTTCCGTTTCATGAAGAGGGGAGAAGCGGTTCTGAGTGGAGATCTCGAAAACCGGGAGGGGCGAAAAAATTCTTGTCCTGGCTCACGGCTTCCGCGGAACCACCCAGGCTTCGTGGTGGTGTGTTGGAGCCGGAGTGAATGAAACCATGGCTGATCGTGACCTGGACGCTTGGGACCAATGCTGAGAAACACACGGAGTAGACGAAGTCGGCGCCAGCGGGTTACTAACGTTAATCACTGATCCGTGTGCATCAGCGCGTGATGTTTCAAGAGCTAAACGCCGGTCTCTCAGCTCAGCTTGTCTCTCTAGAAGGTCACGGATCTGCTTTTCTACAGCTTCTAATTCAGTCTGCACCGCGAGCAAATCAGATTTGTTCTCATCTGCACCAAAAGGTAGATAACATACACCTGATATATTTGCCATTTTAACAGATGGACAGTAAGTTAGCAATGATGCAACCAGTGATGCTATTAATATTTATACTAATTTATGACTCAAGTCTTGGTTAAAAACCGTCTTTTTAGTGGTACGGGTGTAATGTAGACGCACGATAGACGGGAAAATGTTCGTTTGTAAGTGAGTGTAAAGAAGACTCGCTCAGCCGTGACCCATAGGTGTAAAGGACCGGTGTTGGGTAACGGCTTGAGACGCGTCTGCTCAACAGTCCGAGTTGTAATTATGAGTAATTATGAGTTAAATGATGGTTCAAAACAGAATAAAAGAAAGAAATACGGAAAAACAGAAAGAAATACGAACCTAATACGAGGCTTAGACAGCCACGACGCAAACAAACAAACTCACAGCAGGCAACGAGGCTGACAAAAGCAGTCGATCGCAGGGCGAGCAGCAGTGAAGGGGTGTCTCGCTCTACGACCAACAATCAATGTTCAACCGTATTTGCGCAAACAAACAAACGCAAACAAACAAACTCACAGCAGGCAACGAGGCTGACAAAAGCAGTCGATCGCAGGGCTAGCAGCAGTGAAGCGGTGTCTCGCTCTACGACCAACAACCAATGTTCCAACCGTATTTGCTGTTCCAGACGTATAATGGCTTGAGACGCGTCTGGCCAACAGTCCGAGTTGTATTTATGAGTTAAATGATGGTTCAGAACAGAATAAAGAGAGAAATACCTTACATTATACATTTTAATGTAATACATTTTAATGTAATTTAAAGCAACAATAAAAAAGACTTTGCAATGTGGCACAGAGCTTGTATAAGTGCATTTATTCAGCAACCACAAACAATATAGTCGAGATTCATGTTTGGATTTATTACAGTATTTTACTGAGAAAGGGTGTGTTCACACTTGTAGTTCGATATGCTTTGTTCGTTTGGTCCGGACCAAATAACAGAAACAATCATTTATCAGTATTAAACTGAGCGTTTTTCTTAGCATTTAGATTGCAATTTTTATCACCAAACCTAAAGATACCGACCCTAAAGGCAAAGGGATATGTTCAAAACTGACTGTTCAGCTTTTATGACTTATTGCCTATTTGGAATCTTCCCAAACATCCAAAACAATGCTGTGTGCTGGGATAAATGCGCTCGTTGAGTATGCGTAGCATATATATGATGGTATTTTGACCAGCTGAAAACATGCCAAGTGTGAACACACCCTTAGTCACAGCAAATATCATAAGAGTCCTCGTGAAAGAACACAGATGCAATGAAAGCTTGTGGAGGCTTGATACCAGTGCAAAGACCAGCAAGGCCAATATCGCTGACGATTATGCTTAATTTATCGAGAGAAGCAGAAATCATGATCACGATTAAAATATGATTGTGCAGCCGGGTGATATAAATAAAATCCACCCACCCATTTTAGGTCCGGGCCCGCCCATTGTGACCCAGGCCTATAGTGAGTAGTGAGTGATTTTCATTCTAGCAGTTCATCCAATAAGCACCCCGAGGAAAGCTTTGAGTGAAAGCTTCTCAACCAATCAGCGGCTTCTACCCCACGTGTGACTTTGAACACTTTATTGTCTATGAGTGTACACACACCGGCGGCGCCCAGCAACGGCTCAGGACCTTGTTCAAAAACCTGCCGCGCCACAGAGCGCGATTTGTTTTGTTTTATATTAAATTTAAATGTATGTGTCTCAAATTGTCATTAATGTATATACTGACTTCACCCTGTGCTGCAATATACATTTAGTTTTATATTCATTAACAGAAATCAGCTGCTTGAATGAAAATTGCTGATGTTATCGGATTTTCAGCTGATATTCTCAATTCATTCAGTTAACGGACGCTCTGAGGTAAAGTGTTCAGACTGCAAAGTCAGCAACGATTGTATTTAATTGTACAGTACAATCATAACATAGTACAGACATTATCTTAATTCCATAATGTCCTTAAACATAACAGTATTGCTGGCCATAAACTGAGAAAGTGCGCGTCCAGTGTGCGATACCTCGAGTTGTCCTAGACGCGACGCAGCACAGCGCTGCGCTGCGCTTCTTGTCCAGTGTGCGAACCCCCAGTTAGGCTAACGTTACTGCACTGAGCTGAGGACAGCGACACAAGAGCCACACAGTTAGGGTACTGAGTCGCTGTCCTCAGTGCCGCAGAAAAGCGCTGAAACGGAGATGAAGGGGAACCCGTTTTTTTTTTTTTTTTTTTTTGGTTATTTTAACTGGCCCATCCAGTTTTCTGGAGGCCCACCTACAATCAAATTCCTGGCGCCGCTAGTGCTACAGAGCCCATCCAATGTTCATTGCCTTGCCTGTTTGTTTTCCTGTGTTCTGATTCTTGCCTTTGTTTCCTGGATTTACCCTTAGCTCAGCCCTTTGACCTCTGTTAGTGCCTTGTTTGGTCTATTGCTGCTTACCTGGATCATCTCTCTTTGCCTTGTCCCTGCTGAATATTGTTCACCGATCGTCGACCCACGCTTGCCCTAAGGATCACTCTGTGTCATGCCTCTGCCATTCCTGTTTGCTGTTTATTGACCTTGCCTGTATACGACCATATTTTGGAATAAACCCCTGCATATGGATCCGCACGTCTCTCGTCTTGTTCAGCCCGTTACAGCATGAAACTGAGGTCTAGTGTAGAATATAAAAGTTCTTTACCTTTGTGTGAATTTCAGATAAGGAGTATAGTCAATAACAGCCTCAGACTTCCCATCCAGAGCCTCCCCTTTCAAACAGAAACTGACAACAAACACAGATCAACAAAGATTACATAACATTGATTTCACTGCATAACATTCTAGCACAGTTACAGAACCAGCATTAAAGTATTGTATGCTTTACTTTGGCGTGTTTGCTGCCTATGTAAAGCTTTCCAAATCAGTTACTTACAGTATGAGGTTCTATTTCAGATTTTTTGTGTTTTGTATTACTCAGTTTATTACCCCTTCCAATATCCATCCTCTTACCTGAAGTCAATCGCTCCGAGTCCAATGAGCATTCCAGTCAAAACAGTTGCTTCTTCTCGCAACATTATGGCACCTTCATCGTAGAACCTCCTGCAGACAAACACACACATTCAATACATAAACACACACATCACATTATAGATGCACCATTTTCTTCATTCAATAGTTTAATGTACTTAATAGGTGTCTAAATTGTTATGTTAAAACTGGATATATGTATTGATTCCTGGGTGTGACAATAAATGGATCTTATTGGTGTTATGATTAATATTGAGTTTTCTCTTTAAGTCTGACCTTGTGGTGCGACTATCTCGCAAAGCTGTGGCGATGTATTCAGACAGACGTTTCTCCATTAGTGCAACCCGTAGCCATGCTCTGCCCTAGAGGCACGGATGAATCACAAATCACTGCAAGCTTCATCATACAAACCATATCAAACATGCATATGCTGCCGAAACATTAATTAACACCTTTAAAATAAGTTAAGTCTATTAAGTGTTTATGAGTATAAAACATATCAAGTCAAATCATTTTTCCCCTGTACTCTTGTGTAGGAGTATTCATAACAGTTTTCCAAAATTGTATTAACACTCATGTCATTCCAAACCTGTATGACTTTCCTTCGTCTGTGGAACATAAAAAAGGTATTTTGAAGAATATTGGTAACCAGTTGATAAACAGTTTTGGTTACACTTGACTCTCAAAATGTCTTCTTTTATGTTCCACAAAAGAAAGAAGGTAATACAGATTTGGAATGACGCGAGGAGGAGTAAAGGATGACACAATTTTAATTTTGGGGTGAACTATCACTTTAAAGTAAGATCCTAGGGTATTTCTATCTTATCATTACTGAGGCACAAAAAAGTACCAGGTATTAACTTAACCTACTATAACTATTTTGCATGCCCACCTTTGCTCGTGAGGAGTTGATGTTCTCCATGTTCTCAATGCTGCTTATGCAGTTATTGGGAACTTTACTGCAGGCCAGACGGATGAAGTCCCAGAAACTGCGCTGACCATCAAACCAACTGCCAGAGCCTGCAAGAGACATGCTTCCATTCACATCACTTAAATATATCCTTAATGTTCTTATTAGGTTAAAAAGTAAGAGTGCTAGTGATTTCGTATGCACTGTCTTGCCTTTAAAGCGGTGGCTGAGGATGTGTTCCAGAATAGCAGCAAAGTTAATGAACTCCTCAGATGAGTCATCAATGGGCTCTGCTGTGTACTTCTCTAACAGTGTCTTTACAGAAAACCTGCCATACAAACACCAAAAATACAATGTACTCCAATATGGAAACAATACTGCATCTATAAGAGACCATTATAAACTATGCACTATAAACGATACACTATGCACTATGTACCATCTAGTATTTTATAAGGTTATTTTGTCATCCAGTAGTCTGATTGCCCCTCAGCTACTCAAGGAAAATTGGGACAGTTGAGGTAAACTCGCGCTCGATCGGCCCAAAGTCCGGCATCCAACCAGCACGGAAGGTCTTTACTTGTTACTGTCTTTTCTCGTGGCAAAGTATTTTTTGATTAAATGCAATACATTTTCTCATATGTATTTTCTCGTTATTTCATCTGACTCCATAAATGAAAAAAGTTTTAATGATATCCGTGCATCATTAAATGTGAGCGAATGTTTGAATATTCCTTTTAACTGTAATGAAAATAATGTCAAAGTCAGTTAGCATAATCAAATGTAACACTTTATTATGTCAGGTAAATGTATCATTACAATTTCATAATCAGTTCAAAGATAATCAATACAAAATATCAAATGCTCTGGAATAAAGAGGAGAAATGTTAACCCGACATTAGGAAATACATGAATGCTGAGAGTCTCGGCCGCTCTCAGCATTCACGGGCTGATCTGAGGTACAGAAAGGCCCTGAGCTCTGGTTGCGTTTCATTATATAGACAGACCTCATTTCAAATGTAAACATGAGTTCACAATGGAAATTCACCTTAATCACAGTCCCAGACTTACTGGGGGCAACCATTTGCTAACAGTGGAAATTTGCATTGAGTTAACACCTTCTGACCATTTGTCTGTAAGACACACCCTTCTGTGTGCAAGATATTTCTAAACTCTTAAGAACTTTATTACCTTTTGGTTTACTTCTTTGAGAATGAGACATTTTTACCAGTCGCACGGAGACATTTCAAATGATACCAAACATGTATAAAACTGTATGATAATTGTTCACATTAAAACCCTAAATATTTTGGATGAATTTCAGATGATTTCAGCATGAGGGAAAATAAGTGGGGGGAGAATGGGGGGTCAAGGTAAAAGATATAGATTCGAATGATTCTGGGGTGAGACTTGCGTCTCGAATTGTGCACAAGAGTGAGTTCAAATGGTAACTTACTAGCCCTCTCTTACAGTTCTTACAGTTTCTCCAGTCTTACAAAGTGTCCAAAATTCCACACTTTGTTTTTGTTTTTTGGATAATTAAGTGCATCATCTGACTATTTGAAGTGCAATTTTTCTTTTCTTTTTGTTCCAGTGTGAACACACTACTCATACTAGTATTTATACAACAAAATGGCATAGAATAGCATTCAAATTGGGAATGATTGCTCTGGTTTCCATTGTGTTTCAATACCTACTACCTACAGTACACCACTGATTCCCTGTGTTTTTTTCTCTACAGTGTTTTTTGCTTTCCTGGTTGATTTTATTTGCATCCAATAAATATCTTTCTTTTTTCATCGATTTTAAATTTGTTTTGTCTGTATTGTGGACTAATTAGGCTACTTAATGTCCCAAGTGTACTCCCGAATGTAATGACAAACATTTATGGTAAACTAAAACATACTTTAATGTCTTTTCTATTGAAGCTTGTATATAATGATTTAAATATGTGTAATTACTTATTCGTAATGATATAGTTACAATTTGCAGCCGTTCCCGAAATGTCTGCCTGTTCCGTGTCGACCAAGTGAGTTGTTCCTGAGATCTATCTGTCCTGTATCGGCCAAGGAGGCCATCCCTGAGAAGTCTGTCCATTCTGCGTTGACCGAGGAGGCCATTCCTGAGAAATTTGTGTGTACAGCCTGCACTGCCCAGTTCTTCAGCCCTGTCCTCACTGTCTCACTCCAGCAGTCCTTCGTCTCCTCCTACTCTGCCTGATCTAAGCATCATGGATCCGCCAGGGACTGCTTGTTCTCCAGCTCAGCCCTGGATTGTAGACCTGTTTGCTCCACCTAGAACTTATGTGCCTGTCACTCCACCTCGGCCAGTCGACAAGTCTACTCGGCTCCACATGGGACCGTTGTCCCTATGGCTTCACTGGGATTCCTCGTCCTTCCGGCTGTGCCTTGGTCATTCTGCGCTCTGCCTTTGCCAGACTTCCGGGCCTTCAGCTACACTTTGTCCCCTTACCCCTTGGGCTCTGTGGGGCTCCGCCTTCCCTTTTGCTCCACCTCAGTCCTCCGGCGCACCGGCTCCACCTCTGTCATCCAGCACCCTGGCTTCGCCTCGTCCGATCCTCCCCGCAGCTAAGACCTTCAGTGTAGCCCGGAGTCTTCTGCTTTTCGGCTTTGCCTGAGTCTCCATCACCATCGACCTCGACTCGGTCGTTCGCCCCCTGGTCCCGTCTGCATAGTCTCCACCATGACTCCTCCCACCCTCGACTCTGCCGTGGGCTTTCGTCCTGGGATTACGGCTGGGGATTCCACCCAGGCTCTTCTTCCCATTAACTCCTCCCTAGTTTCTGCCTCCATCGTCTCCTCCCTGGACTCTCCTGCTGGTTGCTCTTACCTGGCTCTTATGTTTGTCCCGTGTGCCTGCCCTCCAAAGCCCCCTCCCTCCCTCCCTCCCTCCCTCCTCTGTTGAACTTTTTGTATTTGCTTGTTTACTATAAGGCACGAGGCCGCACCTCCTTAAACGGGGTGAGATGTTTAGGGTTATCAGGTATGTTTCTGTTTGGGGTGGATTTTTCACGTGATTAGTTGAGTTTCCTTTGTTTGCGTTTGCTTCATTGATATTATTATGTTTGGTACCTGGCATCTGCAAGTTCAGTTTTTTTTTTTTTTTTAAATACACTTTTAAGATTTGAAGTACATTATAAGTGCACACTAAATGCAATTATGTGCAATTCTTTTTCAAAAGAGATAATTAAAAAAAGGTGTCACAAGGCAATCTATAGGTAAAGCATTACCACAATCTTTATCAAAGAATGTCTATATATTTGTCCACACTAATACAGTCCATATTTAAAAAAAAAAAAAATCAGATACAATGATAAGATACAAAACCTTATAAATCTTTAATACAATAAAGTCTATGCATTAAAAACCTGTTGCGAAAAGCAATGGTAAGGTAATAGCCAATGATGATATGATGAGTAAGTGTGTTCCATTGTTTGGATCAATGCACTAAATGAATCTTTCTGATAAATGACTAACAATTTTCTACTTAATGACTTACTGTACTTCCTCCACAGATAGGCCTAGGTAATGAATATAACCGCTGTGTTTTGAATGTATAGAACAGATACATAGCGTATTAGCGTATATAGCATTCTACTGTAGAGCCAGTAAATTATGGTAGTATTTTATACTCTGAAGAAGACGCATGGGCGTCGAAACGTTTGTCATTCTGTACTAATAAAAATATTAAAACGTTCTGTGCTCCGGTCATGCTCCTTGGTCCTAGCTAGACCTTGGGTTCTTTTCCTCAGTATTTTGTCATGTTGTTAACATAAAAATCTCTAAAATGTTTTCTAGCAAATTTCACCTGTTTTCTTGCTGAATATTATTAGGTAAAATATATTAAATTCGGCTTTTAGAATCAAATCAGGGTTCGTCAATTTATCCTATCACACATCTGAAAGTGGGTTGCATCCGCTTTTGGGTTATGAAGCATGTAATACTGAAAAAAATGTAGAGGGAACCATTTTCATAGACCTTTAAATTCATAGACAATTAACCTAAATGCTTAATTTGTAATTGTTACAATTACAATTAATTATTGTCTCCTTCTTTATAAACAAGATGTTTTTTAACTGATTCAATTTCCCCCCCTTTGTTTAACGTGGGAGTGCTGGAGTCCATCGTGACTTCCTAACATAATTGTATTGAATTAATGATATTGTTTGTAATCTGATTCCGTAATTTTAGTGAGAAAATATACTGTAGCATTTTACATTACATTTCATCTAATTTTAAGATTATATAGTCCTACATGGAACTAATGGGTTATTCCTGTCAATGCCCAAAACAGCAGTGACGTCACCATCAATGGTTCTGATCACAACAATGCCTCTTTCAGTACAGCCTTCCACAGCAGTACAAAAGGCAGATTATGGCCTGACAGCCAGAGACTGGAAGGAAAAACCTTGGTCCCACTTCATATTAGGTGTCTTAACTATGTATTAGCGTTAAAAAAAGCAATTGTTAGGTACACTGTACTGATAGTGTTCATGTTGTATTGTATTGGAAAAAATGCTAATTTTGGGTTTGCTAAAGAACTTTTCAGTTCTTCAAAGAAAAACTGATTACACTTTATTATACAGTACGTGTACTCACAGTGTAGTTACCAAATAAGGTACTGGTAAGGTAATGGGTTAAGGTTAGGTTCAGGGTTAGTACTTAGTAATAACCCAGTTATTGTAATTGCTACAATAAGTACATGTACGTACATTCGGAACAGGACTGTAAAATAAAGTGCTACTGAAAAATGTTGTTCTTAGTGTCAAGAACATTTAAATCACAATAAAAATTGTTTTGTACAATGTACTTATTCTGTTCATGTATTGCAAAACTCTTTTGCTAAGGTGGGATACGGGTAAATGTGGGTTAAGGGGGAAAATATCCATAATTATAATTTTATAAACTGTAATCACTAGTTTCCGGTAACGTCTGTCGTGCGTTCACAAGAGAGTTGGCTCTGGCATATGAAATAGGATGTAGGAGTAGCATAAGCTTAGGTGAGAGTAGATGCCTTGCGGTTCTTCAAACAAACTGGGCTGGGCAAAAAACTCAAGCGCCTTTGACATTTCTCTTTAAAAATTCTCATTTTATACTTCTATTTCATGACCGGTATTTTGTTTTGCTCTATCTTCTTCAATTCCACGTTTCTCAATAAGACATGCGTCGGGTCAGAGGTCACTCTTTGGCCGGAACTCGAATCGTGTACGGAAGCCAGCGATCCTAGTTAATAAAGTTATAAATATGGATATTTTTCTTAGAAAATCGCTTTGCTTCAGAAGGCCTTTATTAACTCCCTGGAGCTGTATGGATTACTTTTATGATGGATGGATGCGGCTTTTGGGGCTTCAAAATCTCAATTAGGCTACTATTCACTCCCATTAAAACTTGGAAGAGCCAGAATATTTGTAATATAACTCTGATTGTGTTTGGCTGAAAGAAGAAAGTCTAGGATGACTTGAGGGTGAGCAAATTATGGGATAATTTTCATTTTTGGGTGAACTAACACTTTAAGTGGGCCCAAAACGTTAAATTCTTCAATTCAATAAATCTGTACAGCACAGCAGATTCCCAGCAGCTCTGATGCCCTTGCGGAGGGAAAGATGTCGTCATAGCGACGACATCATCCGGGGAACAGACATAAATCACATAGCGTGCAATGACCGGTTTCAAAAAATAATGTTCGTGTCCACAGACATTTGATAATATAACCTGCAATGAATTAAATATATTCAGACAGACTAGTAAAACCATGTCTACAGAACTTAACTAAAGATCTTTCGCGATCCAGACCTCCGTAAAGTCTGTCAGACCTCAACGTAGCCTATATCTCCAATCTACAGATTTCTTTGGGTTGATCGTGAAACGTTCACCTTTGTTTTCAGCAAGTCTCTCTATAAACCCGTTTCACATTTAGTAAATGAATTAAGGTAACAAATTCAGCAGAAAAATTGCATTTGTTCGGATCGCATCCCTGTTTATGACCCCGCGTAAGGCCATAAACATCGCAACGTAGGCTATAGGCTACTGTACATTCGTGACTTCTGACGGTTTGTCACTCACCTACAGACCGTGATCAGGTTTTTTCTTTCTACGGCGATGCTTCTGGAGAAGCCTTTCTTGGACTGTGCACCCATAGCCATCGCGGACTGCATGAAACTCTGCTCCATCCCACTGGACCCCTCCCTTACGCCACAAACACACACACAACCGCATTCAGAGATGAGGCATATACAGGCGAAGACAGTCGATATGAAAACGCCATTCTCCACTAGTGCAGCTGAACAGAGGCTTTCTCCTTGAGCACTCTTAAAGAGAGACACTGATGGCGACCGTCTGCACCCTCCTCTATACTGACCTCATCATGATCTCAGCATCCACCGGATCAGCAAAATCATTTTAAGGATGTTTCACACTTCTTCCAAATCCCGGAAGAAGCTCTTCATAATAAACAACAATGAGGCTAAATTCATAAGATTAATTAAGTGGAAAGGTTATTATAAGAGGGTCGTTTAGTGCTGAAGGGATGCGCATGAAGGACGCACAGACCTTTCCACCGCTGCTGAGACGCAGTGAACTAATGCGACCGCTAGAGGGCTTCAGACATAGTACATATAGACATACTACCATGCTACTAGGTTGCCATCTGGCTAAATAGTATAAAAATCCATTTCCGCCACATAAAAAAAAAATTAAATCATGATTTGTTAAATCATAATCATGACATTTAAAATTAGTTTATAATTAGTCATAATTATGATGTAAAATAAAATAAAAATAATGAGATAAAAAGTAAAAAGCTTAATGGTGGTTATGCTGGTGGTTATGTTAAAAAGCTTGTCCCTGAAATCAAAATGTACGTTTTTTTGCTTTTAGTATGAATTTGTTAGCCTTGAGGTTATCTAGTTACTTAGTGTGCTCCATAACAATGACAAAATTCGCAATTAGAAGATATAAGCTTTCAAAACTTACAGTCTTTGCAAAACGATTTTGATGACATCACTCTGCACATTAGCTTCTGATCAGATTTTCTGTCCAATGTTCTCTAGAATCTAAAGCGTCCTGCCCCCTACATTATACATAGACGCTGAAGCTGCGGCTGAAATCGGTCACCTGTTCACACAACTATTTCCCTATCGGCTATGTGAATGGTATATGCACTGTAGGGTAGGCTATAGTGAACGATTCAGAGAGTATAAATATGCTTTCCACTGGGGTGAATGAAGTCTGGTTTCACACAAACCGCCAATAGAATCTGTCTGCAGTGCCCACACAATCTGCTCCAAGACACACCATAGCATAGAGCGGATCATATGCGCGAGTCGGCGCATACCAGAAAACATATCGGACCCATTTGAATTCTGCACAGAATGCTATATTTTAAAGCGATATGGAGGAGATTAGGAGGAGAAACTGTAGACAGACTCAGCATTAGAAACACTAAAACAGCACTGACGAGTAGAACATAAACTACACACTTTTCAAACTACACATCCTCAGCATGATTATGTTCACTGTTTTGCTTTAGTGACAGTTTCATATTAAATCTAAAAGAATAAATAAACTGTGGCTTTCAAATGCGGCTTTGCCGAGCTCAACGGTTCTGGCTGAGCTGTGATATAAACGAAATGCTATTGGCCTTCTTTTTTTTTTTTTAAGCGAGGAGCTGCTCATATGTCCCACCCTGCCTTCCTGTTTCAGTAGAAATTACGTCAACACATTTAAAAACACAACTACAGTGGGCCTAATGGAAGCATAATGGTGGTTATGTTCAAGACAAGTCATGTGACCCTGTAGTTTGTTGCATTTAGGTTTTAAAATTTATAAAAGTTGTTAATTTGTCAAGATTATCATAATGAAAAAATGTGAGAATTATACATTTTTGTTGGTCACACAGAGCATATTTTCTGCAATAATCCAAAAGCCAATGAAAAAATCCTATTGTTTTTTTGTCAAGGGTACAAGCCAGGGCAATTGTAACTTCCGGGTTGGCCAACAAAAGTACATCATCACTACAGCGCTCTAGTTTAGAATAGCTTAGTAACTAACACTGATTTGCATTCAGTTACGAAACATACCGACGAAACCTAAACAAAGCAAAATAATAATATTGTGAATTTTAAACCCAAATAACTACATCTGAGTTCAAAACGATGAAAAATATGAATCTCTATAATTTATTTATACTTGGGATTACAACTAAATGTTTTTATTACATAAAGCAAGATGTGATTAACTTTACACCATTCACAGACTTGCTTTCCCCTCACTGATCTCCCTATATAGAGATTAGATATATTTATATTATCTATTTAGTTGGTTTCCACCATATTTCAGATCCAACATCACAACTTATGTAACATCTAGAATTCAGTGGCCGACTTGTAAAAATGACTCATCCATGTGCTCGGAACACTTATTTATGATCTTTCCAACATAAATTGTAGCCCAAGACTGGTTGCCCACTGAAGCTAAGCAGGGCTGAGCCTGGTCAGTACCTGGATGGGAGACCTCCTGGGAAAACTAGGTTGCTGTTGGAAGAGGTGTTAGTGAGGCCAGGAGGGGGCGCTCACCCTGTGGTCTGTGTGGGTCCTAATGCCGCATATAGTGAAAAAAGAGTAGGGGTTTAACCCCGGCATCCTGACCAAATTTGCCCATTGGCTTCTGTCCATCATGGCCTCCTAATCATCCCCATACATACTCATTGGCTTTATCACTGGTGAAGCTGTGGTAAGAGTGTGCTGGTGTGTGGTGGACGTTCTGGCGCAATATGGCTGCCGTCACATCATCCAGGCGGTGCTACACATTGGTGGTGGTTGAAGAGCCCCCCCCCCCCACCCCCCACCCCCACCCCCCACCCCCCACAATCTTTATATGTAAAGTGCTTTGAGTACCCAGAAAAGCGTTATATAAATGTAACGAATTATTATTATTTATTATTATTACATTAGGTTCTAAAGCCTGGCGGCCCAGATGCTGTTGTGGGTGGTTGCCAGAGTGTTGTTTTATGGTTGCAGTGTTGTTTTATGGTTTACTTTATATAGTTGCTAGAGTGTTGTGGGTGGTTGCCAGGTGGCGTACTACCTCAAACCTATGGTGATTTATTTTTAGTGTGTGATTACAATTTTACTCTCTTTAAAACTCATGCCCACATTTACAAAAAAAATGATTGAGATGCAGTTACCAATATATCCACCAGAGGTCCTCTTGTCAGCATCTTACGAATTGCTAAGACATATTATGTTTGTTGTTGTTGCACTGTGAATTGTAAATATGAAAATGTGTCAGTAATTGTTCACTGAATGTGCATTGCAGATTCATAATGCCAAAAGAATAACAGACAATACAGTTGACAAGTTCAACATACTTGCACATTTGTATGTGAGGCAGGCCGAGACTGTCTATGTTCTGGTCTAGGTTTGGACCTGAAGCTCAGCTGTGAAATTCCTGACTGCAATGAGAGGGCGTCTAGGGCAGGGTACTGAAATACTGTGAAATGAATAGAAATACTATGGGGTAAAGATCCATAGTGCAAAGACAAAACGTTTGTTTCAAATTAGGATTGAAACAATTGTGAAAGTGTTTGCTAATCACATACATCCTTTCACATCCATTTTTTAAAGCTTAGTTAAACCTCACCAAACATTTTTAATAATTTATATCTCCACTTACATTGTGGAAATTATTTTGTCACTGATTGCATATAGTTAACATAATCCTAATAAAAAATAAGTGATACTTCAAGTTCAAAGCCTTTTATTAAGTATACTTAAGTAAAGTTATATTATTTTAAGTATATTTTATGTTACAAGTATACTAATATCAATGTACTAGTAGTATACTTGTAAGTGTACTATTTCAATACTGCTTGGGTACACTGGTTTACAACTAAGTTTTTTGTTTATACTGCAACTATACTATAGGTGAACATACTGATAATTCACTAGTTAAATACTTGTAGCACATTTTTTTAGTTTATGAAAGTACACTTCAGTAAACTACTATTTTAGTAGTTTTATACTGCAGGTATACTTGTAATTTTTCTTTAAGTGAACCTAACATCGTACTTAAAGTTTACTATATATTATTTTTGCACTAAGTTCCTATTTTTATACATGAAATATACCATTAACTGTACTACAAGTAGATTTGAAGTAAATTATGTACCAGTGGACTACACAAAAATTCACTTACTCAGAATTAGGAACATATCTGTTTTCTATATAAATTAATATTTTAAAACAAATCTATTGTATTGGATGCCAAAACATGTAAGTTTATGTAAAATTATGAGGGGGGAGGGGGGGGGGGTACTTAATAGGCTACTCAATCAAAAGAGTAAACACAACTACAAGCCAATTATACTACACTGTAAACAATTATATATTCAAAAGTTATAATCAAAGTTATGACAATATGTTTTAACATTGCTTTAACTCATCAAAGTAACTTAAGCAATTTTCAACTTTTTTTTATACGTTTTTTCATTTAAAAAAAATCTGTTTAAATTAAGTTGAAATAACCTAAACATCCAAGTTCACTGTACTTTAAAAAAAAATACATTGTAGAATACTTGTATCCTGGTGAAACTGTTTTTATTAAAATTATAATGACTGACATTAATGAAGTACAATTCCGGTGACAAAGTATTTAATAAATAAGTCAAATAAATATTACATGCATTCTGGATTTTATTCAACACACATCTAAAATAATGATTTTACATTAGACACAATTTTATTTTATTTTTTTGTCATTGCCAGGTGGATTTGTAAATCTAAAACCACTCTTTTTTGTGGAGTAAGAAAGTCATGTCAAGCGTATTGATCACTGAAGAGAGAGTGTGTGAAAGAGGAGTATGACAATGTCTTGTTCTTCCCTCTCACTAATTCAATAAACTACAGCATTATGCAACCATATACGCTAAAAAAATATGTATTTAAATTGCATATAAAATGTACATCCATTTGGATTATGCAGTTTTAACATAATCTAACAAACTTAATGTGATAAATATTCTGTACACAAATGAAACAGGTAAGATTTCTGCACTCAAAAAATTCATGGCATAGTTTATTATTAACTATTTGCGTCTATTTCATTTTATATAAAAGTGGACCTGTTATGCAAAGTTTGAACATAAATGTGTGTCGGAACAACCACCCTATAATGGTAAAAATCCACCCGCTCCTTTTTTTTTTATCCCCATTAATCATAAGCAGTGTCTCAGAACAAGCCATTTGCAGGTTGTAGCTTTTTTGACTTGTCACAAATGCTTAGGGCCCTGCCCACTAAGCTATTTAACTCTGCCCTATTAGCATAGACCCCACCCTGAGTGAGCTGTACACAGTCCACCATGTTTATCTTCTCGCCAGAACATTTAACAGCAGCATTCAAGTGAGAAATGTATTTTTATTAAAGCAACAAGTTATTCAATCAAGAGCAATGAGGGTTTTTCTGTTTTTCTTTTTGTTGTTTGATTCATATTAAAGCTACAATATGTAAGTATTTATAATGTAGTATTTATAAATGATCTATGTAATAAATACATTTTTTATTTTTCTTCCGTTAAAATGTGTTTTATTTGTGCTGTAAAACTATTTACATAATTTTTATAGTGATTTTAGGGTCAACAAGTTTATGGTGTTCAATTGTTATGGCAACAGATTTGTAAAATTTAATAAAACTTTACACAGGTAAAGTTATTAAATGGTTTTAAAACTAAATTCATGTTAACACGAATATTGTTGACATCATGTGGCTATTCTATTTAAACACTGTATATTTTAATACGGATAAGCCCCATCCATTTTCATTGTAAATGCCTCATATGTAACCCAAATTTAGCTTTTTTTAAGAAAACAAGACACATGTTGAAATTATTGATTGAATGATTGAGCTTGTATTTAAAGTCACCATGAAATCAAAATTGACAATTCTTCTATTTTATGGAATATCAACATTTTTACAAATGATTTATCTGTGCACATCATTGTTTTTTTATTATTATTATTTTTTTTTTTTCATGTGCCCTATAATCTTTAATCAAAATGACATGACACATGACATCACAGCAATAGCAAAACCACAACATCCAATCCATTTCTCATGGACAATTTTTTTTTTCTTTTCGAGAAGCCATTTCACTTGGATATACTTCACAATAAGAAAAGACTATTGTACCTTCCGTTTCACCTGACTTTAATACTAGCCTATTTAATACTTAAGAGTTTCTAACAACAGTAAGCACCACTAATTATTTCCACCCAGGAGACCATCAAAGCACCGTTTCCAGTTCTTTCCAAGACACCGAACCAGAATGCTCCTCATCTGCTACAAAACATGGCTCAAAATCATGCTCCCTTTCCTCTGCATTCCTGCCGGTCTGCTTGGACTGAGACCCTTTCCCATCAGTCTGCCTCAGAACCAGCTCATGCTGCTGCACTGTAAAAAACACAGTCTCTGTGTCATGAGGTGTGTAGCTAGGTAAGTTTCCTGATTGGTGGAGACGTGATTGTCCTTTGCCCCCGATGGCTCCCAGCGGCAGGCCTTTGGTACCACTGACACTCAGACACACGCTCTGTGTGGTGGTGTGTGACATCATGCCTCCATAGTAGCCACTCCCACATCCCGCACTGCTGTTGACACGAGCCTTCTGCTTCAGGTCTAATGCAAGACTGCGCCTCAGCCATGCCTTCTTAACCTCTGCCTGCACCTGTTCATGATGGCATTATAGAGAAGATATGAAGAGACACGGAGACATGAAGAGAAAATATATGGGCTGAGAGACTGTTTGCAAATAGAAATTTCTAGAATGATAAAGTACCCCTTTCTGAACTGCCTGAAATGAGTTTTCAGTAATTCCAGTCTTTCTTCCTGCAGGCATAATGCCTGCCTATAGTCTTCATTGGCTGCATCAACATCAACAATAACAACATCTACTTTTATTCGTCCTCAAATATTGTAGTTGTAGCTGAGGCCTGGAAGAGTTTGAACTGTTGAGAAGATTGTTTTCTGTGCTGCAAAAGCAATCCATGCACTTCCAAAGGATGAGGACTCAGACTTGAATTGATAAGAGTAAAAACGACTCCATTGTTAGTGTTCCTATCACTGTGTATCAAGTGCAGAGGAAGCCAGGAAATTCAGATATGATAATGGCCATTTTGTTTCCGACATGCACTGTAAGCGGTTGGTTTACCGAACCACAACGAACTGGGCCATCTGACAAATCCAAGCAGAGTAGGCTCTTGGAAAGGAGGGGTTTAGAGAGACAGGATCCTTTATCAAACCATTTCAGACACTGTGAGAAAAGATGTGATGCTACAATGTACATTATGAGAATAAAGTGTTAAAGGGGTTTACAGTTTTTTCAAATTGCTTACAATTTCTGAAACTATGGCTCTATTTCTTGAAACTCTACACACAAAACCACAAAACACACACACAACATGCAAAACCATCAGACATATCTTGCAAATTTAAACACTTAATTCAAAACTATTTTAACTATTCCAAAAATTGTGTTTTTGTGTAGTAACTCTACACACAAACATCAAATGATTAGCCACATACACACCATACTACACACAGTTGTGAAAAAACTACTATCTTGTGTCTTTTGCTTGTTCTGTGTGCAGTGGAGAGTACAGGAGTTTGTCACATACATGTATGTGCACAAATACACTGTATATACAGTGTTACGATTACAGTATGTTTGTGTATTTATGATCTGTGTCTTGTTATCAGAATCTGATTGGCTTCAGATCCTGTCAGTCATCTGGGATTCGTTCGTCTCCATGACGCTCCGCCGGAAGCTGGCTATAAAAGGCGACGCCAGCTGTCTTCAAGGAGGAGGGGGCTTTGGCGGGGCTTTGGCTAGGCTTTGGCTGGGCTTTGGCTGTATGTGTGCACACGCGCGCGCCTCGTAGAGGTTTATTATGTAGCCCATGTTAGATCTGTGTCTCTCATTTGCTGTCAGTTTGTTTCTTTATTTAGTTCTCTAACTGCTGCGTTTAGTTTATTGATTGGTTTTGATCGTGTGTCCTCGTGCTCATTTACGAAGAGCAAGCTAGAATGTCACGTGACAAACATCATGCCACACGTAACGTATGTTATGTATTAGTTCACTAGTTTAGGGAGTGTTGCCTTGAGTTGTAATTTTTGTTTGTTAGTTAGCGGAGGTAAGTTAAGGGGTGCATCAGCACGCCGAAGATGTTACTTTTTGATTTTTCTTTTGATTTAGCTGGGTTAGATTTCATGGTTATAGTTAGAGGTGTTTTGTTTTATTTAGTTTTTTGATTTGGGCAACACTCATGTTCTTCATTTTATTTGGTGAATTTTATTGTATATTTCTTTATTTTTGTTTGACGCTTTATATTAGGAATCATTTAAAGTTTATTTTCCCATTATGTTTCTGGGCTGGGAATATGAATAAACCGATGTTCGTACTCTGAATTCCTCTGCTTTATTATTATTACCACTGTTTGCATTGCACTTTCTAAAGATATTCAGTGAGCAAAATAAATGTTACTCCCTTAATGTCCTTAGACAAAATTAAATCATCTTGGGACGTAACAGAGTATGTTTGGACAATTGATGAATGTTACAGTTATTGAACTGAATCAACACTGAAGTGACTTGAGCTGAATATTAAGACTATTGGCTTGTTAGAGCTGCTTTACAGCAAAATTTGGTTTGAATTTGTTACTATTGTGAAGCTGATGTGAAACAATCTATATTGCAGCTTGTATGCATATTCAATATAAATATATATATATATATATATATATATATATATATATATATATATATATATATATATATACACACACTGAAAATGCACACAAGCCAAGTCAGAAAGTCAACTTTATTTCAAAAGAGCTGTGTGTGTGTGTCAATGTGTATGCATGTATACATATATGTGTATAAATACACATAAATACATACATACATATAAACATATAAATATATATGCATATACACTATAAACAGAAATTTAAGGGGGTAAAAAATAATTTCTTGCTTTCTCAAAACACTAAGTGTTTTCACACATAGTCATTGGGTTTAGGTCATCAGTAAATGAGTGTTGCATTTCAATGACAGTGTTTCCCAAATTAAACAAAAGAGCTGTTAGTTTTGAATGATGTGTCTTATGTAGTGAACTGTGTTTAGAGTTTTGCAAAAAGTTTGTTTTTCAATTGTAAACTGAGTGTAAAGCGTAGCCTAATGTGCTTGTAGTTTTGCAGAATTGGTCTGAAGATTCGGTACATGAGTGAATGGATTTGCTAAGTGGGCCTCAAGTTCCACTTTTAGTGCGTAAGCAGTTTAAAAAAACTAATAACTTTCAATAATTTTTTTAATAAGAAGAAATGAAAGTGTGTTTTTTTTGGCCTTAGATCCATGTAAACTTATTGTACGAGACCTCTAAAACAAAATCAGGAGCTTTTTAAATAGCATTTTAGGGGCACTTTAAAATACATTATCTTATTCCAGCTTATAGAAATAGTAGCCTAATTCTGTATTTTTTCACCCTCATGTTGATTTTTACAGTTCTTTTCTATGCCATGAAAGTTAATGCAGAATAGTGTTTTAAAGCTACAAAAATGTCCTAAAAACACTGTGGTGAGCAGGACGAGGCAGAGGGCCGTGAGAGAATGGCGCGAGGCCGGTGGCGTGATTGCTGGTGAGCGACACCTCCCGGTCTCGTAATTCTCACGGAGGAGCGGAAGCATAAAGGGAGAGCGACAACAGTGAAGGATGAGAGAGGCCAGGCCTGGATTTTATTTGATGGTTTGTTTCTGTTTTATGTGGCAGCAGCCTTTATTTTCGTTTTGTATTTGTTTATTTATTAAAATCTGTTGATTGTTCGCCGGTTCCCGCCTCCTTCTTCACATAACATCTAACCTGGCTACAAACACCAACAAAGCAAACTTATGCAAGCTGTTATATGGACTTTTAATAATCATTTGCTTTAAGGTCATGCTTTAAGGATGTACACTTTTTGATGTGTAGACTAACATATTAAAGTACTTACAATTATTATGATTACAATTATAACTGTAGTGTTATTCGAAACTACATTTAAGTAAATATATTTTAAATGTAATAAATTGCAACTTCATTATCACAAATGTGATTCTTTCTACAGTATAAGCACTCCAAAGTTAGTAAATTCCATTTACTATAAATTTGAAAAATAAAACCTCAAAAACTCACCTCCCCATTGCAGAAGCAGTAAATAAAGGCCACAAAGAAACCCTGAGGAAATAAAAAAAAATGTAATGGCAGCAACAAAACGGTTTTGTAACCATGGATGATGATGTTTCATGTGTCCTAACCATGAGCTATACGAAAAGTTCCAGCAACAAGTAATTTTTCTTTCCACACTTAAAGCAGAAAAGCTGCTTGACGTGATATAATCACAAACAATCAAAATATATTTCTGATTAATGTACAGCTATTTTGGAGGGGCTACTAATTTAAACCACACACGGCCACCAATTTTGCTGTAATAACCCTAACTACTAGCCGTCACAACTGCAGTGCCCAACTTTATAAAGTGCAGTGTGTGAGCTGCACTGTTTCCA
This sequence comes from Gila orcuttii, assembly GCA_026230005.1. Lineage (NCBI taxonomy): Eukaryota > Metazoa > Chordata > Actinopteri > Cypriniformes > Leuciscidae > Gila > Gila orcuttii. Next base: position 10,729,262 of record JAPDVR010000017.1, read on the forward strand.
CTCCTATCGGAAGGTGTTCTTTCTCTCTCTCTCTCTCTCTCTCTCTCTCTCTCTCTCTCTCTCTCTCTCTCTCTCTCTCTCTCTCTCTCTCTCTCTCTCTGCTAAAGATCTCACCAACTGTCATTGAAAATTAATGACTTCTGGTTGCCTTGTCGCTGAAAGTATACATAATTGTCACTATGAACATGCTGTAACCCATTCATAGACTATTCTCTTTTTGGTCATTTAATCCAAATGTAATTTTCTTCATATGCTCTTTATTTCAGATTATAGATTTAAAATTACCTTGGGCAAAACTCAACAGGTCAGAGAAGACCTGGATTTGTTTTTGTTTGTAAAAAAAAAAAACCTAAAACTGGCATATACCTGTGAGGAGTTGAAGAGCATCTCATAATGCATCTGAATCTGCCACAGTAAACCTGTGACATCAGTGTACGGAAGAGCCATAAACAGCATGTAATGAACTCCAAACAGCGGCATTAGCACCAGGGTCGACTTCAGCAGCTTCCTACAGGCCACAGAAAACCAATCACTACAGGTGTGTGTGTGTGTGTGTGTGTGTGTGTGTGTGTTGCGTGCGTGTGTGCGTGCGTGCGTGCGTGCGTGTGTGTGTGTGTGTGTAGTAATTTATAACCTGTACTGCTGTCTAGGGTCCAGTTTTCCTGTATTTGTTTCCCACAATTTAGAGGCCAAAACCCTGATGATATTGAGGAAGAGGAAGAAGTTTACCTAGATGAAGAGTTATGAAGAACATAAGTGACTTTTCAGTATAGGGTATTCACTGATTAGACATATTTATATATATTATATATGTGTGCTTTAAGAGTTAAGTGTTTGTAAAATATGGATTAAATATTTTGTATTTTATAAAGTACAGAGTTTTGTTATTGTGTATCACATTTGTATATTTAAATGATTATGGTATTATAATTTATTGGAGAAGAACAATCTTACAACAATGGATGCTAGGATTGGTACTTGATAGATCCATTTCAGGTTGCCTGCGCTTATATCCCAGCACCTAGAGATGCAGAAATCCAACCTTCAATGTTTCAGAAAGTATTCACAAACATATATTATTGTCCATATTACAGGATTGTAATGTAAAATTAATATTTCATTGAATATTTCAATCTTCAGCAGTCAGGTGGTACAAGTCAGAGCTCTGTAAATTGTTTACGTTCGTTATTATTGTAATTTAATAGATACACACACACACACACACACACACACACACACACATTTGCACTCTCATTCACAGCTATATGGACAATTTGGCGTCTCCAATTCACCTATCCTGCATGTTTTGGATTTAGATTTGGTGTTTATTGATGGTGCATTGATATTTTTCAAGTACTCAACCACATGTCATTCCAAACCCATAAGACTTTCGTAAATCTTCCAAACACAAATTAGGATATTTTTAATGAACCCTGAGAGATTTCCATCCCTTCACTGAAAGTTCAGGTAACCAAAAGTTAAAAGATCCAAAAAGGCATTTTAAATTGAATCCATATGAACTGAGCGGTTTAATTCAAGTCTTGTGAAGATATACATGATTTAACTTTGATTTCCAAAACAATGATAGTCACACATACAAAGAGCATGTCACATACTGTATGGTAAACAAGGAAGCTCAAACGTGTGTGTGATGCATGAGATCCAATGAGGTTTGTTCTAACACGTGACATGCACAAAAGCTTCTGTGTTGAACATATGCGATGCACTCTATCTCCCCCGGTTTCACAGACAAGCCTTAAGCCTAGTCCCAGACTAAAATGCATGTTTGAGCTGTTTTAACTGACTTGCACTAAAATATCTTAAAATATGGCAGTGCCATTGTTTTGTCTCAAGATGCACACCAGTAATGATTTATCCTAAGGCACATTTATTAAAGTTACTAATATAGGTCTAAACCTGGCTTAATTTAAGTCCTGTCTGTGAAACTAGGCCTATGTATGTGTGTTTATGTGAATAAAAGCCTAAATTAAATCTATACATCATATATAGCGATCATATCTGTTCACAAGACTTGGATTAAACCACTCAATTGATATGGATTCGTTTTACAACGCCTTTTGGATTTGATTTTGTTACCTGGACTTTGAATGCAGGGAGAGAAACCCCTCGGGTTTCATTAAAAATATCTTAATTTGTGTTTTGTAGATTAAACAAAGTCTCATGGGTTTAAAACGACATGAGGGTGAACACAGTACCCTAATCCTAACTATCGCTTTACAAAAACATGAACTTAATTGCTTGACCGCACCATAAATCATAAATCTTGACTTCACAGGTTCAGCCAGAGACTATTTTTAGAAAGGCCAACATATGGTCATGCCTGGAATTTGCTAAAAACCATGCGACAAAACCTAGACCTTTTGGAAGAAAATCTTGTGGTCTGATGAGCCCTGTTTGGCCAAAAAGCGAAGTGCTATGTTTGCCCCAAGCCAAACAAAGCTCAACATCCAGGTGATCATCCACCCATCCATTCTCCAAACCGCTTGTCCTGTGCAGGGTCATGGGGATGCTGGAGCCTATTCAAGCATCTCAGGCTGAAGGCAGGGAACAGGTGATCATGTGGAATTTATTCCAAGGTGTTAACATTTAGAGGTTTACCAGAAACCGTATACAAAAACAATTGCACAAATAAACCTACTGTGTGTCTGCCAGAGATGCTCGAGCACTGACCCATATGGACACAAACACTGCGGGTATCCCTATGAAAAAGAAAACAAGATAGAACGAAACAGGACGTTAATGGAAAACCCTATTTATAACCTTATTTTCACCCTCAAGGTCATGATGGATTGCTCGGCAAATTTTATCATCAATTGCAATCTTCAAAACAAAAGTGACAACTCACCCCAGCCTATGATTGTTAAAGCCCACAGACAGTTCTTATCAGACAGGAAGGCCATGAAGATCAGACTATGCAAGTACAGACCCTCAACCAGGATCCAATAATGATTGGTTGCCAAGAGATACAGGAAGAGGGTCACAGCAACCTTGCAGCCCACCTGATAAACACACAGACCAATAAAACTGTCGGGCTTTGAAGCATTAATTATGTATTCATGTGCAAATGGTTTGTGAGTACCATAGGTCTTTGTCCAACTGCCCCATCCTCTAGTTTGCCGTCATCTGTGACGGTGTAAAGAACGGCGTCTTTCACAAATATACTGATTGCTCTGCATATGAATGAGGTGAAGAGGTGGATGTGGATGTAGTTACGGGTGCAATGGAGACGTCTGGAGAAAAAAAGAAATATAGAAAATAAAAGAATCTTGACTTTGAAGTAGTGGTGGAAATTGATTCATAACTCATAGATCACATTACAATGCATCCGGATTGCATTCATATATACTACACGTATACTGTATAGAGCATATTTAATGGTTGCGAAGTCAAATGTAGTCTACGCTATTTTGCGATTTCTGATGCATCTGTCTTTTTGTGTTCTGAGTAACTGTATAATTTATGCATTTAAAGGGGTGGTAAAACACATTTTTTCAAAGGCTTGATTGTGTTTGTGAGGTGCACTGTAACATGTGTTCATGCTTCGCTTTTAAAAAATTGCATTATTTTTCATATATTTTACCTTTATTCTACACTGCTCTGTCCCTCCTTGTAAAAATGGTCTGATGGTTTCCGGGTTCTATGAAGCCAGTCCCTTAAAAATACGCAATGGGCTCAGATTGGTTAGCTGGCCCAGTGTGTTGTGATTCGTTAACCACCAAGTGCACGTTTTCCGGAAACGTCACGCCCCGTACCTTTACCGTTAGCCTAGTTTGTGCTTTGGTGTATTATAAACGATGGCGTCAATAAAACCATACCAATTTGAGCCCGAATCAGACCCAGAGAATGTTAGTGAAGATGACCCGAGCAGAACCTGTTCAAGAACGGCTGTTAAACGACGTTTCAGAAAGGTTTGTTTTTTGTTGTCTCATTACTTTTTAGATACGCTGTTATTTAATTGTACTAATTATTATAGCATTACAAAAAAATAAGCTTCATAAACAAGAATTTCATATAATCATTCTAACAAATTATACTACAGTCCTCAAAGGGATTTTTTTTAGTAAAGACTGCGGATCTATAGTGATCGTTACTGACTGTATGCCACCGTTACTTTTGTATTTTTAGAACGATTGTAGCCAAATATCTGTCGACAGAACTATTAACGCAAAACGAACACTAAACATTGGCTTTACTGCAGTAGCCAAATCAAACACAGAACCATGTTTAGCATGCCTGTAGATAAACAAGCGATAAACAATACATAAAAGCTCTAATCAAAGAATAATTTACTCTAATTCCAAGTTCGCTGTTGAGATTTAAAAAAAGTTTGTAACGTTAGGTGTTTGTCGGATAACGTTAAGTATGAATAAGCGTTTAACAAGCTGGTTTGCAGAGCCAAACAGCGTTGTCATTTGTTTACTTCCTTGCTACAACGTACAATTAACAATACGAACTATTACAGGAAAACACATCGACGAAAAATAAATCATACTTACAGATTGTGGCCCGTAAACAACAGTTTCTGTTCTTAAAGTTGGAACTGCTCCATCTTTCAGCACAAGCCGTTGTGCGAATCCTGCATTGAACTCGCCAAGATTGTGGAAGCTTTCCTCCGTAAAATGTACAGCACAGAGAGCGAGATTTGGGTAATAATTAACCATTGATCCCTAACTCCCACGACCCTAGGAAGGCTGAACAAAGTGGACCTGCAATCCGGGCACTGATGAAAATAACAGTGTTTTGACGACATTACGGCGGCAACAACACTCCTATTCCACAATAACTCTTCTCCAACGCAATATAAAATGGCCTCGCCCCCCTTATTTCGTTTATTGGGTTTCTGACGTCAGCAACCCTGGAGGAATGTCGTGTAGTCCCTACCGGCCGTTTGCTGTAGTCCTTAGAAATTGATTTCTTTAAAAGCAAATATCTCCGTTTGCTTTGAACTTTGAGCATTGCAACTTTGCAGATGTTGTTTATGCTCAAACAGCAACATTACACACTAGCTAAAGTTAGAAAAGTGAAATCATGTTTTACCACCCCTTTAACAATTCATTAAAATCACTTTAAATGAAAATGTCTATATTTTATTCAAATTTGTGACTACAAATGTATTATAGAGTATTTAAGCATCATAAACTACAGAAATAAGATAAATGCACAAATTAAATGCCTTTGACATGTCCCAATTAATTCATTTTGTTGACAAACAAAAGTAGTTCAGACCCAAAACATTGCTTCAGTCTGTGAAGGGTAGTTCCATCTAAATGATGGGTTCCTTCATTTCTTTAAAAGGGAAAGACTTTGATAAAGAGTGAATGACATTGATTTGGTTACTTAAAAAATCAATTCACAAATGTTGCTCCTGAACCAAGAACATGGATTCAGGAAAGTGTTTCCTTGTGAAAAAGAAACAGGCTTAATTGTATTGAATGTGCACTTAGAGTTCAATCTTAAAAGTATATTTTTTATAAACATGTAATTGAAGACCCAATTTTTTTTTTGTTTTACACTTTGTAATAATGTGTTACATTTTAAATAATTATGTTTTAATAATGTTTTGTTATGCTTCACAGAAGTACACATATTTTAATGTTGACTAACAAAGCACATTTAAAATACTTAAGTACTTCAAAGTCAATGAAAGTAATTACATATAAATATGTAAGTCCTACTTACGTAAGTGGGGCAAAAGCTCTCTTAGGTTCAACTTAAATTTAAATTCTAATACATTTTTATTTACAAATAATATGTAAATACTGTAAGTGTCAAAAAACATAACATTCAGTTTTCACCTAAGTACATTTCTTTAAAGTATATTATTTCCAGAATAAGTACTGCTACAATAAAGTGCATACTTCTTTTTCCACAAGGGTTCTGCGTGGGTAAACTGCAAAAAACCTATTCTATTCTATTCTATTCTATTCTATTCTATTCTATTCTATTCTATTCTATTCTCTAGTCTCTTCTATTCTATTCTATTCTATAGTCTCTTTCTCAGATCTGATCAGATCATAGCAAAGATATCTCAGTGAACATAAGTCTGTCTGTACACATGGTTATCACATGGATGTAGATAGGCATCAAGGCACCACACACTCATGAACATGAATCAGGCACTAACTGAGGGGACATCTAGCATCCTGATGGATTAGATTTGTGTGCAGTGTTTACTGTCTTTGATATATTCATTGCTAATCTTTTGTTTAAAACATGAAATTTGTCTTGTTGGAATGTTAATTTTGCACTTACTTGAAATAGCAAAGGATAAAGACAGCCACCAGTAACGCTGCCAGTGATATGGAGTATCCAATAGTGTACATGAGGTAAAGACGCTCAAATACTTCCTAAATAAACACAGCAAAATAGTACACAATAGTATAGAATTATGTACATGTTAATGTCTATACATTTCAATTTCCTTTAGATAAATAAATACTCTATCACTAAACTAAATAGATTTTCTACGCGTTGCTCTGTGGATGTTTCTGCATGGTTGCTACTGTAGGTTACTGACCCATGTAAAATAAATCCATGTCAAAGTCACTGTGATATTCTTGTCTATACATGGTTCAGGTCTGTCCTTCAATTGAATATATTGATTTTTTTTCACCCAATTTGTTAATCTGCCATGAGATAAAAGTCTAATCATTCAGAAAATTGCAGTCAATCATTCTGAAGTTGAATACTTAGTTATGGATTTGTTCAACTTATAATCACTTACTTGAGCAACAGTTATATTAATGCATGCCACCAAGATTATCGATTATATAAAAAAAAAATGCACACACCTCCTGATTGCTGTGGTTTGTGTGTAGGTAAGTGGTGCATTCTGTGTAGTTGGCCCATGTCCGGTTTATAGTGGACACCTGCTCCCAGTAACCTGATGCATCACAGTGGCGATATGCATGTCCTAAAATGCATGTAAAACAGACATGCTTAATTCTTAAGCAGTATATAAATAGGTACACCAAAAAGTATCAGCCTCCGAGGTAATTTCTTCATACAGCTATTTTGTGTACTCTTACAAATAAAAAGTATATTCTATTATTGCTATTAGTATACTTCTTTTAATCTAAAAATAAAAGAGTAGCTATACTTTCAGCCTATTTTTTAATGTATCAGATATACTTAATGAATATATTTAAGTGTACTGTAAAAGTCTATTAATATTTGGTGGGTACTTAATTTTTGTATGTAGCTATATTTAAAAAAGTAAAAAAAGTATTCTAAGTATAATTGGCTTGTATTTGTGCTTACTCTTTTAGTAACATAGCCTATTAAATACTTTTCTTTTTCTTTTTTACACATTGGGTTCTTTGAGGAAGTACTCCAGCATATGTTTTATATACAGTACTATCTGATCAACTTACATGTTCAAGTTTACAGTTAACTTCAAGTCTACTTAGAGTACAGTTAAATGATTATTTCAAGTATAAAAATAATAAATAGGAACCAAGTAGTATACTTAAAGTGCATAAATTATTTATAAGTTGTCAAATTTAAATATTTACCCCATTTACAGAAACATTGAGACATTTTGTAAAATGCAATAAAATAAAAAAAATATGTGATTTGATCATTCTCTTTAACTTTTATTTAAATGACAAAAGTACAAAGAAAAGATTTCCAAAGATTTCCAATGTTATTTCCAATAATAGTACCTTCCACCCAAGGCTCAGTCTTTAAAGATGGGCCATCATGGCTCATCACTTTGTGCCAAATTTCATGTCCACAATTTCATCAGCGACAGGTACAAAAGAAAACATGTGTCATGGTACGGGGGGCATCAGTACTAACGGCATGGGTGCTTTGCATGTGTGAAGTTACCATTGACGTGGAAATGTACTGGGATTGTACAGAGATTTTTCCTGGGAAGCACGACAATGCCTGGCCTCCTTCTGCACGTGTTACAACAGAGTGGATTTGTAAACACTCTACACTGTAGAATCAAAGTGCATGTGCTTGACTGCCTGCCTGCAGCCCAGATCGGTCTCTTATGATCGGTCCATCATGAAAAGGAGAATCTGACAAGAACGACCATGGACTGTTGAGCAGCTGTGTGGTATCAGATGAGATTGAAAACTGCAACAACTAGTATTACCGAACAATTAAAAGGTGTAATTGAAAGGAAAGGTGATGTGACACATTGGTAAACATGCCTCTGTCCCAGCTTTTTTGGAATGTGAAATTGAACTTTTTTTTGTTATTAAAAACGAGCAAGCCTATCCCGGGTGAGAAAAAGTAATGCAGACCTCTGTGGTTGAAGTCATAGATGTACTCAGGACACAGAACTGCAACCATCTGACTGGGTTTTCCTGCAGGCCAGCAAATGATCCCATCCCACTCAGGAAGACAGTAATCCTCTGACAATACACAAAATACTAGATTCATATGTTTTACAGGTTTAACATATATTTAACACAAAATATATGCAATCAAGATTCTCCAACAAAATGTTTGAAGGTGACAGGTCAAATAATCTCTTTAACACCGGAAGCCAAAGATAAGAATCCTGATCTTTTCTCATAACCAAACAGCAGTGGATCTGTATTCATTCCACAGTACTGGGTATGTCCGTATCCTGCTATAAAGTGACTCAGTCATCACTACGAATCACAGAGGAACCTGAGCTCAAATCAATATTCCTTATTCCTTATCTTGCTATAAACAGGACCGCAGTCTAATTTGATCGTGATCTTCAGGAAATTGGATCTGTAGGGTTAGGAAGATATATGCTTTTGATTGCTTCAGTAGCTGTAAGTTTGTCACAACTATTTTGTTAGCTTCATATTATGCCAAATTACACATTTAATTTAATTGATAGGGTAGTTTTTTTTTTTTTACATTATTCGCCAGGTGAAATCTGATTGTTTTAAAAGTAAAATACCTTAAAGGGGTGGTATAATGCACCTTTTTACAATATGTAAAATAAGTCTCTGTTGTCCCCAGAGTGTGTATATGAAGTTTTAGCTCAAAATACCCCTCAGATCATTTTTTACAGCATGTTAAAATTTTCCTTTCTTGAGGGTCAGTAAAAATGCATTGTTTCGTGTGTGTTCCTTTAAATGCAAATGAGCTGCTGCTCCTGGCACAGAGGGCAGAGTTTAAAGGGCTTGTGTGTGTTAGCAGCTCCATTACCTCACACAGACAAGCACTAAAATGTCAGAAACTGTTCTGCCTTTTATGTTTAAACTGGAATTGGACAATGATGGAGAGACTCAAGAAGAAGTGGCAACATGTAGAATGTAACAGGACTTTTCTGAATGGTTAGTTGATGAATTTATGTTGCTGATGTGGAGTTAACTATCTTCAAGTCTTTGATTTGCATATTCTGTCATGATAATCTATAAAATCACTCGTGTGTGAACTGTAAGATGCCTACAGAGTGACATGCTATTGCATTTGTGTTACGTAATGTATTGCATGTGAAAAGACTGATGCGACAGCTTGAGCAGACTCACAAATGTGCTCTACTACAACAACTCTTCCTCTTCTCAACATTGGCTGCGAGTTCCCGGGGGCGGGGTTTATGTACATTTTAGGGTTGGTGATGTCACTAACACAGGAGGAATGTGTGTAGTCCCTATACCAGCCGTTTGTTGTAGTCCTTAAAAAACGATTTCTTTAAAGCAAATATCTTCCTTTGCTTTGAACTTTGAGCGTTGTAACTTTGCAGATGTTGTTTATGCTCAAACAGCAACATTACACACTAACTTAAGTTAGAAAAGTAAAATCATAATAAACCACCCCTTTAATTTGAGGTGTCAACGATTAATACTTAGATTTAGGGGTGTTGCTAACAATGATGACATTGTATAACAGTCCTATAGTCACACAAAAATTAAATTATAATACCTCTGACCACGTCTAACTGTGCACGGATGTTTCTCTCACACCTCGTGTGTGCACCAATTAGAAGAAAGATCTGTTCATCTCTGGTGAGGACATCATCAGAATCAATCTGTAAGAAAAGCGACAGAGAAAGAGAACGTTATTCTCACCCTTTCACATATTTTTCACTATATATAATCCCAAACCAAACCATGTTTGATGAATATCTTTATATAGTATTCTGATTTTATTGGTATCTCAATTTCTACATATTCTAGACAAAATTACTTTAAAAAAAAAAACAAAAAAAAAACAATGTTTGTTTCCTGAACTATAGGCACTTTTATGGTGTGATTTTAATTAGCCTTCAACTAACAGATTTCAACCTTTTTCTTTTTGTTATTCCTAGTGAAAAATAATGTGCTTAACTGATTGAATGTGCACTTGTATATTTTTTAAAAACAAAGTGTCACGGGTTGGTTCAGGGAAGACAGATGAAGAAAGTAATTTCCAACACTTTCTTTAATGATCGATGCACGGAAGACAGGCGAACAGGTTAGACAGTGTGTAAACACAACATAGAGTGAATAACACAAACAATACTGGACACTGAACAGAAAACAGGCAGGAACTTAAATACACAATGATGATTAATACAAACAACAGGCAGCTGTGAGGAAGGTAATCAGTTTCCATGGGAACAGATTGTGGCGGGAAACACAGACAGGGAAACACGTGAGAAAATCCAAAACCAACTAAAAGTCAAATAAGCCAAATGGTGACAACTAGCAGATAATATAATATCAATGAAATAAAAGGACTTAAAGAGAGTTTCTTAACACACTTATTAAAAACAACAAATGCATTGTTAAAAATTAAAATAATTTCAAATTAAGAAATACACTTATTTTGATCTGTTGACTAACATACTTCAGCAGCATATATAAATCACTTGATGATAATTTGTAGTTATTTGATATTACATTTTAAGTAAATATGTTAAATGTACTAAATTGTATCTTCATCATTGCAAATGTGAAATAGAAATGACATTAAATTATGTTTTAGTTTACCATAAATGCTTGTCAGAACATTTGACAGACTGTCTGTCAGTTTTGGTGTCTTTTCTACTAGGACCATCAATTTTGTCCCTAATAAACTTTTTTTTTTTACATGCATTTTTATATAATATTTATAGTATTTGCTCTCTTATAATTTGAAGTGGGTTTTTTCTCTTTCTCATTACTCATTGCTTAGACGTCATCTGTAATGCAAGACAAAATACTACACACTTAATCCAGATCAGTATTGTTGGGGGGAGGGGTGGAAGCATGTCAATAAAGAAAGTCAATGTTTATGACGCTCTCTTAGTAGATTTGTTGTTTTACTATTTCATCTGTATTGAACAGGCATGACACATCACATCACAAAAGACTTATAAAAGCCTTGTTTGTTTCTAAGCATATACTGTACATGTTAGTTTGTCATTTTCCACGATCTCAGCTGAAGTCATTGACATATCATCCATTTATCACCACATCTGGCACACCTTCTTTTAGGCTGATGTGCTGTCTCTCAGTGTTGTGAAATATTTGCACTGTCCTGTGGAATGTGACGAGCTCTCTTCAACCTTCAGGATGAGAGAATATATCCAACCTTACACACCCCACACCCATGTGCATCCCTCACCGTCCGCCCACATTATGAGACCTGATCTCTGGGTCCTCACGACTGGAGAAACACAGGAGCATTTGTGCCCTGAATACATTCACAACCACCAAACAAAATCTCAAACTCACACACCTAACATGAGACAAAGAAAGAAAGAAAGACAAAAAATAGCTCTTTGGCTGAACATGATTCAGTCATTTACAGTGGACCCCTGTGGTTGAAACAAGTAAAACCCAATAAAATCAACCTTGTAAAACTAACTAGAATCAATGGTGTTCAATTAACATGAATAAATTGTTTTAGTTGAATAAATGGTTTTCATTTAACTTGAATTATTCAAGCTTAGAACAAGCTAACTAAGTGTAACAGTTTCCTTTACACATTGTCAGGTTTATGTTCTGTTTTGGTACTCTTATTTTGATTTGAGCTCAGTTCTATGTCCTCTGTGTTCCTGGTTCCTGTGTTTATTTCATGCCTACCTTAGTTGATCTAGTTTCCTAGTGTGTTCCTGTTTGTTACCATAGCACGCCACTATTGTGTCCACCTGCCCCTTGTTAATTCACTCATTTAGTCTCTGTACATATACTTCCAGTGTAGTTTAGTTCCTTGTCCGTTCTTGCATTAATACTGTTGGCTTGCAGTTTCCTTTTGCTCCTGAGTGGTTTCCCCTATGTGCATGAGTTTTGTTTTATTTTTATAAATAAATACGTTTGCTACTGCTAGATCGCGCCTCTGTATTTCCTTGCTCCATGCTGCAACCAGCACGCTAACAGAAGAACGAACCAACCATAAAATATGTATCTAGCAGCAGTTCTTTCAACCGTCACACCTGAAGACCTTCTCCTCTCCCTCTCACAAGACGGCCGTCACGTGGAAGACTATGTGGAGGAGTTCCTCAAGATCAGCCATCTGGTGTCCTTGGAAGACGATGCTTTGAAGGCTGTCTTTTTTAAGTGGGTTTGATTATTATCTATTTCAACTGTTGCCAGCAGGAGAGACCACCTGCACCCTGGCACAGTATATGGACTAGTGGCTCATCCCTCTCAGTAAGCGAAGTTGATGAAGACACCAGCGCCATTCAGACGCAGCCTCCCCAGCCCACTTGAGTAATCCTGTTGCCGTTGCTCATTAACACAGCAACACCACCTGTCTTGGAACTCCTTCCCAGTCCTTACCCACTCCTCCTGTCATGGACCCTTAGCTCATCCAGCACCTCACCACATCTGCCACGGTCACAGACCCAGAGTCCCCCACCTGCCACGAGACCAGAGCCTGAGCCAGAGCCAACACCCACCAAGGACCCTATGTGGATGGAGAAGGACACCCTAAAGCTAGAGTCTGCAGCCATACTCATCCAGGAGCCTGAGCCAGTCTTCATATCTGACGAGGTGTGAAAGTTAGCACCCTTTGCTGTCATTCTCATGCGGAGACAGCGTTTTTGGATGGTTCATACTGCAAAAGTATGGCCATGGGAACGTTGCGTTCGCGGCTCGCATTGTTTTTTCAAAAGGCAGCGAGCAACCTCAGCTGCCTCAAGTCCTGGTCCTTCTACCTCTGGGTACAAGGCCTCGGTGGTGAGCGCTGATGGCGATCTGAGCGCTGAATCGGGAGCGAGCCTCATCCCACCCCCATTACATTCTTCCCGGAAGTGCATGATGAGCTCACTAAGTCGTGGAAGGCACCTTTTTTCTGCCAGAACACGGCTTGTGTGCTTGTCAGCCCTCACTACCCTCGATGGAGCGTCGGCCTGGGGCTACTCGGAGGACCCACAGATGGAACGTGCGATTGTGGTGCATTTATGCCCTCAAAACGCCACCACCTGGAGGAATCACCTGAGGCTCCCATCCAAGGCTTGTACGTTTTCCTCGTCTCTTACAGCAAGGGCTTACAGTGCTGCTGGCCAGGCCGCCTCCGCTCTGCAAGCTAAAAAAAAAAGGGTAGTGCTGATCCAGAGCTTATGCAGGAACGGTTCTCTGTGACGGACTTTACCCACCGGGCTACGAAGGTCACAGCGCAGGCTCTGAGTCAGACGATGTCCACATTTGTGGTCCAGGAGTGCCACCTATGGCTCAACCTTGCAGAGATTCACAAGGCAGAGAAAGTGCGCTTTCTTGATGCCACCATCTCTCAACGTACGATTTTAAGGCTTACAGCCGCCTACTAGTGGCGGCTGTCCGCTTCTACCCTCAAAGTGTATGTGCAGCGAAACACAGTAGGTGGCGGGTCCTTAGGGAAGCACAACCTGTTTGTCAGGTTAGGGTTAGAACCTGTAAGCGCTCCCTAGTGACGAGGGAGACCCAACCCATCCTCTGTTGTGCCCATTGTGCTCTATACATATACCTGGATCGCACACAGAGCTTAAGAAGATTGGATCAGCTCTTTGTCTGCTTCAAAGATCAGCAGACGGGGAAGGCTGTCTCCAAACAGAGAATGGCCCACTGGATAGTGGATGCCATTCATCTGGCTTACCAAGCCCAAGCGGGCCTTGTCCTTTGGAGCTCAGAGCTCATCCAACATAGGCATTGAGGCCTCTACAGCCCTGGCTAACCGTGCTTCTTTGGCAGATATTTGTAGAGCTGCAGGCTGAGCAACACCCGACCTTTGCGAGATTCTATAATCTCAGAGCAGAATCAGTGTCATCCCAAGTTTTGGGTTATAACAGGTAAGGCTTAGACAACTTGTCAGTGTGGTGCTTGCATGTGCGCCCTCCCCCTCCATGAGGTGGAAACGTGCACCGTTTCGTCTTAGAGATATTCCCCAGGATTGGTGAATGCAGGATGCCTATACGCCCTTAGCACTCTTCGGTGGCGAATTCGGCAGAGGAATTCCCTACCAGGCCTGTTACTCGTGTTATGCCCCTTTCAGGTAAGCCCTTGTAACCTGATTAGTGCTCCATATGTAGTGGTTCCCTAACGGTGACCCCATATGATATATTCTTCCACTGTTTGGTTTCCCAATCGGTGAATCCTGTCTTCTTCTAGACGGGGTTAGCCCCGTCTCTATTCGCTGTGGCCTGAAGTCTTCCCCTCCTCAGGTGGAGCCCCCCAAAGGGACTATTTCCTATGTAGGATGTGTTTTCACATACTAACCCTTCGTTAGAAAAAAGAGAACACTTCCCCAACTGTGGTACTCAGCCGTAATATAAAAGAAAGAAGATCTTTAAAAAAAAAATAAAAATAAAATCATCAGATAAGGCCCTACGACTGGACTGACCTCTCTCAATGGTAGATGGTCCCCTTGATAGGGAGACCGGAGGTCAGTTACCCTGGGTGTTGGAAGGTTGCGAGACAGCTTAGCTTCATTTGTCATTTTCCATTTCAGCTCCTCAGCACAAACGTGAATGTGTAAAGCACGCTGGCCTCCTTTTATACCCGTATGTCCAAATTCTACATGCCAACTTCTTTGGCCTTTTCTGAAAAGGTGTTTGGGGTTCCAAGTGTGACCCCTAGTGTCTCTCATTTGACACAACGTCTCGTTCCCTCCATCAGTGAATTGAGGTTATACTAGTAACCGAGACATTTTCATAATGCATGTTACTGGTTCATCTGTCCATGTTTGATTATATTTCTTTATTTTTTTACCTTGAAATCTTATCAGAATGTCAAGCAACTTGCTCTTCTTGTGTTAAGACTCACTTTTATTTGATGTATATAATACCGCGCTGCAGTTAAGCCAGCAGGGGGTGCTCACCCTGTGGTCTGTGTGGGTCCTAACGCCCCAGTGTAGTGACGGGGACACTATACTGTAACAAGCACCATCCTTCGGATGAGACGTTAAACCGAGGTCCTGACTCTCTGTTGTCATTAAAAAAACCTGGGCACTTCTCATAAAGAGTAGGGGTGTAAATACTCATGGCCTCCTAATAATCCCCATCCATTGAATTGGCTCTATTAATCTCTGTCCTCTTCACCTATAGCTGGTGTGTGGTGAGCGCATTGGCACCGTTGTAGTGGATGCTGCACACTGGTGGAGGAGAGACCCCTGATATGATTGTAAAGCACTTTGGGTGTACAATAGTACATATGAAACTACTACATAAATGCCTCATGCAGTGTTCACGGTTTACAATCCAATCAACAAACGATGAATAAATCAAGCCCGTCTCATTCTGTTCGATAGCCATTTGACTTTATTGGAATGATTTCCTTTGTGGAGAAAAAATCCTCTTAATTGTATTGAAAATGCACTTGTAGTGAACTTCAAATGTTAAACGTATATTGCACATGTAAAAACTTTTTTTGCCAATAATATATGAAATAAAAGGTACATTTTAATTAATTATGTTTAAATAATGTTAAAATAAAGTCATGCTTTAAAAAGACACACTTATTTTGATGTGTTGAATAACACTAAAGCACATGTAAAGTACTTGATTATATATTTAACTGTATTGTATTATTTGATATTACATTAAAAGTTAATAAATAACTTGCAACTAAATTGCAACTTTTGCAACAATTACAAATAAAAATGTGGCATAGGTTTGAATAGAAATTGCATTAAAGTATATTGTAGTTTACCATAAATGCTTGTCAGTACATTCAGCAGTACACTTTAACCATATTACAAAGGCAACAGAAGAATTTTTTTTACAAGGGTTGACACTCGTTGATTCCTAAAATACGTATGTTTCATTTTCTAATTAACAAAACTGACCTGGCTGTTCTGAGTGTTTTTTTAGCACATTGTTATGCGTTTTCTACAGTGTTACAGGTAGCTACAGGCCCAAATCAAAATAGCCAACCAACAACTCTAAAATATTCTGGTCGCATATAACTAGGGTCCCTTATTTAGTTTATTGCCCAGTTTCACAGACAAGGCCTAAGCCTAGCCCAGATTAAAAGGCATGTTTTAACTGTTTAAACTGTAAGCAACTTGCACTGATATATCTTAAAATAGTTCAGTGCTATTGTTTTGTCTCAAGATGCACATCAGTAATGTTTTTTCTCTCAGGCACATTTATAAAAGCTACTTAAATGTCCTAATAGAACGAAGATATTTATTTATTTTCTAGTAGCATCACAAAATGTGTGTTGGCGTTTTTCACTAATGAAATTGGACTACACTCGAAATTACAAATTACAAATACAATACTAAAATGGTTTAAGACACATAGCATTTAAATCACTGCATAAAATTCACATTAGTCCATAGGGAGTAAGTGAAATTACAGTTGAAATTACACTTACACTGAAACTGCAAGAGTCAATTAACCAACTGTCACATTTGATTGTTGTTTTTTACCTTTGGAAAGCATAGGCATTGATGAATCACACTGTCAGATGCTCTAATGTCATCGATTCTTAATAATTGGTTTGTGTTACTGCCCTGTCTTCAAACACTTGTAAGGATATCATCTTGATAGATGATATCCAGAACACCGAACACATTTAATTCTAATTGCCTTCTCCAGCAAAGGTGAAATTAGTGGCATGGCAGTGCTCTTGATCAATCGTGATTTTCAGGGTCTAAATTGCCTGTTTATCAAGTGTTCATCTCTCGCTGACCGACTAATTTTCTGCTTCATTGAGCATGTGCATGCATTGGCCAGTAAGTCTTTCTGAAGTTGACAGCACAAACAAAGAGACACACTTTCCTTTCCTCATTACCAAGGAATATAGAACATGCGCAACCTTGAACAATATACATCTCTTTACACCCAAGACAAATTTCTTAAACAATTGAGCTTTTTTATAGTTTTAATTTGCTGATACCAGATTGACAACACTTTAGTTTACAATAAGGTCTCATTTGTTAACACTGCATTAACTAACATGGACTAATAATGAACAATATATTTTTACAGCATTTACTAATCTTTGTTAATGTTCATGTTCATGTCAGTTCACAATGCATCGACTAATGCAAGGTTTGCTTTTTCATACAAAGTGTACAATTTTGCTACCTATACCTAACAAAGAGTGAGTGAAAAAAAGAGTGAAGGGTGAAAAAGGTAATTTTCTCTTTGCCGAGTGATTTCACTGGG
Organism: Gila orcuttii; assembly: GCA_026230005.1. Taxonomy (NCBI): domain Eukaryota; kingdom Metazoa; phylum Chordata; class Actinopteri; order Cypriniformes; family Leuciscidae; genus Gila; species Gila orcuttii. The sequence continues at coordinate 10,746,774 of JAPDVR010000017.1, forward strand.
GATTCTCACACACACCGCCCTGTCAGTTGTCTTCCGCACAGACCACTCAAACCAAACAAATCTATTTGTGTGGCTGATGAAACATTGATCCAGCTGTATTATTGGGAAGCCGATCATCTGAAGATGATTATTTGTGCTCAACCAGAAAATTACCCTGAATAAGATGAATTCTAAATTGGATTTATAAAGCTGGATTTAAAGTAAAAAATCAATTTGCAATTTAGTCACATCAGAGAAGATTGTTAGTGCTACAGATATCTCTAAAAGAACGTGCACAGTAACATTTGTTGATTAAGTATTATATAATTTACTGTAAAAAAAGACTGTAAAATGCGATAGTAAAAACCTGTTTCCTTACTATACTTATAATATATCTAACCCTACATTTAATGTAATTTAACAGTAAAATTTACAGGTTTTGAAAGTGAAAAAGAACAAATCATTGTATAATTTGCAGTGAAAAAAACTTAAATTGACATTCCCAAAATTCTCTGTTTGACACTGTTGAAATAACTGTTTCTTCTGTTTCTGTTTCTTTTTCTATTCAGTTATGTACATTATGGTTTTATGTTACATATGATGTTGTTAAATAAACGTTTATTGGCTGTATTACTTTAGTGTCATGTGTGTTACCATGATGGTGTTTAGTAGAATGACACTGTGCACCTTTTATATATTAGTTTTTACCTTCTCAGCTTGAGGAAAAGCTGCTTGTGATGAACTTTGATTCAGGTTGTCAGTGTATTAAACAGATATTAGTACATTGGTATATTAACTGTCACGGGTCTTGGTTGCAGCCGAAAAGAAACAGTATCTATATGCAGCAGTCTTTATCAATGACAAACTCAAACTAACAGAAATCCTCAGGATACTTTGGAATTTTTAAAAACATGAACAGAACAGCCAGGCTTACAGCGATGTCGACAGACAACTAGACAGGACCAAACTCAGGCTTAAATGCACAGGCAAACAGGGGAGCAAAAAAGATAATAGAAAACACACCTGAACAGATAACTCTACTCAAATTAGTAACTATGGAGACAAACAGGCGGGAAACAGAACAAACGTAGAAGCCAACTAGAAACACAACACATTGGCTACGTTTATATGCAACCAAATTATCCGTTAGTAATCGGAATGAAGGCTCAATTAGACTGAAAAGCCTTCATGTAAACACCTTTTCTTCCTGTTGAATAAAGTGTCATATAAATGAGTGTCCCGTCATTCTAAAATTATGCTTTCACTCAGGAACGGACTCTGGGATTTCACACTCAGGAACGGACGGACTCTGAGATTTCACACTCAGGAACGGACTCTGAGATTTCACACTCAGGAACGGACTGACTCTGATATATCACACTCAGGAACGGATTTGGGAAGATCACTCACTGGATGCATTGTGACCACTGTAATTGGCAATGCTTTAATCCTTGGAGTGGAAATTTTCTGTGCCGGAATGGACTTGGGAACAGTAATCACTGGAAGTAACTTCTTTTCATCCAAGATGGCGTAACTGTGCAGACGTGTTTTGTCTCTGTCCTTGTATATAGTCCTCGTTTTGCTTTTGTTTTGCTTCACCTATGATTCCATAAGTTACGAGCTTAGCAATTGTTTGTCAACATCTCTTTCTGCTATTATGTGGTATTTTTGTTCTTGTTTTTTATTTTATTTTCTCCTGCATGTAACGCATATTTTTGTTGCTACGCCGACTGGCGTTAGCTAGCCAATAGCTAGCTAACCAGCTACAACTAGCGGCGTCCACCTATTGTTTTTGAGCCAGCTGGATAGCTCTGTCCCTGACCCGCCTCCTCAGATCCTAGATCCGCCTGCTAACCTGCGCAGCACACCATCATCAGACTAGCGGTCTTAGGTCTTTCCACTGCTCTATCGGACTCTTCATAACACAACCGGACCTTTTCACCGCCCCACTGGATTATTATTTATTTTTTTATATATACTGGACTGAATTGAACTGAATTTGAATACTGGACATTGGCTGCCGCGTATCACCGGATCATTCACAGCCAGCCGGCTACCTGGAACGGATCCGACAAACGGTTAACGAGCTACGGCTAGTGGCATTGTTCCGGACCCGGCTCATAGCTTCTCCCCCTGCTGTTGTCAGCTAATTATCAACACAGTGACTGTCTACTAGTCTACTCTACGTGTTCACCGGACTTTCACTGGTCATTTGTCTTATATACAGCCGGAGCATCACAGCTAGTTCACCCCGGTTTGTCGATTAGCCGTGGTAGCATACCATAGGCTGGAGGATAATAACAACCTACATTACGGTACTGTTTTTGTCTGTTAAGCTAGGCCCCAACATCGATTACTGTCTTTGTTTAGTCCTAGCTATTACTTGTGATTTCCCTGTTTTGTTTATACCAAATGATGTCGTGTTTTTTGCTGTTTTTGTTTTTCTTCACTGCTTTACTCTCATGGAGATTACTCAACCCCCTCTGCTTTAATTATGCTAATTCCTCTACTTTATTGACTGCAGAGCCAGGCACCTCTGGCATATTTTATCTGTCCAGAGATGCAATCTCATTTTTTATTACTTTACACTTAGGTATACCTCAGTTGAATACTCATACTGTTATACCCTTGGCTTCTCACACTGCACTGCAGTTAGTGTATTACGATCTGATGCCCATTTCTTTGTATAATGCTACCCGCTGTTCTAAACGCCCAGTGCTTAAAGCCATGTGCCATACTCTTATTTATCTTCTCCTTTGCTCATCTGGAGACGTAGAGCTCAACCCTGGCCCTGAAACCCCTAGTGCCTTCCCCGAGCCCCAGCCGGTGCCCTTGACTCCATATGTGAACTCATTGCCCCACACCTATCCTCTGAGTTTTTATTGCTTGGTGACTTAAACTAGTTGCCCTGACTAACTTGCCTTGTAAATATACCTCTGCTGTTTACAACCAGGATCTTAGCGATCACTGCCTTATTGCCTGCGTCCGTAATGGGACCGGGGTCAAACGACCACCCCTCATCTCCGTCAAACGCTGTCTAAAACACTTCAGCGAACAGGCTTTTTTAAATGACTTGAACGCTATTTCTTGGTTAAAAATTAATCTCATCCCGTCAGTAGAGGACGCTTGGCTGTACTTCAAAAGTGAATTTCTCTCTGTTCTGAATATGCATGCCCCTTTTAAAAAGTTTAGAATGAAAGATAGATACAGTCCTTGGTTCACCACAGAACTGACCTCCCTCAATCAGCACAAAAACACTCTGTGGCGTACCGCACTAGCCTCAAATAAGCCCCGCAATATGCAACTTTTTAAAGAAGCCAGAAACCGATATACTCAGGCAGTTAGGGAAGCAAAGGCCCACTTCTTTAAACAGAAATTTGCTTCCTGCTACACTAACTCCAAAAAGTTTTGGGAGACTTTGGAGAACAAAGTCACCTCCTTCCAACTTCCTACAGCCCTAAAAATAGATAATACTGTTACTACAGATAAGGTTAAGATATTAGAGAACTTTAATAAGCATTTCGCTGAAGCCGGCCACGCCTTTTATCTAAATACTCACCCTCAAGCTAGCTGCCCTAAAACCACAACACCCCTCTGCTCAGCCCCCTCCACACACTTTTTCTTTACCCCTATCCAGACAGCCGATGTACTGAAAGAATTTCAAAAGCTGGACCCATACAAATCAGCTGGGCTGGATAATTTGGACTCATCTTTTCTAAAATGATCTGCAAATATTATTGCTGCCCCATCACCAGTCTATTTAACCTCTTTCTCTTATCTTCTGAAATCCCGAAAGATTGGAAATCCGCCGCAGTCATTCCCCTGTTCAAAGGGGAGACACCCTCGACCCCAACTGCTACAGACCAATATCCATCCTACCCTGTCTTTCCAAAGTTTTCGAAAAACTGGTCAACAAACAAATTGTCAGTCATCTCGAATCCCACCGCATTCTTTCCACTATGCAGTCTGGTTTTCGTGCTGGTCATGGCTGCACCACAGCTACACTAAAGGTCCTGAACGACATCATAACAGCCGTCTACAATGATCTGTCCAAGGCTTTTGATTCGGTTAATCACCGTGTTCTCATCAGCCGACTCAATAGCCTGGGCTTTTCCCATGACTGCCTCGCCTGGTTCTCCAACTATCTTGCCGACAGGGTCCAACACGTTAAATCGGAGGGCATCTTGTCGGGACCCATGCCTGTCTCTATGGGGGTGCCACAGGGCTCGATTCTCGGGCCGACTTTATTTTCCCTCTACATCAACGATGTGGCTCTCGCTGCTGGTGACTCTCAGATCCATCTTTATGCAGATGATACCATCCTGTACACGTCAGGTCCTTCGTTAGATACTGTGCTCAAAAATCTCCAGGAGAGCTTCATTGCCATTCAACATTCCTTTCGAAACCTTCAGTTATTACTAAATTCTGGTAAACTAAGTGCATGCTTTTCAATCGATCACTGCCAACACCTGCCTGTCTACCTAGCATCACCACGCTGGATGGGTCTGAGCTAGAATTTGTTGATACATATAAATATCTAGGTGTCTTGTTAGACAGCTCTCTCTCATTCCGGCCACACATTAACAAACTAAGATCTAAAATTAAATCTATAATCGGCTTCCTCTTCCGCAATAGGACCTCCTTCACTCATGCTGCCAAACTTACTTTGGCGAAAATGACTATCATTCCAATGTTCGACTTTGGCGATGTCATTTATAGAACTGCCTCAAACCTTCTGCTGAAAAAACTAGACGTGATCTATCATAGCGTCATACGTTTTGTTACAAATGCCCCTTACAACACCCACCACTGCAAGCTCTATGCATTAGTCGGTTGGCCGTCATTAACTACTCGGCGCTTAACTCATTGGTACCAACTTATTTACAAGTCTCTGCTTGGCAAAGTCCCGCTGTACTTAAGCTTTCTAATTACCTTTGCTCTACCTACTCGTAGTCTACGATCTAGTAGATAAATAGCCTTAGTCACTCCGAAAGCTTGCACAACATTTGGCCGCCAATCCTTCCAGTTTCCAGCTGCCAACGACTGGAATGAACTACAAAAAACCCTAAAACTTGAAACATTCATATCACCAGTTGCCTTTAAACTACTCCTTTCTGAACACCTGTCCGATCTATGTACCTGCTAGCTATCTTCAACTTCTCTCTTTTATGTTATGCCCTCATTGCACAGTGGACCTCTTTCACCTGCACTGTTATATCTGCTGACTTTCTTGTATTTACTTTCGTTGCTCAGATATTTCTCAAATGCTCTTTCCCATAATCACGGTTATACAATCCATGCACCCAAATGATTTACCTGCTAGACACACTTTAATCCTTGTACAGGTCCTTCTAAAAAAATTAGCATATTGTGATAAAATTCATTATTTTCCACAATGTAATGATAAACATTTAACTTTCATATATTTTAGATTCATTGCACAAAAACTGAAATATTTCAGGTCTTTTATTGTTTTAATACTGATGATTTTGGCATACAGCTCATGAAAACCCAAAATTCCTATCTCAAAAAATTAGCATATCATGAAAAGGGTCTCTAAATGAGCTATTAACCTAATCATCTGAATCAACTAATTAACTCTAAACACCTGCAAAAGATTCCTGAGGCTTTTAAAAACTCCCAGCCTGTTTCATTACTCAAAACCGCAATCATGGGTAAGACTGCCGACCGGACTGCTGTCCAGAAGGCCATCATTGACACCCTCAAGCAAGAGGGTAAGACACAAAGAAATTTCTGAACAAATAGGCTGTTCCCAGAGTGCTGTATCAAGGCACCTCAGTGGGAAGTCTGTGGGAAGGAAAAAGTGTGGCAAAAAACGCTGCACAACGAGAAGAGGTGACCGGACCCTGAGGAAGATTGTGGAGAAGGACCGATTCCAGACCTTCGGGGACCTGCGGAAGCAGTGGACTGAGTCTGGAGTAGAAACATCCAGAGCCACCGTGCACAGGCGTGTGCAGGAAATGGGCTACAGGTGCCGCATTCCCCAGGTCAAGCCACTTTTGAACCAGAAACAGCGGCAGAAGTGCCTGACCTGGGCTACAGAGAAGCAGCACTGGACTGTTGCTCAGTGGTCCAAAGTACTTTTTTTGGATGAAAGCAAATTTTGCATGTCATTCGGAAATCAAGGTGCCAGAGTCTGGAGGAAGACTGGGGAGAAGGAAATGCCTTCTCCCCAGTTGGTCCACTGTGTTTTATCAAGGGCAGGGTCAATGCAGCTAGCTATCAAAAGATTTTGGAGCACTTCATGCTTCCATCTGCTGAAAAGCTTTATGGAGATGAAGATTTCATTTTTCAGCACGACCTGGCACCTGCTCACAATGCCAAAACCACTGGTAAATGGTTTACTGACCATGGTATTACTGTGCTCAATTGGCCTGCCAACTCTCCTGACCTGAACCCCATAGAGAATCTGTGGGATATTGTGAAGAGAAAGTTGAGAGACGCAAGACCCAACACTCTGGATGAGCTTAAGGCCGCTATCGAAGCATCCTGGGCCTCCATAACACCTCAGCAGTGCCACAGGCTGATTGCCTCCATGCCACGCCGCATTGAAGCAGTCATTTCTGCAAAAGGATTCCCGACCAAGTATTGAGTGCATAACTGAACATAATTATTTGAAGGTTGACATTTTTTTTTTGTATTAAAAACACTTCTTTTACTGGTCGGATGAAATATGCAAATTTTTTGAGATAGGAATTTTGGGTTTTCATGAGCTGTATGCCAAAATCATCAGTATTAAAACAATAAAAGACCTGAAATATTTCAGTTGGTGTGCAATGAATCTAAAATATATGAAAGTTTAATTTTTATCATTACATTATGGAAAATAATTAACTTTATCACAATATGCTAATTTTTTGAGAAGGACCTGTATATCCAGTAAAATTATTATTTTTTTGTTTTGTTTTTTTTGTACTATTATATTTTTAAAGTATTTTAAAATATATTCGCTAGTATGCTGTTTAACAAACCACATATACCTTATCCTCTTATTGTGTTTTACTGTAATCTGTAATTTGCACTCCTGTGTTTTGTGTACTTATTATGTAACTCTCTATGTTGTCTTGCAAATTTTTCGCCTTTTTCTTGGCCAGGTCCCAGTTGTAAATGAGAATTTGTTCTCAATCGGCCTACCTGGTAAAATAAAGGTTAAATAAAATAAAAATAAATAAAAATAATGAATCTGTTTGAGATCAAATTAATGCTAGATGTTTGCTATAAATTACGAACATGGCATCTGAGGACTATTTCTAATTTTTCTCAGTTATTATGCTTTATTTCCAGATTCAATCATAGTCGTTCTTTACGTACTAGCACATACGCACATACGCACTCATCAAAAACGGTGCTTTAAATCTCTTGACAAACTAAAAGACGTAAATGACAGTTGTATGTATTCTAAATAAAAGATACAGATTGTACTGAATGTCTGGCTTGCTTATTTTGCTCAATATAAGGATTTATTGAGTCCACATGTCATGCAAACAAGAAATTATGCTTCTAACCACAGCTCGAGAGCTGTCGTTCCAACTTCCAACCACACGACTTTGCAATGCTGTTTGCGAATGTTCATTAGAACTATGATTTCAGGAAACACCGATTTGTTAAACTACGCTAATAACAACGGAACTTGCGAACATAGTTGGCTAACGATGCTTTTGGGAAACACCCCAGAACAACCAGGCTTACAGCAACATCAACAGACATCTAGATGGTCCTGTCTAGACATCTAGACAGGACCAAACTCAGGCTTAAATACACAGGCAAACAGGGGAGCTAACAAGATAATAGATGAGACACACCTGAACAGATAACTCTAATCAAATCAGTAACTATGGAGACAAACAGGTGGGAAACAAGGATGACTGATCTAATAAAACAAACGGAGAAGCCAACTAGAAATACAACACAATGAAAACCAAATGAAAACAGAACATTATATCAGTTAATGAAATACATTTTTTTACTGTAAATGTAAGTTAAATCTATAAAACCTAAAAATCTGTCTGCAAAGAAAGTTTTTCTTTACAGTGTTATGTTGATTGGATAGTTTAGGTAAATGTTTCACATATATTTGCACTTAATTTGGTCTAATTATTTATCATAACCTTTTATTAATTTCAAATATACTAATGTAGGCTACCTAAAGTAGTTCTGTAAGATGCATGCACTTTACAGTTATTTAGGGAATTACGCAGCCGTTATTTTGAAATCGAAAGCGAGGCTCCGGTGGGAAGAAAACCGGAAGTGTCGCCTTTAATCATAGGAGAGTCGCGAATGCGATGGCATAATGCTGTGTGTTTAATGTAGAAATTAGTTATTCTAAAAATGTACATACATTTCTTTCATACTTTAGACCAGTGTTTCTCAAGCTCTCCTGCAGGGACCCCCTGACAGGACATGTTTTTGTTTTAACCCTGAAATGGCACACCTGATTCAATTAGTCAGCTACACATTAAGCCTTTGAGCCTTTAATTAATTGAATCAGGTGTGCCATTTTAGGGTTAAAACAAAAACATGTCCTGTCAGGGGGTCCCTGCAGGAGAGCTTGAGAAACACTACTTTAGACTATATACAGTGAAATTCATGTATACTTTTTTTTTTCCAGAAAGTAAAAAAAAATAAGTAGGAACGAACTATATCTACATATCCTATATTGGATATTAACATCCAATAGTGTAAATCGCGCAGCAGCTTCAGGTTGGTAGTCCAAGGCATTGTTGTTTATCTTTACTTCCGGGGTTCTTCCCACCGGAGCCTCGCTTTCGATTTCAAAATAACGGCTGCGTAAAATAAGCATATTAATCAAAATAGTTAACTATTGATAGAGAAAAGAACAAATAGGAAGAAATCTTTTTTCACATTTCACATTTGATAATACATTCAGTTGGAGCGGCAGATTCCGATTATCTTAACAAAATAAACAATTAGGCTAGTTAATTTAGAACTTAAGACTGCTTTTGACCCACTTTATAAGTCTTTATGTGTCATTTCACAATTACTTCTATTGTCTCTGAAATATGGTTAAAGTGTAATCTCTCTTCTTTCTTTCTTCTTTTGTTTATTTATAAAGCACTTTAAACGCAAGGTTGACACAAAGTGCTGTACAATACAAATAAAAAATCGGATACAATACAATACAAATACAACAATACAACAACAAAAAAACACAACACAACAAAATAGAAAATACTGCACGGCACGGCACGGCGCGGATGAATCCAATGTTTTGAGGAGAATGTGCTGCTGTCAGTCACAAATTCTACTTTTTGGAAGTATGACCAACATAATAATTTTCACCGGAAAACGTCATCTGAACAAGTAATTAACATCCACGTTTGTTCTGAATAACTAAGGGGGGGGGGGGGGGGGGGAGGATTGCAGTAAATTGCGCTGATTAAATCTAACGATCGCGTATCACGTCAAACCGTGCATATTATACATTGGTTCTCAAATTGTTAATGTTAACAACATAAGCATTGCGTGACTGTAATATGTATTAGGGCTACATGTAGTTCAGTTTCCATTTCTCTGCATCCTTCTAATTGTCATATCAACAAATTAATGTTTCTTAGAACTGGTTCTCTTAAAATACAAACACACGTAGCCTATCTGTAATCAGATGCATTTTTATGGATGCATTTTGGAATAGGCTATAATCAAATTTTTACCTTTCAAAAGCCCTGCTTTTTTTCGCATGGGCCAGGTTGAAGTCTCTTTTTTCTGTAGCCACTCCGAAGTCAGAAGTCTTTTGCATTTTACTACGGGTGAATCTCTTGTTGTCACTGGAGATTGTCGTTTGAACCTTTCTGGATCCGCCATCAAATTAATACGTTTAATTATATTAAGTGCTGTGAGAAAAGGCTATAAATCTCCACCTCTAACATCCTCACACACAACACATCTTCTTTATGTGTACAGCCTACAGCCTACACATAGGCTACATAAAGTTTTAATGTCATTTTAATTTAAACTTGTATGTCATGTATTGTAACTGCAGAATTGTAATAATGAAGTAGCAGTTTTGTATATTTAAATTACATTGACTTTAAACATTATATCGAAATACACACTACAGTAAAAATTACAACCAAGTAGCCTACTTTATATGTGCTTTAGGGTTAGGGTTTTATGTGCTTTAGTGTCATTCATCAAAGAAGCATTGCAGATCATTGAAACGTAATAATTTAAAATGTACTTAAGAAATCATTGTCGAAAGCACTCTTAAAGATAATATTGTCACGGACATTCAGTTATTTTGTAATTATTTGCATTAGTTTATCATGGACTCTTAGTTAGTTTTCATTGGTTTCCTGTTCTCCTTTGTCTAGGTTCCCACCACCTTTTAGTTGTCATGGCTATTCATTAATTATCACAGGTTTTTTTTCATTTGTCCCTCATTTACCTTTGCATTTAGTTCCGTTCAGTGCACTCCTCAGTTGTCTGTTGTTGCTTTTGTTTTACACACTATACTACTTGGATTATCTTTGAGTCATTTAAATAAACTTTGTCTGATTTTTATTCATCATCGTCTTCCTCTTTGCACTACATCGTGACAAACAATATTAATGACTTTTAGTCATTAATATTATATTATCGGCTAATGCCTGTTTTTTAAATACACTTTTAAGATCTGAAGTTCACTAAAAGTGCACACCCACTTAACACAATTCTTTTTCACAAGGGAAATGCTAGACAAATGTGGGTAAAGCACTATATTTTACAGCCCTGTTCCGCATGTACATACTTGTTATAGTAATTATAATAACTGGGTAATGACTAGATAATAACCCTGAACCTGCCCCTAAACCTAACCTTAATGTAGTTACCTTATATTGCCATAAGTATAATAAAGTGTGCAACCCAAATGTGTGCAAATTGGCCCCATGCACAGTATTAGTAATTAAGTTTTAAGTATTAAGTTTCTGTTATGAATAAAGCAGGGAAACCAGGCGTACTCACCAGAGCTCTGGCTTTCATCAGCACACTGCACAGCACAAAAGCCACGGCGACCTCCACTGACAACATGCTTAACCCAAGACCTTTGACCTTTTCCAGAACTTCTGCTCACCAGAGAGCTCCTCTTACTTTTCAGGACATGGTGGTCTCATCGAGGTGCAGAGAACAGAAGTCTGTAGCCATTTGCCGATTTATAGTTATTCTGACGCTGATGTGTCCACCAGTGATTCATCTGTTGGAGTCAGACAAGTATGTTGTTTTAGCTGAGGTTAATTTATGGAATAACTGGATACACTTACATGTAGACAAATTTCAAAAAAGTAAAATCGCCTTTTTTTATAAAGTAAAAAAAAACATAACAAGTAGAAGATGACAACTGAACGCTCTTTACCCATCAAAGAAGATATTCTTCCATTTCTCTGATTCTTGTTTTCTTCTTCTTCTAAACTCTTATCCTTGATTGAAGATGAGACTTTCATTTGGAGATCTGTTAAAGAGAGACTTGTCTGCCATTGTAGAGATGTGATCTCCTGCATGTGAGTATGTGTTGTGAGAGTGTTCAGCGAGGTTATTAGTGTGATGGTCATCACTGGCCCTCGGCTGTTGGGCTCCACCACTGTTTATCATGTGGCATGAAGAATGTTAACCCTTCACTGTCATGAGAAGACAAAGCCCTGACCCTCCTAATTACAAAGGTTTCTATTTTCTAAGCCCACTCCTGCACATACATTACGAACACACTTCTTTATATGTGACTCTGGAATACTAGATTGTGACTGATCATTGCATTCAAATATTTATAAATTGTATGACTGAGCCACTTGTATCCCTGCATGCTCTTTTTCTACTCACATGAAGGATAAACAGTGTGACACATGAATCCAGATAACCCATAACCTTCCCTTTCAGTGATCACCCTGACCGGGTTTATTTTGGAATAATAACTGGCTAATTGCACCTACAATATCCATGGCTGCTTACTGTATTTCCTGGCTTTGTGTGAAGAAAACAAAGAACAAAACAAAACAGTTTTCTTAATATCACTGATATACTATTATAGTTTTTACTAATATCTTGAATTAGCTGTGTGTGTGTGTGTGTGTGTGTGTGTGTGTGTGTGTGTGTGTGTGTGTGTGTGTGTGTGTGTGTGTGTTTTCAAGTGTCATCAAGTTACAAATGTTGCCATGCTAACTATAGCTGAAATAAAAGAAGTTTCAGTTTTTTATACAATTTATTTTATTCCAATTAACGTTAATTTTATTTCATATAGGCTAGCCTAACAAAAAACTTCTAGCTTTAGTTTGAGTTAATTACAATAACCCTGGAAACACACACACACACACGATTATGTAATATACTGTATATTCAGATGCATATACTGTATATTCAGATGCATATATATATATATATATATATATATATATATATATATATATATATATGCATCTGAATATATATTAAATAATCAGAATAATTTGAGATGTTTTTTCTCGAATGTTGTTTTATTCATATTTCATATAATAAACAGTTTGCTGTTTATATATTATATTATGAAAGTATTTTTTTGTATTTTATATAAGTTTTTTTACTAGGCTACTTTGTTACTGGCTACTTAAGTAGCCTACATTTTTCAAGGCATATCTGTACTTTATCTGAGTATTTTCATTTTGGGGAAAATTTACTTTTACTTCACTACATTCCAAAGCATAAAATTTTACTTTTTACTCCACTACATTTCATATAAACATCTCGTTCCTAGTTACAGAAAAAATCGTCACTCGCTCAGAGACGCGAATAGTTGTGTCAGATTCGTGAAAGAGCTGAATCTTTTGAACTAATCTGTTTAATAGGTTCACAAATCACGATTAATTCGTGAATTGGACCAATTCGTTTGCATTCTGTTCTCAAGTCAACACCTCACTAATTTAAATGATTCAGTCAGAGCAAGTCTCCAGTTAACAAACTCAAAATGATCCAAGAACCGGGAGATAGATATATATATATATATATATATATATATATATATATATATATATATATATATATATATATATATATATATATATATATATATATATATATATATATATGTTAGGGCTGTCAGTTAAACGCGTTATTAACGGCGTTAACGCAAAACCATTTTAACGCGATTAATTTTTTTATCGCGAGATTAACGGTCGTTTTGGCCTAGCAAACTTTGTAGTTTTTTTCACATGCTTTTGCAACAGGACGCGGCATGCGCGGCGCTGCGCTATGAAACCCATTCATTTCAAGGGCTTGCGCCGTGCGAGGATGTTTTGTTGCTTCGTCGACCAAAGCGCAAGTGGACCTAGCTAGACCGGAAACAAAACAACAGGCACGCGCACACACTTGTTTGGGCTTGCGAGCCGGCCAAATAGGTTAACGTTAGGAGCGCGAGACGCCGAAATGGATGCCAATAAGATTCTGAATGGAAAGTTTACTTTTAAAAAGTTGCCAAATGGTTCCATTGACTAGACCAAAGTGATCTGTGTGTTTTGTCGTTATGAACTGAGCTATTATCATCGCAGCACGTCCAGTCTGAAATACCACTTGATGATGTCCAAGCACACACATTCTCCGCCCCCTCGTCAATATCAGTACCTCGTCAGTGTTTCTTTCACCCTTTTATTGATGGACAGTGTTACATTGTGTTACAAAGAAATTATTTGCTCCAAGTGAGAATGTTAGTGTGAAATTGAACACAGTATTGCCAATGTTGTTTTCAATAAAAAAAAATGTGCACAAAGCAAGCAATCCACTTTTTTCATGTTGATAAGAGCATTAAAATGAGAAAAAATAATGAACAAAAAGAAATCAAGAGACATTTAGAATAGATAAAAATGTGCGATTAATCGCGAGTTAACTATGACATTAATGCGATTAATCGCGATTAAATATTTTAATCGTTTGACAGCACTAATATATATATATATATATATATATATAATGACCTGCCATAAGTTTCTGCATAATCTTCCTATTGACTAGTGTCGCTATAGTTGACCATTCATAATAATTCATAATAATGTCAGACTGAGCTGTAACCTATTTTAGCTATATGTATAGCTACATTATTTATAAGTTGCAAAATAGATAAACATTCATCAATCAGTTCTTTTTACTTTTAATACTAAAGTAGGCCTACAATAAAAAATAAAGTACATTTGCACTTTTACTCAAGTAAAACTGAAAAGGAGTAGCCTACTTAATACTTTTACTGGAGTAATGGGTAGCTATCTGTACTTGTGGTCAAGTACTTGATTTGTTTTCTTTGTCCACCACTGATTATATTATGTTATATTATATTATACAATTTTAACTTTCTGTAGAATGTAGAGTGAAATAAATTACTGGCAAAATGTACATCAAAATAATTCTAAACACTATCAAAAATTGAGAACGATCTATACGAGCGCACCATAGACTGTAAAAAAATTAAGGACTTAAGGACTTTTATTTTGACATTATTTTTTACACCGGTAATGACGTTTGCAGTGTTGCTTTCTCTTGGGCTCGTGTGGGATGAATTATCCCTGCAAAAGACAAGAGCTATGGCACAATTTTACGTTACCATTTAGTTTATTTTCGCTAATAACGAGCACGGAATGTATTGAATAACTGTAATAAAACGTTATTTAAACTATCCGTTTTTTTACAGTCTATGTTTAAAACGTGCATGTTGAAGCTCAAGACCTGTAACGTTAAGCCTTACAGCATGACATTTTAAAGTTCGACCAAAGTCATTTGATTTTGGACACAAAACGCTACTTCTGTTTAGAGAAGGAAAGACAGTGATAGGAGACATGATGCTGAGCGCTTTCAGACTGACAGTGAGAGTGTCTTCAGCGGTTCAGAGAGCCTGTCAGTGTCCAGCTAGAGCACTGCACTCGAGCCCTGTGCTCTGGGCAGGACACAACAAATGGTCCAAAGTGAAGGACATTAAAATACCCAAAGATGCTGCTCGAGCCCGTATGATTGCTAAGTTCACCATGATGATTAGGATTGCAGTCAGAGGTGAATGCATTAGATTTTACTAAAAATTGCCATTATCCAATCTGTCACAAGTATGGTAATACCATGGTGTTCTCAAGTGTACCATGGGGCTCGTTTTTGTTTTTTAACCATGTAAAGAACATAGTATTTACCATGTGATACATCTTCCACTACACTTGTGCATGCTGAGATGACCCTGTGCTTGTGTTTCAGAGGGAGGACCCAATCCAGAATTTAATGTTGCATTAGCACAACTTCTAGAGCAGTGTCGGAACAAGAATCTTCCGAAAGCCACCGTAGAAGCAGCTATAAAAGGAGCTGTAAGGCAGATTTTACCATTCTAAATAAGACTGTATACACTTCTTAAACATTATATATATAATCATTATATATATATATATATATATATATATATATATATATATATATAAAACCTAAAATTCTTCATGATTAAGAAATTTAGGTTTTCACCCTCATACAGTTAATGTTTTGCCACTGCATGCTTGAATTTATATATATATATATATATATATATATATATATATATATATATATATATATGATAACATAGTATATGAGATTCTACATCTATACTGCATTTATTTGATAAAAATACGGTAAAAACAGTAATGTGTGAAATATTAGAGTCTACAATTTGAATATATTTTAAAATATCATTTATTCCTGTGATGATATAGCTAAGTTTTCAGCATCATTACTCCAGCCTTCAGTGTCACTTGAACGTTCAGAAATCATTATAATATGCTGATTTGCTGCTCAAGGAACTTTTCTGATTATTATCAATGTTCAATGTTGAAAACAATTTTTGCTGTTTAACATTTTTGTGTAAACTGTGCTGCAGTACCATTCAAAGGTTTGTGGTAAGATTTAAAAAAAAAATTAAAAAAAAAAAAAAAAAATTAATACTTTTATTAAGCAAGGACACATTAAATTGAACAAAAAAGGTAGTAAAGAATTTATAATCTTACAATAGATTTCTATTTTAAATAAATGCTGTTCATTTAAACATTCTATTAAAAAAAGAATCCTGGGGGGAATATGTATTCTGGTTGTATGTATTAGGCAGCAAAAATAGTTTTCAACATTGATAATAATATTAAATGTTTCTTTAGAACCAAATCAGCATATTAGAATGATTTCTGAAGGATCACGTGAGACTGAAGACTGGAGTAATGATGCTGAAAATTCAGTGTTGCCATCAGAGGAATAAAATGCATTTTAAAAATATATTTAAAAAGTAAACAGTTATTTGAAATTGTTATAATATTACTGTTTTTTTATTGAATAAATGAAGCCTTAATGAGCATGAGAGTCATTGAAAAACATAAAAATATGTTTTTACATATATAAATGGGATGACTAAGAATGAGTTTTTAACAAGATTTAAATAAATAGTTCGGCCAAAAATGACAAATCTGCCAGTCATGGTTTACTCACCTACATACCGTTCTGTTTGTTTCCATATAGCAATCGCTAGAAAATAAAATCTTTCAAAAATGCTTTAGAATTTTCTTTTCAGTTAATCATGCATTTTATGAAATGTTAGCATTAACTGGAACTCTTTTGTCTTTTTTAATGTATAATAGAAGTCAAAGCCAGGAGTACAGTGTCTTTATGAGGCCACAGGACCGGGCGGGTGCACGCTACTCATTGAGGTTTTGACTGACAACAACACACGATCCCACGGTGAACTCAAACGTATCATGACGAAACATGGGTTAGTACTGATGAGTTGTGAAGATAATAAGATATAAGTAGGTATATGGTATATATGCCTAGTTTTACAGACAGGGCTTAGATTAAGCCAGGATTAGGCCTTAGTTCAATAAGGACATTAAACTAGCTTTTATTAACATGCCTTAGAATAAAACATTACTGATGTGGATCTTGAGACAAATCAATAGCACTGACATATTTTAAGATTTGTCAGTGCGAGTTGGTTTCAGTTAAAACAGCTCAAACATGCATTTTAGTGTGGGACTAGCTTAAGCCTTGTATGTGTAACTAGGCAAAGAAGTAAAAGTAAACTAAACTAAATCTCTGTTTGTCCACAGCGGGGCGCTGTGTGAAGGAGCGCGCCGTAACTTTGACAGGAAAGGTATTGTAGCAGCATCCAGAGATGGGATCTCCTCTGAGAAAGCTCTAGAACTGGCCATTGAGGCAGGAGCTGAAGATGTGCAGGAGACAGAGGATGAGGAGGAGAGACCCATACTACAGGTCTGGGCACTCTCTCTTAACTGGATTGTCAGAATTGAAGCATTTAAATCTGCCTTTAAATTCATGAGTGTGAATTTGAATATCCTTGGCAAACATGCCCCAAAAGGATGGAAATTTAAATTGGATTTACAGGAAGAGGAGTTTGATCATTTATTAATTCACAACAGTCACAAAACAAAGGAAGTTGTAGTTTTATAACAAATTGACTAATTATGCTTATTTATTCCCTTAAATGTGGAATGCATGGTTTAATTAAATATATCCGATCAGTCAAGAAACAATGATAGTTTTTTTTAACAATAATACTGTCAAAACAATAAACAGCCATGAAGTAAGATTTTATTTTTGCTGTAAATCATCTGTTCATCGGTATCTGTTTATTTTCCTATGAATTTATAAAAACTAAATTTGTTCATTATATTGACGCATAACCACACAGGTCAATTAAAAATTATAAGATTCGAAAATTATATACAAATCACTATTTGTGGCATTTTATACATTGATTACTAAAGTTTTTTACATTGTTTATGTCTATGGGGTGACAAATCATCTGCAAATTCGGCAGCTGTGTGACTCTGAGATGGTGAACGGGGGGACATGGTTTGTGTAACATTAAAAACACATTATTAGCTGTTTGTTAATGTAGTCAAGCAAAAGGCTAATCATATCAATTACTGTTATGTGTTTGACGTTGTAGAGATCGATACATAATACGCATTACCATTCTGATACATCTGATACACAGACAACCCTGTATAATTCACTCTTCCTCTTCTGAATCAGTTTCTGGTTCAAACATGTATGGCTGAATTAAACCAATATTTCCACTTGCCATTGTGTAGAGTAGTTTACTACAGCTGACCCATTGATTGGAGGCTGGGACTAATTTGTATATTCAGAGATTTTTATTTCAGTGACGTTATACTGTACAGGTCCTTCTCAAAAAATTGGCATATTGTGATAAAGTTCATTATTTTCCATAATGTAATGATAAAAATTAAACTTTCATATATTTTAGATTCATTGCACACCAACTGAAATATTTCAGGTCTTTTATTGTTTTAATACTGATGATTTTGGCATACAGCTCATTAAAACCCCAAATTCCTATCTCAAAAAATTAGCATATTATGAAAAGGTTCTCTAAACGAGCTATTAACCTAATCATCTGAATCAACTAATTAACTCTAAACACCTGCAAAAGATTCCTGAGGCTTTTAAAAACTCCCAGCCTGTTTCATTACTCAAAACCGCAATCATGGGTAAGACTGCCGACCTGACTGCTGTCCAGAAGGCCATCATTGACACCCTCAAGCAAGAGGGTGAGACACAGAAAGAAATTTCTGTACAAATAGGCTGTTCCCAGAGTGCTGTATCAAGGCACCTCAGTGGGAAGTCTGTGGGAAGGAAAAAGTGTGGCAAAAAACGCTGCACAACGAGAAGAGGTGACCGGACCCTGAGGAAGATTGTGGAGAAGGACCGATGGGGGACCTGCGGAAGCAGTGGACTGAGTCTGGAGTAGAAACATCCAGAGCCACCGTGCACAGGCGTGTGCAGGAAATGGGCTACAGGTGCCGCATTCCCCAGGTCAAGCCACTTTTGAACCAGAAAATGCGACAGAAGCGCCTGACCTGGGCTACAGAGAAGCAGCACTGGACTGTTTCTCAGTTGTCCAAAGTACTTTTTTAGAATGAAAGCAAATTTTGCATGTCATTCGGAAATCAAGGTGCCAGAGTCTGGAGGAAGACTGGGGAGAAGGAAATGCCAAAATGCCTGAAGTCCAGTGTCAAGTACCCACAGTCAGTGATGGTCTGGGGTGCCATGTCAGCTGCTGGTGTTGGTCCACTGTGTTTTATCAAGGGCAGGGTCAATGCAGCTAGCTATCAGGAGATTTTGGAGCACTTCATGCTTCCATCTGATTTAGTTTTTCAGCACGACCTGGCACCTGCTCACAGTGCCAAAACCACTGGTAAATGGTTTACTGACCATGGTATTACTGTGCTCAATTGGCCTGCCAACTCTCCTGACCTGAACCCCATAGAGAATCTGTGGGATATTGTGAAGAGAAAGTTGAGAGACGCAAGACCCAACACTCTGGATGAGCTTAAGGCCGCTATCGAAGCATCCTGGGCCTCCATAACACCTCAGCAGTGCCACCATGCCACGCCGCATTGAAGCAGTCATTTCTGCAAAAGGATTCCCGACCAAGTATTGAGTGCATAACTGAACATAATTATTTGAAGGTTGACTTTTTTTTTGTATTAAAAACACTTATTTTATTGGTCGGATGAAATATGCTAATTTTTTGAGATAGGAATTTTGGGTTTTCATGAGCTGTATGCCAAAATCATCAGTTTTAAAACAATAAAAGACCTGAAATATTTCAGTTGGTGTGCAATGAATCTAAAATATATGAAAGTTTAATTTTTATCATTACATTATGGAAAATAATGAACTTTATCACAATATGCTAATTTTTTGAGAAGGACCTGGATACCTCCTGTTTATATATTGCCAGTAATTAGAGGATTGTGTAGAATTTGTCAGGAGAAATTGTCTCAATTATTAATAACCATCTGTCCCTTTCAGTTTGTCTGTGACATGACGTCTATGAAGGCTGTGCGGAATGCTCTAGAAAGTCTGGGCGTTCACACACTGTCAGCCGGACTGGAGTTTGTTCCTCACACCCCCTCTCTCCTGACACAGACTCAGCTAGAGACAGCGTTCACCCTGCTGGAGGCTGTCAATGACTGCCCTGATGTGGTGCGGGTATGGGACAACATCCACGCACAGAACTAGTGTTCACCGTACTGTAAGTCACAGATGGACTAATTCATGCTCTACGTTCCTTAAGAGCAACTGGAACAAAATGACCTGCTTGGCCAAATTTGATTGGACTTTACTTGGATTTATTGTGTGATGATTAAATGCTTGATTGACCTTGTTGATAAATGTTCATCATGGCAATAAAGAAGACATATCAGTCATAGATGTGTATCATTTTGAGTAGCATTATATACTGAATGTTGTGATCATAAAACTTTTGTTATAAGTTAAGATTAGGCACTAGTCACAATTGAATATCGGAAAATAATTCTGTATAAAAAGAGATAGAAAGGCAACTTGCAATGACTTTTTCCCAGAATCTGAAAAAAAAAAAGGAAAAGCAAAGCTGCTCTATGCAAATGTTTATTGAACAGTGAGAATCAGGGGCAGGAATTAATCGTGGCTGGGGGCAAAAATGACACAGGAAGTGAAAAACAAACTGGCCCAGATATTTCTTTTAAACATTTGATAGTGTTCATAATATTCTTGGCCTGTCTAGTTATGGGTTTAGTTCCTCGGCAGACACTGTATTTTTCTGTAGCTGTCAAATATCTGTATTCACTGTTTCAGAGGCGAATGTTGTCGGATGTATTACTACTATGAATTGGTTTTTGATGAGCTAATGGGGGAAAAATCCAAATAATTCCAAAACCTGACACCAAGTGTTTTGAAATTACATCAAAACCTACAACACTGGAACCAGACAATAATTTCAAATGTATTCTAGCCGAGCGTTTACCATGTTATGGTATCATATTTTCAGCAACTTTTGTATTTGATGATAATTTCATTTTAAGTTTTGTGTTTTTTGATAAGGTTAGACATTTTTTACATAAAATTCAAATCCGGAGGTCATATATTGCTCCTTATTTAAAAACATAAAAAAAACATTACATTCAAGCTGTGTTTTAAATGGTAATGGTGTTTTCAAGTCATGTTGGAGAGATTGTATTTATGAGTTGAAAACACATGAAAGCCACCACAATGTCGAGTGGGAAACTCTGAACTTTGCGTTGGAACCGTGGCAGTGAGAAAATATGGGGGATGCAATAGCATGTGTATTAATGGTAAATTAAATTATTTTTTAATTTCAAATAAAACTATCTAAGTTGCTTGTACAAAATACAACAGTATTGTACAATTACGATTCAATTTAAAGCACCTTCATAAATTGAATAAAAACACCAAAAACATAGAGATTCTTTATTCATCATTTTGTAAAAAGTAGAGTTAAAAGTTTTGTTGAAAATATTCATTGTGATTGTGCTCCGACTTAAGTGACACCCCAGATGTCATAAATATGAAATTCCCTGGAGAACTTGAACGAAACTTAAGTTCTTCCATCTAAGAAGATATTAGACTTTTGTCATAATTAATGGCCTTCGTTTGGGACCTCATTATCAGACATAAGTATGAATATAGCAATAAATATGCATATACAGTAGTAATACAGACTTGGCGTCCTGTGCGTAACCTAAATCATGGCCAGTCAGTTCTCAGAAAATCCTGTTTCACTGATCAAGGCCACTTCCTGTCTTTAGTGATAGAATAATGATGAATTATCAATAGGTCAATGTAAAGCCCCATCAAAGGCCTAGAGTTCAATCTATATGTGATGTGAATATTGATCCAACACTGAGTCTCTTCCCATTCGCATATTCATTTTTTCTGGTAAGAGGTTGGTCCTGAAGGCAAAAGCACTCTGTTGATTCAACAGAGTCTGAAAACGCCAATAAGAAATAATTGTGCCATCATGAACTTGTTTGATTGTGATGTGATTGATTTGTTTGAGAGTAGCCGCTGCTGCAGAATGCAGCTGACTGGTTCACACTGACAGGTTTTTGTACATGTGAGGGTTTGTTTGTCGATGTTCTGGGTCGAGTCACGAGAGGGCGACCCTATCAGAGATTTCAATGTGTTTGTACAGGAAGGGCATGTGGATTATGTACCATATGAAGCTGGGTCTGTAACAGATTGCCCTGGCGGGTAACGGCGAGAACTGACAAAATGCATCACTTCCACGGTAAGAGAGAGTTTATTATATAACTTTACTGTACGAGAGTGAGAGTGTCTCTCGGTTAAGGTCGGATGTAGAACAGAGACCCCAACAGTGACGTAGGAGGAGCTTCCACTCGTGAAGACACTGTTTCTTTGAAGGATTTACAACTGATTTTAGGTATGTTTTGAAAACTCGTAGCAAAAAAAAAAAAAAAAAAACGTAGATCATTCATACGATGACCACAAATAGAAAATCTGCTTGTCATTCCAATAAATGGACATAAAAACTGGTTAATAAAAGCAACAGAAACTTTCATTTAGGCAAAGATTTGCATCAGAAGATCAGGAGAGCTGGCTTAGAACAAGACTACAGGAGGAACATTAATTGCACCAGAACGCTTAAACTGTTAAAGATGTGATTTTGCTCATTTTTCTGGATGGATGTTCACATTAAGCTACTTCTCTGGATACCAGGAATTTCTGATACAGAGTTTACTTTCATGAGTGGATGATATTATTGTTCTATTATTATTTAATATGAAGTTAACACTATTTGGGACAAACAGCAACTACTCTGGTTACAAAACAGTTGTAAGTAGATTTTCCTTTGTTAAGGGCAGTAGCCTGGTTCTTCAAATCATTTTTATTTTTTATGTGGCTGTAGGTCATTTCATATCTATAGAAAATAAAAATCACTAAGAGATCTCCTTAATATCTTAAATGTTTTTTCTTGACACCAATGAAATTAAAAGTGCAAATGTAGTCTCCTGCTTCTCAGATGTTATTCCTGAGAAAAAAACTAATCTCATATTCTGTTGTGCTTCAGATGTTCTTACATTTTTTTAACATGTGCTTAGATTTTCTAAGATACCAAAGTCTGAGAACATCTAGTATCTCATCAAATCCTTCCAAGATAATATTATCTGAGCCATGCTATCTACATTAATATACAACACCTGAATATCAGCAATTGACTTGTGTGTCGACTCTATACTGTTTTTTTCTCCCAAGAGATTTATGAGGAAATATCTGAGACAAAGTTGATACTTAAATTAAACAAATGTGAACTCATTTTGTCTCCTGACCGAACTCATTTTAACTCTGCCTTGTTCTTGCATTTTAATATAGTTCTTTATATAAAATGTATGTATCAAAATTTTATATTGGGGGCATTATCTTTCTTTGAATTGTATATAATATAAATTCAATTTATATAAAATATATTTTATATTAAATATTTAAAATATATTTAATTGGTATTTATAAAACATTTTAAAAATAATTTATACATTAAATTACTGTATTTTCTGTTTATATATATATATATATATATATATATATATAGACCTATAAGATTGTATGTGTGTGTGTATATATATATATATATATATATATATATATAAATAAATGTTTACTAAATTGTTATATATGTATATATATGTGTGTGTGTGCGTTTAGTAAAATGTCCATTTTTTTTTTCTCTTTTATCATAAAGGCTTAAAGACAAGTTTGTGGAACTCTACCTCCAGCTCTGAGCGGATGAAAGCTTTAAACCGATTCTCTTCATTCAATCTAAACTTGCGTCGATCCAATCACTCCACGGCACACTGCAACATTGAGCTTGTTACGCCAAAGGTGAAGGAGCGCACACAGTACGTGACAGAGAAGTTCACGCAGGTAGGATGCATTGTTGGGCTTGCTTTATATCTTAGATGAAGATCTTGATATTGAAACTGTTTTTGTAAAAACTTCTGGCTATTGTGCTGCTGTACAACATATTCAGATCCTCTCACATCAAAATAGTCGAGCACTTGATAGTTGATGTCTGAATAATAAAATCAGTTGGCACATGGAAAACAATGTGGCCAAAAACCACTCGTGGAAAGATCGTTAGGACAGACACATGAACCTTTAATGCAAGAGAAATGGCTCTTTGCCATGGCAAAAATCCATAACCCCTGTGGCCCCTGTTCCAAAACTGTAGAGTATCACCATGTAGTTGAAGATATAAGGTCTCACACCACATATTGTTTTGATTATTTAACGAAACCTTAATGTATCAGTCTGCCCAAATTCTGAGTGCCTTTTCCCCTAATTCTCCCGTCATTTCCTTTTTCTATTTCCAAAGAGAACACAAACCTTTCACCCAGGGTTTGGTGCTTCTACATCCATGTTAGTCACATATCATTTCACTCTGTTTTTAGGGATATGTTATGTTTAGGTTTAGGGATAGGTTTAGGACTACATTTTTGGAAAGAAATGTTGTTCCAGGATCAATAAATTATGTTGATCCAGGAACATGTCTTATTTGGCAAAATCATGGTGACCATTGACTAGACCATAAACCACTGTTTATTTCACAAAACATATTGTTCCAAAGCAGTATTACAAAGCCTAGAGCCAAACACCACAAATGACCAAGCTGACAGAGACAAGCTGTCAAGTTTGGACGTATATCTGAGTGAAACGGCTTCTCGAACGAGAAAAATTTTAGGATGGGACTTCATTTTGTCCATCGGGAATTGAGTGGATTGTTGGATGGTTGTGGTTTGCTATTGGTCGATCTCATGTGAGTGACAGGTTTTCCCTCCCTCACGCCAGTAAACACATCATCAAAAAAGAGAAAAATATTTTGCCGCAAGAAGTTAATTTGATCAAAGCACATGAATTAAAATAAATTATTAATAAATAAAAAATTACATGCATGGATAAATAATTTATGATAAACTCAACTCAATTTGTATTTATAAAGCACTTTCAAAACCATTAAAATGCACCAAAGTGCTGTCCATAAGTAGTAAATAACTCTAAAATACATAGAAACATAAAATAACATCAAAACATGACACCAAGAAAATCAAACAACAAATCACTCACAGTTCTCAGACCTAATCAAACACCAAAAGCTTGATAAAATAAATAAGTCTTCAAGTCCTTTTTAAATATATCCATGCTTGACGAGGATTTTAAAGATAATGGCAACACATTCCAAAGTGCAGGAGCCGCAACAGAAAAGGCACGGTCTCCACTACGCCTCAAGCGAGACCGTGGGACGGTTATGAGCATGCTCTGAGAGGAGTATAGGTGACGTTGAAACTGCATGTCCTTTATATATTCAGGAGCTGGATCATGCAATGCTTCAAAAACAAACATTAACACCTTGTATTGTATTCTGTATTTAACAGGTAGCCAGTGAAGGGGTATCAATACAGGTGTTATGTGATCCCGTTTTCTGCTATTTGTTGAGAATCTCGCTGCAGCATTTTGGACACACTGAAGACGAGTAACCAGTGAATCACTTATGCCTAGATAAAGAGAGCATTACAATAGTCTAACCGGGTTAAAACAAAGGCATGCAAAACAATCTCCAAGTCCTTGTATGAAAGGATGGGTTTCACTTTAGACAATTTTCTCAACTGAAAAAAATATTTCACAACGCTGTTAACTTGACGATCAAAGCGTATTTCAGAATCGAAAAATACTCTCAAGGTTCTTCACATAACCATGCATATTGTTGGACAATAGTCCATAATTTCCAGCCAGACCATTCCCAAGCTCTTAGTTCCCAAACAAAATAAACTCAAGTCTTATCCTCATTTAATTGTAAAAAAATTATTTGCTAGCCATCCCTCAGTCAAACATTTTAAAAAATAAGCAAAAGACGTACTGCCATCACACTCCAAAGGAAAGTACAGTTGTAAATCATCAGCATACAAGTGATAATTAATATTACGCTGCTTAAAAATGGACCCCAAGGGTAACATGTATAATGAAAGGAAATTAAATCCCATCTTATTATTTCTTGTTTAGCTTTGAGCGAAAGCACCTGTCTTCCATTTGTTAGACATTCTTGCTAAAACTGATCATCTTATTCCATGCTCAGGTTCTGTCTCTTGGTGCTGATGTCTTGCCCGAGTACAAGCTCCAGGCTCCAGACGTCCACAAGTGGATCATGTTGCACTACAGTCCTTTCAAAGCTATGTGGGACTGGATCATCCTCCTGCTAGTGCTCTACACAGCGGTCTTTACTCCGTATTCTGCTGCTTTCCTCCTTAATGAGCTTGAGGAAGAGAGGAGACACACCTGTGGTTACACCTGTAACCCTTTAAATGTTGTAGACGTAATAGTGGACGTTCTGTTCATCATAGACATTGTGATTACCTTCAGGACGACGTACGTGAATCATAATAATGAGGTGGTGAACCATCCCAAGCACATCGCTATCCATTATATCAAAGGCTGGTTTCTCATTGACATGGTGGCCGCAATTCCATTTGATCTGCTCATGTTCAGATCTGGATCAGATGAGGTATGAATAACTTCTACTGAATGTTTTATTTGTGTCTTATTTGTGATACCGATAAGACACAGTGATATGTTTTGTTATCTATTTAAGAAGCATTTGTAGAATAAATCTAGAAAACAGTAGATATAAATATAGATATAAATGTATAAGGGATATTTCAAAGCAGTTATTTTTATATCAACATCATTCAAAACAAGAGATCCGCCAATGGGAAGGGCATCTGTATCTGACCTCTGCAGAATCATCCAATTGCACCAAGTCTGGCTTGACAGAAAGGAGCGCTATCTTTCCTCAGTAAGCATATTCGCTTCTTGTGCAGCAAGCGTGGAAAGCTTGGTGGATCTCTCCACTCGATGTTTCAGAGAACTGGGGTTACGAACAGTAACCTATTGTTCTCTTTCATCATCTTGTGTTCGAGATCCACCTATGGGAGATATGGACAGCTCCCCAGTTGCCCAATACACTCACAGCGAGGCCCTGAAAGCCAGAGGAGGGTCACCTGGAAAGGCGGTGCATGGACACGTCACAAAGTAGCAAGAGATGAAAAGCTGGTCGCTTCTCCTGAAAGAATTGGTCCTGTTTAAGGAAACCCGCAAGGCACGTACAGGACACAAAGCGTTCAACCTCTGATCCTCCGTGGAAGAGAAAGGAGGTGGGTGAAAAGACACACATCAACCAGAGCGAGAGTAAGAGAGCGCCCATCAAAGTGCAAGTTCGGGTTACAGAAGTTGTCGAAGGCCGTCATGATTTTCACCTGGAGACCCACGAGGTCGAGCAGGTCTCCCCAGCTGTGCTTCATGTGCTTGGCACATGTATAAGCTGCTTTCTTGGGCCGGGAGGCGGTCCCAGGAGTTTCCCATCATAGACGTCCCTCTCCTGGTCAGTGGCGCTTTGTAATGCCTGCCATTCAGTATTGAGGCGAGCTACTGCTCGCTCACAAAACTCAATGAGGACGGATTGGGGTTGAGCAGCAGACACGTGAACCTGAGGAGTGACAGAAGGCGGGATAATCAAGGCCATCAAGGAGGCATGTGTCATCCTCGTCCGTTTGCAAATGAGGGTTCACCCATTAAGATGTCCTCAAGGAAGGCAGACTTAGCTTTGTCAGCCCAACTCAAAGCTTGAGTCCCCTGGGTGCGTGATGTCACCGCCGTTTCCTCCATCAGAATCCGACTGTTAGAAATCCGTGGCCACCTTATGCCTGCGGCGCCGGAGCTTCTTGGGACGCGCCAGGCAGTGGAATTTCAGAGCTTCCTCCGTGTCCTTGAGGCCCATGCAGACCACGATGACCACGTGATGAGCGCGCTGCACTTGGCCAGGCAGGCACGCGACACGCTATTGTCAGAGGAAGCTGCAGATTTGGATAGCACCATTGAAATGGGCATTAAAATCCAAACAGTTGGCAGCCGTGACAGAGGGAACGAGCGAGAAAAAAGGCAGACAGCCTAATGTAAAGTGCAGCGTGGACGGCTTGCAGGATGACACTGCTGTAATGAAAAGCAAGACGACGTCCAGCGGAGGCTGATCTGACCAATATGTCCTCCTGACGACAAATGTGAACGTCTGAAAAAATCCAACGAGCTGTAAGAAAATAATCCAGAGGTCGTGAGAAGCGAATGTCAACTGAGGAAATGTAGCGCATGGAGGTGCTTTATGCACTTTGGTAAGTACCCTTACCTGGCATTGGGCACGCACTCTTATCTGTCAAGCCAGACTTGGTGCAATTGGATGCTTCTGCAGAAGTCAGGTACTGATGCCCTTACCATAGGTGGATCAAGACGAGATGATTAAAGAGAACAAGTGCCTGTTATGTGCCTCATCTACATTTGTGTAAAATACAACTTTAAATTGAATAGATTATGTACTTTTTCATATCAGTCTTAATACAGACATTTCCCAAAATGTCACTTGTAATTTTAGCACATTTTGATGAAGTATATGGAAATAAGAGCTAGCATTTTGTCTTTATTTTCTCTTTCTATTTTGTAGTTGATATAATGCAACTAAATTTGCAACATTTTATTTAGACCAGGTTATGTTTTTTACCTTGTTGTTACAATCATATTGTCCCCCTTTTAAAGTAAGGAACTACTGCAATAATAATAATTTAAAAAAATTTATCATAATCATTATAATCACATTAACTTTTAGTGAACGAAAGAAGTGAACCCTTCAAGGACAATCTTTATCACTTTATGTTTTATCTTATGTTTTGTTTTTCAGTAGGGGTCGATCTTAAAATGTCAATCCTGTTGCCACGAATTTGTATTGTAAACATATTTTAATTGAAAAGAGGATATTTGTAGAAATAGCAACATTAAACTGTAGGTGAAACACTCACAGTGACACAGTCACACCCACTCCCATTATTATATTTATAAGTTAAATATAAATATAAACATATATTAAAATGTATTAATTTTGCTTAATAAAAAAAGACTATCACTTAATTGTACTAAATATGCACTTTTAGTGTACTTCAAATTTTAAAAGCATATTTAATAAAAACTGTGCTTGCAAATAAATAATAATTAAATAAAAGGCCGTTTAAGTGTACTTAAAGTACACTTTCATGATTGTTCCTTAACACACTTACTTTAAGTACACTTTTAAAAAGTGCACTTTGTAATAATGTCAAATTAAACACTTTTCCTTTTAAATCTTTTTTTTTTTGTGCTGTAAAGAAGTACTTATTTTTATGTTTTGATTAACATACCAAAGCACATGTAAAGTATTTGATTATAATTTTAACAGTAGTGTATTATTCAATATTACATTTACAAACTAAATATATATTAAACTAACAAAATTTCAACTCAATACCCTGAAACCATTGCATTCAGTTTGCACTTAACTTCTTTTAAAGTATATTATTTCTGTAATAGGCACTCATTTTAAAAGTATTTCGGTTTCACTAGGGATAACTAGGGATATCAGACTGGGACTCACTATTTGTGTCATGATGCTCACTATTCTTTCTTTGACCTCCCATCATCCAATTTGCAGACGACAGCCACTCTCATTGGCCTGTTGAAGACAGCTCGTCTGCTGCGGTTGGTCCGTGTGGCCAGAAAATTAGATCGATACTCAGAGTATGGAGCTGCAGTCCTCTTTTTGCTCATGTGCACCTTTTTGCTGATTGCTCATTGGTTGGCTTGTATCTGGTATGCCATTGGCCATGTGGAGAGACCTTACATGAAGACAGGTTGGCTGGATAACCTGGCCGATCAACTGGGAAAGCATTACAACGACAGCGATGCCAGCTCAGGACCCTCCAATCAGGATAAATACATAACTGCACTCTATTTCACCATCAGTAGTCTGACCAGTGTGGGCTTTGGGAACGTCTCTCCAAACACCAACTCTGAGAAGCTTTTCTCAATCTGTGTCATGCTCATTGGCTGTAAGTAACTGTAAAAAGCTCTTTATTTCACACTGAAATATGCCATTTATGTCCCACTGTCCTGAACACTTCTTCAATCCCTTCTTTAGACTACTTGGCTAGTAACATTTAAACCTAAAAACTAATGTTGGTGAACTAGACTCTATAAAAGGTCTTTATTGGCATATGGTTCCATGAAGAATCTTAAACATCCATGGAACCTTTCCATTGCACAAATTCTACAGATTATTAAAAAAAGTTATTCACACTAAGAAAAAAATTGATCTTGTAAGACCTGTTCCTTGAAAGGTTCTTTTGGGAACCCAGAATGTTTTTTAAATTACATTGCTGCTGCTTTTGGAACCTTTATTTTTAAGAGTGTAATCAGAGTTATGGAGGATCTGAACAATTCTCTTAAAAGATTGACAGATATTTTCAGTAAAATATTGAAACACTTGCTATTTTTAGTCTTAGTCCTTTAGCTTTTAAGCACAGTGGGAATGTATATGACGTGGGCAAATGCTATATGCCAGATGGATATGGTTTTACTTTTAGTTTCAGTTTTGGTTAAAGTTGCAGTTAGCAATTTCTGAGAAACACTGTTGTTATTTGAAATCGACACCCAAGCAAACACACCCCTGCCCAAACGAAACTCTACCCTACCTTCATTGCTCCGCCCCCAAAAATAACGAACATGCTATGCAACACAAGGCAACTACAGCTGGCACATTAGCCAGCTTGCTTAAGTATGGAGGAATCAGCTGTGATTCAACAACAACCGCATACTGGATCTTAGTTACGTGAAACAGCAAAAAACAATATTACTCATATCGAGCAGAAACAAAGAAAGAAACCAAAGAAACCTCGGCATCCGTTTTCAGGCCTTCCCACTCTATAACGTCCCTCCAGCACTAGAAAGCTTTTCCAATTTTAACGCGGGTCCTAGCTCTTGCCTGATTGTAACCCTTCTTTTTTCCCAGTTATAACTAACCTCATCCTCTTTTAGAATATCTTAGAATCCATCTTTCTTTTTTTGATTGTGTTTTAACTCCTCTTTTCCACATACACTCACAAACTTCCCTAACCACTTCCCCTCGGGGAATCCCCTTTGCCATTTTGAAGTGCCTTCGTCAAGTGGGTGAGAGAAGTTTATTTGGACAGACACTCAACCCTCGATTTTGACAATGGGAGCTACTCAACGTAAACTTCAGGCAGATCCATAGACCACAATGCAACATAATTGTGACGTCAGCAAATCTCGCTTACACCCACCCCACACAAATCTAGTGTATGATATTGGAGTTATTTTGACATTTAAAAGCATAATACTTGTAGCTTCCTTAAGCTGACTTTTATAGTTTATTGTATTGTTTTCATTTTTGTTTGTGTAATTTTTAAAATTTTCTTCACACAGCCCAAACATACATACAGGCCTATAGAATAATGCGTAAAACAAATTAATATGGAAAAAAAAAACCTGTAAATAATAAATCGGCTCCATAGCAGATCCCAAGGGCTTAGGGTGTTCCATTTAAACACATTGCAAGGGTTCTGCCAGTAGTGGGCACTCGTGCATCGGAAGCAATAATGTTCTCGGATGTACGAGGCAGAGAGAAGGGTATAAAAAATTCAACTTAAAGTCTCCATGAAATCAAAATTTATTTTTTTTGGCTTTTGATATGAATATGTTAGTCTTACGGTTATCTATAAGCTAGTGTGCTCCAAAACAATGACAAAATTCGCATTTAGAAGATATAAGCTTTGAAAAATTACAGTCTCTCACTTCCGTCAATATGGATCAATGGTTTTGGTGACATCACGCTGCACTTCAGCTTTTCATCAGATTTTCTGTCCAATCAAATTCTCTCTAGAATCTACAGCGTCCCGCCCCCAAATAGACATTGAAGCTGCAGCTAAAATTGGTCACTTGCTCACACATTTACTATTATTTACATAGTGAATGGCACATAGTGCACTATATAGGATATAGGGAATGATTAAGACAGTTAAAATAAGTTAAACTTTTAAAAGACGCGTCTCGAGACCTTGCGGTTTTGCTGGCTCTGGTCAAGCTGTAATATAAACAAAACACTACTGGCTATTTTAATAGTAAAATAATAATATGTTTATTTTATATAGCGCCTTTCAGAAAACTCAAGGTTGCTTTACAATAAAGTACAAATAAACCTGACATATAGAAACATGACAGAAACGATTCAAATAAACTGAGATGGATATCATAATAGATAGAGATACATATACATACAAATCAGATCATAGAGTCAGGGAAACACAAATGTTTTAAGGTGGGTTTTGAAATTTAAAAAAAGAGAGAATATGTTAGAAATGTCCCGCCCTATCTTCCTTTTTTAGTGAAAATAACGTCACCACATTGAATAATCCTGCACGTTTCAAGACATTTCAATGGGCCTTTAAACACAGCCTTAGAAATGTCCCACTTGCTCACTCTGCCTCCTTCCCCACCAGGAGCACAATTAGCTACAAGAGTGTTTTGTTCAGTCCGATCCACTTTTTTTCTCCTATTTTCACAGCCAGGACTATGTACAAACATAATATTTTTTTCAAAACACACACATAACAGACATCTAGCAAATATTCACAAAATAGTTTGTTTGAGTATTGATTTAAATTTTCAACAGCATTTCTCAGAAATTGCTCACTGCACCTTTAATAGCCCTTATAACTTAATTTAGCTTAATGTCAAAAAAATTGGCACTGTTGACTAAATATTCTCCTACTGACTTTTTGTTCTAGCTCTCATGTATGCCAGCATATTTGGGAATGTCTCAGCAATAATTCAGAGGCTTTATTCTGGAACAACACGCTATCACACTCAGTTGCTGCGGGTTAAAGAGTTCATCCGCTTCCATCAGATACCTGGAGATCTGAGGCAGAGACTGGAGGAATATTTCCAACATGCCTGGTCCTACACCAATGGCATTAATATGAATGGAGTAGGTTATACCGAGCTGGAATCAATAACCCAAATATCATTGTTTTCTACTCCTGTATAGGTTAATCTATATAATAAAAACCCAATCATACCGCTTATTTTCTAATTATAGGTCCTGAGAGGTTTTCCAGAGTGTTTGCAAGCTGACATTTGCCTGCATCTGAATCGTAGTTTGCTGCAGAGCTGTAAAGCGTTTCGTGGGGCAAGTAAAGCGTGTCTGAGAGCTCTCGCCATGCGTTTCAAAACCACCCACTCCCCACCTGGAGACATCCTCTATCATCACGGCGACATGCTCAAAGCTCTCCACTTCATCTCCCGGGGTTCTATCCAAGTGTCGCAACATAACACTGTGCTGGCCATACTGGGTGAGATTAATATTACACATGAGCAAACAGCTTTCTGATCCATTGGTGGTTTGAGACATAATAGAAACTACTTCCTGTTTCATGTACAGGAAAGAACGACGTCTTTGGCGAGCCCATAAACCTGTATGCAGATCCTGGTCGCTGTAATGCTGATGTTACTGCACTTACCTACTGTGACCTTCACCGTATCCAAAGAGACGACCTTATAGAGGTGCTGGACATGTACCCTGCTTTTGGAGAGAGCTTTTGGAGGAAACTAGAAATCACCTTTAACCTACGAGACGTGTGTAAACTCAACCTCCCAAACACATTTATACATACCCCTCACTGGTTATTGAGTACCGAGGTAAAAAAAAAAGACAGAAAGCATAAACATTTATCTTCCAAGGATATAATTATTAATTGGATTAATTAATGTTAATAAAATACATTTCTCACAAAAGTAAATATATATTATAAACATTGATACATCTAGCATTCACAGTTAAGAATGAATGAATTGAGAATATTGGATGGATTCAAACCAATTTTCTAAACAATTTCTTTACAGTTTGTGTGATGGATTTGAAGTCATTATTATGACAGAAATAATAAGCACAATTATTTTAATTATTTTATATGCCTTGTGAAAAAGAAGTGCGTGTAATATTACTGTATGTGCATGTTTACTTAGAGTACACTACTTTTAAGTCATGTGTTAATAATCTTTTAGTGCTTTATTTGATTAAACTTTTAAAGTTAATATATTTTAAATGTATTACATTGCAACTTCATTATAAATGTGCAATTACAAATATATTTAAATACATGACATATAATACTAAGTTTCAATAGAGATCACATTACAATATTTCAAAGCCAATAGAAGTAAATTACATGCCCGGTTTCACAGACAAAGCTTAAGCTAGTCCCATAATAAAATCAGAATCAGAATCAGAATCAGAATCAGAAAGAGCTTTATTGCCAAGTGTGCTTGCACACACAAGGAATTTGTTTTTGGTACTGAGGCTTCCAGTGGACATATACAAATACAAATACAACAAGAAACATAATACTACAAATTATAAGAATAAAAAATAAAAATATAAATATATGAGAATAAAAGTATCACAGTTGGGTTTAGTCAGAATAGACATTTTCAGATTTACAGATTATGAACATATTTACAGTGTTTTGAATATTATAAATAAATCTACATATAAGTATCACCTGAGTTGTTGGATATTGCACTAAACAGTGGGAGTATTGCACTTAAGGCATATGCCTTGTGAGGTGTGTTAACTGTTCAGGAGGGAAATGGCCTGTGGGAAGAAACTGTTCCTGTGCCGAGATGTTCTTGTGGCCAGTGATCTGAGTCGCTGTCTTGACGGTAACAGGTGGTGTCCAGGGTGAGTGGAGTCTGTGATGATTTTACCTGCTCTCTTCCTCACTCTGGAAGAGTACAGGTCCTGGAGGGTTGGCAGGGGGGCACCAATGATCCTCTCCGCAGTCCGGACTGTCTGTTGTAGTCTCCTGATGTCTGATTTGGTAGCTGAACCAAACCAGACAGTGATGGAAGTGCATATGACAGACTCAATGACAGCTGAATAGAACTGAATCAGCAGCTCCTGTGGCAAGTTGAACTTCCTCAGCTGGCGAAGGAAGTACAGTCTCTGCTGGGCCTTTTTCACAATGGAGTCAATGTGATTGTCCCACTTCAGGTCCTGAGAGATGGAAGTGCCCAGGAACCTGAATGACTCCACTGCTTCCACAGTGCTGTTCATGATGGTTTGTGGGGGGAGTGCTGCGCTGTTCCTCCTGAAGTCCACGATCATCTCCACTGTTTTGAGCGTGTTCAGCTCAAGGTTGTTATAACTGCACCAGACAGCCAGCTGTTAAACCTCCAGTCTGTAAGCAGACTCGTCACCGTTTCGGATGAGACCGATGACAGTGGTGTCGTCGGCAAATTTCAGGAGCTTGACAGTGGGGTCTTTAGAAGTGCAGTCATTAGTGTACAGGGAGAAGAGCAGTGGGGAGAGAACGCACCCTTGAGGGGCGCCAGTGCTGGTGGTGAGAGTCCTGGATGTGAGTTTCCCCAGTCTCACTCGCTGCTGCCGGTCCGTCAGGAAGCTGGTGATCCACTGACAGATCGAGGATGGTATGGAGAGCTGGGTCAGTTTGGCTGTGAGAAGACCAGGCATGATGGTATTGAAGGCCGAACTGAAGTCCACAAAGAGGATCCTTGCATAAGTCCCTGGTCTGTCGAGATGTTGCAGGATATAATGCAGTCCCATGTTGACTGCATCATCCACAGACCTGTTTGCTCTGTAAGCAAACTGAAAGGGATCCAGCAGGGGTCCAGTGATGTCCTTCAGGTGGGCCAACACCAGTCTTTCAAACGACTTCATGACCACAGACGTGAGAGCGACAGGTCTGTAGTCATTAAGTCCAGTGATTTTGGGTTTTTTTGGGGACAGGAATGATAGTGGAGCGTTTGAAGCAGCAGGGAACTTCACACTGCTCCAATGATCTATTGAAGATCTGCGTGAAGACCGGGGCCAGTTGGTCAGGGCAGGCTTTTAAACAAGCAGATGAGATGTCGTCTGGGCCTGAGGCTTTCCTAGTCTTCTGTTTTTTGAAGACTCGGCTCACGTCCTCCACACAGACCTTAAGCTCAGGTTGGATGGCAGGAGGGGGGAGTAATGGGAGTGCAGGAGGTGATGGTGAATGTGTGAAGTGCAGGTCAGAGCCGGTGTGTGGTGTGAAAGAGGGCTTTTCAAACCTGCAATAAAATGAGGTTAATTCAAACCTGCAATAAAATAAAATGCATGTTTTAACTGTTTTAACTGAAAGCAACTTGCACTGGCATGTCTTCAAATATTTCAATGACTCAAGATGCACATTTGTCTCAAGATCCACATCAGTAATGTTTTTTAATCGAAGCCCTGTCTGTGAAACCAGGCCTTAAAGATTTAGTTTGTCATTTAGATTTAGTAGGTCATTTAGTCCTACTTGAGTGAAAAAACACTCTATAGTTCAGCTAATTGCAACTATAAAGCATTTTGATTTAATTACAATTAACATGCAATTACGGTGTCCGAAAACATCACATTCATTTCGCACTTAAGTCTATTCTTTTATAGTATATTATTTCTGTAATAATTAAGCTTTTGAAAAGTATGCTAAAGTGTTCTTTTTCCACAACGCATAAAACATTATTAATATAATATAAATTAATCTAAAACATTGAGACAAATCCTCTCTGTACAGTAATCATTGTTTTAATTGGTATGTAATCAGGCTGAACAGATGATGGAAAGTGAAAATTTGGACTGCGGTTACCATGCAAGCCGAATACGACACAGACAAAACTCAATAGACAGGCGCAACCGGCCAGGTGAGTAGAACACTCGCAAACAAACACTCAAATACACATTGAGACTTAATATTGTAAAGTTGTGTCCAGAAGTCTTCATTTACAAAGTAAAAATCTTTTAAATGTAGCAAACAAACTGAAACTTGACATATTTCAGAATTATTTCATTCATAGTTCACCACAGTTTACAATTCACATCTACCCTCATTTTGCCAGACATTTGACTATCGACAGAAGTCAGAAGACAAGAGAATAATTTTATAGATTGTGTAACAAATATTTTAATCACCTAACTAAAAACAACATACTGTATGAATACAAATTCTGAAAATATATTGTGAAAGTACACTTCTTTTTTTATTTATTTTTTATTGCTCTTGTCTTGCCATTCTAGATGGAATGGACCAGAATGACTCATACCCATCTCGGACGTGTTCGGCGCTGGGTCATCACCATTCTCTAACTGCTCACATGCACTGGGAGGAGCTGTGCAGCTGTGCAAGCTCCACATCGCAGTCCAGTGAAAGCCTCAGCAAGTCTCCCATCAGCCATTGTGAGCTGTATACCTCTGAGGCAGACCATCTGGACTACCCCTCTCCTGTTGTGAGACTAATACCAGCGAGTGGTGCCTCTGGGATCAGCAGAGAACCTGGCATGGATATGGGGCAGTTGGGTGGGTATACATACAATATTTATTGGACTTTATACTAATATCTTATAGGTGTAGATACAGCATTACAAAAATGTAAAATCTGGGTCCTGAAGCCAAACCATAGAGTGCTAGGGATGACATAAATTTGTAGGCCAAAACCTGGAAACGGGTTAGCATTTTAGCACTTCCAGTTCTATTTTCTTGAAGTTAGTTGATTTTTGGAATGAGGTTTTGGTTAAATGACTGAAATAAGCTCTGTGGTTAACAGAAGCTCAAGATATTAGAAGCTCAAGCCTTATTCTATGACATAAAATACAGTAATACTCCCTTGTGATATTTTTTTAAAGCTTTTACTTGTCTTGAAAAAGGTGGTTGCTAACCAGTGGTTAAGTAGGACTACAGTCTACAGAGGTTGTCGGGGACATTAAACGTCATCATGCCGAACAGGAAAACTCATCTACTCACTAGTTAAAGTCGTGCGAGCGTGGTGTAGTTTGTTTATAGCATAGGTTTAGTTTTTTGTTTCTGGAAATTCTATTTAGCCTTCAAAATTCATAAAAGTTGTTTTCATTTGTGAAGATTATTATGATGAATAAAATGTGTAAGTATCATAAACTTTGGTTATCACAGAGCTTATTTTCTGAAATAATCCAAAAGCTGATGGAAAAATCCCATTGGGTTTTTATCAAGGGAACGAGGGTGATCAAGATATTATCACCCTAGGTCCTTGCGCACTGAGTCCGAAATTCTCATCCGAAATTTTTGCACCTTAAAAAATAAATACAACCTCAAGTTATGTCAATCACGCTTACACACTGCCTCCTAAACTTTCGTCCGTCATAAAAAAAATTCTTAGGGGTTTGCCTACAATAATACGTCATCACTGCAGGAATTTATTGAAGAATTTGGGGTCATTTTAGATCATTGCAACCACTATTTTAGTGCTGAACATTTTCACAGTTGAAAAATGACTGCACCCTTAAAATCTCTTAAACTTGAACTTTAAATGTTCAAAATTGATTGTTAAACTTTAAATTGTTGGATTTGTTATTATTCAATATCTCCTCCTAACACAAGCTCCTCCTCCATCTGGATTGTACCATTACTGGACTGACCACCAGGCAGCTCATTTTGCTGAAA
This sequence comes from Gila orcuttii, assembly GCA_026230005.1. Lineage (NCBI taxonomy): Eukaryota > Metazoa > Chordata > Actinopteri > Cypriniformes > Leuciscidae > Gila > Gila orcuttii. The sequence continues at coordinate 10,784,986 of JAPDVR010000017.1, forward strand.
AGTCTCAGTGCCTCCCCTCTGTCTGGACCTCATGTCCTCCGCCACTCTTTGCAGATCATCATCCCAGTGAACTTGACTCCAGGCTGGAGCTCTTGCAGAGTCAGCTTATGAGGTATGTGATGCATCTTATAGGAACAGTTAAGGCTGAAGTACGTAGTTTCTGCTACACTAGTGGCACTTAGCGGAATTACAGAAATAAAGCATATTTCCAAACAACCTTGCACTTGGCGCCTCCTCCAAGTCAAACAAAGCTCTAACGGTGCTTCTGAAGGCATGTCTCAACAGGTAAAAGTAGGCAACTTTCAATAAAAGCACCAACATAATTAGGAATACTTTTAGCTGTGATGCTATGTGTCATGAGTAAGCAATTGAGTAGACTTAACACTCTGTACAGCGAACGTGAGCATCTCTCTTATAATAAACCCAACCCTGAAAGCATGCGTACATCTTGGAGTCGTCTATTTGATGTGCGTGTTTACATCTGGAAGACGTATTTTTTAGAGTGTTTGCTCATCTGCAATACATCTATAGGACATTTCCTGTCAGATGTCAAATAGACGTTTAGAAATGTCTTTAAGATGTTTATGATTTAGAATGTATGTAAAACTGACATCTTAAAGATGTCTATCAGATGTAAGTAAACAGCAGATGCTCTCCAGATGAAGTGATCTTTAACAGACACGTACGTGTGCTATCTGGAAACCAATGTATCTGCACCAGGCGCATTTTTTTATATGATGCACCAAAATGTTTTGAGACTGTCTACACTGGACACATCAAAGTAAGCATTATAAACTGGTACATTTGTCTTTCTGTATGGGTGCATGATGGTGCTGTATAATACTGAAACATCCATTGTAGCGTGTAGCATCGCAATGCCCCGTTCACTTTAACGTGTTCATGACCTGTTAAATCTTTAAAGGTCTAAATACAGCGATTTTTAGTTTGCATTTCTCTAACAGAAGCTGAATGTCTTTTTGTAGTAAGAGCTGTGCAAGTAAACCTCATTCCCCTTGCTTCAGGAGGCGCACTAGCAACTGACGCTAGAGGCTGCAGTCTTTAGCACTCTTGTTAGCATGCCTGCTTCCCATGCCAGAAACACCGGTTCGAATCCCGCTCGGAGCGGTGCGTGTAGAACCAGAGGGGTTACATTTTCCTATGCATCAGCTATGGTCCCACAGCGACTAAACACCCTCTGGCTCAGCCTGCTACAGTAACCAAGCCCCAAACCACTCTCTTTGTTATATTGACACATACAGCGACCAGGGGCTGTCAAGCTCTTGGTTCTCACCACTGATTCTCACGTGTCACATAACTTGTTATTTGAATGGTTTAACTACTTAAATACTGCAGTTTTCTGCTCCCTTTCTCTTAGGCTAGAGACCAGAATGACAGCAGACATCAATGTGATTCTTCAGCTTCTCCAGAGACAGATTGCACCCGTGCCTCCAGCGTATAGCTCTGTTTTACCTGACAACCACATTCCTGAACCCGCAACACTGTATGGAAGCAGCACACCGGTACTTCACAGCATGTTCCCCATTACAAATATTCAACTGGACAGCAGAAGCACTACCATTCAGGTAAAAGTGCTGTCCAGTATATATATTTTTTTTTCAATGCCAGACTTCCCTTGTGAAAACGAAGTGTGCTTAATTGTATTGAATGTGCACTGTTTGTTTACTTAATGCCTTAAAAAGTATATGTATATATATATATATATATATATATATATCTGTACTTGCAGATATAATATTAATGGCCGCTTAAGTAAAATATAAAAGAACGCTTAAATGTACTTAAAGAGAGTACACTCTCATGACTGTTTCTGAACAAACTTAAGTACACCTTTAAAAAGTGCACTTTGTAATCATGTCAAATTTCTGTTAAGAAGTACACTTACTGTATTTCGATGTGACTAACATACTAAAGCACGTTAAGTACTTGATTATAATTTCACTTAAGTGTGTTATATTTGATATTACATTTAAAGTTAATATATTTAAAACATACTAAATTCTTCTTCATTACAAATGAGTAATTACAAATATATTTAAATATATGACATACAAGTTTCAATAGGAAAACAAATATTAAAGTGTGGGAGTTTGCACCGAAGTATATATTATTAATTATACTATTACATACTTTTAAAAGTATGTTCAAGTGTACTTCTTTTTCACAAGTCAAGTCACCTTTATTTTTTAGCATTTTATACAATAAAGATGGTTTCAAAGCAGCTTTACAGTAATAAAAGGACAATGTTTCAATGATGCAAACAGAGTTTAATTTGGCTGTACAGCAGCTCTAAAAAGAATATAGTGTCATTAATTAGCTGAAGTCAGTTCAGTGTCATCGTACATCATTGTTTTTGCAGAACTGCTTTATAGCCGAATTTAACTAATAATTGAACTAATATCTAATGTTCTTTATAACGTAACTGTATCAACACTGAACTGACTTCAGCTGAACAATGACACTATTTTCTTTTTAGAGCTGCTGTACAGGAAAATTGGACTCTGTTTTCATCATTCACAAGGGTTAATTACTCAGAACTTTTAATTTTCCCTGATCTGAATGTTTAAAATTCTCCTTTCCTCTCTTATTCACACCTCCATGTTGTTCCAAAACCATCCTGATCCTAACTGATACTAACCTTTAGCTAAACAATATCCACAGTAAGCTAATGACAAGCTGAAGGAAATGTTACGTTTTTTTGTTTTTTTTACAAGAATGAACAATAAACCAAATGAACAATCTTTAAAACTGTTTTTCCAGAGTTCAACCCAGCCTGAATCCATGTTCAAGTCAAATTCCCAGGGTTCTCTGTCCAGTGGCGTTCACATGGGAGCTGCATCAGATGACTGTGAACCTGATAAACTAGAAACGAATGCTGTTTCAACTCCAGCGCTAAAGCCCATTTTTATAGATGCACCGCGGCTCTGTGCGTCTCTCCGCTTTCCCTCGTTGCCTGGCAACCTGGACTCTTCATCACACCCAGAAGACATTCAAAAACACATGTCTGATCCGTCCTTGCCAGTCAGCTAAAATCACAACACGCCATCAACCAGCTTTCACAACAGATCAATGAGCACACATCAAAACTCAATCGATAAAATCCCTGCTGATGTCACCAGCTTATGTTGTATTGTGGATGCATGCGGTTCCATCATCTTGGTTAACCAAATGTTGCTGCCCACCAGATAGGACAGCCCCAAACTAGCACTAGTAACTAGCATGAAAACTCAAACTGGTACGTTCAGCAGAGTACAAAAGCACAAGAAACACTAATGGACAAAATCCAACATAAGCCACAGTTCTGAGTAGCATCTCAAACCTCAGCCGTGGGCAGTTGTGGCCTAATGTTTAAAGAGTCAGACTGGTAACCGGAAGGTTGCGGGTTCGATTCTCAATACCGGCAGGAAATGACTGAGGTGCCTTTGAGCAAGGCAAAGGCATCTAACCCCCAATCGCTCCCCGGGCGCCACTGCAAATGGCTGCCCACTGCTCCGGGTGTGTGTGTCCATGGTTTGCAGCTTGTGTGTGTGTTCACTATTCAATGGGCCAGATTAACTAACAGCTTGAGCCAGCGCAAACCCTCTTTTTGCGTTAAAAAAGGCGACCTTTTTGAGAAAAATCTTTTGTTGTACATGGACATCAATGTCATGTTCTTCAGGCAGTGTGACTCAGGAAACAGTCACACTTGTCGACAAACCTTTGGAAAGACCAAACCAAAGAATGTCTCTGTGACTGGGATTGAACTCTGTATATTCTGTGTATTTACTTTATGTAATTAAAACAATGTTCAATAAAAATATGATAATTCTTGGGACTGTTCTTTGAAGACCCGCCACCAGATATATATTTGCTGATCAGATATTTTTAAAAAAAAAAAGCTAAGTTATTGTTATTGCTTAGTGTAACTATCCATCGAAAATCTGGGTAAATCAATATATCAGTCGATCTCTGTTCTAGATTCACCTCATTTGGAGAAAATAAGTTTATCAAACATCTTAACATCTGAGACCCTATTCTTATATATAGACTACCTCAAAATAAAATCATCATGCTAATCATCATATTTCATTTAGTGGTAAATTCAGTCTGGCAGTGGCTAGTATGTCTGCTCTTTCTAATATTAAAAATTCAACTATTTTAGAGCTGGAAAAGAATATTATGTTGAAAATGGAAAACAGTTTATGATCTACGTGACCTGACCACACCATTTGGAGATTAATCATGATAAACATGCTGCAACAATAAAACCAGCAACATTAAATTAAAACAGCGTATTGTATTCCAATCATTCCTCCTGCAGTAACATTAGCTGCTTTCAGCTCCAGTTTAGCTATGAAACAACATACATAGAAGTATGAGATTTATGTAGTGACCAAACATGTTAAATCAAAACTCTTACTGTATACCTTTGTGTCTTCGCTAACATTCTCTCAGCCAATTTCATTACAGTCTGAGATTATTGCATATTTTTTACTATCCAGTCCAATGTTATTTTTGTAAAGAAATTCATATGCACGCACAATTAAAATTTGTCTGCATTTGTTTGTTTTTTAAGCTTATTTCTTTTAAGCACTTCTATATTAAAAACTCATTTCAGTAAAGTGTTTCTGCTGGACCTTTACTGGCCTCTGTGTGGCACTGTCTCCATAAGATCACAACATTTCCTGAAATGATGTCATACAGCCAAACAGCACAGCATTTTCCCAACTTCCCCCAACTTACTCTTATCTTTAGTATGAACGTTATCTATCTTCTTCTGGTGTTTAGGAATAACAGTCTCTACTTCCTCATTACTTCATTGTGACTAGATGGCCGTGTGTTTATGAATTCTTCATTTGAATGTCACAAGGCCACAGATTTTTATGGAAGCTTGTTTCTGCCACTGAATAAAAATAAAAAGGTAATAAATTTTTTTTATCTCGCAATTCTGACTTTTTTTTTCACAGTTGCGAGTTTAAATTGCAATTCTGACTTTATAACATGCACTCGTTTTTTTTTTACGAGTTTGTATCTCATAATTCTTAGAAAAAAGTCATAATTGCGAGACGTAAACTTGCAATTGCGAGAAAAGTCAGAATTGTGAGATATAAATTCACAATTGGGAGAAAAGGTTTATATTGCCATTCTGATTTAATAAAAGTGCAACTGCAAGAAAAGTCAGAATTGCGATTTAACTCGCAATTCTGACTTTATAACTCGCAATTTCATTTACACCTCGCAATTTTGACTTTTTTTCTTTTTCAATTGCGAGAAAAAAAGTTCGAATTCCAAAGCATAAACTCGCAATTGTGAGAAAGTCAGAATTGCGCGAAAAAAAGTCAAAATTAAGTTTATTACTTTATAACTCGCAATTGCAAGTGGACGTAATTCCGACATAACTCGCACTTGCAAGTTTATATCTCACAATTGTGAGAAAAAAAATCAGATACCGGCAATTATCTTATCATTTTTTTTAATTCCCTGGTGGAAACAAGCTTCTATAAAAACTCGCAATTGTGAGTTTGTATCTTAAAATTCTGAGAAAAAAAGTTAGATTTGTGAGATATAAACCTGCAATTTGCAAGAAAAAAAGTCAGAATTGCAAGAAAAAAGTCAGAATTGTGAGATTAAAAGTCAGAAAAGATCTGATACAGCATGTTTTCATGGACTATCTAACTTCTGTATATTTATCTATATAAAAAAAACATTTAAAATTAGAATTTTCATAAAATGACCCCTTTCATGGTGAAAGTAAACAGTAACAAAGGATAATTTATACGTATTCCTGACATATTATAAACATTAATCTTATGAAAACAAGCTTATTCTCACTAAGAATATTTATAAACACAAACAAAAGTATGAATAGGTTGTGCTGATGTTGCTTCGTAACCTTTGTGGGGCGTCCAGTCATACTTCCTAATATTCCTCAGCCAAATGTCAAAATGGCATAAATGAAGATGGATCCGTGCTTTAGATCCCATGAAATAACATAAATTGAAGTTTTCTCTGATTCAATTTCTTTTTATTTTCTCTCAACATACTTTTGTTTTGTAGAATAACAGAAAGAGCAGATGATTGTTCGCCCTAATTTTAGGCATCAAGGAACTTTCTACCAAATTGAGTTAAAATGAGCCACTTGGCACTAGTCTGGTTACCCAGAAGCACTGTTAAAAAAATATCTAAGATGATTTTTGCACACTAGTACCATTAGAGTTCTCAAAGTTGAGTGTACAGATCACAGTGCATCCAGTCGATTATTATACAGTATATTTACAATTAAATTTGTTGGCTCACAAGAAGAAAAGCAAAATTACATCAAACTCAAGTCAACAATTACCATTCAACCACTAACAGATCTGGTTAAATATGCATATAAAAAGTACAACATTCAATATTAAACATTCAGAATGTATATTTTCGTTAAAATCAAGGCAATAACAGATTTTACAATTCCTTCAGTGTGCTTGCATAGACTTTATATATCATTGGATCCTGAAATAATTTCGGTTGGCATCAATGCTGGTTTATGGCATTACAAATGGGCCCTGAAACTAAAACTCAAATGCTTGGTGCCTAATTCCATTGTCAAACTTTCTGACTTAGGCCTGGAATACACTAGACAACCTTCGTACAATTTTTTGCCTCGATTTTCAGTCTGAAAAAGTTGAGATTTTGGGCAGTGTAAGTTGAAATATTTCACAGAAGAACATGTAGGGTATGATTTTTTAGAGGGGATTTTTTAGCTTCAGACTTTGATTTCGTGCAGTCGGAGGATGCGTAGAACACATTGTTTTTCGTTTGTCGTGTTTCCTAGCAACGAGTCACATGTTTCTGCAGTCTGGTAGTGAGTGATCCTCAGGCGTTTAGTGTAAGTTGCAGAGTTTTTCTCTGTAGCCATTTACAAAGTCAGCAAGTGTGTGAAGTCTAGTGTTTGAAAATGTTCAGATTTTAAAAGTTGTGTAGTGTAGTCCAGCCTTAACTGTGAACGCAGGAATTTACATCTTACGCATCTAGGGAAGAGTAATAAAGTAAACATGCAAGAATAGAATCGCATACCCAAGAAAGGCAACTAAAAGAATGGACAGGTCAAAGGGGAAGTGTCTTATTTCTGTTTTAGAAGTGGCATCAAACAAAATTGCTTAAAGAATACATTTTATAGACAGGAAAGATATCCTATTGAAGCTTGTTGCCACAAGCTTCCATAGGATATATAATACATAAAAAAATATAAAAGACAATTGCGACTTTTTAATCGTGCAATTCGGACTTTTTTTTTTAATGTATAATAAACATAGATCAATTCTGACTTTTTTTTTTTCTGAAAAACAGTCAGAATTATGCGCAATTCTGAGTTATGTCCGAATTGCGAGAAAGAAACAATTGTAAAAAGGTCAGAATTTTGATGGAAAAAGTTTACAATTCTGAGACAAAAACAATTGTGAGAAATAAAGTCAGAATTGTACGGAGCCCATGGGGACATGGTGGTGGAAAAAAAAATAATGTCAATGCTTTTGCATTCTCTCGAGAAACTTTGTGTTCGCTCGTTTGCGTTCCTCTGAGAAAATGTGCATTCCCTCGCAAAAAATCCTTTTGGATTCGCTAGCAAAACTTTTGTGTTCCTTGCGAGTGAACGCAAAGTGTCTCGGGGGAACGCGAAACATTTGCGAGAGAGCGCAAAATCATAGCCAAATATTATTCCCTCCCATCTCATTTTTTTTTCTTCTTCATGTCCCTTTAGGTGCTCCATAGAATTGCAAGGGAATATAGTCAGAATTGTAAGTTTATATCTCACAATTCAGACTTTTTTCCTTGCAATTCCAGGTTTTTATCTCACAATTCTTTCCTTTGCGCAATTGCGAGCTATAAAGTCCGAATTACAAGGTATAAACTCACAATTCTATGTAAAAAAAAGTTAGAATTGAGAGATATAAACTGGCAATTGTGAGAAAAAACTTCTGAAGTGTGAGATAAAAAGTCGCAATTACCTTTTTTAATTTTTATTCTGTGGCAGAAAATTCAATAATATCCTGTTGGTCAAAAAACTAGTCAAAAGATAGTCTGACCCTAAACTTATATCGGGTTGCTCAAGATGCCCGAACAGATTTTATTTTGATTTATTTGAATTTTTCAACTGGACCAATAGCCTGGACCAAAAAAACTGTGTAGACTGTGTTGGCTATTCAGAGACAAGGCAGAAATTCAACAAAGCGTTTTCCCCCCATCCCTTATTCTGAAACACAATCATGCCATTGTTTGGGCTGACGTGGAAACGCACTGGAGTGCCATTAGCACACATAATATCACTCTCTCACTTCACTCACAGTTCATCATCTGTGACTGCTCATTCACACACTCCCAAAGCAAAATTTCTCACTTCATAATCAGGAAAATCGACAACTTTTTCTTAAACATCTGGAGTTCAAGATGTGGTTTAGTGAAAAGGACTGCATAACGTATGCAATGGCACCACAGAATGCGTATTGACACGACAAGGACAAAACATACACTTCTTTCCTCAAAGAAGTGACATATTAACTGGACGCTGGAGTCGGGTATAACAAAAAGCACACGTAATTTGGAACAATGGAGGCATTGAACGGGCGTTCGTCCGCCCAGAAGCCACAGCTGCTAATATATGGAAATTAGACCACATTCTTAAACGTGAAGTATTTACTCCACAACACTGTGTTTAGTGTTAGCCGTCTTTCTGCGTATATGCGAGGCAAATTTAAATGAGTAGGAGTCGTCGTGCCTTAAAAAAGTCCTTATAAAATAATAATAATAGGCATTATGAACATGAATGATCACATTAAACATTGATTTCAAAACTACTGCATAATGATCTATAATCATCTTCTCTCTTGCTTGCAACATCGTTTTACAAATAAACCAGCCAGTCTGATAATAAGGGCCCCTTCACGTCAATTAATACCAAATTGTATACATCACTGCACAGGGGCAACTCGGTTAGATAACATTAAAAAGTACAATAAAAATATACAAGGAGATAAATGTTTTTCACCTTGAATGAATCTCTCTGTCCAGGTCATACTTCAATCCAAAATCAAAAGGAATGAAAATAAATCATATTTTTGCTTAAAGAAAATCAATTTTACCAGAATCAGTAAGACTTTTGACATTATATACTGTATATATATGCATCAAAAGTTCAAACGTTCATAAAAGTTCAGGGTCAAATTATGCTCACTAAGGCTGCATTTATTTGACGAAAAATACAGTTAAAAAAAGTAATATTGTGAAATATTCCAACAATTTAAAAGGACTGTTTTCTAATATATTTTAAAATGTAATTTATTCCTCTGATGGCAAAGCTGAATTTTCAGCATTTACTTTAGAAATCATTCTAATATGCTGATTTGCTGCTCAAGAAACATCTCTGATGAATATCAATGTTGAAAACAGTTGTGCAGCTTAACATCTTTGTGGAAACCGTGACACATTTTTCACATGATTTTTTGGATGACAAGAATGTTCAAAATAACAGCATTTATTTGAAATACAAATCTTCCACAAAGTACAAGTCTACTGTCACTTTTGACCAATATTATGCATCTCTGCTTAAAGCTGCAGTCAGTCATTTTTGTGTTCAAAAATTACAAAATGTATAATAAGCGAGTACATAATGAATCCATTTTCCAAACCGTGTTTTTGTCTTATCCTGAAACACAACGGTACACCTATATTAAGCAAAAATCTTAACATAGGTATTCGAATTTTCTTTATGTGCAATATTTCAATTTAGGGGGAAATATGACCTGGACAAAATTTGAGATTCACCTCTTGCTCTGCATACATCTGTAAAACTGTTACCCATCATATAATGAAGATAGTCATTGCTCAAACACAAGGAATTTAAAAAATACCCAAACACATGTGAAAACCTGGATATACCACAGATAAGAAATGTTGATAAATCTTCAGAGCCAGTTGCATGGCTGAACACACCACATCCGTTTGGTACGGCAATAATGTCAGTCTTTCATTCACTGGCACTGTAGCTGCTCACCCAGGGCCTTTACACACAGAACAGAGCAGCTTTGATTGTGTCCAGCTCTCACGCAGCGCTCTGTAAAGCACTGTGTACAGTCCTGGCTTGGAATTGAATTGAACCTCCAGAAAAAAAAAGGTTTTGCGAGATGACCAAAAGTAAAAATTCTAATGAAAATCCTTAGTGTATTACATATATCCACAGACATCATCCAGTGTTAAAGCAGTCTCATTCAAGCAGTCTTGAAAAACATACCATGTTTTTGTCAGATGCAAAAAAAGCTGATTTTTGGCAAAGACTGGAAATGCATCCATCATTAAGTTCAAACTCCACAGAATGCTACATAGGTTTTTGTTGTAATTTAATAGAAAGCCATTAGAAATCATTCCCATTGGGAACGTCCTTCACAAAATATGTCTTTTGCTCACTCGCTCGCTCACGCGCACGCACACAACCTCACCAAAACATTCATCGCCACACGCTTGCACACAAACTGTACCGAATGATTCCACTCAAGTATACTCCATTTGACCACTCCATGTCTCTGCTAAGCCCAGGTATTCTGGGTTTTCTGCTGTGGGAGTCATGTAGCCATTGGGCTGCCTGTGATTCGTACCTCCGTTTATGGACGCTCTGGCGACTGCCTGAGCTTTAGCTGCGATATCATGGTAGTATGGGTTGTCGTAGGCAGGAGAAGTGGGTGAGATGCTGCTCAAAGGCACCAGGTACTCTGGATTCTCCACACTGTTCCCTGTACAAAGACCGTTAACGAATCTCCTCTCGCTCGCTTTGCGTGGAAGCGTGCTGGGACGCTCTGATGGGACGTCCTGGTTCACATACTCTGAGAACAAAGAAAACATTTAAAGATATTAAGTTGAAATCAAGGTGTTAAAAGTGATAAAGTCAGTGTGAAATGGATTTAGCAACTTTTACTTAATGTGTTGTATTTACAAGGGAAACTTATAATTTATAATTGTTAGCCAATATTGCACAATATATTGGTACCAAATCTATACCAATATATTATTGCTTCCAATATATTAGTACCAAAAAAAAAAAAAAACTTGTATAAATGTGTCGAGTGGGGGTTCAATCTTCAGCTGGCTGGCAGGAGCCGCCACTGGCATGTCACGTGACCTGTCAGTGGCTGGCTGGCAGCTGCCAGTCTGAGACTGGCATCTCACGTGACCTGTCAGTGGCTGGCTAGTTGTCTGGCAGTCTGCCTTTGGCAAGTTTCATAAACCATTGATTTTTGACAGTTTTTGTGTTCTGTGTTCCTCCCTTTCTAGCTCATTTATTAGGAATCTGTTGATATGATTATGTTCTTTAGTATGATTGATGTTTTGGGGACTGTTATCCCATATAACCAGTCAAATGGCCGTGATCCGACTGGCAGATTACAGACGCTTGCTCGACGCTCATCCAGTCATTCGCGGTTGATAGTGCGAGTATAACGCGTTGCCTGACACTCTCGCTACAAGGAAATAAATTGTTTTCTTATTATGAATATAATGTCATGCCTTTATTCTTGTGTATGATTGATGTTTTGGGGACTGTTATCCCAATATAACCAGTCAAATGCCCGTGATCCGACTGGCAGATTACAGACGCTTGCTCGGCTCTCATCCAGTCATTCGCGGTTGATAGTGCGAGTATAACGCGTTGCCTGACACTCTCGCTACAAGGAAATAAATTGTTTTATTATTATGAATATAATGTCATGCCTTTATTCTTGTGTATGATTGATGTTTTGGGGACTGTTATCCCAATATAACCAGTCAAATGGCCGTGATATTTCCTTGTAGCGAGAGTGTCAGGCAACGCGTTATACTCGCACTATCAACCGCGAATGACTGGATGAGCATCGAGCAAGCGTCTGTAATCTGCCAGTCGGATCACGGCCATTTGACTGGTTATATGGGATAACAGTCCCCAAAACATCAATCATACTAAAGAACATAATCATATCAACAGATTCCTAATAAATGAGCTAGAAAGGGAGGAACACAAAACACAAAAACTGTCAAAAATCAATGGTTTATGAAACTTGCCAAAGGCAGACTGCCAGACAACTAGCCAGCCACTGACAGGTCACGTGACATGCCAGGCTCAGACTGGCAGCTGCCAGCCAGCCACTGACAGGTCACGTGACATGCCAGGCTCAGACTGGCAGCTGCCAGCCAGCCACTGACAGGTCACGTGACATGCCAGGCTCAGACTGGCAGCTGCCAGCCAGCCACTGACAGGTCACGTGACATGCCAGTGGCGGCTCCTGCCAGCCAGTTTAAGATTGAACCCCTACTGGATGTGTCTTTGCAGTGTGTGGACACAACCACCATACAATGAAAAAAATCCATTCACTCCTTTTTTTTTTTAATCCTCAAAAAGTCTAAACACTCTCAATAATCAAGCCGTTTGGATTTTCTGAGCAATATGCTCCACCCACAACCACTGACGGACTGTCCCGTATTAGCATATATCCACCCTCAGCCATTTGTATACTGTCCGCCAAGGCAGTGTGGACACCCCCCATGGAAGAGAGGGGTCAGGTGAGCAGTTGCTCATTATCATTTAAAGAGACATGCACCGAAACGGGTCGCTGTGAACAGAGCTGTTTTTGAGGAGGTAAAAAGGGTGTTGTTTTACAGAAACTTTGAGGAATTTTAACCAAAGCATGTTACAAACTTTACATGAAGACCCTTAAGAATCATACCAACTTGTGGAAAATGGGCATCCGATGACCCCTCTAATCCCTCCCTGTTCTAGCTTGTACTATTCTGGATGATATTTGAAAATTTGTATTGCTAGCACCTTGGCACGAAAATATGAATGAATAAATGTAAACGTGGTACCATGGACATTTTTATAATGTCTAAAACTGCTATTTGGCTATTGGTTAACATGTTGTCAATGTTGCAATACACTTTCATATCCCAGCTTGCAATGAAACCAAATTAACAAAAGATCTTTTCTTCTGTATTGTGACGTATGGATTATTGAAAAAGAAAAAATTCAGGGCGGGGAACAGATGGTGATTGGATTTGGAGATGTGTCTGTTGCCCTCAAAAGTAGAGGCAGATGAACGTGAGCTTGCAGGGGAGGGGGTTTAAGTGGAAAAATGATAGGACAAGTCCTGAATGCGTCACCAGAGTCTTGACTGCATGGCATGTCTAGATATATATTTATGTCTTTGTCATATTTCATCAAAACTTGATCTGCCTTTGAAAATACTCTTTCTTTTGGATGACATCATAAAAAATTTGCCAAATACCATTTCAACCAAAAATATGTCACATTCCGGTGTCAAGGCAGCTTTGCTGTTTTTTCATACTATGATACTCTCTCATTTATCTTATTGTGTTACTATATGGGGCCAAGCCTCCCAGACAACAGTCAAACCCATCATATCATTATACAAACAAGCACTGAAAATTATGGATCAGAAACCAATTATGTGGCATCACTGTTTGATTGTACAGAAATACAAGCTTTTAGATTTTGATAGTTTTATTAAGTTTTCTTTTCTTAAGCTGATTTTTAAATGCACAAATAATCTAGCTCCAGCCGTACTCTGTCCTTTTGTGACAAAAATAAACACAAGGAGAGTTGCCACTAGGAGAGCAGCGGGTGGCAACTGTATAGCAGAGGGGCGCAAAACCACTTTTGGCCAGTCAAGTTTTTCAGTGATAGGGACCCATTTTTGGAATGATTTACCAACAGAAATAAAAACAGAAACTGACCTGAAAACATTTAATAGAAAGGTGAAACACTGGCTGAAAGAAAATCAAATATGTGGACATTGAGTCATTTTTGTCTGTGCTGGATGTGATGTGTTGTTTTGTGTAATGTGGTCGGGATTGTGTAAAATGTCAATGTTAGTGTTTATAATGTATTTGACGCATGATTGTGTAATCTACGCCATGTTTAGGTATATGTTTTTTAGAAAGGCCTGACCAGAGACTGGGGTTGCAAATTAGCCTATTGGCTAGAAACCTTTTATGCAACACATTTACACATTTTGTTATGGCTTTGCCTATGATAATTATGTATGTAATAATGTGCGCTGCATTGTCCCTGACAAATAAACTAATAAATAAAAAAATAAAAAAATAAAAATGGGTTGCCTTTACTGCAAATGATATGTTTCACTCACCAGGTTGTGTGTGCACTCCACGTGGCAGTGTGTTTGAAAGGAACCCAATAGGGCCATCCGTTCCAGCTCTCCAGGTCTCCAGCTCTCCATCTATGCCGTTGGGGACGGTGGGGTCTTTAGAATAACGACCAGGACTGGATGGAGGGCCGTTGTCCTCCACGTAACCGTCCAGAAACACAGAGTCTGATTGGCCTCCAGCGGAAAGGTGTGATATGCTCCGTACTAAAGTTGGGTACTGTGTCCCAGACCACATGGCATTGGCTGTTGCCCCGACAGGAAGAGTTGGGTACTGACTCTGCCCTAGTGTGCTGACGGAGGAGTACAAATCCCTCCCGCTTGGCATTCCATCCACCTCTAAACCTTGGTCTGTACTCTAAAGAAGCAAAACAAAAAAGTTACATGATTTTTAAAATGGTACAAGCATTATAGTAGCATTTGAGGGACTGAAATCATCTCTGACCCGGTGAGAGTGGTGTCTGCTGGGTCCATTGGCTCTCATTTCTCCTTGTGAGCTGAATATGCCGCCGGGCTGAGGCACCAGGTATTCTTCCGCATCCAGTAACTCCTTCACATCCCCCCCCTCCTCTGCCATCAGCATGCGGAAGAACTCACTATCAACAGGATTCGACAGACTCATCTGATCGTCATTCTGAAAAAAGCAGGGAAAAAACAGAAATGGCATGATCTCTGCATATCTGTCAAAAATGACTGCAAAAGGAGAATAGGAATATATTATTTTAGGGCTGCAACAACTCATTGATAAACTCAATAATGTAAATGGTTGACAACATATCTCATTATTGCTCAGTTTGCACTATGCACGAGAACATTGGCACTTTAAAGTAGAGAAACATTCTAATTTCCCATATTTATTTATATTTTGCTGTTATATTCTTATACATATTCCTATTTTGCAGATCATCTTATCTAAACAGGAAGTTAATGAACTTTCACAAAACTTTTATACATCACATTTTTACGAAGAAATTGAATATTTGTAACTACATACAGATTATATTTAATTGCTTATCAATGTAGTTGATAGATGCAGCCATATACTATTCCTTAAAAGTTCATCATGATTTTTTTTTATATATATATTTACGCACTTGGATGACTACAAAACGTGGGGGATCACGTGACATGATGGTAAAATCCTCCACCAGGTCCTTAAATCGCGGTCGACTGTCAGGATCGATCATCCAACCTGGCAAAAGTTCATATGGTCAAAAAAGTCCTCTACATATTCAATACAAATGAATCCCCATGGACGGCTGCTGTGACATCTAGTTGGTTGCCACAGAAAATCATTTTGATTTGTCTCTCATTTGTAAAAAGCAAAATTCACTATGCAGCAGTCACAGAAGAAGTTACTGTGTCAAGAAAATCTATCAAACAACCAACAGCAATGTCCTGAAAGTGCTACAAAGCCACAATATTTACTGTACACTTTTTGGGCAAAGTGTAAACTAAGATGATACTTTTTTTGTGATAGTCAGACTCAATTTTAACGTTTGAGATACATATTTGAATCAAAGAAGCATTCAAATGACTATGCAAATTCATCATTAGAAATGAACACTAACAATTGACCATAATCATGTAGACGTCCGTGGTACAGATAATTGGCTGAGGGAGCCTGTCTCCCCCCTCCAGTAGTTCTGGAATGTCCCGCGCTGGTATGAGGTCATATGGCTTCATGCCAAAGGTCATCAACTCCCATACAGTCACACCTGAGATGGAAAGAGCCAAGCCTCAAAGGTTATTTTAAACAAGAGGGTTATCAATTACAGCAGAGCAACTGTAAACCCATGCAGATACTGACCGTAGCTCCATACATCACTTTGGTGAGTAAACTTCCTGTGTAATATGGACTCCAGCGCCATCCATTTGATTGGCACCTAATCAACACACACATATAGACTTATTCTCAATACATACAGGATAGTAGATTTATCTACATTCGAGCTCTGTTTACAAATCAGTTTCGGCAGTTCAACCAAAGCAACATGTAAAACACACACCTTTCCCCCATCAGCGTGGTACTCCTTCTCATCTATGTCCAGCAATCTGGCAAGCCCAAAGTCTGTAATCTTCACATGGTTTGGGTTTTTGACTAGAACATTCCTAGCAGCGAGGTCTCTGTGAACCAGCCTCACTTCTTCAAGGTAACTCATTCCCTGGGTAAACAAAGAACCAGACAATAGAGAATAGCGAATAGTGTTAGTTAACCCTGGGTCATTCTACACCCCGGGGAAATGGAATCCTGTGTTATCTTGCTTCATGTTTCACACTACATCATTTATCATTTCATTATTATAATATCATAATTTGCATAAATACAAAGTTCTGTCATTAAACTCTAGATGGCGCAGGCTGATGGGTCCTTAACTCAATTTGTTAGCGATCACATTGTTATCTACATTGCGCACCTGATTGGTTTCTGTGCTGGTTGCATCAGCAGCCAATGAGCTTGCTGCTCAACATTCAAATACTTGGCATTGTTTGCTGTTAGCAGTCTGCAGCGCGCTTTCAGAAACCCTCCACCTTCCCCAGCTCCACCTGTATAGGTCTGCTACGGGGGTTACGTCAGCATGTTGTACTTGCTCACAGCAGCAAGTCTCTATACTTGCTCTGCAGCAGCAATAATCAACAAGAGCAGCAGCGTTAGCAGAACCACATCCATTACCATCCCAATCTCAGTTGTCAAGACAGAATTTTAATTTTTATAATTTACCTGTGGTTAAGAATTAATCCTGAGTATTTATAAGCTGACATTTCACATTGTACATTCCTAAACCCTGCGTTTAAGGTTCCTAAACCTTGGTTTAATGTCAGCTTCATTGATTAGCCCCGCTTCTAAATTACAATTGTGGAATATTTCTTTATCCAGGGTTAAAAGTAAGGTTTAGAAGAACCATAACCTGGGTTAAAGCGCAGTGTGAAAAGGCCCAATGTGAGTAACTGCATTGTTTCCCTTTAATTACCTAGACTGTGTATTTTTACACTTCTCATAACATAAAAGGTCTCTAACATTGTTTTGCACCATTTCTTTAGCAAAGCATCTTTCAATCCAACTAAAATCGAAATCGAGATCTGGCTTTGTGTGCTTATTAAATTGCAAAAGTATATAGTCTGTTTCATTGCATGCTTCAGAGTGAAGCGCAGAACTGTGTTCTAGTGAGCAGCTTATGATCCGGTGTTTTCAGCATTTCGTTTCACAGTGATCAAATTCAATATCTGCATGTGTGAGCTTAACGTGCACCAATTATACTTTATTTTCACATTTGCAAAATTTCCAACATTTTTGTGGACAGATGATTACAGCATTTCACTAGATTTCTGAGACACATTTGTAAACTGTTTTCCTCTGAAATAAAAACTTGTAAGTGAAGAAATGTAATAGTCTTACAAAATCCTGTGTGAAACACTAAACTGCAACAACAAACAACATAGTCTCCTACCATCAGTGCATGTCACATTCTGTAGATGTCTTACCTTCGCAATCTGTACACACCAGCTGAGGAGGTACTGAGAGCCGATTCGGTCCTTGTTTTCTTTGACATAGTCCAACAAGCATCCGTATGGCATGAGCTGAGTAACCAGCTGAACTGTTGATGTCAGACAGATGCCTAGCAAGCGGCACACATGTGGGCTCGCTACACCCGCCATCACATATGCCTCCTGTGGATAGCATATAGATAAAACACAGACACACATAGACAAAACACTTTAAAGTCACACATATCCACATACAAAATAAACACTTACCATCATTAGGAAGAAGAGTCTTCTGAATGTTTATAACAGGAAATTAATATTGCAACAAAATATAGGAATGTAAGCAACACACTCACATCCAAGATTTCTTTGTTGGCTTTGGGCGAGGTGTTCTCACGCAAAACTTTGATGGCCACTGGGATCTTGACGTTCTCCCCATCAGGAGCCCATATACCCTGGTGAGATGAGATAAACTCTGCATGAATAGGATTAAACTACATTAAGAACAATAATGTAGAACAGGGTTTTCCAAACAGGGTTCGCAAAGGGAACTGTAGGGGGTTCATGAGGTGATGAAAAGCTAATAATTATATCAAATGTACATTGTAAATAAATAAAAGGGGAATTGCGATAATCTTGATATAGCTTAGTGCGATTATCAAATAAAAGGCAGCGGGTACCATTGTAATTTATCATAGTAATATTTTTCTGTCTTCATCATTATAATGATATTCACTTTATTAATAGTTATTATAATTATTATTTAATTTGATTGGTTCCTAAAAAAGTGATGTGGACTAAGACACTATCACAACTAAAAATAAGTTTGAGTCTGCTTTAACAGTCCAGGTACAAAGTCAAAATCAAACACTTAAAAAAAAAAAAGATTCAATATTTTATCTGTTTACTTGCATGTCATGTGACCGTGGACTTACATCAGAGAACTGTGAAAATGCAAATGTGTCTTTAAATTATTGAAATAATTCTTCAAGTAAATATTTTTACATCTAACGGCTGACAAAAAAGTTTGGGAACACTTGATGTAGAAAAATAAAATGCTAATGGTTTGTATTATTAAAATTGTATTATTTTGCCAGTGCCTGATTTTTTAGAGGGAAAACATGAAATAAACATTTTCTCCGTATGCTGCCTTTATAGTCACTAGTGAAGGGTTTGAGATTTTGTGGTGCCATCAGGCAGTCTACGAAGTCATTTTCCAGCCGCTCAGGTGACAGGCTAAAAAAATTTGCTTATGAGCAATGATGGCATAATGCTAGTCACATTTCCGAGGCTGCATGTGCCAGCTAAAAAAAACTAACATTGATATGATGAGGTAGGGTAAAAGGGCAACTCTTTTCTTACTGTGTGCAGTGTCTGACCTTATAGACTGTGCCGAAGGCTCCAGAGCCCAGCACTCTGAGTTTCTTCAGCTCCGTCTCCTTGAGAATACGCATCTGAGCCTGGTTCGGCATCGCTCCGCTCGGGGTCAGTGGCTCCACCAGCTTCAGGGAAAATTGAGATGCCATAAGACTACACAACTAAAGTAGTGAAGTAGTCAATCAAAACAGACTGCATAAACAAAAGAAATGCATTAGCATGACCAACTGATATTCGCCACAATTAAAGGGGCCAGGAACAGCACAAAGTCTAGCAGACTTTCCTATATTTTACTCTTATTATTAGTTCTTATTTACTGTGTGTTTAGGAACAATAGACTCAGTTCCACAACCTAGTTTGCGCCCTACATAGGCTTTTATGAAAAAAAAAAAACGATGTTTTTGCCTGCCGTGTCTCGCCTTAAATGATCTAATTCAAAACGAAAACAAATATTCTCTGTTTATGTAATCTGTATGAAAAGATAGAGATGTCAGTCGTTCTCATGGCAACTCATTATCTGCTAATGTGAACATGCCTCAGGGGAGCGCGCACTATTAAAACGTGGGTCTCAGGTGCATGCCCCACCCGCACAGCCCCACCCCTCGTTTCGTCCCCTCTGTCTCCGTTGGGCTCTGCCCACTTTTCCAGCATTTTTCAAATATTGCCAGTGGGTGGAGTCAGGCTCTGACCAGGGGTTGAGTAACCCTTTAAAGTCCAGCTACAATGTCAAAATAAAACACTTAAAAACTATTAAATACTTTATGTATTTATTTGCATGTCATGTGACAATTGACCGACATCAGAGAACCGTGACCATGATAATATGTTGTTAAATTATTGAAATATTACCTTCAAATGTAAATATTTTGTAAAATGTAAATTATTTAAAAAAAACAAATTCTAATTCTAATTAAAATGGACCATCCTACCCAGTATTTGCATGTGCTATGTATTTTTATGCTTATTATAAGAATGAGCATGCAACATGCTAACGTCAATTTCAAAATCAGCTGATTTTCAACAAAGAATAGATGTGTAATTGTTGGCAGACAAACCCTAATGCATTCATCTAGCCAACATAAGAAAGTTGCACAAGTTCAAAATGAGATTTTTGTCTCTTAGTATCAATAAATGCTCCTTTTAGGCTTGATTTTGAGTTATGAAAGTGTCAGTATTAAAATAAAAATCTAAAACAAATTCTACATGCAAATGAAACACTCTGCAGAGTTCTGACCTCATGTTCCTGTAGAATTCTCCTCATGGTTTCTTTCTTTTTCTGGTGTTTCTGTCGTCGCAGGTAAAACACCAGCAGCGCCAGCAAAATGATAAAGAGAAACACTCCACCAATTGTGATTGCGACTGTTGTCCCAGGCCTACAGGATTTTCATAACAAACAATTAGATTTAAGCAGGACTGTGCAGTCTATAGTTAAAGCTTTACTCTATAGCTATGATTAATAACTAGAATTTTACATTTTTTGTGGTGTTTGCCAAGTCTAAATAGCCCACCCCACATTTCATGAAACCCTAATAGCATGTGTAAACAGGACCTATTATATTCAGATCGCTATATTTTTCTTTTGAAGTAAATCAAATTAATGCCCACCAGACGAATAGCATAATTTCAATAACTTAGAAAAGTAACAGTACACCTCTCACTTAAAAATAGACATTTGAGTATTCACAAGTTGCACGTTACGCAGTTTAAAACTTGAGATTATAGGTTTGGTCAAACCCCTAACCCTAAGTATGAGCAGTATAAGTGATACTTGCTTTGGGAAACACTAAAAAGTATATGAGTATTCTGCATACATACACATTTGATAACGTCTTACCCAGTTTTCTGTTGGATCGGGCACCCCCTATCATCCAATGGACACCTGGCAGTAAATACAAAACAAAAAAAGGATTCCAAATCCCTTAATTTTTGCTCATGGCCTGATATAAAAAGTGGGATAACAATCCATGAACTCATTAAAGGACTTACGAGACGCTGCAGTTGGTCTCACAGGGCATACAGTGTCTCGTAGCATTGGAGTATTTCCACACTGTGTGCTGGTCCTCTTTCACCCCACTGGGACAGCGCTCAACACACACGTCTCCATCTTGAAAGTGCATACACTCTTTACACTGATCCGGACCCTGCACAAGAAACAGTTAAAACCTTAAAGGGGACCTAATTATGCTTTCTTTACATGTTCAACTTTCTTTAGTGTGTATGTTGCTGTTTGAGCATGAAAAATGTCACTCAAAAAAGGAATGACTCTCTATATCAGTAAAGCACTGTTTCTGAACTTCCTGAAACGCCTCGATTGTAGTCTTCATTTTTCTTCCGGGAACGTACACGTCACAATATTCCTCATTTAAAAAATTCCTCCCCAAGGCATGAGCAAAAAAAATGGCGAGGCCTGGTTGAGTTGCGTCAGTAGTGTTGAAACTACCAGTTATGGTAAAGGGGCGACCAATCACAACACACTGGTCCTGCCAACCAATCAGAGTGCACTGCACTTTTCGGAAAGAGGGGCTTCATAGAGACAAGAACTAAAAGTAGTTTAGTTTATAGTTAGGTGCTGCAATTATGTAAAATAGGTGAAAAATAATGTAATTTTTGAAAATTATAAGTGTTAAATTATTATTAAAGCATGAAAACCTATTCTAGTAGAAAAACAAAATCAAGACTTTGTAAAAGGGCGAAATATGGCTTCTTCAATGTAAAAAATGTTAATTAAAAATGTACCTTGTATTACTTGCTTTCTTTCATGGAAGACAAAAGGATAAAAAATGTTTTGTTTCTGTACCACTTCTTGGAACTGACGAGCTGCGTTTATCTTTTATCAATGTATCAATGATGTACTAAAAAATCACAATAAAGTTGACTGACTTTTGGTGCTTTTCTGGTGTGTTTTTGTTAATTTTTCTTTCACTGTATGGAAAACAGCAGCGTGAACAACATTCAAATAAACTTCTCCTTTTGTGCTCCACAGAAAGTAAGTCGTACAGGTTTGAAACGACATAAAGGAGTAAATAATGAATTATTTATATTTTTGGTGACAATATTAAAAAAAGTAGAATATTTTATATATATATGCACACACACACAGGTGCTGGTCATATAATTAGAATATCATCAAAAAGTTGATTTATTTCAGTAATTCCATTCAAAAAGTGAAATTTGGATATTATATTCATTCATTACACACAGACTGATATATTTCAAATGTTTATTTCATTTAATTGTGATGATTAAAACTGACAACTAATGAAAATCCCAAATTCAGTATCTCCGAAAATTAGAATATTACTTAAGACCAATACAAAAAAAGGATTTTTAGAAATGTTGGCCAACTGAAAAGTATGAACATGAAAGTATGAGCATGTACAGCACTCAATACTTAGTTGGGGCTCCTTTTGCCTGAATTACTGCAGCAATGTGGCGTGGCATGGAGTCGATCAGTCTGTGGCACTGCTCAGGTGTTATGAGAGCCCAGGTTGCTCTGATAGTGGCCTTCAGCTCTTCTGCATTGTTGGGTCTGGCGTATCGCATCTTCCTCTTCACAATACGGTTAAGGTCTGGCCAATTAAGAACAGGGATACCATGGTCCTTAAACCAGGTACTGGTAGCTTTGGCACTGTGCGCAGGTGCCAAGTCCTGTTGGTAAATGAAATCTGCATCTCCATAAAGTTGGTCAGCAGCAGGAAGCATGAAGTGCTCTAAAACTTCCTGGTAGACGGCTGCGTTGACCTTGGACCTCAGAAAACACAGTGGACCAACACCAGCAGATGACATGGCACCCCAAACCATCACTGACTGTGGAAACTTTACACTGGACTTCAAGCAATGTGAAATCTGCGCCTCTCCTCTTTTCCACAAGACTCTGGGAACTTGATTTCCAAAGGAAATGCAAAATTTACTTTCATCAGAGAACATAACTTTGGACCACTCAGCAGCAGTCCAGTCCTTTTTGTCTTTAGCCCAGGCGAGACGCTTCTGACGCTGTGTCTTCAAGAGTGGCTTGACACAAGGAATGCGACAGCTGAAACCCATGTCTTGCATACGTCTGTGCATGGTGGTTCTTGAAGCACTGACTCCAGCTGCAGTCCACTCTTTGTGAATCTCCCCCACATTTTTGAATGGGTTTTGTTTCACAATGCTCTCCAGGGTGTGGTTATCCCTATCGCTTGTACATTTTTTTCTTCCACATCTTTTCCTTCCCTTAGCCTCTCTATTAATGTGCTTGGACACAGAGCTCTGTGAACAGCCAGCCTCTTTAGCAATGACCTTGTGTGTCTTGCCCACCTTGTGCAAGATGTCAATGGTCGTCTTTTGGACAGCTGTCAAGTCAGCAGTCTTCCCCATGATTGTGTGGCCTAGAGAACTAGACTGAGAGACCATTTAAAAGCCTTTGAGTGTGGCACCAGGTGTCTTCAATATTGAACCTTTTCACAATATTTCTTTTGAAATATATCAGTCTGTGTGTAATGCATGAATATAATATCCAAATTTCACTTTTTGAATGGAATTACTGAAATAAATCAACTTTTTGATGATATTCTAATTATATGACCAGCACCTGTGTATATATATATATATATATATATATATATATATATATATATATATATATATATATATATATATATATATATATATATTTGTGTTTTTGAATTTTGCATTTGAATCTTACTCGGCCTGTACAGGAGGCAGAGCCGTTGACTGGTCGACACTCTGGATGGCAAGGATCACAGTTAAATCCATCCACAAACTCCCGGAATGATCTGTGGAAAATGCATTTGATGTAGAGATAAACATCAAGAGTTTAAAACCAACTTCTATAACAACAGCATATAAATCTGTATTCTTTATTGTATTACATTAAAGGTAGGGTAGGCAATCTTTTATTATACTGGTTAAAAAACTCTCTTCAAATCCTAAAAGCAATCAATAATAGAAGTGGTCTAAATATTTTAAAATGTACATATATCTTCTGTGGAAGTCTTAGGACCAAAAAATTTTTGTCCAATCGTTGCGCAATGATATAATGCCCACGCAGACAACACACATCATCAGCACATTCCGTGAGGCTATGCAGAGTTGTGGACGGGTTGGCCCGGGAGCAGTAAACAAAAAGCAGCCGCCTTTTACTGTTCCTCCTGAACCAAAACAACATGCTTATGCTGCGTTCACGCCATTTCGTAACCATAATTACGAGACGGCAACCCGTGGCCTAAACTTTGTTCATGTCTTTTGGAGGAGGCGTGTCTATGGAGAGCGGCGTTCTGAAGGGAGGGTGGGATCTTATGCTTTCAAAGCTTGCTATTACTAGCCTCTCTGAAATTGCCTACCCTACCTATATGTAACAATGGAAAAGCCCTGTGCACAAAATTCAACATTCAATAATCGATATGAACTCTACTTGTATTTATGCAAGTAAACACAACAACCAATGAAAAATCTGCTTATTTATACTGTACTCACCCCTGCAGGACATTACACTGCTCCACACACTCCGTCCCACGTTTGTAATTCACACACGACACACACTGACTTGGTCCCGGCCCCCAGCAGCCTGCATCCGCACACAGGGGGTCACAGATCCTTCCCTCTGAAACTACACAAGAGAAGAATGCCCTGTTTGATTCCATAATCAAGCATGTAATGGAATATTATTCATTATGGGAAACTAAAAAGTGTGAACAAACACATTTTTTTAACAAAAGGAAATAAATCCAAATTTAGTTTCTAGTTTAATAGACAACTGTGACTGGATTTTTCCACCAGGGTTACAGTTTATTTTGATGGTTCACTTCAGACATTCTACTAACAATAAGTAACTTTTCAACTACATTTGTGTTAGTAGACTGTTAAATTAGGGTTAGGTGTTAGGGTTCAGGTTAGTAGAATAAGTTGCAAAGTAACTTATAGTTAGTAGAATGTCTTGAGTGGGTCATCAAAATAAAGTGTTTACTATATTAGTTGTAAATACTAAATAATTTTTGAAATCAAGTTTTAGACAATGACTACTGCAAGGATTCCATTAAGAATGTGTCTACATAATATTTCAATTATGTTGTGACTGTTTTAAAAAACAACAAGATACTCAAGGCTATGCTCTGCATATAGTCACTCTACTGCACGCCATGCTTAGCAACACACTGTATTCAGGATTTAAAATACAGTATGATTCTTTTATGGTCAACCCTATTTGGATGGTAATTGTTTCTCATGGGGACGTCTGTACAAATACATTTGCATTAGGGCTGGAACGATACACCAATCTCACAATTCGATACTATCACGATTCTTGGGTGCTGATACGATATTATTGTGATTTTTTTTTAAACACTAGAAGATCGGGAAAAGCTAAATCATACACTTATACAGACTGTACAACATGTATAAGATGAGTCATATTTAAAAAATTTCATCACATCTTTCTGACTTTTATTTCAGAAGTATCTTACAGTACTACGATGTAATCACCAAGTTTCTATCAAAAGCTGATTTACTCTATTTTGATCACTACCATAGACATCAGTGTGTATATTTGAACTTTAAATTTTCATCCCAGTACTTCTATGATAATTTGAACTCTTGTATCACAGAAATAATGATAGTATGAGGTTGAAAATACTGTTTGTGAAGCTGTTTCATGACTTTCTCTGGGTCAGCGGCAACACAGATTTGAATGTTGCGATATGATTTTGTCAAAGGTTTAATAGACAGACGAATTGGAAGAAGATCGCATGGGTGTTTGAAACAAGATTACAGTCTTTTAAAGATGAATCGTGCAGCTCTACTGTCTTATCTCTCTCTTAGCATATGAGTAGCACGAGGGCTTTTCAGTGCATTCAGTCTCACGTCGCTTTCACACGCCCACTTGGGATATTACGTCACTAAACCCTCACATTTCATCGTCTGCTGGAAGTGGCTAACTTCTGTCAACCTCGTCTATAAGCAAGGACAAAAATAAAGCAATTAAATTTGTATTAATATCGATTCTGGAATAAAAAAAAAGATTCTAATATCGTAAACAAAAAAATAGCGATAGTTAAGTGAATCGATTTTTTCTCCCAGCCCTAATTTGCATGGCACTTTAGTGATAAAACTCATGCATTCAGATAGCGATTTTTTTCACTGTGGAGGAGAGAGTTTTGCAAATCCAACAAACCTTGGAATGTGTTGCTCACATGGTTAGTCACATGATTGTTATTGCTTGGACAATTAATAAATTCTTATTTAATTTAATAATATTTATGTAAATAATTAAATTATTTAAATTTCCTATTGAAAAATTGGTCAAATGACGTGCTGTAGTTTAAATAGTTTTCTGTTTTTTTATCTCTCAAAATTATGGATGTCATTTTAAAAATGTGGAAATTAGCAGAAATAAGTTACCGAAACACTTATATGACCCGACAAGTGCTAATTTATATAAATGTTTATAACAAATATAAAAAAAACTGCACACTATAATAACTGTAGCGGAACGGTGACGTTATATAATTCTTGTTAACAGTTTCCAGCATTTCACTAATAAAAGTGTCCATATTTAAAATTTGTGCGCATTAACGCAAAGTGCAACATTTACCTTACAATGATTGGCAGTGGTCAAAAAGGATTTGCAGAACAACTTTTGGATTGATCCCTTCTTGTAAACACAGAGATGTGGATTCAGACAGCAATTTAATTACCACACAACCTTACACACCCCTGCGGGTGGTAGGAGAAAAACAGTTACATTCTAGATTTAAACAGCAATAAAAAAATGACACTACATCCCCATGAGAAACAATTACCATCTGAACAGGGCTAAATATAATGGTCTTTTACCACATGTTTGCGGGTCTTGGTTGCTGCTGCTGATGAGGTTGGGTGCCTGTGTGGGGTGGAGCATAGAGGACCAGGGCAAAGAGGAGGTGTAGCACAGTCTGGAGTTATTATGAAACAGTACTAAACCTCCGGTGACACTGCGCAAGGAACGCAACCCGAGAGACTCGATCTGCAAAGACTGAACTCCCAAAGACAAAACACCCCTGCAGAGAGATAAACCGAAAACTACATTATAAGGCAATAAGATACTAGAGTTATACATTTATGCAGAAAACATTACCAGTTTGCATGTGCAAATGTCCTTGCAATGATCATGAATTGTTCTTGGTGGGTTTTAAATGTTAAACCTACTAGTCTATCATACACCCATTTGTGTGCGTCAATCTTT
Organism: Gila orcuttii; assembly: GCA_026230005.1. Classification (NCBI taxonomy): domain Eukaryota; kingdom Metazoa; phylum Chordata; class Actinopteri; order Cypriniformes; family Leuciscidae; genus Gila; species Gila orcuttii. The sequence continues at coordinate 10,812,244 of JAPDVR010000017.1, forward strand.
AGTTTGACTAAAGTGTGGAAAAATTACCTAAAATTTTATAGATTAACTAGGCACATTCCTTTCTCACAGTCTGTCTAGTTAGAACTGGCTTGAGGGATTGAAAGAAAAGAAAAAAGATACATCATGCAGCAGGTGTAGAGGATAATCATTAACCTTTACAACTAATAAGAAACTGCAGGTTTGATAAGTCTAACTAGACGTCAGACAAACAAGAAAGTGGGTAAACTGTCTAGCAAATAATGTGTTAAAAGACTGGATTAGGAAACGGGAAAAGGGGGAAAAAAAGACAGATATACTTACTTGTAAAGCATTCTTCCTCTGATCACCTTCAAGTTTTCAAAAACACTCAGATTAAGCAAATAATCTGGCCATGCATCTATGTACAGATATCCTAAAATACAAATATAATGTTATTTAAAATGCAAAATTAATTTAATGATACACTGGTACAGCTAGTAGCATTGCTATGCATGTAAGCTATGTATTTTAGTTCTCAAAGCACAGATCTTGGATCTATCGACTTGTATTTTCTTTATAAATCCAGTTGAACAGATTTTCACCTGTGATTTCTTTTATCGACTTCAACTTCTCGAGGTCACTCAACTGCAGTCCAGATGAATTGGTAACTGCATTACTGTATTGACAACACAATATACTTTAACATTATAAGTGTAACAATAGGTATAACAATACCAATCAATCGTGTATGGAAAAATTGAAATAAGAAGAAAACTTTTAAGGTCAGTTAGTTATTCACCCTATTTATTCTAAACCCATATGAGTTTATTTCTTCTGTGAAACATAAAGTGAACTGCAGAAGAATGTTCACACAGCTCTTTTCCATACAATGAAAGCTTACAGTGACTATGGGCTGTCAAACTCTAAAAAGGGCCAAAAGCACCATAAAGTATTCTAAAAGCATACACAGATTCAAACTTGGCATGTCAAGACACTTTGTGTCAAGTTTGAAGTCAATAGCTAAGTTGCTAATTAAACTTGTGCAAAAAATGTAAATATTGCATAAAACATTTACGAACAAAGCAACGTTTCCATCCCATGTGTTCAAGAATAAAATCTTCACTCCCTGGGAAATTGGCTCAAAGTATCAGTAATAAAATAATAAATAGTTGCTGCAACCAGGGAAGCCTGTGAGCCTTTATTTCCTATATAATAAATGACATGTGCCTCAGAGCATGCAGATGAAACCGCAATAACAAATCTGTCATGTTATCTTGCGTTCAGAGCGAATGTTTGGTTGGGAATGTAAATGTGTGAGGAAATTATACCAAATCATTTTGGCTCAGTCATCTCAGAATGACTAAACAAAGTCCGCTGTTTAGTCCAGTTATCCAATTACATGATCTTTTCAGAGGAAATCATGTTTTTTGTTGTACATCGAAAAATGTATTCAGTAAATGCGTTTCTATTTTAGTTTATGTGCATGTTTTCTTATTGAATAAACAAATGAACCGCCTCATCTGTGCACATTATTATGCTTTTTATTTTAAGATTTTCCATACACGTTTTTTTATGCAATATCCCATAACTTGCATAAAATAAGTGGATGCAAACATAGCTAATGACATCAAATGGAATTGTTCTCACGGGTCTCTTCATACGTAAATTGAAACATGTTTGAGAGCTGCAGCAGAGGTGAAAATGAACAATAAATAATGACTTAAATTTCGGTCCGTTCCTCACACAAAGCTATCGTATGTATTTAGAAGACTTGGATTATAGTGCATGTATCATATGGAACACTTTTATGAGTCTTTCTGCTTTTTTGTAAAAAAAAAAATTGTAATCTCTTGTTTCTGTGAAATGAAAATGAAGATGACAAGCAACATAACAGCTGAGTAGATGATGACGGCATTGTAATTTGTAGGTGACAGAGGTCCTTGCTTACGCTTTGAAGGAGTCTGAAAGAAACGCCAAACTGCCGTAGATCTTCTCACAGCCAATGAACATGCCAATGTTGGTGGTGTCCACTACTGTCACCCCCTGAAGGTTTCCCATTCCTAGCCCATAACACACTAACAGACAGAACATGCATAAATTAATACAAATATAAGAATAAAAGAAATGATGCACACATAGTATTTATACACTACTGGTCAAAAGTTTGGAATAATTATGTTTTATTAACTTTTGATCAATTTAATTCATTGTAGTGTATCACGTTCGCTTTCAGTTGCTCACGTTCGACGTAACGTCGACGTTACGTCTCCCGTTCCCTGCTTCAGGGAATGATGGTTACATTAGTAACTGAGACGGTTTCCACAAAAATGTTAAACAGCATATATTAGAATGATTTTTGAAGGATCATGTGACATGATCACAAGGAGATGACATAACATCCAAGATGGCGCCGCAGACGCCTGCCTCTGTGTGGGGCTCTCCAGCTATTGTGTTGTTTTTGTTTGTTTGTTCTGCGTTTGGACCACTGTTACACCACAATAAAAGATGCGTATCACTCCGTTTCACGAGCAGCTTTGGGGCTCTCTGATCACTGTTTGGTTCATCTCATACCGACCTACAGGCAGAAACTGAAATCAGCTAAACCTGTAATAAGGACTGTAAAAAGAAGCTACTCTGAAAAACTGAAAAAACAGTTTTCATCCAACGACCCATCATCAGTCTGGAATGGCCTGAGGAACATCCCCAACTACAAGTCACCATCCCCCCGATCTGTGGACAATCAACACCTGGCTGATGATTTAAACTCATTTTATTGCAGGTTTGAAAAGCCCTCTTTCACACCACACACCGGCTCTGACCTGCACTTCACACATTCACCATCGTCTCCTGCACTCCCATTACTCCCCCCTCCTGCAAACCAACCTGAGCTTAAGGTCTGTGTGGAGGACGTGAGCCGAGTCTTCAAAAAACAGAAGACTAGGAAAGCCTCAGGCCCAGACGACATCTCATCTGCTTGTTTAAAAGCCTGCGCTGACCAACTGGCCCCGGTCTTCACGCAGATCTTCAATAGATCATTGGAGCAGTGTGAAGTTCCCTGCTGCTTCAAACGCTCCACTATCATTCCTGTCCCCAAAAAACCCAAAATCACTGGACTTAATGACTACAGACCTGTCGCTCTCACGTCTGTGGTCATGAAGTCGTTTGAAAGACTGGTGCTGGCCCACCTGAAGGACATCACTGGACCCCTGCTGGATCCCTTTCAGTTTGCTTACAGAGCAAACAGGTCTGTGGATGATGCAGTCAACATGGGACTGCATTATATCCTGCAACATCTCGACAGACCAGGGACTTATGCAAGGATCCTCTTTGTGGACTTCAGTTCGGCCTTCAATACCATCATGCCTGGTCTTCTCACAGCCAAACTGACCCAGCTCTCCATACCATCCTCGATCTGTCAGTGGATCACCAGCTTCCTGACGGACCGGCAGCAGCGAGTGAGACTGGGGAAACTCACATCCAGGACTCTCACCACCAGCACTGGCGCCCCTCAAGGGTGCGTTCTCTCCCCACTGCTCTTCTCCCTGTACACTAATGACTGCACTTCTAAAGACCTCTCTGTCAAGCTCCTGAAATTTGCCGACGACACCACTGTCATCGGTCTCATCCGAAACGGTGACGAGTCTGCTTACAGACTGGAGGTTGAACAGCTGGCTGTCTGGTGCAGTTATAACAACCTTGAGCTGAACACGCTCAAAACAGTGGAGATGATCGTGGACTTCAGGAGGAACAGCGCAGCACTCCCCCCACAAACCATCATGAACAGCACTGTGGAAGCAGTGGAGTCATTCAGGTTCCTGGGCACTTCCATCTCTCAGGACCTGAAGTGGGACAATCACATTGACTCCATTGTGAAAAAGGCCCAGCAGAGACTGTACTTCCTTCGCCAGCTGAGGAAGTTCAACTTGCCACAGGAGCTGCTGATTCAGTTCTATTCAGCTGTCATTGAGTCTGTCATATGCACTTCCATCACTGTCTGGTTTGGTTCAGCTACCAAATCAGACATCAGGAGACTACAACAGACAGTCCGGACTGCGGAGAGGATCATTGGTGCCCCCCTGCCAACCCTCCAGGACCTGTACTCTTCCAGAGTGAGGAAGAGAGCAGGTAAAATCATCACAGACTCCACTCACCCTGGACACCACCTGTTACCGTCAAGACAGCGACTCAGATCACTGGCCACAAGAACATCTCGGCACAGGAACAGTTTCTTCCCACAGGCCATTTCCTTCCTGAACAGTTAACACACCTCACAAGGCATATGCCTTAAGTGCAATACTCCCACTGTTTAGTGCAATATCCAACAACTCAGGTGATACTTATATGTAGATTTATTTATAATATTCAAAACACTGTAAATATGTTCATAATCTGTAAATCTGAAAATGTCTATTCTGACTAAACCCAACTGTGATACTTTTATTCTCATATATTTATATTTTTATTTTTTATTCTTATAATTTGTAGTATTATGTTTCTTGTTGTATTTGTATTTGTATATGTCCACTGGAAGCCTCAGTACCAAAAACAAATTCCTTGTGTGTGCAAGCACACTTGGCAATAAAGCTCTTTCTGATTTCTGATTTCTCAGTACTGGAGTAATGACTGCTGAAAATTCAGCTTTGCCATCACAGGAATAAATTACATTTTAAAATATATTTATATAGAAAAGGGTTATTGTCTGTATTACTGTTTTTACTGTATTTTTTTATCAAATAAATACAGCCTTTTTGATATTAATTATTACAAACTTTTGACAGGTAGCGTGTGTATATTTGGAACAACTCTAAGAATACAACTTGTGTTATGAATGGCATTCTCACAGATTTTGGAACTTAAAATCAAGATTGTGTAGCAGGCTAGAATCATTAGCGGCCATGTATTAGCGCATGTATGTTTCAGCCAAAAACATACACACATACAGACCTTTTGGACACTCTCCTTCACACTTTTCACATTTCTGTGATTCTTGTCCATCTGGGTCGACAGTGATGACTTCCTTGTTAAATTCAGGACAGACCATTGTACATGCCACTTCCATGGCCAAATAGTTATCTAAAGAAGTAGAAAGAACAGAATATACATAATAAATACATACAAAGAGAAAGAAAAGGCAAGACCTTTGGACATACAGCAAGATTGCATTGTTAGCTAATTAAACGTTTGACATACGGGGACACTGTTTAACACATGTGGCTCCAAAGCTGAACTTTTTGTCCTTGTTAGGTTTGGATTGGAAGGAGGTTGGGTCGTAGATGGTGGGTGGGGGGCAATTGTCTTTACACGTCCCACTGTCATTAAAGTGACGACAGGCCTAAACATGCAAAAATAAAGTGAAACAGATATCATTATATGTCAGTTAGACATGAATGATATAAATGCAATATTAATGATCTTTTTACCAGACAATCAGTGTCTTTTGGCCCCGTGCACCCAGCAGCACACTGCACATGACAGCAATCACTGGAATTTGGACCCTTACAGCGCCAACAGCCATATGAGCATTGTTCAGAGGTCACTACAGAGAAAGAGGTACACGCAATGGTGTATTATACATGTCTGACAAGATTCAGAATTGTCTCAGAGGAAGAATTCCATTACGTTTCACAACAAAACACAAATAGTTAGATACTTAATTTGGTTTATTTATTCTCTTATAGGGAATGCAGAATTGAACTGATCAGAAATTTTCTCTTGTATAAACTAGGTTAAATACTGTCAAAACAATTGCCAAACCAGATGTTTATTTTAGCAAAGCACCAAAAATTGTCCACCACATTAACTCATATAAAAAACATAATAAAAATTGACAAAAAAATGATATGATTATTATAATATATTGTATAAATTAGAGCATTTAGGGACATGAAAATGTATTTATTAAATATGAAATGGATAATCTTGATTCAATTAAACTGAATTCATGGCAAAAAACATTTTTTATCAAACAGGAAAAAATACAAATATGTCAATGACACTCACATGTTTGGCAGTCCTGATTTGTTTCTCCCCAACATCCACCGGACCCACAAGCAGAAGAACAAAGAGGACCTGAAAAAAGATCAATATTATTGAGCAATAACAAGTATGTGAAGCATTGAATAGTATAATGTGTAATGGGATAGTTCACTCACAGTTCTTTGGAATGTCTTGCAGGTGCAGCAGTTTGTTTTCAACTGTCATAACAGTGTCTTTCCAATTAATATTCCGAGGAAAGCAAAGTTGAGGATTTCCCCAAATATAAACCCCACCGAGCAGGATTTCTGTGAAACAGTCAATAATTTTACTCACAAGGTTCCGTTTTCATGACTGTACAACAATCCTTTAAAATAAATGTATACAGAATGCAAACACAAAGAGAAATTTAATTCTAGTCAATTAAATATTTTGGACCTGAGCATAAAGAAGTCAATAAGAAGTCACGTGATTGAGAGTTTTGAGTCAGGGGAAAACATTTCCCATTATACAGGGTAGAGCCCTGCACGGGCCTCAAATCTAGGCCCGAGCCCGGCCCTGGCCCGAGACGCTCAGGCCCTAGCCCAACCCGTGTCCGACAGCTCATCAAAATGATCAGCCCGACCTGAGTCCGAGCCCGTTTTCTTTTTTTCTTTTTTTTCTTTTTTCTCATTACACAGCGACAGCCTGCCCTATTTGCAGCCATTAAAATAGGTCTGTTTTGTTAGTTATGTTTCTTTTCATTTATTTATTAAGTTAATTTAGACAAATGTTTGGAGCATTTTTTTTTAAATGACGACCAAGCAGCCGAGCCGACAGCGAGTAAAACATGTTTGATCAATTTAACCTCTCAAATCAACGCTACAATAAAATCCATAGATATAAAACACTTAAAGCATATCACACAGACATTTAACTTAATAAATGTTTATTTATTAAACCACAGTGAGTAAAACAAAATTTTTTTTAAATAATACTGAGGCAGGCTCAGGCTGCTCGCAGCGCTCGCAAACGAAATGAGCAATAGCCTACAATCTAAACAAATTAAATTAAATAAATTAAAAACAAACTTGCAGGTTATGTTACCTCAAAAATGCACCACAGAACATGGCCATTCTTTTTTCCAGTAGTTTCCAACAGTTAAACGAAAATAAAGTCCAATCAAACGAAAAACATCAGTAGCCTAGTTTCCAACAGTTAAACGAAAATAAAGTCCAATCAAACGAAAAACATCAGTAGCCTAGTTCCAACAGTTAAACGAAAATAAAGTCCAATCAAACGAATAACATCAGTAGCCTAGTTTCCAACAGTTAAACGAAAATAAAGTCCAATCAAACGAAAAACATCAGTAGTTTCCAACAGTTAAACGAAAATAAAGTCTAATCAAACGAAAATTAGAACAGTCTCTCACTGTTTTCTCTTAATATTCTCCATTTCACATGAGGTGAATCGCGGGTCACGCAGCTCGCGCTGATGAGAAGTGTGCGTGCGTGAGACTGTCATCTCAGTCATATGTCAGTGTAATTATAAGATAGGTTAAAAACTGGTTATGAAATGTCTTTTTATGTTTGTTTTTCTATCGTCGATGTCAACTTCTCATATTTTCTTTTAATTAATGTCTAAAAATATAAAAAGGATAACCCAAAAAAGGCCCGAGGCCCGGCCCGCATGTGAACTATGACGTGAAAATTGGCCCGAAGCCCGGCCCTAGGGGCGTAAATAAGTCGGGGCCCGTCGGGCTCGGGCTGAAATGCAGGGCTTTAATAGAGGGTCGCCATCTCTTAATTACGGTAATTATGACATGGCGTGAACGCAGCATAAGCTTGTTGTTTTGGTTCAGGAGGAACACCTTCCTTACCTGTAAGACTCCTGAGGCGTAGTTCTCTCAGGCCGAGTTCCACCTGACTGTGGTTGATGTTGTTATGTACTGCGAGAGCGTAGCTGGAGTTATACAGCTGACTGCCTCGTATGATCCGCAGATTGTCCAGAGGAACTGAACGCACTGAGACGTGAGCTATCAGCACATACCCCTGAACCTCCACAATCTCCTACAGACAAACATGAACATCCTTTCATTTTCATAATTTTATTGACATTTGAGACTCATTATTAGTGACTGACTTAAAGGATTAGTTCACCTCAAAATGAAAATTTCCTAATAATTTACTCACCCCAATACCATCCAAGATATCCATGTCTTTCTTTCCTCAGTGGAAAAGAAATTAAGTTTTTTGAGGAAAACATTTCTGGATTTTTCTTCGAATAATGGACTTCAATGACAACCAGCGTTTTGAAGTCCAAATCAATGCAGTTTCAAAGGTCTTTGAAGTGCTTGAAACGGCTGTGCATGATCGCAGCTGAGGATGAGAGTCTTATCTCACAAAACGATAGGTCATTTTCAAAACAACAAACAACGGCATCAGGTTGAAAGGTCACTGTCGATGTCGCGGTACAGTGACCTTTCAACGTGATGACGTAGTTCCTGGCGCATTGCAGATCAGCTCAATCCAAACAATTGTAGTTAAAAAGTATATATATATATTTTTTTTAATGACCTATCGTTTCGCTAGATAAGACCCCCCTCCTCAGCTGCGATTGTGCACAGTCAGTTGAAGCACTTCAAAGACCTTTGAAACTGCATTGATTTGGACTTCAAAACGCTGGTTGTCATTGAAGTCCATTATTTGAAGAAAAATCCAGAAATGTTTTCCTCAAAAAAATTAATTTCTCTTCCACTGAGGAAAGAAAGGCATGGATATCTAGGATGGCATTGGGGTGAGTAAATTATTAGGAAATTTTCATTTTGAGGTGATCTAATCCTTTAAATTAAAAGAAATCCTATTGTTCTTATCAGTTTTGTAAGAACTTGTGAATCTTACTAAAACCAAATTACATTTAAAGGCAAACTTTTACTTGAAATAGGATGTTAGGATGGGTCATTCCTGTTATGCAGAACCCTTTAAGCCTTGAACTTTTTAAAAATGATTATGCCTATGACAGTGGCGGCTACAGGTATTTCAAAGAGGGGAAGCTCATTTTCATTATTTCATTTATAAATAATATACATCATTCAGGGGCGAAAATTTCATCAAAATGTTGGGGGGGACAATAAACATAACAATTCTCAAGAGCAATTTTTGAAGGGGACACCAATAATACAGGCAAAATTGTACTTGCAAGGATACGTGTACACCGAGGAAAGCCTTAACGTAGTACTATTATTAGTGTAGCATGGAGACCGTCCCAGTATTCTTCTTCTCAAAGTTTCTTTCTGGTTTAATGAAAAAGCTGACTAAATTTACCAAAAAAATTCTTCAAAACCATACATTTTTTTGTAAATAAGTTGTTTTGTGTAAACAACTTATTTACAAAAAAAATGTATGGTTTTGAAGAATTTTTTGGTCAATTTAGTTAGCTTTTTCATTCATTAAGCCACCAAAATACAATGGATTTTTTTTTACATACCTTTAGAACAACCGAGTCAAGCCCAGTGTAGGCTATAGTGTATATTGTGTATAGATGATGTAGAAAAAGTGACACAATTTGACGCAACTGAGATGACGGGAACCATGTTTTATTTACTACGGAAAAGTCGATTGGGGTCATAGACCCCAAAGATAAATGAGGGTTAAAGTAGCATTTAGATGTTTTTACACAGACATAAATAATATTATGACGTTTTAAAAATAAAATGTTAAATATTTATATTTGAAATGATTTAAAACATGAAAAGATACTTTAAATGTGAAATTAAAACCGCCAGTAGGAGGCAGTAAGTCACTGTTAATGAGTAAGTCATTGAGATTCATTCAACTGATTGTTCAAAAAGCTGATTCATTCAGTAAGGAAACACCTCGGTGTGTTTCTTCAGTGCTGTGGCTTACTTTTCAACTATTTTCGTTGGTAATATGGTGTCTAAAATGTACATCACTTAATATTAACTTCTTGTTTATTAAACTTGTATAAATCAAAATCACATTTGTTATCATGCTGATATCTGGAGAAAAACTGCACTCTTCGTGTGATATTATATTAGATTAACATATCATATTATCAACTATAATATTAAATTATATAAACCGACTAAATCACAGTGAAAGGGTTAAAATCTAAATGCGCACCCGGACTAGTCTAATCTACAAGACTGACGTTACATCACGTAGTGCGTAAACTCTATGGGTGTGGGTGGATATACTGTATTAAACAAGCTAGGTAAACGCAGACTGTATTAAACAAGGGTAAGTTAACGTTAAACGTTATAATCGCTAACATAGCAGACTACATCAGTGACAAAAGTGCATTGGTAACGTTACACTGTACACAATCATATATTTGTTTTTTGACATGATTTATTAATGACTCAGCATCATCTATATTAAAGAGAAAATAATCACTTCATCCGATGTTTAAAGTGAATAAAACATTGACTTACTGGAGTTCCACAACTACTCAAAAACTTAGTTCATCTCTCCCGCCACCGGAATGTGTGTGTGTCGGTGGTGAGGTAAAAGGGGCGGAGGCAGTGGACCAAAGCACTGTGAGGCAAGGGAGGGCGGACTCAAAATGTTTAAAACGGTTTTTTGTTGTTGCCCCGTTTGCATTTGTATTATTTTATTTCTTAAACAATTATTTTAAGAATATATCATTATTTTATTTACAACACACATATTTTAATGATATTTTAGGGGGGACAACCCTCAGATAGGGGGGGTCCTGACCCCCCCGACCCCCCCGCGATTTCCGCCTATGACATCATTATTTATTTTTTATATGTACACCCATACATGTTAGTAATAGTATATATATTATATAATGTGTGTGTGCATAAACCGTTTTCTTAATTCATTTATAAATAATATATTTTATTATTGTTTTTGGTTGTTGTTTTTTTGGTTGCTAATAGATAAATAAATTGAAATCAGGTCGACAATATTAGCACTGTCTGTCGTGCAGTTTGCTAGCTGGCTAGTTCCATATGAATGAATGAACAAACTATCTAAAAAAAAAAAGGTATTAAACTCGACGGAGGAAATGACGGAGGAAATTAGGTTAAACTGAAACAAGGAACGTGGTGTATAATTGTGTGAAACGTATGATGAAAATTGGCAAGCAATTTCGCGAAGCAAATACCAAGAAATAGGCTGCTGCAGTTTGTCTTTCGACTACACTTGAAAAATCCGCGACGGGACTGACTGACTTTTTATAGTACTAAATCGCTGTCAATCAAAAGACCCTCCAATCATCACGCGGAAGCCCGGAGTCCGGGCCAGCCCACTCCTCATTCACCCGCAGAGACGCTGAGCGTCCGTGGGCGGGACTTAATCGGAGCATTTATCCAATGACCGTCTAGTTTCGAAGCACTGAAAAAAACTGTTTAAAGCAGCCCCATGGAAGTCAATGAACAGGGAAATGCACTGTGACGCTTCATGAATGTATGAGAAGGAAATCGAGTCAGCCGACCTGTTATGTTGTTGATTCCAAACGAACTCGTCTTCGAGATTAACCTGTTCTAACGCATTTTTAGTCAATAAAATGTTAACAGAATAGTACACATTTGACCACTAATTTTTTGACATTATAGGGGAAGCTGAGCTTCCCTTGCAGTCTTAAAGAAATCGCCACTGGCCTATGAAATGTAAACTCGAAGTATCTCTATAAAAGGGTATTGCAGACTTTCAGAAATATGCTCTGGTCAAACTCAGGCACACACACATTATTCATTATGATGTGATTATTTACACAATGGCAAGAAAATGAACAGGAGTTTGGAAATGCTTGAGCACCAAAGAAATATAGCTGCTGTATAATAAAGAGCTACCCTAACACACACAAACACATGACAGTCCCGTACCTGCAAAAAGGAGAGGTCTGGAGTTCCCTGCAGATGCGTGATCTCCAGGTTACCATGAACAACTTGACAGCCCGTGTACAGCAGCCTGAGCATCTCATAATGATTCTCAAGACTGGAGGGTAAAGCCAGCTTCATATCTGTCCCAAGACATACTGAAAAGTAAAACACAGACACACACATCAGCAGGGCTGTTTAAAATTATGTCGTGAAGGCCTCTGAGTTTCTGTGTGTATGTGATATGACGAATGATTTTATCAAATGAAATGGTGAAATGCTCATTAAGTGACTCTTACAGCAGCTCTGCAGATGAAATTCATGCGTTCACGTACTCATATAGTGACACCACAGGAGAATAAAGTTCAGCACTTACTTCAGCAATAAAAAATAATTAAATTTCGGTGTAAAGTCATTTTTGCTTGATTGAATTGGATCATTGCAGCCGCAAAGACCCTGGTTAATAAAGTGAGATTAAATACATAAAGTATATTTGTATTATTTAACATATTTAATTATTGCAGGTTTGTGTAATATTCTGAGTTTGCATTTTACTGTTTTTATTCATTTTGAGGAATACTGAATCTGTTTCTGTGCAAGTGATATGAGTAAATGCATGCTCACATTTAGTCTAGAACAACAATAACCATCATGTTTACACAGATCACACAACGACTCAGCATCTTACTCACGATTCCTCTCGACATGGGGATAGGAGAGCTGACAGTCAATAAATGGGAAAACAAAGTACCTTGCGTTATTTATTTGAAAAAGTAACTCAGATATTTTGTTGTAAATTTAAAAGTCATGCATTATTTTACTTGATACTTGAAAAAAGTAATCTCATTACGTAACTCGCGTTACTTGTAATGTGTTACCCCCAACACTGTGTACTGTTGCGTTATAAAGTTATAACCATTAGTAAGAAGGGTATGAATGTAAAATACATATTACACGGGGGCTAAAACCGTTATACCGCATGAACTGGTATACCACTCAGCACTACATAAACTAAATTAACAATTTTAAAATGAACAAAATGGAAATTAAACTCAGAGTACTGCCTACAAAGTCTGCATTAATATCACTTTACATGTTTTGTAGAGGAAAATAACACCTTAAAGGCACATGATTTGTTTCTTTTACAGTCATGACTACTGTCCTCCAGTCTTGGCTTAATCACACTGCTACTCTGTGCAGGAGACTGTAAATAGATGTGTTTGGCACTCACTCTGAGTGTCCATGTCATGCCAGAGAGTGTGCATATGCAGCGCTGTACTGAGATTTGTGCATGTGTGTGTCAATTCACAGATGATTTATTGTAAATCATCATTCACAGATGATTTATTGTAAGTCACTATATTCAGTGCACTGTAAACTGCAGGCTAGAATTTGACAATAGACTGACAACAGTCCAAAATCATTTCTATTACACCTCTACGAGTTCAATGAGCACACATTTCTCATGTAGCCTTTTTGTTGATTTTTTGATGTTTAAAGTCAGTTAATTCCAGGGGCCGGTTGCATGAACTGCTTAAACTAGTTGTACAAGTTAGTCGTCTCATTTTTTTCTTTAAGACTGGTCATAACTTTTTAAAGTCAGTTACATAAAAACACAGATTGGCCTCATTTGAATCTTAAAAGTAAGACTGATTACCCAGTGGATAACTGCTGATCAGAATAGTTCTTAAGACAGACTTAACACGGTGGTTTTGATTATGCAACTGCGGCAATGAAAATTTGCAAATAAAGGTTTTTTTTTTTTTTTTGGATGAGCTATTGTATGAGACATTATTGAAAGAGCTGTTTTGTGTAGTAACATAAGTAACATGGATGCATGCTGATGGGACTGAGATTGAATAATAAGTCACTATTTCCTCCTGTTCACACTTCCTTTCCAAGTTCCCTTCCTCCTCTTTCATCATCCTAACATTCCCTCGTCTCTGTGCATGTGTGTGTGTGTGTGTGTATAGAGGCCTTGAACTGAAAACAACTCTATTCGTCCATGTCTCTGGCAGGCTCTGTTCTCTTTCTCTCTCATTGTACTTCTGTTTCTACATAATGATTTTTTACTCTTACTCAAACTTATTTTAGACTGGCTGAAGTGTTATTATACACCACAAACGTTTCGCCAATGACATCCAAACCAACAGGTTTACAAACACACACACACACACACACACGTATGCTCCGAGTACCTCTGAAACCCTCTACAATGCAAGCATATGTGACCAAATTTCACGAGAGACAACTAAAACATTTTCTTAATTAACCCATGGCTAAATGATTACAGTACGATTAAAGTTGCCTGTAATTGAGTTAGAGGCCAAAAATAAGTATAGCATAGATATAATTTCACGAGTTTCACACAAATAATCAGATTAAAAGAAGTATGCGTAGATGGCTCCGAGCTCAGTATTTTGGCCCAAACCCAGAGTACTCCCCTCGTATCCCTCCCTGGCTCTGATAGGAACCAGCCAAGAGTGAGGAGTCGGGGTAGCGGAGGGCTGCTGAAAACTGTCAGCAACGTATAGGCCTCCTCTCGTGCTGATTGGATAAATCATTTGAACGTGTTCCTCCCGAAACGTTAATAAAACATCATTTCATTGCCTGCTTCATTGCATGCGCACTCACCGTGAGAGAAAAACAGAGCACATGCAGGGCTCGTTGACAGAACTGTCAGACCGGAAATATTATTATTGTAACAATTAACTGTATTTAAGAAAGTAAAATGATAATGATAATTTAAATTCCAATACTTGTGTTATTTTGGTGAAAAACATTAGAGCACTCAAATATGACACTCAACCATAGCCTACTTCATTGACGTGAAAACAAACCTCATTGGTTCTTGCGGAAACTCAAATGTGAAATAGATTTTATTTTTTTTATTTTAATGATGAAACAGAATACACTTTTTTTTTAAATCACAAATACCAAGTGCATAGGCTTTCTAGCATTAATATTAGCCTACTATAGCAACATTTTAGTTAAGGACAGTCTGTTTCACAAAGTCACATATTGATTGGCACATTTGACAACAAACTTCCCACGCCATGAAGAATGCAGCTCTACCAAGTAGGATACAGGTATGATGAAATATTGTTTTCAAGTTTAGAGGGCAAAGATAACTGGACGTAGTTAGTTGATTTTTTTCTCTGTATTGTTATTAATTGTCACCGGTAGCAGTTCTGGCTGTTCTAACTTACCATAAAAATATGCATCTGTTAGTGTTACGTGTTAGTGAAGCTCTTCTTTTCATAGAAAAGCAGACAATTAATTACTTTTGGTGGTGGTGGTATCATCATGGCAACTTGTCTGTATTCATGATAAAGCCGCTGAAATTGTGCATCTAAGACATATTTATATCTGGTGGTCAAAAACATGGTTATTTCATGGATATACGTAGATAAGTAGAATTTTCTAATATGTTGGCCTAGGCAATTTTCCTTTTTTGTTTTATGTAGCAATATTATTCAATGCTCTACCATCTGTATGTACTCAGTAGTTTTTAGTTTCATAATTGTAGCAGAAACAGGTGTGTTTACAGTCTGAAAAAAAACTTAACTGGGGGTACATTATGGCATCACCCCCTTTCGATACTTCAGACGCCCCCTCTTCAGTGCTCTGCATGCTGAACCTCATTGGCTCTTGCGCGTCAAGCAAGCATGTTTGACTTTGAGCATGTTTGTTTACCAAATTTGAGTGCTCTATGCACGTTCGCTGAACGGTGTTCAATGTGAATAAAAGCCTAAATTAAATCGGTTTGTCATAAAGCGATCGTGTCTCTTCAGAAGACTTGGATTAAACCGCTCAATTCATATGAATATCTTTAGCGATCTCTTTATGAAAGTTTTGCGTACGTGTCAGAGTTTTGGGAGAATATACCTTGAAGAGAAGGACAGAAATCATTAAGATTTCATTAAAAATATAATCTTATGGGTTTGAAAGGACATAAGGGTGAGTAATTGACAGAATTTTCATTTTTGGGTGAACTATGCCTTTAATAACAGGTACTCCAATAAAATTTCAGTCAAATTCTGCTTACAATGTTGTGTTTGTTTTTATTTTTTCTGTGCTTTAAAACATGCAGTAACAAACTGACACAGTAAGCGTTGTATGTAATAGCAAAACAAGAGCTCATATACACATTCCTTGTCATTGGAAACTTGTTGTGTCACACGGTGTAAGAGCTGCTCTTGGTCTCTAGAAAAACAACATAAGAGAGACAGATTGAATTTAAATCAGTGCTCTTTACCTGTGCAGTGAGTAAATTCACCACACCTACTCTTGGCGTGCGGCCAGACAGGAAGTACAGTGTGTACTTCACAAGCGTGTACTCAATAGGTTTTCAGCTGCCAAATTCTTTTAACCGCTGCTGTCACGGAGACTGATCTCACAGACAACAACAATACAGAAAACAGAGTGCAAGCTGACATTTACAGCGACCAAAGATCAACTGCTGTCTACTAGGTCCTGACCTTGGTTATAATAAGAGAAATACCAAAGATCTTCCCAAGACAACCATTACGACCCTTTATCACTGCCCACAGGAACAGGGTATCCAAACGGGCTATTATCACATTGACCGTGTCCTCTGGGCATTGACCTCAAATACTGCTGAATGGACAACCAGTATTTGCATCAAAATCGATAACACTTTCAATAACACAGCGATGACAAAAACACTCAACTAAAGGGAACATTTAAGTGCACAATGACAAATGAATTCAATTTTTAAACCAAGGGCATAAACAAAATAGTTTCAAGTGTTGGTCACTAACATAGTGTATAATACTGTATGCAAAAACACATTTTCCTTATTCATTCAAATACACATGTAACAGCTTTTTACAAAACATATCAGTGCTTTTCTACATGCATATTCTATTCTTGCTCTCTTGCACATAGTCAGTCACACAACAAGAATTACTCAACCGACAGGAAGAACAGGATTTGGATGAGAACTTGTGTCTCTGTTTGTGAAGCGTGTATCACTCTGTTCCGACACACTGCTACACGCATACCAAAATACTGATGGGATGCACGTATGCATATGCGAGCATTCCTGATGAGATAATGAACTTGAACATACTTTACATGTAGAAGCTTTCCTGCAGGTACTCAAACACAACGTGCACCACACAACAACAGCCTGCTTGCACGACTGTTGATGAATGCATTAATCAGTTTGGCTAGTTTATCTAGATTTTTTCTTATATGGGTTTGATCTTTTTTGTGGTGAGGCTTTAGCTGTTCATTTTGCAAAGTAAAAACCTCTTGAAAAATATTTTTAAACATTCAAAATTGATCTAGTCTTGGATTTAGAGCCTCTACAGAGACCATAGTGACCCAAAGCTGTGATTGTAAATACATCAAAAACATTATTTACAGCAACTTTTTTATTTGATCTGTAAGACCCTTTTTGCGCCGTTTGATATTGTCAGATGTCTTTTTTTTATGCGCATCAAGGAATTTATTCAGTAAATGTGTTTCACATTTTTTTTTGCACATTTTGGCGTGTCAATCCAGCATTTTTTTTGTCATTTTCATTGTGTTTTGAGACTTGGGCTACATCCACGTTAATCCGGATTCATTTGAAAACAGCGTTTTCGTTTTGAAATGCTCTCCGTCACACTAGCGTTTTTAAGCGGTTTCCAAAAGTTTCTCGTCCACACTGAAACGTCAGAAAATGGTTAATTCCCCTTACTGCGCATGCGTAAGCCCTCATAAAAGCTCACTAGATGATACAGACAGAACAAAAAGATCTCACGCAATTTTTTTGGCAGTATCATTTTATTTAGCAAAATATCTCACCATTCACTGATGTGTCCAGGGCGCACTCACTCACCATTATATGGTTGCTCTAAAACACAACTGGAGGCCAAAAAGAAGCATTTTCAAACAAAAACGTATTAGTGTGGACAAGGCCTTGGAATGTAGGACAAAAATTAAATAGCAGCACAAACATTCTGCTAATATATATTATATTTATTTATAAAAAAAATATATATTTTCTGTTCCTTAGAAGAAAAAATTTAAATCTATTTGAAACAACATAAGAAATTAAATGATGACAGAATTGTCATTTTTGGAAGAAATTATTTCATTAAGACGCATCTCAAAAATTATATGCTAGCTAAAACTGTGAGGGAAACTATCTGAATCATCTGCATGAAAAATAGTTTTCTATTATCTATTAGCCTATAAAAGCACGACAATCACAATATAAATGTTTCCATCTTTGCCATGTCAGTGAACAGTGCAAAAAAAACAGATGCTGATACTCTTTTCCAGTCTTATCATCCTTAATATTAAAGTCTTCATTTATCGTGACGTAACCCTTAACAAAACTCAGACTTGTGTTTCATCAAAACAGAGACAAGAACATTTCCTCCTGGCTCTAATGAGTTACAAATTTGACTGCTATTCCCTCTAAAAAAAACACATATATTCGAACTATTCGGACATCTGGTTGCGCATTTTGTCAATGACGCGCATTACGTCAATAACAGGACAAATTAATACAAAGAGACATAACTACACTATATGTAGTTTATTTAAGTTTAAAAATATTTGACAACGTATTAACTTACACAAAAACAAGTAAATCAACTAATGGCCAAGACCGCAGACCTTACTCTCGCTCTTGCTCGCAGGCACTCTCTCTCTCTGTCTCGCCCTCACCCTCACGCTCTCTGCACATAACGGTTTAAATGAACAACAATAAACAAATGTTGAGTGCTGATCAAGAGTTTTGTGCAAGCAATTAAAGGTTGCGACTCTTGTCCTAAATATAGCAGGCTTCATTCAGTGATTGAAACAAATATTATTAACATTAATTGAAGTTTTACAGTTTATAGAACCGACATTGAACGCTCCAAGCGAGCTGTGCTGTGGTAAACTCTTTACTGTCTATGGGTAAACTGCTGCTATAATGGCTATTTCCCCTTGGCGGTCTCTGACGTGTAGGATGTAATGCTAGCTCATTGGCGCACACGTTGGAGGCGCCCGCGCCATTGGATGTGCAGTTGCCGCAGCACAGCCAATGAGTGAGCCAGACACTCACTGTGCTAGCTGTGCAGCTGGAAAATGCGTTTTACATTTTAAGCTTCAGAATTTTGCCACTCGCAAAGCAGACAGCCGCGCCTCTGCTACCGCGGGCGTGTTTTTCCACATTCGAATATTAATTTTCACCTTCGAAATTTTGTTTTTTAAAACTATTCGAATATATATTCGAATTTAGAATATTCGTTGACAGCCCTAACCCCAACTGACAATAATGTGTTGTCTATTATAAGTGAGCTGCAGTTGTGTCGTCTGCTCTTAATGCTCCAGTCCGGTGGATTCTGATTGACTGTCAATTATCATTCATCAGCTGAAACAAATCATTCTATAAGTGATTCCAATGATATCGGAATGTCTGTGTCATTGACGTCTCTATTATTGTAGAATTAGAACGATTATTAAAACTTTATAGTTATTCATCGTCCTTGGTGTGAAAGGGCCTTTACTCTGATAATAACTGTTGATAAAGATCCTGAAGGCCAGTAAGCGTGTGGTGACACTTTTCAGCTAAACCTAGGGGGCTTTTAGCATTGCTAAAAGCCCCGTAGGTTCTGAAACACTCAACAATGAAACACGTAAAGCATATCTAAGACAGCTCTGTACACCCGCAACAACTGATAACAAGGACAAGCCCACCGAGCACAGCAGTGGACCAACTCTTAGTTTAGTAACTGAACACACAACATGTACTTATGCATATGCAGAATCAGATGGCAAAAGTTTGACAGGGACTGGTTTTGCTAAGTTTTGAGAATTGGAGACGTGGTCACATTACGAAAAAAAGGTCCCATGACAACAATGTCCCATGCAAATGTCCCAATGCTATTGTTCATGGATTCTGCTTGTCAACAAGACAATGTTTCTTGCAGGCTGTTGACAATCTGAGCACCTCAAGGATGTTTAACCCTTTAAAGTCAGTGACATATGAAAGAATAGTCAGATTTTTTTTTTTTTTTATGAAACACTTCATCAAAAATATTGAAAAAAAAAATGCATATGTGATTTTTGAATACAATATTTGATACCTGAAGCTTTTGTGGCTCATTCAGTATAGGAGAATATGGAGAGAAAAAAAACTTTTTATCCAGAGGACCAAACTGAGAAAAAAATATGCAATTTGTTGCAGTTGCTGGCATTTGTATAGCCAGAAAGTAAGATGAAATTAGCAAATTAATGTAAATAAATTATATTACAGAATTAAAATGCATATAAATATCAGTTGTCACTCTATATCTCCCAATAATATGTCTCAGTTAGAAATATATATATATATGATTAAAGCTCATAAAAGATAAACGTTTTCAAGATCAAAACTCTGTAGCTTTATGGTGGGGGGGGGGGGGATATATATAGTGCAATGTAATAAAATGATAATTGAGAGATGTACAAATAAATGTTCCTCAAAAACCTGATTTTTAAAAAATAAAATAAAAACAATAATGATGTATGGATAATCAAGTAACTAAGTTGCTTTAGTCCATATCTTAAAATAAAATATCTAAAAATATTACTGATAATATAAAAGATTTTATGTTCTATTTACTTTATAAAAATCCTTAAAGATTTCACAGCAACAAAAAAGAAAAAGAAAAAAAAAACCTGTACCATGACCTGAAGGGGATTTTTTTAAACAATTTTACTAAAAGGCACAACAAAACTTTTTTCAGCAAAGTCTTGATCATGTCGACAATTTAGATGCCTTAGAAACATGAAAAAAATCAAACTGAAATGCAGACACATTTGTTTTGTTACGTATGTAATCAGAAGCTGACAGTTACACAGAACTTTAAAACAAACAACCCTTGGAACAACTTTCAGTGAGCAGGAAGGAGTGTATATGATTTCCTAAGAAAATATGAATTATTTCCATCACTGAGTGTACAGTTCACACAGAGAAATTAAAAGAAATTCAATGTGTAGATCTAGGTTTAAAAAAAAAACAATAATAGTTTATGACAGTGGTATTTTTGTGTTATACAGAGAATGAGAACTACAAAGTTTAAACTGCTATTAAACCTCCCATCAATTCAGGTTTGTACACGATTTTTGTTAATCTCTGTGAGATCGCTGAATCCATTGTTTTACGGTCTGATGTATAGCCTACATACTGGCCTTCTCTGTCATATCATATGTGCTATAATAATAACATAAA
Organism: Gila orcuttii; assembly: GCA_026230005.1. Lineage (NCBI taxonomy): Eukaryota > Metazoa > Chordata > Actinopteri > Cypriniformes > Leuciscidae > Gila > Gila orcuttii. The sequence goes on from JAPDVR010000017.1 coordinate 10,833,240, forward strand.
CAAAAAAGTACAAAAACATACCATGGTTTTACTTTGGTGTCTTGGACATGTTTTATGTTGTTATGTTCATGATAATACCATGGAATTACTGCACTTATAGTCCTATGTAAATGGTTATTACTAACAAAGTACAATAGTAATACTATCTCAAACTATCTCAAACTACACACTACTACTACCATGGTACTACCACTGTACATTTGCGTGTCTGCTACTACTATTTATTAATTAATTGCTATTTTTATTATTGATATTAGCAGCACCGACATCTTGATCATTTTGATGTTGTTGTTGTCCTGTGTTCATGACCCAATTGATTGCTTTTGTATTATTACCTATTGTTAAAATAATAACTTGTGTGTCATCGTCATTATCATGTTGCTGTTCTGTGATTATGACCCATTTAATTGTTATTCAATAATTATATTTTTACAAATTTTGTTTAGTATTAATTTTTTTTGGTTAACAGGAGGGTGTCATTAATATTTCATAAATTCAAGATTTAAAAAAAAATGTAGTCGGCAGTTCTTTTTGTATATTGGCTTAATTTTAAGATACGGAGTTGTGGCCATTAAACTCATGAACTGTTGGCTGTCAGGTTTCAGCGCTATTGTCATGCAAAAGCTGCAAATCAAGTTTGTGCGACATACTTCACCTACGACTAATGCGTTAACAGTGTGAGAAAAAAACACTGACGGGATTTTTTTGTTGCTGTTGCTGAACTTATCCACTTTAAATTAAACTAAATTAGTTAAATTAATACAAGTTTAAATTGTAAAGTTGTTTATTCTAGTAAAACAAAAACTCGACGGACAGTCGCGTGAAAATGCAGTGGGCCCCGCGCCGCGTCTTGATCTGTGTATATGGGGTGTCAACCGCTTGAGTAGCACAGTTTCAACACAAGAATGTCCCCAGCTGCTGTTTGTTCGTGTTATACTCGTTTTCTGCTCAGTAACTATTATATGGGAATTTGTGGATAGTTTGGGAATGTGTGGAGATGACCCACCTTCTCTCCCTGTAGCGTCTGTAATTCCCAACAGCAGCAACAGGACCCAGACGAGCCCAAAACTTCCGTCCGCCTCCATCGATTAGTCCTCCATTAGTTAATAGTCCTCCAATTCATACCCAGATCTCGAATATGTTACACAGATCCACCTCGTGTAGTTTCGACGCTTTTAATATACCTGTTTTCTTTTTTTTTGTAATTTCCCGAATACCAACAACTTCCTGGCAGGAGGGAGTGCGCCCGACTCTCCAGTCAGTGTGTGTGCATGTGTGCTTGTGCCATAATGCGCGCGCTCCCGCGGAGGAGTGGCAGTACAGATTGACTCCAGCCCAGCAGTTGCAGCAGCTCTCCTGACACATTCAGAACCAGTCACAATGAGCTTTATTGCCAAATATGCTTACACAGAAGCTTCCAGTGCACAGACAGAACGACAGTGACAAGACAGATAATACAAATAAATATATTAAAATACATAATAAACAATAGACAATATACATGTAAGTTATATATAAATGCAAGGGAATGTGAATAAGAAGCATGGTATGCTGAATAAATATAAGTATAAAAGAGTGTTGTGTATTGCACATGTTTATTGCTTAGTAGGGGCATTTAACTGTTCATGAGGTCCTGAGGTGCCAGGCTGTTCTGGTGCTCATCTGTCGGGGTCTGTGAGGGGTCCAGAGTGATTTTGCCAGACTTTTAACTCACTCTGGATGAGTACAGTTCTTGCAGAGTGGGAAAGGGTGTACCAATGATTCTCCCATCAGTCCGGACTATCCTTGGTTTGGTCTGAATTGGTTTGATTGATTTGATTCATGCAGACTAATTATGGAGTCGGGAGCAATTTTAACAAGGCCATGGCTAGTGGTCATATTTTTTAATTGCCGACTTTAAATAAAAAGCATATTGTTTTCAACAAAATTTGAACAATCATAAAACAATTAAAAAAAAAACTTTAAATATAAAACACAACACATAAAATCTATCCAACAACACTACATTTTCAGCCATTGTTAGCCCAAAATGTGCCAAACCTGTCCTTTCAACAGGCAAATTTCAACATTAAATTTTATCATAACTTGACTCTTTTCTGAATGTATGTTAACGTGTTACACAGCAGATGAGCCTCTTACAAAAAATATGATACTGAAATTTTAGAGACAGAATTCATACAAATATTTTAATTTAAGACAGTTCTGAATAAGGTGTTTGAAACCAACAACAACAACAACAAAAACACATTTGTGTCAATGGACTTTTGACTTCAGTAAGCCATTTGGGACAACTAGCCCCACTCTGGTCAGTTATTTCTAGCAGCTTATCATGTTCCTAATTAAATTCTATAGGACACTGTTAGATATCAGAAACTACTTGCTTCTGAGTAATATCTATTGTAATTTTACTAGTAGGCTAAGACGTTTTATTGAACTTTCTAATTACAAGAGAGTAATTATAGTAGACCAAAAGAATGAGCATTAGTATCTAATAAATAGTTACAAAAACTAGAATGGTAAACAATTAAAAAGTCCAATATTTAGTGAATACAGACAACTTTTTTTAAGTAGAGCTAAACTCACTACTGGATGAGCTATTAGTAAAAGGAAGAATTCATAACTTTGCTAGTTTTACATTTTTAGGAATAAATATTTGATCCTTGGAAAATGCAACCGTTCAAATTAGATTAACTGTTTAAACAAAAAAGTGAACATTTATTAATTAATTTCTTATTATCTTTTAAAAATTGTTTCCAAAATTGCTCTTTGGGGAATGTTTTTTTATGGTAACACTGCATTTCTACTTGCAGTGGCTGCTTTTATCAAAAGTCAATAGACATGGGGAAAATTCCAGAGAATGGCATGTGTTGCCAAAAGTGATCTTTTTTTCTCACATTGATAGTGAGTGTGTTTGTACCCCAAGCTCAAGCTCTGAGTAGGCAGAAAGAGGAGGAAGAAGAATAAACCTCTTTCATTCAAAACTATTGAGCGTCTTGTCACCTACATGACCCCTCGTAATACAGCCCGAGAGTGAGTAAACCTTACTCCAGTTTATCATATAGCTGTATATTTAATGTATTCTCAGTGTGCCTTTATCTATACCAAAGTAGATTTTTTTAGACAAATGCTTTTCCAGTCTTCTTCCAGTAGGCAATCAGGTGCTATTAGGCAGAGCATGAGTACATATTCAGAAAAGCATAATATACATCTATTTTTGCAGTATGCATATCTGGATAACCTGCTACATTTGTGAAAATACATACTATTTAAATGTAATAGACATACTAGTAAAAGTATCCTGTTCAATTTACTGTAAAAATAACTGCCAGAATCGGAAAAAATACTTTGACAATGTTTCCAGTATTACGGGATGGTATATTGGTGCTAAGAAACTAATAACCATATATTTCATTAAGTGATATAATCTTACTATACAAAATCTGAACTATAGTCCGTGAGGCGGGGAGAAAATTGGTATCAAAAAGGGCACCAATTCTAATGGTTATTTTTCAAAACAGGCATGCCCCCTGACCACAAAAATGCATGATAGCAGTGCCATGTAGGTAGCTTAAGCCTTAAGGTATGAAAAATACCAATTTTACATTTAAATGTGCTGAAAAATTCTAATTATGCAAACTAAATCTCAACATTGATAAACTGTTATATTGACATATCTATTGCTTTAGATCTTCTCTTTTATGATGAGATATCACTGTGAAATTAAAAATAAAATAAAATATATATGCTCTTTAGGACAGAAAATATACAACAAAATAAGGAAAATATAACACAATTTTGGAATTATATTAACACAAAATAATATTTTGTGCAAATATGGTTCAATATATCTCCCTTCGAACGGTCATATGTATTGCGTAGCTATACGCTATGGGGAACCAACCCAATCACGCTGTGCTATGATAAGAGCAACGACATCTTCTGATCTCAGGATGCTTGCATAAGGGTCCGAAGCAAGGGCCTTTTGGCATGACGTGTTGAACGGGCAAAAGCCCTAATTATGATGGGCCTGGCTCACTGAGGCTGACTTCATCACACAGAAAGGATATGTGAGGATATGAAAGTGACTTCTAAGTTATAAAACCTGGCGTAGATGGACTGCGAGGACCAGCCGGCCACTATACATATATCGCCAATAGATACTCCACTGGACCATGCCCAGGAGGAGGCCATGCCTCTAGTGGAGGGAGCTGTGATGCCTATGGGGCATTGCAGGCCCATAGAGGCATATGCTAAAGCCATAGCATCCACCAGCCATCGGCATAATCTTTGCTTTGTGATCAAGCACTGTGCGACCACCGAAGCTCATAAAGAGCTGCTCTGACTGTTTGTACTGAGCGGAGCGTCTGTACCGGGCAGGTGTAATTGCTGCTCATCTTCCGATGTGGGAAGAGCAGAGAGAGTGATCACTTGTGCTTTAAACAGGGTTGAATGAGTTTGGAGAAAAGTATCAGTGACACTTCATAGGTTTGTGTCCTGGTGACACTTCACATAGGTTTGGGTCCTGGTTTCTTGCTGAGCACTAGCCAGAGAACACAGACCACTTAAGAGCATAGAGGCGTCTGTGGACGGAGCTCTAGCCTCGTTGATTGTGCTCAGGACAATCAGGACAATCGCTGGGAGCTCCACTACCTCCCGTCGAGGGGCCACACATTGAGGGCCCATAGTTTGGGACAGGGGGTGCCAAATCTTCCTGTTCGCCTAGGTCTTTCCTCAGGGGTATTGGCCATGGGGCTGCTGTGAGCAGCAAAATCAACTCTGGGAACCAAGGTTGGGTCCGCCAGAGAGGGGCCACTAGTAGGACTGAGTGTCTGCCCTCCCTGATCCTCTTTATGACCTGAGGGAGGAGCAAGACTGGAGGAAAGGCATACAGGGGAAGGCTGGGCCATTCGTGGGCAAGCGCATTTTTGCTTTTCGAGAAAAATATTGGGCAGTTAGAGTTGTCTTTGGACGCAAAGAATTTGACCTCTGCCCTCCTGAAAACACTCCAGATAATTTGAACTGTTTGGGGATGGAGGGTCCATTCCCCTGGGGACACATTGCCCCGGGACAGCATATCTGCTTCCTGGTTCAGTTTCCGTGGAACATGCGTTGCTCTCAGCGAGCGCAGGTTGTTTTCTGCCCATAAGAGGAGACTTCTGGCCAGTTCGTACAGTCGTCTCAACCTGAGCCCCCCCCCCTGGCAGTTTATATAGGACACTACTGTTGTGTTGTCCGTGTGGACCAGGACATGGTGACCTGACAAACGTGGTAGAAAGGTTTTAAAACCACCAGCAATTCTAGCCAGTTGATATGAAACCGTCCCTCCGTGCTGGTCCAAGCTCACCCCTGACTCCAAGAGACTGGGTTTCGACCATGGCTCTGGTGCAGCCGTGGTTTACCCTGATATAGAGATGGCTTTAACTCCATGATTGAGGGGAAACCTGTGGTTTTAGCCAGTACTCCAGTATGTGTAGCATACTCTGCGGACGTACTTATGAAGCAGAGGCCATGAGGCCTAGCATCCTCAGAAAGGTTCTGTGGGGACTCTTAGGGTGTTCCCCGCTCTAAACGAGCTTGCGAGTCGCTGAATAGCCAGAGAGCGTTTGTTCGATAGCCACGCCCTCATTGCAAAATTCAGTCTTACCTGTTAAACGGAGGCATTTACAGACTGGTCTTAAGTTTAAAACAATGAGTTAAAGCTGTACACCACTATGTTTTCTGCAAAAAAAAAATCACAATAACAATATTTTTTAAACAAGTTAAAATTTCGACAAAATTCCAACCTAAATATCACCAAGTATGAATGTTTTGGTACCAAAAATAATTAATTATAGAAATAACCGACCGTAAATGGAATTTGCCAAATGTTTGGGGGGTCAAACATAAAACTGGTGATTTTTTTACCTTAAGCTACCCACTAAGAATTGCTATCATGCATTTTTGTGGTCCAGGGACATCCCTCTGTTGAATAAAAAAGAGTAGCATTGGTGCCCTCTTATGAGACAAATTTCTGAAATTTGGGGGTTTGCCTCACGGACTACTACCAAAATCTGCTTTTTACCATAAAGGGGCCAAATGTACGAATTTTCTTGTGTTTATCGCTTTTTTGTTGCCAATGTGTGAACAGCTTGTGACAAACTTAAAAAACAAGACCTTAGAGTTCTTTGGTGGTCCATGAAAGCATGTAGACTGATTTTTATGTGAAGGACTTGTGATGTTTTTCCGGGAAAATCAAAAAATATGTGATTTTTAAACGCACTCCCGAGAGCCTCACTTCTGTTCTGTGACACATAAAACTAATGCTTATACAATGTGCAGGATAATGCCTAAAGAGCTATTCTGTAATGTAATGTATATGAAAAGTGATTAATTTAAATTAATTTAGTCAAATCTGTAGTCTTTAGTCTCAAATATATTTTATAATCAAACTATCATAACAGTGTAATTTTGATTAGCCTACCTTCTCTGTTGACACGATGCTGGTAAATTGCAGAGCTTGTGCCGTTGCTCTCAGCTGCATGGACGTCGTCTGGATGTTCGTTGACTCTATATTGCTGCAAAGGTATTTCCAACTTCTTTTTACTTCTAAGCAAAGAACAAAAAAGAATTTTGCCGTGAGTATATCAGGATTCGGGAACATAAATCATGTTTAGTCTCTTATAAGCTATGTCCACGAGCAATAAGTTGCTGGCTGCAGTTCACATAATGGCCACCGGTCTCACTAATTACAAGAGCCGCTAATTTCCTGACCGCCTGAGACGTTGTTATATTATTAGCCAGCAGCCATATCACACTATAGCCCAAGACTAATTGCCCACTGAAGCTAAGCAGGGCTGAGCCTGGTTAGTACCTGGATGGGAGACCTCCTAGGAAAACTAGGTTGCTGTTGGAAGAGGTGTTAGTGAGGCCAGCAGGGGGTGCTCACCCTGTGGTCTGTGTGGGTCCTAATGCCGTATAGTGATGGGGACACTATACTGTAACAAGCACCGTCCTTCGGATGAGACGTTAAACAGAGGTCCTGACTCTCTGTGGTCATTAAAAATCCCAGGGGTGTAACCCCAGCATCCTGGCCAAATTTGCCCATTGGCCTCTGTCCATCATGGCCTCCTAATCATCCCCATACATACTTATTGGCCCTGTCCCAAATGGCGCACTTCATGTGGACTTTTGGTCTCCTGGACTTAAATTGCGCGTGCTCACTGGATCTACGAGTCCGTGGGCCGTCCCATTCATCATTTTAACGCTCTGAAGTGTGCTCAGCAGTGCCCCCTTTGTACCCTTGAAGCGGTCTTCCGCGAAGCCCGCATGGATGCAGGCTCCACACACTTTAACTACTCAGGAATCCTTGCGAAAGGCCAATCAGACAACGGATGGGAGGAGATTTCGCTCACGGACAATTATGAACATGGCTCAGAAGAAAATATTTAAATGTAAGTATCATTACGGTTTTTATGACCTAGGTGTACATTTTATCAGTTATTACCTACAGTTTATACAAACATTATGGTTATCGACCAGTGGTTGATGTCTCAAACATAGGCTAATAATAGCTCGCTGAATAATACGATTGCATTATGATTCATTAAATAAATAGAACCAAATGTCAGAGCTTTACTGAGTCATATGTAACAACAACAATAAGCAGCATATTTCCCCGAACCTGCAGCTCCTGTCCATAACAACAACCACACCGTCTTCCTATTTCCGGCGTGACGATCGAGTCTGTCCCAAAAATACCTCTCAATGCGCCCTCGTAGACTCGCGCCAAGGGCCCTATAGGTCTGCACTACATGACGTCACCAAAGTGTGTACTCTGAGGAAGTCCACAAGTCCGGAGTGTGCCATTTGGGCCAGGGCCATTGGCTTCATCACTCTGTCTCCTCTCCACCAATAAGCTGGTGTGTGGTGGACGTTCCGGCGCAATATGGCTGCTGTCGCATCATCCAGGTGGATGCTGCACATTGGTGGTGGTTGAGGAGATTCCCCCTTCTATGTAAAGCGCTTTGAGTGCAGAGAAATTATTATTATTAGTGGATAATCTCAGATCCAGCCAGAGGGCAGAGTGCAGCTTTCTAGGAGCAGCGAATTTGTCATCCTCCCAAGCTGTGACGATACACAGAGTTTGTTTCACTTTATTTTGCTTACGGGTTGTTACTGTATGGTGTCAGTTACCTCACGTTTCTATCCAGAGGCGTTTCACCCCGCTATTGACTAGTTTTTTAGAGAGTTTTGTGTTTTTGTCCCTGTTTACGTTGTATTTTGCCTTACAATCTGCTCGATGGTCCTAGCCGTAGGTGTTTATTAAATTATTTGAATAGGAGACTGAATTCTCTCTCTCTTTTCTCTGTTTCTCATGGTTCATCCAGAGGTAGGAGGATTTATTGTAATTTTTCCTATCACTCCAGGTTGTTGTATCCAGAGGTTTTCTAATTATTGAGGCTTATCTCCCCATTTCTAATGCCTTCCTACTAAATTGCAAGCTGTCCTTATTAACTTTTTCCTGACGATGGGCATGATCTCTGCCCATCAAGCCTGAGTGTTCAGCATCTGAAGGAAGCACTTATGGACCCGTGACTCCATTGTAGCTTACTGCCTATGTCAGAAAGACAGTTGCATTTCGTGGGACTGTACCACAAACCGAGAGCTCAAAAGCGCCGTGCCTCAGCAGCTGCTGGTGCTTCCCGGGCTAAAAAAAATCTAGTTCTAGTGGCAGTCATTTGGCATGGCAATTGTTGTCAAAGAAAGTTGCTTGCCTTTCTTCAGACATGGCGGAGAATAAACGTCTCTTGCAAAACCTCCAACCAAAACCATGGAGGATGCTCACTCACCATCGTCTAATGAAGAGCCTACCTTTTCACCATATACTCCTCATAGCCCACACCTTGACGTTATGTCTACATGTGCTTCCAACACACATTTCCGAGATAATCTTCCTAATAAAGATGATGATTTCTAAGGTGGCTGGTGGTTCTGATGAGTCCTCACTTCATTCTTCGGAGACTGCTCCACCCCCGGTGGATGACATGGCCTTGATGAATGCCCTGTACATTCTGTTCTGTCTAATGTGTTTTTCTGCAGACCTTCACCTATGGTTTCTTTTGTTATGCCTGCATGTAAAGACTTCATAGCAGAATGTTTGAGTGCCCTCAAAGGACCAGGTATGGCCAAAAGGTATTCCAAAACTGCTCGCACTTTGACAATGACAGAAGCAGAGTCCCCCACATTGGAGTGCGTAGTGTACCTGAAGTCGAACAGTCTGCTGCTGCACTGATGTTGTCACCAGATGAGGCACTTAGGGGGAACGTCTGATACCCTAGTGCTCCGTGTGGCTGCACAGATTCCTTTCTGAATAAAGCATATACATTAGTTGCCTACATCACTCGTGCTGAAAACACTGTCTGCTAATTAATTAAACTTTTTTCTCTTCAGATTGTAAAAAGACCTTGAGGGATCTACCCATCGTTCCTGGACATCTTTTTGGTCCCGAAGTATCTGAGGTTTTGGAAAGACGCATGAAGTTGTCTACAACCCCTCACCGGCTAACAGGTACAGCGTACCCCAAATTTTAGAATGCCAACAGCACCTGCTCATCACTGTAACACGCCTGTGCAAACCACGTTTCCGCCATGTGCCCTCTAATCGGCCTCAGGACCAGCAGAGATTTCCGGGTTCTAACGATGCCCAGATGTGTGACCCCCATGGTAGTCCTGCCCTCCGCTGTTCCCCAGGGGATCCACGTCAGTGTCCTCCCACAACCTCAAAATGCAGACACTTCAAGGCCTGAGATGCTAGGGCCAGTGGTCGGACGTTTTATGACACATCATCTGAGTTAAATTGTCAGACCCTTGGGTCTTGGTGACATTGCGTAATGGTTATACACTGCAGTTCCGACGCCGGCCCCCCAAGTTTTTCGGGGTTACATTTCAACTGTTGTAGTAGACCCATTTCATTTAGTAGCTCTCTCTGAAGAAATTCTTTCCTTGTGGGAGAAGAGCAATAGAGAGATAAAGAAGTATAGAGGAGATTTACCCCTTAGTTCAGAGGGAGAGGTTTTACTCAACAAATTTTCTGGTTTCAAAGCAAGACAGAGGTTTTCGACCAATTTAAGATTTGAGGAGAATCAACAGGTAAAGAAGCTCAGATTTCGCATGTTGCGTGTGGCCCACATTCTTCGGTTAGTGGCAGAAAGAGATTGGTAAATAAGTGTCGACCTGACGGATGCATATTTCCATGTTCTGATTTCCATGCATCACAGGAAGTTTCTGCGTTTCAGTTTCAGGAACAAGACCAGTTCAGGGTTCTACCATTTGGACTCTACCTTGCTTCTTGTGTGTTTACAAGATGTATGAAGGCTGCCCTGTTTACCCTGTTGGCCCAGGGGTTGCAGATTTTACCGTATCTAGATGACTGGTTGCTCTGCGCTTAGATGTGGGTCCAATTCTCACACAATACACAACGTGCTGGACAACGTGGCCAAGTTGGGTCTCTCAGTGAACAGAGTAAAGAGTTCTCGCGCATAGTCCATCACATTCATCGTTATGACAATCAATTCGGTCACAATGCATGTCTGTTGTCTGAGACTGTCTTCGTCTCAGACAACAGATATCCTAAACCTTCTTGCCCACTTGGGAACGGTCAATGGATCACATCAACCTATTGGAGATACGTGCAGTTTTTTGGCCTTAAGACATTTCTTTCCTGTTCTGGTGGGCTGCCATGTGCTTGCACATTCGGACAACATGTCAATGTTCTAAAATCTGTACTACCAGGAGGGTACAAGGTCGGAGAGCTTGTTGCGGCTCACTCACAATATCTTCACCTGGTCACTTCCACGGTTTGCATCATTGAGGACTGTTTATCTGCCAGAGGTAGTCAATCAGACTGCAAATGGTCTGTCCAGGAATTGCATACATCCTGGCGAGTGGAGGCTCCACCTGGATGTAGTTCAGGACATTTGGCAGGAGTTCTGTATGGTGGAAGTACATCTATTTGCTTTGGAAAACACAACTCACTGCACGTTGTGGTTTGCCCAGATGGAGGCGTCCAGTCTATCGATGCGACACACTGTCACACGATTGACCAGTTTTTCTTCTGTATGCTTTTCCTCCGATTCCTCTGTTGTGGGAGACACTTCACAGGATTTCTTAGGGCAGACACGATACTTCTGATAGTGCCACGGTGGCTGTCCAAATCACAGATTCCTTTGCTCCTAACCTTGTTTGTGGGCAGACCAAAGCAGATTCCTTTCAGGAGGGATCTGCTATCCCAGCTAGACAGGGTAGCTAATAAAGGTCCCCCTCTATCTAAGCAGAGGCTGTCACAATGGGTTGTTGAGGTTATTGCTTTGGCCTAAGGCTCTGCAACACATGCCTGGGACAATCATTTGCCATTCCACTAGGGCTGTTTCCTCTTCATGGGCTGTGTTTAGGGGTGTTTCACATACTGTTTTCCAAATAATCCTTTTTTCTAGGAAGTTATTTTCCTCCTGACTCTTTTGGTATGGGTCATCCACTAATATAACACTGTCTCTGGCGGCCAGGAGGAATGAAATAGAATGCTGGTAACGTATGTTACCATGGTTCTGTGAATTCTTACAAAACACTTTATGACATTTGCTCTGAATGGTGCAATAAAAAAAATTCGGTAACACTTTAGTTTAGGGTCCTGCATATTACTAGGATATTTGCTGTTTATTAGTACTTACAGTATAAAGCACATATTAATGCCTTATTCTGCATGACCTTATTTGACATTCCTAATCCTACCCAATACCTAAATGTAACAACTACCTTACTAACTATTAATAAGTAGTAATTAGGAGTTTATTGAGGCAAAAGTCATAGTGAATAGTTAGTTGAGAATTGAACCATAATAATATAATATAAAGTATGACCAAAATTTATTCTAATTACTAAACATTAACTATATAACATAAAATATAACAAAAAGTTATTTAAACCCCTAAAGGTAAAGGTGACAAAAAATAGGAAGAAACAAAACTATTTTAATAAAATATAATCATGTGTAACGCAGGGACTTCTGGACTTCTGCTTTTCACTGTTAATTCATCGTTTTATACTTGCGAAAACCATAAATTTGTCAGTATTTTACAGTTAGATAAACCTTTAAAAAATGTTCACTGTATAACCTTGTTTTCTTCTAAAGTATTTAGTTACATTTTATTCCGATGGTCCGCTTTAGACAAGTAACTTGCAACTACATGTCAACTAGCTGTCATTAGATAAGTTGACTGTTGAAGACTGTTGGCTGACTGTTAGAGGGTTAGAGTTTGTAAAAGAAGTTGACGTGTAGTTGCAGAGATACTTAAAGTCTATAGAAAGTTTGTTGCGGACCATCACAAGTGTTAGCAGATATTAAGCAGGCAATCTACGAATACTCTGTGAGTTGACATTACTAGAATAACTAGTTACTTGATATTAGAATATCTAAAGTGGACCATCGGAATAAAATTTTACCCAGTATTTTTTCCGTAAAAATTACAAACTTTTTTTTTTACAGTGAGTACACTGTCAGTATCTGTGTTCCTTTAGTACGAGCTGAAAATTAAGCCTTTGGACCACTATAGAAAGGAAGAGATAGTGATTCTCACAGTGAAATAGTAATTCTGACATATTTTTGTTGGATTGAAAGATCCAGTCCTGAACAGGGATAAACCGTCTTTCAGTCATGCTAAAATACATAATATTGTAACAGATATGACATTAAAAACACCTATTCGCCAGCCATTGTGTGTTACACTTTAGTACCCATAGGACCAACTATTATCCTTAGTTTACACATTATATGAATTTGCTAAGAAAAATGTAATGTTTTCCTTAACATTTTTGTTATGTAGTAAACATTTCATAAAAGCAATAAGGCACTTGTGGTTTATTGTGACTATAGTCACAATGCAGCACAGCCTCTCATGGTGTTACTGAAATAAACAGTACCAGTAAAAGTATTAATACAGGACAATTTTATTAATTTCCTCGAGGTTCCTTTATACACATTTGGGCTTGTGTACAATTGGTGGAGAAAGGTGCATTACAATACCAAGACAAAGAAAGAGAGCAATAGAAAGGGACAGAAAGAGTGAGATGAGAAAGTGAAGGTGGGGAGATTTACAGGGCAAGTCCATGTTGAGCCAATAGATGGCCACAATCAAACTGGCCAATGAAAAAGAGGGAGAATTTGGAGCTCCTGTGGGACATTAACAATTAGATACCCAGAAGACACCTCTCGTGTTTGGCATTATGTTGCATTACATACAGACAACAGTGTCAAAAATGTATACAACTAATTTTCAGAAGACAACCAATTACCAGTCTGGCCATACAGTAAATCCCATTCCCTTTCTTTTTAGATTCTTTAATGTGAAAAAGGTCACGTTTACATTCAGCATGCAGGTTATTTTAAAGTACAGCATACCAAATGGTAAATTTTCATGTAATGAATTTGCAGAAAATATAACATACTACTACCGTTCTGCTTTAGAAATATATAGAACAAAATATGAAACATGTTTTAAGGGAAGGTGAAAAGGATTATATAAATGTTAGTATCACTTGTGTCCATAAACAATTATCTTGCTTTAACTTGGTCATCTCAATTAATGGAACATTCCAGGATCATCTGTGTGATGTGCTGTCAATCAACACAGAAAATTATTTGAACTTTGATTGTATAATAAAGAAAAAAGATGTGTTGAGTTAGATACTTAAAACTGAAGTCTAGGGGTTCAACTGTACACTTTTAGAAGAAAAGATTCTATATAGAACCTTAAAGGTTTCTGTCAGGTGCTTCATATACAACCTTTTAGGGGTTCCCATCATTTTATGGATTTAGATTTAATTAATTTTGTTTTCATTAATTTTGAATTTTAATAAAATGTTATGACTTAAACAGCTCGTAAACATACTTTATCACTAGAAAAAAAAAATTAAATAGCCTGTTTAACATGAAAGTATGCAATCATTTAAGACATTTATCCTTATAGAACATTTTTGGCACAAAGGGTTCTTTAAAACTAAGTAAAAAAACCTATAGGGTTCTATATAGAAACCCACTGAACCTTTTTTCTAGTGCAATAAATTTCCATCAACATTTCCATCATACAAACACATTTTGAAAATTCTGCGATGCTGGTTATAGAGCTTAAGTTGTACCTGGAATTTTCCTTTAATTCACCCTATCTATTAGGGTATCTACCTAGTAATGTTTAATCAAAATGTCAAACTGGACTTTCTGGTGACAACTTCTTTGCAACTTAAAAAGTAGTAGATAGTGGTAAAACTCCCTCAGAAACACTGTAGCATTGACTTTCTAATCATTAACACACTCAAAAGACAGAAGCGATGAATGGTTGAGTCTGATCAGCGGTCCCACCATCACTGTTCTGGAAACCCTTGTTGTCCCCTCCCCCTCTATACCGCTTTTAGCCTTTCTAAACAGCTATATTTACCCTCCAGGCCGATCATGCTTGCACTCTTGTTCTGACACACACACACACATGCCTGGTTCACTATCTTTGTAAGGGACTCTCCATAGATGTAATGTTTTTTTATACTGTACAAACTGTATATTCTATCACCTTACACTAACCCTACCCCTAAATCTACCATCACAGAAAACCTTCTGTAGTTTTACACACACACACACAAAGTGCACAAGTGACGATTTGGAACAAAGACATGTCAGGCAATCATATGTGGTTTTGGCTCCAGTTACAATAACAATAGAATCTGTGCGAATTATATTTCTGATACAAGAAATAGTCTGGCACAAGCGAGTAAGAGTATGGTGGATGATGAGAGATTTGTGGAGAAGTGCTGCCATGTATGAAACATAAAAAGATAAAAATGTAAGGCATAGTGTGACAAGTGTTCTCAAAGAAAGGAGCTTAAGGATATAAGCTGTGGTAGTCATCAGGTTGCTATAGTAATAAATGTGGTTAAATGTAATGCACTACAAGCTCAAATTGCACAGCAACCCCACACACACACACACACACACACACACACACACACAAATCCTTCTTCATCCCTTTTCCATTACCTTCTGTGGAATACCAATTCTAAGTAATATTTTCATTGCAAAGGCGTTCTTGGTGAAAATAAATGTAAAAATCTAACAATCAAAATGAAAATGTGTCAACAAAATAAAGCACAGAGTGATCGGATATATAAAAAGTGTAAGGAAATGAAAAACAAAGGTAAAGCAGCAACATAGAGAAAAACCATAATATGTCAAAGGAAAAGTAATTTCTTTGCTAGCTCATATCATGCCACTCTTTCAATCTTCCTGCCATAAAGTCAGTCTTTTATATTCAGGCAACAAGTAGCTCTGTGGTGGTGATAAGACACTCTCTTTAAAGTGAATAAAGGAGTAGCTGACCCAAAAAATTACTCAAGATGTTCCTCCATAGAACATAAAAGGAGACGTTTAGTAGAATGTTTTTGCACTGCTCTTTTCCATTCAAAAGAAGCATACTCTGACCAGCAACCTCCAAAATGGGTATCAGTATCACAATACTTTGCATATGATGATAGTTAAGAACTACAGTGAAATATTATCAGCAAATAATGACCTAAATTTTGGTCCGTTACTCACATAAAGAGTCAAGTCATACTATTTTAGATACTTTTAATGGTGCTTTTTGTCATTTTTGAAGCGTGACAGTCCCTGGTCACCTTTCACTTTTATTGTACAACCATTCTGGTAAACTTCTCCTTATGTGTTCCAATGAAAATCACCATGAATAAACATCAACAGTATTTTCATGTGTGCGTGGAGTATTCATTAAAAATCTAGTGATTAAAGTGAGTGATTACTATAGAAAAAATGGGTAACTTGATATGCACTGCTTCAAGAACAAACCGTCCAATTCATCACAAGTCAATGCTGGGAAAGTTCCCGCAGTGTGGAAACTAATCAGCATTGCGCTATCTGCTGGTAGCTCATGGTATTGCACTTTAGCGATTTAACCGTCCCGCGTCTCAGAAACAGAGCACACTGCTCACTCATAACCCCTTCTGAGTACTGGTGTTCAGCACACTTATAGTGAACGGATGTTTCAAAGTAAAACTCAGTCTACCTCTGTATATCTCTGAAATATATATACACTGCAGGGTCATTAAATCACGCAACACAAATGTAGACGAATATGAATGGGAGATATTAATAACTTATGTGAAGATATTTATCAGCAAATGTGGTGTTATTAATCAGTGCACCTTTTTAAAAGAATGCTGTGTTGATAAAGTGGCGTAGAAAGGCTAATTCACTTCTTAATTGAAGGCAAAGCTCAGTGAATGCAAACATCAATCAGGTTTCAACTACAGTACTGTGACACATCTTTAAAACCTGACCAAACGACAACCCTTTCAATCCAAACCAAACAAATAAAAAGTTATGGTAAAAAGAAAGTGTAAACACAAGAAAAACATTCAAATTCGAAACTTCAGCCCCAGGACACGTGCCGGAAGCCACTGCGGTGAGGCCTGGCTCAGTCCGGCTCGCACTTGCCCTGATGGGAAGGATATCAGAGGAGGGGTTGGGGTTCTGAGACTGTTTCCTCCTAGTCCAGTTTCACTCCAGGCTTCTCTGTGTTGAGGAGGTGTAGGCTGTCGTCTATGAGAAAACTACGAGAATGAAAAAAACATACACTGTAAAAAAGATTTTCAAAGTTGTAAATATAACAGATTATTGGCGTAAATTTTACAAGAAAAATACTTTTTCATTCTTTCATGTTTAATTCAATGCGCTACTTGGCATTTCTTTATGGAAGCTTGTTTCTGCCACGGAATAAAACTATTAAAAAGATAATTGCGACTTTTTATCTCACAATTCTGAATTCTTTTCTCACAATTGCGAGTTATAAAGTCAAAATTGTGTGATAGAAACTCAGAATAGCAAGTTATAAAGTCAGAATTGCGAGAGATTAACTCAGAATGGCAAGTTATAAGTTAGAATAGTGTGATATAAACTCGCAATTTTGACTTTTTTTCTCTCAATTGGGAGTTTATATTGAAACTGTTTCAAAGTAAATCCTACACCAATTTTTTCCAGTAGATTTGTTTCCATCCAAAGCGAATAAAGCACCATTTCCATCCCATGTGTTCAAGAGAACAAAATCATCACTTCCTGGAAAATTGGCACAAAATATCTGTAATAAACATGGAAGTTGCTGGTTCTTTTATCCAACATCATAAATTAATTTTGTCTCAGAGTGCGCAGACAAAACCAATAAACACTGTCATGTTATCTTGCGTTTGGATGCCTGGTGTTTGTGAACACAATCATATGAGACAGTTCTGGGAGGTCATTATACCAAATCATTTTGATAACAGACTTTGGCAAAATTTGAGATGCTGTGCAATGAAACTGAGCCACCGGTTAGTCCAGATATTCAATCACATCCTCTGTTCAGGTAAAGTTGCGCATTGAGGGATTTATTCAGTAAATTGTTTCCATTGTAGTTTACGCACATGTCGTCTTTTTGGAAAAAAAAAGCATCAGACTCAATTAAGGTGCACAAGTGTTTTATGGGCATCTTTAAAATGTATGGGCATCTTGGCGTTTCCAGCCAGCATTTTTTTTGTGATATCCCAAAATTTGCTTAAAAATAGGTGGATGGAAACATGGTTAGTGTAGTTTAATATGGGGGCAAAAATGATTATCTGTAATTTAAGGAAATCAAACAATCAAAATGAAAAGTTGTCAACAAAATAAAGCACAAAGTGATCGGATATATATAAAGTAAAATTAAATAGAAAAAGTATGCTATAAAATCCATGTCAAAGAAAATTTTTCTCATATCATGCCAGTCATTAACTCTTCTTTTCATAAAGATCAAATCAGTCTTTAATAATCAGTGCAGGCAAGAATTAGCTTTGTGGTGTTGATACTAGACATTCAACACTGAACTGATTTCAGCCGAACAATGCCACTATTGTCTTTTTTTAGAGCTGCTGTACAGCAGAATTGAATTCTTTTTACATCATTGATAATTACTTTCCTGTTTATTACTGTAAAAGTATTTAAAAAAAAAAATTAACCTAATGGTACGAAACTTTGTAAATGTTTTGGCACTTGCTGTGTGAACAAACAAAAGAGAAAAAAATCATGGACATGATTTGAAAAGGTTAGATGGTCCTGAAAAAAATTGTTCGCGGTCAAAAAAGACTGCATTGGAAATGAATGGGAGACGAATTTCATCTTTTGGAAACTTTGGTACTTTGCACAAACAAATGCTTACAGAAAGCTCTTTTTTTTAGATAACAACCAGACACAATGTGAAACAAGCCGTGCATGTGTACCTGTAGAAGAGGAAGTGGACGGGCACGGTGCTGAGGTGCCAGACAGCATGAGCGTCTAGAACCCAGAAGAGTGGAGGGAAATCCAGCAGCTCCAGCAGGGCAAGGCCATGCAGTAAAAGCACTACCATACCACATTTCCACCAGTACGGCAAAATCCTTCGGTTCAGCCAACACCAGCACAGCCACCAAAACAGGTTTATCATGCCTGTGACAGAAGCACACGATCAGAGGGAAAGACACATGGGTAAGAAACTAATACCTATTGTATCCCATTACTGTTTGAATCTTGTTTTTAAAGTATTACATAATGTAAAGCTGGTTTTGCACTGATGCCAGACTCATTCATGTGTTATGAATTTTTTTTTTTTTTTTGGACTGTATCCATCAGGCTCCAAATAAAAAGATAATATAAATCAAATGAAATTTTAGTTGAAGGGAATTTAACTGGATTACCAAAATAGGCATTATCATAGGGTTATGTTATACATAAATATTTCAGTTAAATTTCCAGAAAATAACTATATTGTAATATTAACTTACTTTTTCAGAATGATTTAAGTCATACTGTCAACTTATTTTGGAAACGCTGCCATTTAACAGTTAACACCTTTTTTCACAAATATCATATTTGTATGGTGCTTATTAATGCATAGTTTACCACACCGAGTTGACGCGACCAATCTTTGTTATTAACATGTATCTGGTAAAAGGTGAAATAACAACATAAACAGTGCATATATAATAAAACAAATAATTGCATACAGTAATAAAAAATATTGTGAACTGTTTTCGCTTTTCATTCTCATTTTATTGGGAAAAATGTGTAAAGATATATGGTGTAATGTAATGTTATCAGTGCTTTGGCAATGTAAAATTTGCAAGTTACTTGAATCTGAATGTCAAGTGAAGACCTTTTTGTATTTACACAACACTTGAGTGTGTTTACATACAACAAAATGGTTAAAAAATTATCCAAAATAAGCACTCTGTAAAAAACTATTTAAGGTTTCTATGTAAATATCAAAATAACACTACAAAAAACCTGTACATGTTTACATGAGGTTTTGAAATGATAGATCTACTTAAAAAATCTTGCAAAGCTGAACAAGTATTTACATGCAAAGCTTACACTGTTCAATAAATTGACTGAGTTTTAATTACATTCAATATGAAACCATATTCAAAACCCATTTTACTCCATTAATGTGACATTTTTCCTGAATGAAAAAAATATTTTAAAATATAGGTCATGACTTGATTTAATTCATTTATTAAATTATTTTAATTCGATTTTAATCAGTGGGAATTGATAGGTTGTGAAAAGCACATATTTGATTCCAGAATTGAATAAAATAGCTGAATGTAAGTTTGCAGTGGATTGTGCAAAAAAAAAAGCTACTTCCCCGATTTTTTATTTGGAACGATGTACACTGATGAATCATTCACAATAAGACCATAAATATTTATTAAGATAATTTATTAAAGTTCTTATGGTCTATTATGCTATTTTAAAGGTTGTTTTGGAGGTTTCCTACAATAGGTTTACATGCATCCAAGGTAAAAAACCCCAATTGAATTCACATCACCTCTTTTTTTTACAGTGTCTAAAATGGTTCGATAAAGGATCCGGACTCTCTTAACCCCTCCTTTCCAAGAGCCCCTGCTCTGATTGGTCTACTGCTTACAGCGTGTGTAAGAAATAAAACATCTCGGTTACGTATGTAACCCTTGTTCCCTGAGTAGGGAACGGAGACGTTCCGTCGTGACGACGAATGGGGTTTCGCTTAGAAAGCCTATCAACTTCGAGTATACAAAACGAGCCAATGGCAAAGCCAATGGACGAGTTCCGTCGTGACGACGAATGGGGTTCCAGTCTAATCACGCCACCTTCACAGCTGTCTTCCAGTGCCCTGCGTAAGTCTGAGCTCCCTGTCGTGAGACTGGCACGGACGAAGGACTCCTACTTAACACAGGAATACCAAGGTACACTGGGAAGCATATCTCATATCAGGAAATATGCAAATAATGCCAACCCAGGGGGGGGGACTTACAGAATAACATATGACCCGGAGGGGGATGCATATGGAGAACACTGCCCGCAGGGTGGAATATTTCAACCCTAGGGGTGGCAAGGTGGCTTGCCAAGGGAAAGACACATGCTCAGAGAGGCTTACAGTGGAAATACACATGTGGGGGTCGCCCAGAGGGGTGACCATGCACACAGAGGCACCTAGCCAACGCGCAGGCAATATACACTGGCGTCGACGTCAGCAGTGCTGGAGGAACTCAGGGCTTGTCGGGGAAGCTCACCTGAGGACAAATCTAACGTATCCAGTTCGTGGAGTGGAATGGCAAGCAAGCGAAGACACCTGAGCGGGTCCTAGTACTGGCTGGTTGAAGCGAGTACACGAGAGGACACAGGCTCCACTCGGAGATTGTAGAATCTGGCGAATGTGTTGGGTGTCGCCCAGCCTGCAGCTCTGCAGATGTCTGTTAGCGAGGCGCCATGTGCTAGAGCCCAAGATGAAGCCACACTCCAGGTGGAGTGGGCTGTCACACCAAGGGGGCATGGTCGACCTTGCTGCTGGTATGCCAAAGCAATGGCGTCCACTATCCAGTGAGACAACCTTTGCTTGTAGAGAGCCTTTCCCTTCAGCTTCCCACCATAACAAAGAGCTGGTCTGAGGTCCTGAAACACTGCGTTCTGTCTACATAGGCACGGAGAGTGCGTACTGGACAGAGCAGTGCCAAGGCTGGGTCTGCCTCCTCCAGGGGCAGCGCTTGCAAGTTCACCACCTGATCTCGAAAGGGAGTGGTGGGAACCTTGGGCACATATCTAGGCCGGGGACTCAGGATCACGTGAGAGTAGGCCGGCCCAAATTCCAGGCACGCTTCGTCAACGGAGAATGCGTTCAGGTCCCCTACCCTCTTGATGGAGGCCAATGCAACCAGGAGCGCTGTCTTCAGTGACAGGAACTTAAGCTCCACTGATTGCAGAGGCTCAAAGGGAGCACTCTGCAGGGCAGGTAGTACCACTGAGAGGTCCCAAAAGGGAACGAGAGGAGGGCGAGGAGGATTTATTCTCCTCGCTCCCCTCAGGAATCCGACGATCAGTTCGTGCTTTCCTACGGATTTACCCTCGACTGCGTCATGATGTGCGGCGATAGCGGCAACATATACTTTCAGGGTGGAGGGAGACAGCCTTCGCTCCAACCCATCTTGCAGGAAGGAAAGCACGACACTAATCGGGCATCTCCGGGGGTCTTTTCAGTGAGAAGAGCACCAGTTGACGAAGAGGTTCCACTTCAACGCATAGGCACGTCTCGTGGACGATGCTCTAGCGGAAGTGATAGTTGCCACCACCGCTGGTGGTAGGGTACTCAAACCAGCCGCGTCCCGTCCAGGCGCCACACATGGAGGTTCCAAAGATCGGGATGAGGGTGCCATAGGGTGCCCCGTCCCTGAGAAAGGAGGTCCTTCCTCAGAGGAATAGGCCAGGCAGGTGTTGTCACAAGGAGTACAAGTTCAGAGAACCAGGTCCGGGTGGGCCAGTGAGGCGCGACCAAAATGATCTGCTCCTCGTCCTCCCTGATCTTGCACAGGGTCTGTGCAAGAAAGCTCACTGGGGGAAACGCATATTTGCGGAGGCCCCGCGGCCAGAGGTGCGCCAGTGCATCTGTGGCAAGCGTGCACTCGGTCAGGGAGTAAAACAGAGCGCAATGGGTCGAGTCGTGGGAGGCAAACAAGGGCTGCCTCGACGACCTTCATAAAGACGCAAGGAGATAGGGCTAGCCCGAATGGGAGAACCGCGTGCTGGTAAGTCTGCCCCTCGAAAGCAAACTGCAGGAACAGTCTGTGTCGAGGAAGAATGGAGACATGGAAGTAGGCGTCCTTCAGGTCGATCGCTGCAAACCAATCCTGCGGCCGCACACACTCGAAGATGCGTTTTGAGCATTTTGAACGGCAGCCTGTGAAGGGAGCAGTTCAGGATGCGCAGGTCCAGGATTGGTCGTAACCCACCGGATTTCTTCGGGACAATGAAGTAGGGGCTGTAGAACCCGGGGGCACGGTCATTAACCGCAACCTGACAGAGGAGGCCAGGGAAGGACCAGCGTTCCGCGGGGGCCTGCTCTGCCAGGGGTCTGGCGACAGAGGGGGATGAGAGTGGTGCGGCCCGGGGACGGCACACACTGTCATCCGAGAACTCTGAGACAGAGGGGGACTAGAGTGGCGAGGCCCGTGGGCGGCGCGCACTGTCACCCGAGAACTCTGTGTGCTCAGGGATGGGGGTGTCAGTTCTTTCTTTAACCACATTAGGGTGCTGCCCACCCGGGGGTGAGCAGCGGGGAGTGGAAGGAGTGGTCCGGGGGAAGGAGTGGTCCTGCTACCATCTCCTGAAAAGAACTGACAACCATCCCTGAGCTGCCCGTCTCAGGAACGCCGCTTAGCCTGGCGTTTAGCGGGGCTGGAGAGGGCGGTGGCGCCTTCCTGTAGCTTCCTCCGCGACAGGGCCCGGGTGAAGGCTGCTGCTGGGTGGAGGAAGCAGCGGGCCATCGGGGCAGAATATGCTTGATAGCCTCTTTCTGAGCGGTCGAGAACTGTTGGGCAAAGTCCTCAACCGCACCGTTGAAGAGGCCGGCCTGGGATATGGGGGTGTCGAGCAGCCGGAACCGCTCGGCATCCCGCTTATCGGCCAGGTTCAGCCAAAGGTGTCGCTCCTAGACCACAGCAGTGGACATCACCAGACCCAGGGAGCGTGCGTCACCTTAGTCGCTCGGAGAGCGAGATCGGTGGCGGCGCGCAGCTCATCAAAGTGCCCTGGGTCTGTCCTACCCTCGTGCATGTCCTTGAGCATCTGGGCCTGGTAGACCTGCAGAATGGCGAGGAAATGCAGAAAGACCTGGAGAGGCAGCTGCCTGTCCTGCGGCTCTAAAGGACCTAACCAAAAGCGTAGACGAAAAAAAGCGTAGACGCTTTGGACCTGGTGTGCTTAGGATCACCACGAGAAGAAGCACTCTGAGGACACAGCTGCATCGCAACAGAGCGTTCAACTGGGGGGACCCCAGTGTACCCATGGGCAGTGGCCCCATCAAGGGGAGGAAAGGCGGAGGAGATCAGCAAACGATCGCAGGAAGACATGGGGGTCTTCCAGGATTTCGAGATCTCCTCATGCACGTCCGGGAAGAAAGGTATTGGGGTTGGACGCCGACGGGGGTCGGCGGCCGCACCCAAAAAACAATCATCCAGCCGCGAGCGAAAGGAAACCCGCGGGGCATCCGTAGATAGACCGGCGGGAATCCCCTGAACACTTGCGGGTTGCGTCACTGAAGAGGGGGGTGTGGGCCGCGGACAGATAGTCGGCGCCTTGTTCCACACCTTCACCCTCAGGTCACCCTGGCCACCAGCCGAAGTACTACCTCTCGTGGAGGGAGTAGATCGGGGTGTGAATAAGGGGACACTCACTCTTGCGAGATCACTGAGTCTCGACCGTAATGACGCGATGGTCATGTTCCCACAGAGAGAACACGATTCATCCACGAGCGCTGCTCTAGCGTGATCAATGCCCAAACACGCAGAACAGCGATCGTGCCCATCAGAGTCAGAAATGAGTCTACCACAACCAGAGGTGCACGGGCGAGGCATCTTTAAAAAGACGTACCGCGTGCAAAGCTCTTTTGTGAGAGGAAAACTCCATGGATGTTGAAGTGCCCAGGGAGAAACACACTCACTGGCAGACCACTGCACAGATCAGCAGGCAATGTGCACTCGCTGGAGATCGCCGTCACACCAACACCGGAGAGTCGCTCGTCTCGTAGCTGACAGTTGATCAGAGATGGCTTGTGGAGTGAAGATATGCTCTTGGCTCCGAAGAGAAAACATATCTGCATGTTCATTTCTTTGCCATTGGCTCGTTTTGTATACTCGAAGTTGATAGGCTTTCTAAGCGAAACCCCATTCGTCGTCACGATGGAACTCGTAGTGACAACGAAAGGGAACAGCCATTATCATATCTGAATTTCGGTACTGGAGACTTCCTCAGCGCTTGATACAGAGTGAATCGAACAGTAACGATGGCATTGGCTTTACCAAATTAATTTGAGCCTGAGTCTTCATCCTTTGGAAGTGCATGCAAAGTGGATTTGCTTTCGCAGTGCAGAAAACTGCTCCTCCTCAACATGTCGACAAAACGAACCAAACTCTTCTAGGCCTCAGATACAACTAGTGTTTGAGGGCAGGTCAAAGTAGATGTTGTTCTTGGGCAGCCAATGAAGACCATAGATGGCATTATGCTAGTTTTTTACAAACCTACATAGGTTCGATCAGGACTGGAATTACTGACGCCTCGTTTCAGGCAGTTCGGCATCGGTTCTTTCTTTTGGGAGACAATAACTCAATTTATCGTGCACTTTGCTCTTTGAAGATTTTCGGACCTTTTACATTCACAAACAGCTATATTACACACTAGATGAAAGGTAATATCCGAAAAAGGATAATGGGGTACTTTAAGTAAACAGAGTCCATTCATCACCTTTCCCAAAAAAAGAAAAATCACTCACACCATTTTTACATGACCTTACACATTATCAGCATATCATAATCACTGTAAAATCATGCATGTCAACACACTTAATTCACAACACCTTAATAATAAAAAGAGTAAGTTGTGTGCACATCCCACCTTCTGGCAGGTGCAGGACAGAAAGAACTAATATAGTGAAAGAAAATGTAATGTCCGCAACACTGCTTTATGCTCCCATATTTAATAAAAAAGCAACATTTCGAAACGTTGCTTTTTTATTAAATATGGGAGCATAAAGCAGTGTTGCGGACATTACATTTTCATTCACAACACCTTACCTATAGTGGCATTGGCAGCCATGTTGTACCCATAGTCAAAACTGACAAAGGTCAGATATGACACATGAGACGTGAAGGCCAGAATGAGCAGAACTCCCACCATACTGGAAATTGCAGGCCTACGCAAGCCCAGCGTCCTGAAACAGAAATATTAATCCTCAAATCACCATCATAAACAGAGTTCAACAGCACCGCATATTGTCAATCGACCGTTTATGAGCATTTGCTGTTCACACACACCTGACGCAGCACAAGTAGATAGAGTAGAGAATGACAGCTGATGCACAGAAGTAGTCCATCTTCTGTTGAACAAAGACAGAAATTCTCTATCAATGCTTTGGACAAATATTTTTGACATTAATGTTAATCCAAAAATGCAAAAAAAAAAAAAAAATGTTTAGAATTTGTCTTTGAATCATTTTTTGAAAGGTTACCTCAGTTAAATAGGTGTCTCTCGTGTGGAACACTGTAGACCAGAACCATGCATTCAGCGAAATCTGCACAGAGACACAAACATGGTTGAGCACCACTTACATTTACAGTGGGGTCCAGTTTCACTTGAGGAAAAAGTGTGTTTTGTATTTTTCTGGTTGATTTTTTTTTTATCACAATAACAATATAAACTGAAAATTATACATCATGAATTTCAGAATGTCTTAGTATTAGACTGCAGCACTGGAGATGACATGAACAAAACTGATCATGTGATCCAGCATGATTTCCTAATGTTCCAAAGAGGATCTGACCATCTATACAATATAATCAGAGTCACCGGATCAACACTACTAATTTGATTAGTGACCTCGAAATAGTGAAATATCCTAATATTTTCCCCCTTATTTACGCCATTAATATTTAAAAATTAATTAATGAAATTAAAAAAATTCAAATATTACATTTTCAGTGTGGTTTCAGACTTTTTGATTCCTCTTTTTTGTTTGCAGAAGTCAAGTCAAGGTCAAATATATTTATATAGCGCTTTTCACAATACAGATTGTATCAAAGCTGCTTCACAGTATCAATCAAAACAACTTAACAATGTTTGTTTATTACTGGAAAAAAGACATCCAATTTGGTAGAGCTGATCAATGGTATGACTGGTTAATTAATTTGAATATCCCAACTGAGCAAGCCAAAGGCAACAGTGGCAAGGAACCGAAAAACTCCATCCAGTGACCTAATGGTGTCCTAACACCCCATCAGATGACCCAATGGAGAAAAAAAACCTTGGGAGTGTAGAATAGGGATGGAAATTGTAAGGAATTTAATGATACTGGATCCGGCGGTTTTTGCACCCTGTTGCAACAAATCCCTTCAGTTAAGAAAGCTTTTAGTGATAATTTGCTTATAATTATAACAAAGGGTTTGCTTAGCTTAAGGAGCTTGTTACAACTGAGCCCTGGATCCTAAACTATTCTTTTAATATTTGAAAATACAAAAAAATTATTACAAGCCTTAAAGTCCCCCAGTAGTCAATAATTTTATCCTTTAAAACTCATCTTTGATCACCAAAATAACATATTTAAAAAAATGTCCTTGGAAAAAAATGCCTTAAAATACCTTGAATATAACTCTACACCCTTCCTCATTTAGTATACACGGTTCTATGAATATGCAAATTAGCCCCGCCTCCACTCACACCAGCTCAGAGATCCATTCGTTGACGATCACACGTTGATGTGATTTCAACCCGCGATTTTGAGACTGCAGTTTTAAGGAGAAAATACTCAGCAATGGTGTTGACACGAATTTGCATGGTTTGTCTTAAAGCATATTAAAACACCACACAGACATATTATCACACAGACACGTTATCTATTAAAAGCTTGATTTTCACCACAGAGGGACTTTAAGTACAACATAACACAGTATCAATTCAAAAGTAATGTCTTAAGGACCAGTGTGTAAGTCAACATCCACTTTGACAATTTAGTGAGTCATTAGACTAATTCAAACTAATATCTCATGAGTTTGAAAATTATTTTTGAGTCATTTTGACATTTGACATTAATTGAACAAGCTCATGCAAAAGCAATTCCAATGGTTGTGCTTTATGTTAACTTTTGCATGCAACCAGTGAGAACATCACAATAGGAAGGACACGTTATCTATTTACTGTCTTATTCCACACCACTAGTGCTGCTCGATTAATTGTATTTCAATCATCATCATGTTAATAAAACATAATTTATAGCGCAGCCCAACGAACCACCCACTATTTCTCCCCCATTACACTGAATAGTACAGGAAACAGAGCAAGAATGCAGAAATTTTGGAATCATTAATGGAAATCATTGTCATTCAGTTGCAGCATATTTGGGAAAAAATAAAAACTAGTTATGAATAAGAACTGGTTCTGGGTACTAGTGCAGACACGGTCTCACCAGTGAGAAGGCGGTGATGGTGTGGTACATGGGGCTCTGACGAGGGACAGCGCTTCGGTATCTCAGCAGCATCAGCAGACACGCCAGACCATTGAGCAGAGACGCCAGCGCAGACGCAGGCTCCTCAAAACACAGGAAACGGGCAAATGGCCACTAGACAAAGACACAAATAGGAAAAAAAAGATGTAGAATCAAGGTAAAAATTACAGATTTCTTTTAAAGGCTCATAATGATGATGATCACTAAAATTGGTCTCCTTTTTCACATTGGTTGACATTCTGACACTGACCTTCCCGTGAAACTGTGGTACACTGTATCCCTCTGCCTGGTACAGACCCACGGTGGTCCACATGCACTGATACCTGCAGTCATCACGACACGTCCAGCCTGAAACATCACGGACTTCAAATCATCCATTGCACAGGAAAGGTTTCAGGACAAAATGTAAATCAAGTAAATCTGACATTTTCGTAAATTTACAATACTAACCAAATTTCATCAAATGATTTACTATACACACAATTAGTCGGAAGTCTGAACACAGACTAATCAACATTATGACACAAATTCTGTCGATTGAGCTTAACTCGTATTTAAGCCAGAATATTCCTTCAATACAATTTATTATGTGGCATCCTTCCACTAGAACAGGGGTACACCAATTATTGTTTAAACAAAATTTAACTATGAAATCTGTCTCCCTATCCAGCAATGGGTTCTTGGTCTAACATGGTTAAAGATCCCTACATTAAAAGTTATATTCCCTGACATGAGAATGTTGCTATGCAACAAAAATCACCATCTGCTATATATAGAGCAACAATGCTGGTTCCGGAAGTATTTTCATTCATTTATCCCCTAGGGATTTTAAAATAGTCTTTGTTAAAGAGTTATAATATGAGCCAGTAATCAAGCCAATCAGATACGAGGTGAATCACAACACTACAAACTTTGATTTGAAGCAAAAAAGGTTTTTGAAAATCCGACAAAAAGACTAAACGGTTTTAGCGAGGGAAATGACTACAATCCCAAAATCGATGGAGGAATATAAAACTAATCAATTACAAATGTTGATTAATTTATATGTATAAAAACAATATATTTTAAGTTTATTGCAAAATATGCACATATATATACAATATAAACAGTAATATTGTGAAATATTACATTTAAATTTAAAATATAATTTTAATAACTGTTATATATTTTAAAATGGCATTTATTACTGTGATGACAAAGCTGAATTTTCACATCATGATCCTTCAGAAATCATTCTAATATGCTGATTTGCTGTTCAAGAAACATTTCTTACTAATATCAATGTTAAAAACAGTTTTTCTGCTTCATATTTTTAAAATTGTGTTTTGACAATTTATTTGAATTATTGAATAACTGATGACAGACAAGAGAAGAAATTAATCTAAAAGGTAAATTTAAAATATGACATATAGACTTCTTACCCCAAGGCTCTATTTTTATCTTTTCACTTAAAAATAAAAACAATATTTTTTTAATCCACAAATAAAAAGATTAATGTGTCCACAAATCCCTTCAGTGTTATTTTAGTTTTATTAGTCATTTCATTGTGATTTTTTTGTTAAATATTGCTATTTAGAATTAATTTATTTTATTTCAGTTTTAGTTTTTAATTATTTTAGTGATTCAACTTATTTCAGTATACTGCCAAAAAAACATTTCACAATTTTGTTTAAAGTTAACAAATATTTATATTTTATTTTATTCCAATGAACAGAAACAGTTTTAATTAGCGATAATAAACCTGAATCCCTCATTAAAAACTGGACACTAAAGAATGTCATTCAATTTAAGAAAGTCAAAGATCACTATTTTCCAGAGATACAAATTCTGTTTCAGCTGACTAAATCTTAAAAATGTTGATATTCAGATGAAATTACAAAATTAAGAGTAGCATAGTCATTCATCAAATGTGTGTGTGTGTGTGTGTGTGTGTGTGTGTGTGTGTGTGGGGGGGGGGGGGGGGGGGGAGAGGGGTTGTGTGCTTTATGGTCAAGAGAAAAAATTAAGGTGTGTGTGTGGGGTCATCTTACCCTTCTTTCAAAAGGACAATAATAATAATAATGGGGGAAAAAAACAGCTTAAATCAGCCAAAGGTTGTTGGCTGTTCCTAGTTTAACTGGCCCAGCCTGCTGCTTTAGTTTAACTGGTCTCCAGCATGACAAAGCCTCTCTAAAGTTCCCAAAACCCCCTTGAAAGTTTTTGTTGTGATTTGCATATTTTCATAAATACTCACATCAAGATGTACATTAACTACTGTTCAATAAAATGTGTCCAATGAATAATTTAGTATACAAATTCTTAATTTAATTTATAAAAATAATATGACATATTTTCCATTGAGATTTGCAGTTTGCACAACACTCAAATAGGTTAGTAGTGTTCCCCAATACGAATAGGTTAGTATAGTACCTGTGAGTGCCATATATGGAGGTTGAGCGGACTGGAATCCGCGCAGTCGGGCCCCCGTGCAGTTCGTCCGGACACATTGTTTGACACAGTCGCGGTAGACGGGCTCTTTGTCCCCCTGAGAGGCGCTCGCAGGAGCGGACAGGAGAAACACCGCGGCCGCTAGAAACATCAGGCGCGTCATGCTGCTGTCAGTCCGTCCGGTCATAAGGCACAACAGTGCAACATCAGGCCATTACAGCGAGTCTAGTGAGAGTCTCATTGACCGAGCATGACAGTATTCTCCGCCACAGTGTCTTTTGTCTTCAGTTATAAATAAGCACCTTTCATTCGCTGCCCAGACAACAAGTTTCATAGACACATCACAAGCGAAATGTTACATTTCACTTAAAGACAAAGCCGGAAGTGCAAAATCAGCGCGCATGCGCATGTCTCTCACTTTCTCTTTTGCACACTACACACAATTATTTATCTGGCAAATTAATGAATGAATGATCCCAATCGAAAATGTTTACATTCATTTAAAAGAACGATTTTTTTTTTGTTGTTGTTACAATTGAAAAGCATGATTGTTTATATATTGTATATATAATGATTGTGTAGCTCTGCAGAAACAAAAACAAAAAAAAATTAATTTTAAAAATAATATAAACGAGCTTCAGCTACCGTTACCTACTGGTTGGTTACACTCCTACGCAAATAGTTTTATAAAAGTCGAGAGAACCTAAAAATATTAATATGATATGCTCATTTACAAAACTTTAAAAAACTTTTTTTCTAACTCATTTATAATTATTATACGTGCTGTCTTTATGGTCTCAAATACTGAAGACGAAATGGTTATTAAAATAGTGTATAAATAAAACTATGTACTAAAACATAAAATAAATGCTCAGGATATAGATATACATTTTATGTAAAAAACAACAACTCATGTCACATATCAACTACCATAATACAGAAGGATAATACCAGTATTGTTTCTTCCTATAAGGACAATGTTCTTAAAGGGTAATCCAAGGGTAAACCGTGTCCGTGACCCCCAGAAATGTCTGAAATAATCTTTGAAAACATTATTTTCTCAGAGATATTAGGATCAAAGGGGGAAAAGAACACCCAACAAACATGACCTAAAATATTTATAAACATTTGAATGTGTTAATTGACACCAAATGAGCCCAAAATCTGTGCAAACCTGTATTTTCCATACCAAAAATACTTGCAGACTATGCAGCAATACACTAAGTTCTCCTGTTTTTGCAGTCTTCACCAACATAATGCATTATTATTTATAATTAAAGACAGATGAAAGTACTCACACAATATCTTCAGTAACAATGTTTTATTGAAAACTGTATTTGGCAACATTTTCATGAATCAAATATTAATGATTTGACAGAAAACAGGGCAACAACAGTAATAAAGTACTTGACCATATGGATGCCATGTTATGTTTTAAATAGTTTTATTTAAAATTTATTAATAAAGGTCGCTCATCTGTAGCTGTAAATAATAATTAATTAGACAAAAATAATAATTAGAATTCTAAAATAAATAATTAACATTGGTATCTTTTGCATAAGACGTCATTATCAAGGGTTATAGAGGATCAGAACTTTAGATATCATAACCTAGTATTTTCTGTCTGTGGTTCTGATAACTATCTTGTGTTCCATCAAACATAAATATGACTATATACTTCAAATTCTAATATAGTGCATAAAGAGTGAATCAAACGCACTACTTTTTCAGGATATTCTTCAAGAAAAGTTATTTTTGTGTTCCACAGAATGTGATTGTAGCTATTTTCAGATAATCTTCTTCAATAATTTATAAACGAAAGAAAAATGGGCTCAAAATATCTCTATAATGACAGATGTGATCACCTACACCCCATGCTTAAGCATAAACGCATTTGTGCAATTTAAGATTACGAGGATCTGCGTATCTCTTTCCGCATTTGTCGCAGATGTACTGCTTCCCCCCTCCGTGAACGTGGCGTTTGTGAGTACGCAGGTGACTACCTTGACTGAAACACTTGCTACAATACTCACAATTGTACGGCTTCTCGCCGGTATGGACCCTCTGGTGCAGCTTTAGACTGTTCGTATTGTTAAACCACTTATCGCAGTAATTGCAGCCGAAGGGTTTCTCTCCAGAGTGCGTGCGTCCGTGTGAAATGAGGCTGCTCTGCTGACTGAAGCTCTTCCCACACTCCTTGCAGCTGAAAGGTTTTTCCCCCGTGTGGATCCGTTTGTGGATTTTCAGATTGACAGCCTGGCGGAAGGTCTTGCCACAAAGGTCACAACTAAACGGCCGCTGGTCCGTGTGGATGCGCTCGTGGTTTTTAAGGTTGACGGCGTGGCGGAACGCCTTCCCGCAAGACACGCAGGAGTATGGTTTCTGACCCGTGTGGATGAGTTGATGTGTTTTAAGCGTTATGGCGCGTGTGAAGCTTTTCTGACATATTAAACATCGAAACTCCTTTTCACCTGTATGGGTGAGTTGGTGCCTGGCAAGATTTTGAGCAATGTTAAATCTTTTTCCGCAAACGTCGCAGCTGAACGGCTTTTCGCCCGTGTGGATTATTTCGTGGGTTTTGAGGTGAGCGCCTTTCCCGAAGCATTTGCCGCAGACTTTACAAACAAATGGCTTTTCTCCTGAGTGGACTCGATGGTGGTCAGACAGACTCTGTTTGTGGGCGAAAGCCTTGCCACAGAGAACACAGCCGAAGGGCTTTTCTCCAGTGTGAATGCGCTGATGTGATTTGAGGTTGCTTTGAGAAGAGAAACTCTTGCCGCACTCCGAACAAATAAAGGATCTCTTTCCAAAGAGAGTAACAGCGTCTTGAGGATCTTCACTGCGGTCTTCTTGCAGAACAGAGGCTACTCTGTCTTCTGAAGAAGTATTTAAGTGACCTGACAGGAGAACAATCAAAATCATTGGCTAAATATCTGTTTATTACAGCCAAAACTCTTTTGGCACTTTGCCATATAAATATCAGATCAGCCAGAAGGTAATGGATTCAGCATGTTATTCATTTGATTGATAACTTTTGGACCGATTCATTAGACAGACTGTCTCATTGATTTGTAAATTACCATTATTAACGTACCACTACTGATGGACTTCAAGTCAACTTTTCCAAATTCATTTCTGATCGTCACAGCCAACGTCAGTGGGGATTCTGGCCGGTCTTCTGTGGCCTCATCAGACTGCGAGAATAAAGTAGTTATGTAATTAATTCATCATAAAATAGCAGAGCAATTCAGTGACTTTTCTCTTATAGACTTATAACAGTTTCTGTTTTCTGAAAATGTATTGTTGAATAAGTTTGAATAACAACATTTTACCCACAAATAAAATTTCAAATATAGTGCATAAAGAGTGAATCAAATGCACTACTTTTTCAGGATATTCTTCAAGAAAAGTTATTTTTGTGTTCCGTAAGTATTATCAAATGATGACAGAATTTTTCATTTATTAGCTAAAGCTAATCTAATGAACTACAGAGCAAAAGTTCAAAGACCAAATAGTCTAAACTTAAAAAAAGAAAGAGTTGAAAAAAAGCGAAGTCAACATTTCACTCTGCCGCCACCTTTTTAATGCAGCATTGCATATTCAGGCTGTTGATTGTCTTTTTAATTGGAAAGTGAAAGTTTATTTATAGTATATAAAAAAACATTCTGGAGTAATATTTATGTTTAATTATGTTGTTTTGTTAGAAAAAGAAAATGTAGGTTTCATGATAAATTTGACTGTTTTTGAGCAGCATCAGCACCAGTTACATTCCAATGGAGTTAATACAGGTTATTATCAGTTCATAAGTTCTTGTAAACTCATATAATGATACATTCAAATTAAATGAAATTGTTATGAATATTGAAAAAAAAAAAGTTCCTGCACCACAGTGGTTTTGCTGTAGTTCTTGTAATATTTGAAATTTCAAAGAATTTCTTAACATTTTTTATTAATTAAAAGGGGGGAAATGTAGTGATACCATAGTATTAACACATTAGCATTCAAAACTTTAATATTCACTCATTAATTAGAAGATACAATATGGTTTTAGTGAATTTTTTTTTTACATTATGACTGTTTTATAAGCTCACTTTCCACCAGGTCAAAACTGACCCAGAAATACAAAAGGTATACATGTTTTAATGCATTAGGAGGGTTAAGTGTACATAAAGAGCATGTAGATCAGGCCTAATCAACTTGTGGACTACAGGTTAAATCTGACCTGTTTGAAATTTGCTGTGCCTTATGTAGGTTGATTACTTTTCATATGGTTAAAAACAAACTGAACAAAATCTATTTTATGTATGTATGCATATATATATCATGTCTCCTAAGTAAGACTGTAACACTGTGATCTGTGGTGAATTGCTCAGTGCATTTCAACTGTCAGGTATTGTTTAAAATCAGTGTGGCACCTTTTATTATGCCATCAAATAATTCTCCAAAAAATGACATATAGACAACTGAAATGTCTGTTTCAACTACAACAGAATGACAGGTACTTGTGTGTACCAATACCGGTGTGTTTATTATGCAACACGACTGAAAGCACAGTGAAGGTGTGCAATGCGAACCTGCCATCAGTTTAAGTTTACTCTTCCTGTTAAACATCAGCTACATAAATGCAGTTTCTGGTTGAATGTTCTGCTAAGTGGAAATGTTCCATAGGACTAATTAGAAGAAAAAAAAAACCTAGCTACGAAAATTAATATTATGTAGTAAGCAAATGTTAAAGAAAAGTGTTCTGTTGAAGATTTCCGTTGATAAAATATTCTGGCTCGCCCACATGCCCTTATTTTTACATTTTGGTAAATAGCCTTGATGTTCAGTTTACCTCATTTCTTGTTCTTGTCTCCAGGATTCTTGCACTTCCATCATAAGAATGTTCCTCTTCTAAAATGTACAAATGACGTAAATTTTACAACAATAAAAAATGTTTTATTAAGTGATACACCCTTGGACAGAAATGTAATAACACTTTATGCCTATGAAGACAGAACGTGATTTCTTACCAAGTCCTCCAACAGACAGAATGTTCAAGATACTGCCGGGACGTTTTGCCCTCTTGCCTGAAAATGTTTTACATTCCAGGTCCAACAGAAATTTGGTTTCATCAACGAGTTTGATTATTTTCCCAAGAGCCTCGTTGCCCAATACTTCCATGACTGATGCAAACTGCTTCTGAAAGAATAAATAATTACAAATTACTAGTGATAGACCAATATACCAGCTGATAAATTAGGCACTATTTGGACATTTTTAAAGATTTTTAGCCAGTTCATTCTACTAGGGTTAGGGTTAGTCAGTTTCAAAATCGAATTTTTGAAAAAATATACTCTAAAACAAGTTATTTAATCCCAACAATTTTTATGTATTATTTGCTATTATCAAACTGCATTGTCCCTTTTAATGTACGGAAGCTTTTTTCTGCCAGAGAGTAAAAAATATATATTTAAAAAAGATAATTGCGACTTTTCAAACTGTTTTTTCTTGAAATTCTGAGTTGATATCTCACAATTCTGAGATAAAAGTCAGAACTGTGAGATATAAGCTCACAATTCTGAGAAGAAAATATTTTGTGAGATAAGTATCAAGAACCCTTTTTTATTTTGTTATTTTGTGGTGGAAAAAAAAACAGAATTACGAGATGTAAACACACAATTGCGAGAAGTAACAGTTTAAATGTATTAGTATTTATTTTTTTTACTCCTTGGCAGAAACAAGCGTCACTATTATAGGCCTTTGAAACCCCAATATCAGTTGATCACAAATTACATTAATACATAACTTGCGATAGACTTTTCTTCCTATTGTATGTTATCCAAGTGAAAAGACTTCTCGAACAAGAAGATTTTTTTTAAAAAAATTATTATTGTTGCTCCATTTAGTCTGATGATGGTTATAAAATGTTCCTAATAATAAAAACAAATCAATAATATATATATATATATATATATATTTTTTTTTTTTTAGACATTGGTTTGAGTCTGATATATTATTCGTTGGTCAGCTGTTTAATTATAATGGTCAACTTGAGTATTAATGAACTATGTCTTAAATTTAAGTGCAATATTTCAATTAAAGAATATTGTATCGCCATGAATTCTATCTCTGTCAAAATACTATCTCTGGGCGCTTGGTGTAATATTTGTTCGTTGTGGTTTGTTATTGCTACGATCTCAGAGAAGAGATGAGAAGTCGTTGCAAGAAGGAGGGGAAGCTATTTTGATTAAATATTACAAAGGCACATATATATATATATATATATATATATATATATATATATATATATATATATATATATATATATATATATAAATTATTATTATTATTTTTTTTTTTTAAATAATGAGGTCCGTGGGTAAATTATTTATAATACACACAGTATATCCCACAAGAAAGAAAACTTTGATATGGTGATACATTCACGTGCTTTGAGACTGGCGCTAACTGCGCACTGATCTTTATACTATATGCACAAACGCGCTTATATGGCTTTGAACGTGTCGCATGTTTAAGTTTACAGGCCGCAGATCTCTAAACAACATCATCTAACAATCTCACCATTCTCTCCTCCTTTCCCCTCTTCATTCTTGACCCAGTCTCCTCGTCTTCAAACTGATCGCCGGTAATATCACTAATGATAAATGACAGTCTCTCCTCTTCCATTAGTTTGTACATTTCAGCGATCGCGGCGTGAACTAACGCCTCCACCACTGACGCCAGATGCGTTTGTAACGCAACACAGCGAGACATTCTGCCTGAAACTAAAACTCACACCTCTGGAAGTAGCGCCGGAGCCCTGTACTTACTTAGAGCTCATTAAAGTGAGCAAATGATTGTAAACATACTTTAGGAGACAGTGGGCTTACTGGGCTGTAGTACACGGAAGTACAACAGGGTGCGATAATTGCAATCCGGGTCCTAGAATGCATAATAAAAGTTAATTGTTGGCTGTTATAATCTTCTTCTTTTTTCTCATTATAGTATCTATGTAGTTTCAAATCACTTGGATAACAACAGAAAAAAATATAACTTTGTTTGGTAAATGTATACTTAAAGAACATTACATTTAACTAAGCGCTGTCCTACGTCATGACGTTTTGTGACGTGAACACAACGCGCCGAAATTTTGGCGCGACCTGCTGTTATTGCTAGGGGAAGCCTATGCTGCTATGTGTCCTGAAAGCATTTAGTTATTAATCTCGATCTGCCACATTTGAACACTTTTCCGTTCGCTGTCAGTTGTCAACGTTTCCGGTAAGATATTTAATAAAACGTTTAGTTGCTTTCAGCTAACGTTAACTGTTGTTTTTGTAAGATGAGGTAGATACACGAGAGTTTGTTAAATCCATGTATTTCTGGACAGTTGTATTTGTCTACAAAACTATTTCAAAACTTCCAAGCATAAGGTTTTTGTGATAACGTGTCACGTTAAGTCTCATGCATTATTTTGTATGCTAGGCATTGTTTTGTAGTGTACATGTCAGTGGGTGATTTGGTGTGTGTTTTCTCTCTCACACACAGTCATGGGTTTACTGGAGCAGTGTGAGGAGCTCTTCAAGACCTCTAATCTGTATGAAGTTCTGGGTGTTTGCAAAGATGCATCTGACTCCGAGATCAGACGTGGCTATTATAAAGTCTCTCTGCAGGTTCATCCAGATAGAGCTCCTGGTGATGAGTTAGCCACCACCAAGTTTCAGGTAACCACTGCCCAATAATCTTTCAGAACCTTGTTTAATGGTCTAATGGTTAAGGTAGGTGGAAGCCCTTCAAGAGGTCATCCACAAAATCAACATTAACCATCTGGTGATCCTAGGTCGTCAAAAGTGACTGAACACCTTTTGAATTTTTTTTTTTCAGTGAAATTAATGTACTATATTTTTTACTTGACATTTATGTTACGAAATATGAATTGTTCAATAATTATGCACTATTTGTTTATAACTTCTTTCACTCCCTCTTGCAATGACATCTCTTCTCTGATGATGTGTTTACTGGAGTGAGGGCGGGACAACCTGTCACTCACATGAGATCGACCAATAGCAAACCACAACCATCCAATCAATTCCCCATGGACAAAATCAAGTTCCGGCCTAAATTTTTTCTTGTTTGAGAAGCCGTTTCACTCAAATTTATCCAATGCAAAAAAAGGGCAAATTAAGGCCTGTTCACACCAAGAACTATAACGTCCACGCTAGCGCTGTTCTTTATGTTCTGAGCGTGCACTGCAGTTTTGTCATCCGTTTCTTTAAATGCTTGAGCTATGAAAGCAGCATTAATTCTGATTGGCTGCCAATGTTTTTATTGTTCATCAGTTGGAAAAATTAATTCTGAAAGTGATTCCAACAATACCGTTTCTCTGTGGTGTTATACTGTGGTGTGAACTCCTATTCTTTTACATTTAGAACAATTAGAAATGTATCGTTATCATAACAGTTATCTTTTTGGTGTGAATGGGCCTTTAAAGCCATCAGAAGAATTATATTCATACGTAATGCCACAGTGTAACAACTAGATCAATTATTTTAGTATTTCCCATTGTGCCATTCCTATGGCGGTCATTTTGGACTGCTAAGAGTAAGTATTTTTAGACAATTTGGTCTTTGTCAAATGTTTTGTGTTCGCTAGCAAGTGCCATAAAAGTCACAAAGTTTCATACCATTCCGATTAAGTAAAAAAAAATAAAAAAAATAATTCAGTCAAGTGACAGAGTACCACCAGGTTAAATTTAAAATGTCATCTAATAAATGCATCCTTAAATAACATTTTCATCATTTCCACAGGTCTTGGGAAAGGTTTATGCAGTGTTGGCTGACAAGGACCAAAGGGCGGTCTATGATGAACAGGGAATAGTGGACGAAGAGTCAGACTCCCTTGATCAAGATCGCAATTGGGAGGAGCACTGGAGAAGATTGTTTCCCAAGGTATTTCATGTGCTTGTTTTATATGTTGGTTTTTCCAAAGGAAGTTGCTAAAAAGATGGTCATACTTCTCTGCCATAGATCACATTGCAAGAGATCTTGGAGTTTGAGAAGCAGTATAAAGGCTCTGATGAAGAGGTGGAAGACTTAAAGAGACTGTACCTACAACATGAAGGTGACATGGATCTGATCATGGAGTCTGCCTTGTGCTGCACTTCTGAAGATGAGCCACGTGTCCAAGATGTACTACAGCAAGCCATTGATGCTGAAGAGGTGCTGGCCTACCAAGCCTTCACTCACGAGAGTGTCAAAAAGAAGAACAACCGCAAAAGAAAGGTGCTGATTCACTTAACTTCTTTGAAGTTTTGATAAGAAATAGGATTTAAGCCCTTTTAATGTGTTATCCTGTCTTTCTAGGCAGAAAAAGAGCGCAAGGAGGCAGAGGAAATGCAGAAGGAGATGGGCTTGAACAGTGAGGACAGCCTGGTAGCTATGATAAAGGTAAAAAAAAAAAAAAAAGAGATGTAACCGAAGCTGCTGTAATCTGCTAAATGTCTGAAAATCTATCTATCAAAAGAATGCTAGTTTTACATTTTTGTGTCGGTAAGATTTTTTTTGCTTTTGAAAGATGTCTTTTATGCTACCAAGGCTGCATTTATTTGATCAAGCGTGCAGTATAAACAGGAATATTGTTTATATAATATTATTTAAAATTAAAAAAAAGTTTTGTATTTTAATATATTTAGGAGACAAGCACCCAAACGTGCATAGGCACCAGTGATGCGCGGGTTGATCCAAAATGAGCGGGTGCCTGCGGTCACCCGCGGTTACGAGTCATCCAAAAATATTTTTAATGACATTCGGGTCGCGGTCGGTCGGGTCGTTTGAAATAAAGATTCCAATTAAACCTATGCAATTTATATAGCCTAGTACTAGACACAATTTTCTATGAAATACATATGCCTACACTTTATTGGCTGAATAACTGGCACGAAGATGACGCACAAGCTCAGTATGCCTGTTCGTGGTCAGTCAATAGCCGCGTGTGGTGTCCTTGTAAATAAAGACTAAATGGCAGCGTCTGATATATTTGTATAGCGATTTATTCAGGAGTGCCGTGAGGCATGATTTCGGCCTCTGTGCTCGCGCTGGCCAGTGGAAAAGCGGCTATGGATGAAGATGGCATGAAGAAGACATTCGCGAGATGGACGTATGCGCATTAGGCTACTCCATTTGTTCTGTGTTTTCTTTCTAAACAGTTAGGCTATGTTTAGGTGGCATTTTTCATGTTTTCATCACGCAATCATGTTTTTGATGCGGTGGTGACGCGTTCACGTAACAACATAATATAAGGGTTGGCGGCGGCGCTGCCGATAAAGCACCTAAAAGCTGTCACAAAGAACCGGCAAAAGCAATGAATGATTGTGAATATGTCAAATATAGCAAGGAGACATTTTAATTGTTTATTAATAAAGATGAAGTTGACGTTGCTGACTCACGATCTTCGCAGTAGTGAATGCGCCAGAGAGAAATGCACATTTCATACAGATAAGCAGAGAGCAGTCCGTTTTCTTTCGTTTTGAATTGTTCTGTTTACAAGTAGACATTTCAATATAGATTGAAATATATTTTTCAGGTCTGTGAAGTAGGCTACCTTATACGCTGAGTTTCGGTTAATTTATGAGACGCGCTCGCGCAGGCGCCTCCGTGTCGTGATCTATTGTCTGCTATATTTACTTCTTATTTATTAAATCCAGGCAATTGGTTGATAAAACATTGATTAAAATTAAGATACAATTAGTACAAATCGAAATTCACTTTAAGGCGAGACACGGCAGGCAAAAACATCGTTTTTTTTTTTTTACTGGTCAATTTTGAGATTTTGGGATATTTGTCTTCAATAGCATGTCTTCTTTCAGACTTGTGCTGAAAAAAAGTCGGAAATACACATTTATGTCTTTATTTTACTACACTTTGTCTGTTTCCGTGTGTAGATTTCGCCTAAATTCCTCAAAAGTTGGCATTCTAAATCAACATGCTGCTCTGCGATCGCGATCTGCACACTGTCATCACACACACCGTTAGAAAGCTCTCTCTCTCCTGCGCAACACTGTCGGGTCCAAATATGGTAATTTCCTGTTTATCAGCAACCAATCATGGAAGTAAAACGGGCGATTTAACTCGAAATGCGCAATCTCACTGGCTGATGCCAATTTCTGACAACGTGATTCGTTCAGAGTCGTCACGTGACGCGCTCTGCCATTATATACATACATCACATATACTATACTTTACACACTATATATACAAAACAATTAAATTACACAGCACATTTCAGTTTTTGTATAATATAATTACTATATAATACTAAACAAATCTGTAATTGTGGGATCCTAAAGTGGTTGTGAGTATGTCAGGCAGAGACATATTCACCTGTGTGATGTACTGGTGATATGTTGTTTTGATGTGTTTTTTTGGATGTTATGATCAGTGATGGATGAAGCAATAATGAGTTTTGGATGTTAAACAGTGTGATACATGGATTTTACTTGGACCTAAAGCATATTTTGTCTGTAATTCATGGCTTTCAATAGAAATTAGTGGAATTTTGCCATACAAATCTTTAAAGGGCGTTTCCTCAAAATGAGTTTTTTCTCACACTT
The DNA here is from genome assembly GCA_026230005.1 of Gila orcuttii. Classification (NCBI taxonomy): domain Eukaryota; kingdom Metazoa; phylum Chordata; class Actinopteri; order Cypriniformes; family Leuciscidae; genus Gila; species Gila orcuttii. Next base: position 10,874,855 of record JAPDVR010000017.1, read on the forward strand.
CTTGTGACGATTTTCCACTTCTGTAGCACCTACATACACCAAACTTTACAGTCTTATTCCTAACTATATTGTGAAGGTTGGTTCAGAGGGATTTGTTGATATATCATTCTTGGCCTGATTTATATGACATTTTATGCCTAAAAATAGGGCGGAAATCAATTTAAGGCTATTGGCAGTATTTTCTGATTTACAGGGTAACAAAAGGAGATATTCATAATCCCCTATGAAAATGTCTTTTCATTGAATATATCAACAAAATGCAAAAATAATTTTGAACCTTGTTTTTTTCAATGGTCAGATTTGTCACTTCAAAATATATGCAAATTAGCGCATATTTAATTAGATATAGCCTGAATAGCATATCTAAACATAAAATTACAGAAAACTTGCAAAATTTTGTTCTCCTATTTATGCGAGTAATCAACTGGTAAAGTTTCATGGTGATATCTGTAAGTAAAAAATTTTATCCTATTCACCTGCAGTGTCTCGCCTTAAAGAAAGGCTTTGTGTCTTCTGTTTGAGGTCAATGATGGCCTTCTGGACAGCAGTCAGGTCGGCAGTCTTACCCATGATTGCGGTTTTGAGTAATGAAACAGGCTGGGAGTTTTTAAAAGCCTCAGGAATCTTTTGCAGGTGTTTAGAGTTAATTAGTTGATTCAGATGATTAGGTTAATAGCTCGTTTAGAGAACCTTTTCATGATATGCTAATTTTTTGAGATAGGAATTTTGGGTTTTCATGAGCTGTATGCCAAAATCATCAGTATTAAAACAATAAAAGACCTGAAATATTTCAGTTGGTGTGCAATGAATCTAAAATATATGAAAGTTTAATTTTTATCATTACATTATGGAAAATAATGAACTTTATCACAATATGCTAATTTTTTGAGAAGGACCTGTATTGTCTCAGTTAGCTTTCTTCCGCTCAAGTATTGTAAAAAGTTGTGAAATTTGGAACACAGATAGAGGACAGTCTGAATAATAACCAGAGCAATTTGAGTCTAACCCGCATTAGTGCCACCAGCTGTCCAAAGTTGCACTTATGTTAATGCTAATAACCTTTGAACTTTACCGATTTTTATTTTATTTTATTTTTTTTACTTTTTGGAACTCGTTCCAGACAGTTCATCCAGTTTTCACCAAACGTGGCTCATATCATCTTTAGACTGCCCTGGCAAAAAGTTTTTAAAAGCTTTTTCTTAAACCAAACAGTTCTTGAATAACGTGCAAACAAATTTATCGAAGGGCACATCAAAATTGATGCGAGGCTGTATCTCCGCAACGCTGTAGCGTATTAAGACGAATCTTGGTACATCTCATCGCAAGCATGACCTGAGGTTACTTGCAGTGTTTTGGTATAGCGCCACCTACTGGTCAGGAGATATGAAAATGGCTATTATTGCTTATAACTTCTGAATGGTTTGCCCTGAATCAGGCCAAGCTGATTCTGAGGCTGTAACTCTGCAAAGCTTCGGCATATTGACCACACCACATCAATTTGGTAACAGCACCACCTATTGGTCAAAAGTGATAAACAATTAAGATATTCCTAGTGATTATATTAGATTTTTCAGCAGTTTTGGCTTAAGTGAAATCATCTAAAAATGTCTTTAATTAATTACTCAGTTGCAGTTGGTCTTATGTTAAATGAAAGGGGGTCAGACTCATTTGTTAGAGGGAAATCATTTTTAACTATGCTGCATAATCGTACTCATTAATATAAATGTATTCTATAATATACAGTATATTTATTTGTGTGTGTGGGGTGTTATTTCTGCTATTATCAGATGTGTTCAAGTCACCGCCTTGTCATCCTGACAATTGTTTTCTATTTAGCAAAGACAAAAGTCCAAAGAAAGTGGGTTCAACTCTCTCATCTCAGATCTGGAGGCTAAATATTGCAAGAAACCAGCAGCGGGAAAGAAGGGCAAGAAAAAGTAAAGTTTCACCAGACTGGGCTATTTCTACCAAATGTTATCATTTATCTTGTGATCTAATCTAGAAACGTACAGAATAATCAAATGACACTTTATAATGGATACTGACCATTTGATAGCCATAAGACAGCTGAATAATAACAGTTAACTCACACTCTCATCCATTTATTACAGTGCATTAGATTAGTGTGAATCTGCTCCATGTTCATGCTCATACCAGCTTGTGAAACAAATGAGAATGTAAGTGTTACTGTAACATGTTTTGTATATATGTTTTCCCGTTCCATGGTTTTGTAGTGTTGGATGTATTATTGTTCAAGTAGATCATCTGAGTGTAATAAACTTGTTTTGATCAGTATGAAAGTCTAAGGTTTGGGTTTTTATGTTTTGACAAACCTATTCATATACTTAGCCTTTTTTATGCATAAAGACTAGAACACTCAACATTGGAAATACAAAAAAAAAAAAAAAAAAACAGCACGAAATCACTTTTTTTAAAGTGACATTTATTTTCAATAAAAAAGTATTTCAACTGGGTTTTACAACACTACACTGTAGTAACAACTGATTACTTGGTGACACTGAGGAAATCTGAGGAAAGCTCGGCTGTCCAAACTCTGCGTCGTGAAGTATTTTTTGGATCTGAAGCTTCACCAAGGACTGCTTCGAAGCAGGTAAGCGTCTTAACGCGGGTGCTAAGCTCCGAAGAAATAAATCGACTTCATCTTGCTGTTGTTCGTCTTTCTCTCGGTCTCTTGAGTCTTTAGAGGCCAAATACCTCTCCAACAGCTCTAGTGTCTCTGATCGCCTTCTCTTTACAATGCCAGACCGGATAGCTCCTGGGCTTGTCACGGACGTTCCCGTACTGGTGCTGGCTGGTTCGGCCCCGCTGTCTTCATCTGGCTCGTCATCCTCGATTTTGCCGGGAATGCTGTCCAAAATAACACTGTACACCAGTAAAAACCACTGTGAATAACCATGAGGTTTTGGAGCTTCATTACAACATAGAACAGATGCATGATACAACCCATTGCTAAAATGTTAATTAAATTAAGGGGCCATCAACCCTATACACTCTTTATGCTTTTTGGCTATTAATTTCACATAACGACACTTAGGGGTTCTATATAAAAATGCAGACTTATAAAGTGGTTTCTAAGTTTAAAAAAAATACCGTTATCGACAAAAACACAAATTTGTGAAAATGGTGACGTCATGCGTATTACGAGTTCAGTCTGTAGGCAAGTAGGGTTTCTTTACAAAGTAACGGATCTGTGTGAACAGGGATCGTTTTGACAACGTAACCTTTCTGTTTTTAGTACATTTTTGTCATGTAAACCCTCAAATTAAATTTTCCCACCATTTCCCAAAGATTAAAGGATTTTGCTTGATTAAATAAATAGAAGAATAATCGGCAGGTAAACTGTTGAATCAGAACATTTTTACATGTTTATTTCTGTAACAAAAAAAAAGCACATTGTAGCAGATGGGTGTGATTAAACTGACAAAAATCTGTGTGTATAAACAATGTTCCAATATTAATTGTCTGATACAGTTGAGAAGATCAAGACTTCGGAAAAATGTTTTACGTCAAGTATATAATAGTGCACACTACAAAAAACACAAGTAATTTATTACACAAGTAATGTGACAGTTATGTTCGGGGAGGAATAGTAGCATTTTATGCAGTGTACACTATCATTGGCAAAATAAAAAATAATTTTATTTACAAAATTGTAATTAAATTTTATAATAAAATATCTGAATTCTAGCCAGTTCAATCTAATAAGAAAAAAATATTAATTTGTGACAAGTCTGTGTGCATTGAATTAATGGATGCAGTGTGCTCTGAGTTCAGAAAATTCCCTTAATATAAAGTGTACTTACTATACTGCAGAAATAGTATGAGCAGTTTAGTAAAAGGTAGTGAAAGATGACAACAAAAAAACAATCATCTCCAAAAACAATATCACAACTATTCTATACTCATAGAATTAGAACTCTATATAGTTATATATGTAAACAAGTCTAGTTATTAGTGTACTAATCTTTCATGTACTGTAAAATGTGTTTAATTCTGTAATCAGCATCCAATTGTCATCTCCAAATTAAAATGCATTTCATTTATAAAAGTTTAATATTTTTCAATTTTAAACGTAAATGAAAATTCTTGCCAGTACAATAAATACATACAGTTATACATACAGAATACATTGGTCACACTGGAAATAGGAGGTTGCATGCATTGTATTGCAGTCTGCTCTGCGTTTAGAAAATCACTTACTATGAAAAAAAAAGTGTACTATACAGCAGAAATAGTATGAGTAGTATGATAATACGCTATTTTGAACATGGCTTAAAGGGTTTAGTTCACCCAAAAATGAAAATTCATAATTTTACTAACCCTCATGCCGTTCCAAACCTGTAAGACTTTCGTTCATCTTCGGAACACAAATGAAGATATTTTTAATGAAATCTAAGAGCTTTCTGTCCCTCCATTGACAGCTACACAACTACCACTTTGACACATCAAAAAGTTCATAGAGAGATCGTAAAACTAATCCATATGAATTGAGTGGTTTGGTCCAAATTTTTCTAAGGAGACATGATCGCTTTATATGAACAGATTGAATTTATGTTTTTAATCACATAGGCTACTGTAAACATTGACCAGAGAATATAAACAAAAGCTCAACCTAACCTGCTTGCCTAACCTGCGAGAACAAACCTCATGGGTTCATGCGGAAGCTCAAACGTGCTGCGTAACACGAGAATGAATCTCATTGGTTCTAGCAGGTCAAGCAAGCATGCTTGAGCTTATGTTTACCACAACTGATGTCTGAGTTGATGAATGCTTATATGTGAATAAAAGCCTCAATTAAATCTGTTCATCATATAAAGCGATCAGAAAATTTGGAGTAATCGGCTAAATTCATATGGATTAGGTTTACGATGTCTTTATGAACTTTTTGAAGCGTCATAGTAGTTGCGTAGCTGTCTATGGTGGGACAGAAAGCTCTCAGAATATCTTAATTTGTGTTATGCTGGGTTTGGAATGACATGAGGGTGAGTAAATGACAATTTTCCCTTTGGGTGAACTATCCCTTTAATACCACCAATGTACTGAAAGACTACACAATTTGTTATGCAAATGAAGTAAGAAAGAAAGAACCAATCAGGATCCAGTATATAAATATTTTAAGAAAGAAAGGACCAATAGCACAACTGTACATAATGTTACAAAAACGTCACCGCTGTCAGTTGGATTTTGAATACTGAACATTTAGTGAAATGAATGGGAAACTTTTCAAACTGTTCAAGCACTGATATAATAGTATAGCTGTAGGTGCAAGACAGGCTTCATACAAAATACACTCGAATACCTTCTGTGTTCTGTGGAGGGATCGAGAAAGTCCATCACTCGCATATATTTCCATTGCTTCTTTTTCTTAGCTGCCCGTCCACTCCGACTACCATCCTGCTCCAGTCGCTTTTTTCTTGTGTATGTGTCTCTTAGATTTTTCCATTTAGCTTTCACCTCTTCCACTGTACAAGCACACAGCCATAGATGAAGCTTGTTAACGCACTGACATTAACGCTACATAGCAAGCTACACAAATAAAACTTACCATCGACTCCCATTTTGTCTGCTATTTCTTGCCAGAGCACTTCTTTCCGCTTCGTATTTTTGTACTCGTTGTGGTTTTTATCAAATAATTCCTTGTTCTCAGAAACCAAAAACAACAAGAGCTCCGCGTCCATCTTGATTACCATTCTTCTTCTAACGAATTAGTACAGGATTGAGTGCTTCAGCGCCACCAAGTGTGCAGGAGAGGCGGGACTGGTCACTTGGTGCAAAAGAATTAATCTGATTGGTCGGTGAGTCTCCCCCCCGCCCCCCAGTTTAGGTCAGTCAACGAAACAAACTAAGAACACAACTGGAGGATACGTTAATATAAATTAATCATGTATGTTTCATTACTAAATGTAAAAGTTAAATGACTAAATAGCACATCCTTGAAAACAATACAACAGTCTTTCTAAAATATTCTCCCTTTTTAATATTTTTTAAAACAGCAGTAAGTTATTAATCAGTAAGTCAGTATAAAAGGTTTTTACTGCATACAATCTTCGCAGTGATTTGAACCAAACCTGTAATTGGCATTTTAAAGGTGCAATGTGTGATATTTCTTAGGATCTATTGACAGAAATGCAATATAAGATCCATAACTATGTTTTCAGTGGTGTATAAAGACCTTACTCAATGAGCCGTTATGTTTTTATTACCTTAGAATGAGACATTTATATCTACATAGGCGCGGGAATCCCCTTCTATGAAGGTCGACATATTGTGACGTCATGTGTCTACCGTAGCCGAAAGCGAACAAACAGCGCTAAAGAAACCTCATTGCTTGACTTACTACTCTCTGCTGCTGACTCAGGCTGCGTTTGGAATCGCATACTCAATGAGTAGGTACTTAATTTCAATGAGTACTTACTTAACGAGCGCTAAAAGAGTAGGTACTTAATGGCCAAATCTCGTTAAGTATGAGTGCGATCCGGACATCATTCGCCATGTTGACGTTACATGTGACCTATGACCTTTTTTACAAGCGCAACAATTTAAAAGTCATGAGCGACAGGTGCACTAACAGCTGATTGCATCAGTAACTCGACAACTTTACTAGAACGGTTTAGTTCAGCGTTTGAAATGGTTGGCATGTCTGCAATTGTTAGATTAAGGTGTGCACAAAGGAGATGTCGGGCAGCTGCTCGACGATCTCGCCTTTGGAGAAGACTGATGATTTTATTCTCAAACAAAGCAAGTATTACTACTTAAACAATTAAGATTACCCCAGAAAGAATTTCATTACTAGCCCATCCCAACACTTATGCACAATAATTATGACAAATGCTGTGACCAACAGTTAATTATATAACATCATTATAATATATATACATTATTAATTATGTAGTTTTGTAAAACAAGCAAACTTTTGTATTATCATATGACATAGCTATGCATGAATACACGCTAGACAAATGCAGATGATGTAAATACATTTTTATTCATGAAATTCATATTTTATTTACTGACAACAATGTGAAACATGAATAAAAATAAGTGAATGAATAAAATAAATCATCACAATAAATAAATACATATACAAGTCAATACCATATGAAACATTGTTTTTGATTGTTTTGTTCTAACAAACTATGATGTATTTATTGCAGGCAGTGAACCCCACATCATACTGCCATCTCAATAGAGCTGTTCCCATTTTGCGGCTTTATCTTGATGAGGCAGCTGACCACCGTGCCCACCTTCGCCTGTCTATGCCGTCCATCAGGTCCCTGATTGCTGCAGTCAGACCTGGATCTGACCTGGGATGGGAACGGGAGATTGAGGTCCTTGTGTTCCTGCACTGGCTGGCCCATGCAGCATCCTACAGGGTGGTGTCGCAGACCTTCGATATCCCAAAGACCTCTGTGCATGACATTGTGCACAGAGTGAGCAAGGCCATCATGGGAATTTTGAGGAGGGTGATCTGCTTTCCGACCGGAGATGACCTGGAGGCAGTGGGAGCAGGATTTGCACAGCTGTCTGGGTCACCAGCTTTCAGCAGAGTAGTTGGTGCAATAGACGGCTGTCATATCCGTATCAAACCTCCAGCAAATAACTCCCACTGTTACTTCAACAGGAAGCTGTTTCACTCCATCCAACTCCAGGCCATCTCTGATCACCGGGGGAAATTCCTTGATGTCTTTGTGGGATATCCTGGGTCTGTGCACGATGCCAGGGTGCTGAGGAACAGCCCTGTGTATGCTGGCAACCTTTACCCACCTGCAGCCAAGTGCATCCTCGGGGATGGAGGCTATCCTTGCCTGAGTGCACCCATCTGCCTCATCACCCCTTACAGAGAGCCTGTACAGAACCCTGTGCAGGCTCGTTTCAACAGCAAGCACTCCCGTGCCCGCAACATCGTGGAGAGAGCTTTTGGGATGCTGAAGACACGCTGGCGCTGCATTTTCTTCAAGGCCTTGGAGGTGAGCCCTGCCTTCGTGCCTGAGATTGTTGCGTGCTGCGCTGTGCTTCACAATCTCGCTCTAGCCAATGGGGACATCGTGTTTACTTTCTCATTTGATTTTAGCGCGGCTCTTCGTTACTGTGTTTACCCAGGTAAAAAGGCGCGTGTGTTTGTTTGTGTGTCGTGACTGAGTTTCGCTGGCCAAATAGTTGGGCGTGGCCAAAGCCAGTTAAAGTACTTATTCTAGGCATTTGCTAACAGTTGTTAGAAGAAGCATTAGAACAACAGGAGAGAACATCAGTCTGTGAGTGTTTACTTTCTCATTTGATTTTAGCGCGGCTCTTCGTTACTGTGTTTACCCAGGTAAAAAGGCGCGTGTGATTGTTTGTGTCGTGACTGAGTTTCGCTGGCCAAATAGTTGGGCGTGGCCTGCTGTATTCATTATCAGGGTATTAGGCGTGTATATAACTGGTTAGTGCACCGCGGCAGCGGTCGCGGCTGCCCTCGTGTGAAGCCCTCAGCGTGTGAAGACCAAAGAGTGTAAAGACCAGCGACTCTACCTGTGCGACTCCACCGAGCAAGGACACCGACAAGGCACTTGAGTATTAAATTCTTCTTGTTTATTTATTGTTGTTTCCTTTCTCTTCTACAAACTTTTCTTTGGATCTTTCTGTTTGTGAGCTCCTTTTCACTATGTGTTTTCAAATCTCTACTATTACTAACATACGTAAATCAAACTTCACACGTCAGAGGCGGTGCAATCCTAACAATCTCCGTACCCTTCCGATGTCTTCTAATACTTCATTCTCTTTTCCTATTGGTCTCTGGAACTGCCAGTCCGCTGTTAACAAAGCTGATTTCATTACATCTTTTTCAAGTCATTCAGGTCTCAGTCTATTGGCCCTGACTGAGACCTGGATCAGACCAGAGGACACTGTCACACCTGCTGCCCTATCCACTAACTTCACTTTCTCACACACCCCCCGTCTGACCGGAAGGGGTGGTGGTACTGGTCTGCTCATCTCAAATGACTGGAAATTTGATCCTTTACCACCTCTATTTGACAACAGCTCATTTGAATCACATTCAATTACCATCACTAGTCCTATAAAAATCCATTTTGTAGTTGTATATCGTCCCCCAGGTCAACTTGGCAGTTTCTTGGAGGAGCTTGATGTGCTACTCTCATCCTTCCCTGAAGATGGCACTCCTCTTGTAATTCTTGGAGACTTCAACATCCACCTAGAAAAACCTCAGGCTGCCGATTTCCACACCCTGCTTGCATCATTCGACCTCAAACGAGTATCTACTGTGGCTACTCACAAATCAGGTAACCAATTGGACCTTATCTACACGCGCTACTGCTCTACGGACAATACACTGGTCACTCCACTCCACACCTCAGATCACTTCCTCCTCACTCTCAACCTCAACCTGCCTCAGAACACAACACACACTCCTCCACAGGTTACCTTTCGACGGAACCTACGCTCACTTTCACCCTCTCACCTATCCTCTTTGGTCTCATCCACGCTTCCTCCACCTGATCAGCTCTCAACACTAGATACTAACAGTGCAACTGATACTCTTTTCTCCACTTTAACATCCTGCTTGGACAACTTCTGTCCCCTTTCCTCCAGGCCAGCCCGCGCCACACCCTCTGCCCCCTGGTTATCTGATATTCTTCGCGAACATCGTACTAAACTCAGGGGTGCAGAGAGGAAGTGGCGCAAATCGAAAGATCCGACAGACCTGGGTCTCTATCAATCCCTCCTCTCTTCCTTCTCTGCTAATATCTCTACTGCTAAAATGGCTTACTATCACAACAAAATGTTAAATTCTTCTGACTCTCGCATGCTTTTCAAAACCTTCTCCTCTCTTCTTAACCCTCCTCCTCCTCCTCCATCAACCCTAACAGCTGATGATTTTGCCACATTCTTCATAGAAAAATCAACCACCATCAGCGGCCAATTTACCAATCCACAAACTGACAAACACATTTTACCAACAAACGCACACATTCTACCCTCCTTCTCTCTACTTTCAGAGGCGGAAGTCTCTAAACTCCTCCTTTCCAATCACCCTACTACCTGTCCGCTTGATCCTATCCCCACTAATCTACTTCAAGCCATTTCTTCCTCAGTTGTACCCACACTCACGCACATCATAAACACCTCTCTTCACACTGGTACCTTTCCCACAGCTTTTAAGCAGGCTCGAGTAACCCCACTGCTTAAGAAACCCAATCTAAATCCAGCACATCTAACAAGTTACAGACCGGTATCTCTTCCATTTGTCGCGAAAACACTTGAACGAGTTGTTTTCAACCAGATCTCCTCCTTTCTTACACAGAACAACCTCTTGGACGACAATCAGTCTGGTTTCAAAAGCGGACACTCAACTGAGACTGCCCTGCTCTCAGTAATTGAAGCTCTGAGACTGGCAAGAGCAGCTTCCAAATCCTCAGTCCTCATCCTGCTGGATCTGTCTGCTGCTTTTGACACAGTTAACCACCAGATCCTCCTGTCGATCCTAAAGATGAAGGGCATCTCGGGAACTGCACTCCAATGGTTCGATTCTTACCTCTCAGGTAGGTCCTTTAGGGTGTCCTGGAGAGGTGTGGCATCTAAGACCCAACATCTAGCTACTGGGGTGCCTCAGGGCTCAGTGCTTGGACCACTCCTCTTCTCCATCTACACGACATCACTAGGATCTGTGATTCAGAAACATGGCTTTTCATATCATTGCTACGCTGATGACACGCAACTCTACCTCTCATTCCAGCCTGAAGATCCGACGGTAGCTGCTCGTATCTCAGCCTGCCTGACAGACATTTCTGGCTGGATGAAGGACCACCACCTTCAACTAAACCTTGCGAAGACAGAGCTACTTGTGGTCCCGGCCAACCCAACACTTCATCACAACTTCTCCATTCAGCTAGGCTCGTCATCCATAACTCCATCAAGGTCAGCTAGGAACCTTGGGGTTTTAATTGATGATCAGTTGAAATTCACAGACCACATTGCTAGAACTGCCCGGTCCTGCAGATTTGCCTTGCACAACATTAGGAGGATCAGGCCCTTCCTTACAGAGCATGCTACACAACTCCTTGTCCAAGCACTTGTTTTATCCAGACTGGACTATTGTAATGCTCTCCTGGCTGGTCTTCCAGCTTGCTCTGTCAAACCTCTACAATTGATCCAGAATGCTGCAGCCAGAGTAGTCTTTAATGAGCCAAAGAGAGCACACGTCACTCCTCTCCTCACAAAATTGCACTGGTTGCCAGTTGCCGCTCGCATTAAATTCAAGGCACTGACGTTTGCCTACAGAACAACCACTGGCACTGCTCCCTCTTACATAAACTCATTACCTCAGACTTATGTGCCATCCAGAAACCTGCGCTCTGCTAGCGAATGTCGTCTTGTGGTACCATCTCAAAGAGGCACAAAATCCCTTTCTCGGACCTTTACCATGACTGTTCCCTGTTGGTGGAATGATCTGCCTAACTCAACCAGAGCTTCTGAGTCAGTAGCCACTTTCAAGAAACTGCTGAAGACGTATCTTTTTTGGCAGCACTTGATTCAGTAGTATTAACACTTTCTCTTCTCCTCTATTCTTAAAAAAAAAAAAAAAAAAACACTGCACTTAAGTTAAACTGAGAGGGGTTATAGCACTTACGTATTGTTGTCCTACTGTTAGTTTTAACTGCTTCTATTGTTCTCATTTGTAAGTTGCTTTGGATAAAAGCGTCTGCTAAATGAATAAATGTAAATGTAAATGAGCCAGAGGATGAGGAAGGGCCCCCCTGCTCCCCACAACCTTGCAGCAAGAGTGGGAGAACAAGTGCGGGACAATCTGGTTGCTGCAGTGTCTGCTCCAAACATCCCTGTGCCGGCTCTCCATGAGCATGACTACCTTTAAAACATTAAGAAAGATAAAAATGTTTTAAAATTCATTTTGTCAGCATTCAGTTTCTTGACAAATGTCATTTTATAGGTTTACAATTACATGCAAATATTTGTTAGAGCTTTAAAACCTTTTGTAGTGTAGAGGGATAAACCAATGAACTGGTTAGAAGAAGATTGCTGGTCAATCAGCAAGGCTCTTTACTCCAGGTTTGTCCAGGGTCATTGTCCCTGTAAATAAATGGAGTTAATCACTTTTGATAAAAAATATGTCAAATGCATAAATGTGATTGATATTTGTAAAGCATTTTTTGAACCAGTCATGGGCATAAACAGTCAAAGCTGCTTAGTTTGTCAAGGAATTACTATAATGCAAAATGCATACATAAATTTACTACAATTTATATTTGGTGGGTTAAAGGGTTAGTTCACCTCAACATATAAATACAGCAATTATTTACGGTTTACAATTTACTTATTTAATGTTTTTTATTGTTTAAATACAAAAGGGAATTTTTGTCAAGTTTGTTCTGCTGGTTTCATACAATATCAGTCAATGGAGCCCAACTTTCAGAAGCTTCATGGCATTATTTAATGACGCTTTTGAAGCTTCTGAAAGTCCATTGACTGATATTGTATTAAACCAAACAGTACAAACCTGACCAAAATCACCTTTTGTGTTCAGGAAAACAAAAAACAGAGGGATCAAACAACATCAAGGCGAGTAAATAATGACTATTGAATTATTACTATTATGATTTATTTGCTTGGGTTAAGTAACCCTTTAGTCACTATTTTACTGTGTGTAATTTGTGTAAACAGTCTCAAGTTCAGCTTTGGTCATGGAGGGCTATTATCCAGCAGAGTTTTTCCAACACTAATTATACACCCCTGAATCAATTTAAACCAATTAATAACTGACTACTTGAAATTTACTGACAGGTGTACTGGAACTTAACCCTCCATGACCTGCCTTTAAGATCCTTGCATGAACTCTGTAAACCTTTAAAAGTCATATAATACACTCCAGTAAAACCAGTGTTTTAAAGTGTTTTTTCTTCTTACATTACACCATACATTCACTAATTATTAATCAACGTTTCATAAATATTTAATTTATGAATTTGATTACAATCTTAAAGTATCACTAAATTTCTAGAAGTCTATAATGTAATGTGAATGCCTAGGAATAGTTTGTTTTATATACATATTATTGTACAAAATTCTTAGGCCACTATTTGTAGTTGTTGCACAGTACTGTGTGTGTATATATATATATATATAGATAGATTCCCATTTTTATTCACAAATTTAATTCACATCAACCCAAATGAGCAAAAGATCAGAAGATGTTTTTTGTCAAATAATTTATTTTTTGGCGAGCATCTGAAGAACAGAAAGGAACCTTTCATCCCTTTCGTTGGTTTCTCTTTCTCTCCTTTCCTCTCTCTCGACTACCTCCCGGTGCCATCTCTCTTCTCTTTCTCTTACTTCTCTTTCTTGTCTTTCCTCTCTCTCTCGTCTCTCCCGTTCTCTTCTGTCCTCCTTCTCCTCCATTTCTCTCCACAGCCTCTCCTCCCTCTCAGCTGCCTTCCGCTCTCTCTCCTCTTCTCGCTCCTCCATGTCCCGGATCAGCTCCTCCACATCTATAGCCCTTTTCCTGGCTCTTGCTGGCTCTGGCCTCACTGAGGATAAAGAGACCACAGCATTATCCGGCCCACATGAGGCAACGAGGGCAGGAGGAGAGATGGAGGGTCTGCCCCCAATTGCCTAATCCATGGCAGTGTACCACTTCCAGGATGCTGCTGTGGCCTCTCCATCCTCAGTGCTCACCCCCATCTGCGGACATTTCAGATCCTGCAAAAATGCACAAGTATGATACAAAAGCAGTCATTTTAACAGCACAATATTTAATCATTTAATTTATGTATTAGAAGTAACAAAATGATCTTACTTTGTATTTTTGTTTCAGGTTTTCCCATTTTTTTTAACAAACGCCGCCGTCACCCTGCCTTGCAGGCTCTGCTCCTCCACAAAAGATCTGCAGCAAGAGAGAAATCAAGAATGAAAAAGTTATATCTCTGTTTGAAAATACAATAATTGAAATGTACTGCAAATAAAGTATTCAATTGATTTTTAAATATTTCTGTATACTCACTCAAAGCCTTTGATGGCAGCATTACGCTTTCCGATGAAGAGCGCTTCATGAGCCACTCTCCACCGGATAAGCAGCCGCGTGTGCTCATCCGTCCCTGTAACATCCAGACAAGACTCACGTTACCTCTGTGATTTATGAGCTCAATACTACATTCACATGTTGAGGTTGTTGCTAATAAATAGCTTTTTATCCATCATAAATGTTCAACAATTTTTCAACATTACTAATGGATAAATGAAATGGATTACTTATGTTTAGTTACTTTATGTAAAATGCATTAAACTAATAAAAACAGTGTTAACAACAGTGAATTCTCCTAAACAATAGTACACACACGTCACTCAGATGTCTATTTCATATCAGTTACACGTAGTAATCTTGCCAGATTTTGAATAAATATTTAGTAATGGTATTTCAGATGTATACGGTTTAAAATGTATGCAAATACAGTTTAAAGACGTATGTGTCCTTATGGAGCTCCTCTATCCAATAAAATGTGATTTACGGCAAAATCACAAATTTACCATATTATATAGCGTCTTTGCACCTTCAACAGTTCAACAATTTACTGTACAGAAAGTTAGTTCAACACATGCGATTTGGTTTGTATTTGTATTACTCACATTTGAAAACACTCTCGTCCACCCTTTCCGTCATGTTTGAGTATGAAATATCTACTTCTACTTGTTCTTTTTTATATCGTATCCTCTCGCGTGGCCTCCTGGGATAGATGAGTACAAGCTGAAAAACACTCAAATGTCTGGGCGAAAGCAGGAGATCATCCGGGAACTTCTCGCCTACTCTTTTAGGAATACTGATGTTTCGAACGTACTGCTTCCCTCACGTACTGTTTTCGCCTACTATATAGTAGGAAAGTAGGCATATTCGAACGCACTATCGTCCAAATCTCGCGATAATTAGTACGTCAACCAGGTAATTCTCGCCTACTCTTTTATGAATACTGAGGATTCGAACGTACTTTTTCGCTCGCCTACTCTTTTCGCCTACTATATAGTAGGGAAGTATGCGATTCCGAACGCAGCCTCTGACTCAGACGACGACATCTTTTGTCTTACGTCGGCCACCGTAGCTTCTCATTCGAGTTTGAAAACCGAAGGATAGGCCGCGAGTGACTAGCTGTTTGCAATTCCCAAATCTCACCACTAGATGCCGCTACAAATTACACACTGCTACTTTAAAGACTCACAATTGGCATTAAGTTCGCCCATTTAAGACATGAAGTTGTATGCAATCCTTACCAGCACTATAGTGCATACACACTGACCCACTCTGTTGTCACCTCCCTGGTCAAAGTTCTGGCCGCTGGAAGTTTTTCAATAAAGTACTCCCGGTTATTTTCCGGGGCCACAAAACTGTGCGTTTTTACGTGAAAAAATGATTTTCCAGTACCACGGGTAAGCTCTATTTACTAACTTAATGATCCCATGTCTAAACTGTACGGTAAACAAGCTGATGTTTAGACTCCATTATAAAACACGTGAAAAGATGTCTAATATAAAAACAGTAGGGAAATAGTAAATAGAGCTTACCCGTGGTACTGGTACAGCAAAACTCTTTAATTTCCCTTTTCCTACTTGGTTGGGGATGTAATCGTCTTCGCTGAAGTGAACACTGCACACACGAAAATCCTTTATTCTGGATATTTTAGCTCCCGCAGAGTAGCCGATGGCAACCAGCCAAAGCTGTCTCATAGTTATATTCGAAACAGGGAAACGATGGAATCTGAACTTTGATCCCGGCACATCCTTGTGGTCACAGCCTGGGAATTTACAAGTTCGCGCCATTGTTAATTTAATACTTTTTACGTCGTTGTCAGTCGATTGTGTAAACACTATGGAACAGCTGATCTGAACGCGCGCACTGTTGACGTTGACAGGAGCGCGGATTGATAGAAATGGATAGAAAATAGTGCCGATTAAAACTGAGGTATGAATTTTGACCGGCGTGTTTTTTGTGTGGTAAATTAATCAAGCTTTGAAACGCAAATCATTTTTTCACGTAAAAACGCACAGTTTTGTGGCCCCGGAAAATAACCGGGAGTACTTTATTGAAAAACTTCCATCGGCCAGAACTCTGACCAGGGAGGTGACAACAGAGTGGGTCAGTGTGTATGCACTATAGTGCTGGTAAGGATTGCATACAACTTCATGTCTTAAATGGGCGAACTAACCCTTTAAGTCCACTGTAACCTTTTTTCATTCAACATTGGTAACATAATTCTCCCAATATGACAACCCATCTTGAATATTGTGTCAGCTCTTATGATAATGTTTATACACAGCACAGGTCATAGCTAGTTATATTTAGTTATATCTAGTTATATTAGGCATCTTCTGATTTACTCGTCAAGAATATGTTCAGATTTTTCCTTTGGCTACCGTATGTTTCTAGACCTTTTCTAAGAACGTATATAGGCCTAATCATATGTGTTACATAAAAATATACAAATTACTTAAAAAAAAAAAAAAAATAGCAAAAGGGTACCGAAGAGAAAATTAAACTGTCACCAGATGAATTTTGTCCCTCAGTGTAAAAACACAGGAATGCATTTTTCTACTTATCCTTATTTCACTGAAAATTTAAGATTAATATTTACTCTTGGTGTGAATATGCCTAAATGTTGTTCAACCCTTTTTAGTGACAATTCTATTGTGAAATGTTAGAAATGCAGTATGTCACTATTTCTTGGTATTTTCTTTATTGTAATAAAAATCACGACAGTAATTTTCTGCAACAGTTACAGTGTATAACTGATTAGTAGCTACTATTTGAGGTAGATGTGCAGTTTTCTTAATTCAGATGCAATCCATCAACATTTACAGATATATTTCATGTTATGAAATCATTATACAATGATAATTATCTTTTCATTCTATAATTATTCTCAATTAATATTTTTTTTCCAGAACAAGTATAAGAAAAGTCTTTCTTTGAATATTACTGAAGATCCTTTCACAAGTAGTCCACCTCAGTGTCTTATAACAGCAAAAACATTTTGTTCAGGTTTTCATGTCTATTTTTTCTTTAAGATCCAATGCATATAGTTGCATGGCGACTTCAGTCCATGTCATTTTCTTGATAGCTGTTGCTGATTGGCCCATTCCTGAATGATCTGATTGGCTATGGCATAAGGAGGTGGGACCCAGAATACAGGTGGCTCTCCTTTAGGGTTGCGTGGAGGTTTCTGTAGTGCTTCTGTTATTTCTTCAAAAGTGAACCAGCGAGCATCCTCAAGCTCTGCCGTGTCTATATTTACCTATCCATGAACAGTTAAAGCAGGTAAAGGTTATACAAAACAGCAAAGCATCTACTGTGCTCTTTTAAATTAAAACGCATCAACATTTATTTGGATATGCCTGATTGTTTTCCAGGGTCTCAAAATAGTATTTATCCACTTCATTCACATTTTAATAACTGAACCAATTCTCATTCACACAGAGTTCTATAATTGACAGAGAAATACTGTATATACATTTTACCAAAACATTTGACTAATTTCACTTGAAAATAAAAAGTAGCATAGAGAAAACTTTTTTTTTTGCATTGATTTTTTTTTTTACAATTAAGCACCCGCAGGGTAAAAAAAAAAAAGCTAATATAATAATAACTTAAAGTCAATACAAAAGCAACACAATTATGTGTTAAATAAAACTTAAATAATAATAAACAAATTAAATGTATTTTGCCATTAAAAATAATATATATATATATATATATATATATATATTTTTTTTTTTTTTTTTTTTGGGGTAAAATATCACATGGAAATACTCCTGACAAGTTTTGTGATATGAACTCCTTTTTTATACAGTTGGTTTAATAATAGAATTTATGTGTTTGGACTGTTGTGCCCATAATCTTCACCAGAGGGCGACTTCTGGGCTATCTCATCATGAACTTCAATTCCCATAAACCACTGCCTGAACTCATGTTGTGATTAGGTTCAGCTGTGTGTGATTAGCTTGTTAAGCGCTGCCTATATAATGCTGCGTTCCAGGCAGATTTTTGAGCACGTAAATCACGACTTCAAACCACGACTCACGACTTTGTAGCGTTCCAGGCCAGTCACGTCGAACTACCTGAGCGCAATATACATAGTTACTGTTTCAGAGACACATTACATTGTAATACATAATCGTGTGTGTATTATTATCATTATTATATTATTATTAATTTGACTAAAACGTTATATTGTCCTAAAGTGTATTCTCACAGTGTACCGCCTGCAGAAACACTGCATCCGTAAGGGCTGCCATTGTTGTTTTGTATGGTTTCGCGGGCTATGTGACGTCAGAACTCGTAACTGGGTGTACATCGATCTAGTACGAGTTCACGGCTGGGAAGTCGCGGGTTTGACTGCCGTTCCAGTGCACTTTCACGGGTATGACGTTGGAAAAACACGGGTTACAGGTTGCCTGGAACGCGGCATAAGCCCTGTGTTTTCACTCTTGCTTTACAAATTCTGAGTGCTTTATCCTGGTTCCTGTATTATGGAATTGATCTTCTGCCTGCTTGCCTGTGTCATGGACTCTGACCTGGATTGTTTGCCCAGTGGTTTTGACCTTCTGCATGTTATCTGGATTATGATTGTGGACTTCCCTTATTCAACCTGTGTTTCAGAGCAGTTCCTAACAAAAAGTAGTTAAAGGCATCATCCAAGTCTCACCTGCGTTTTGTCTGGGTTTACAGTTGCGTGGCAGGCTAACATAAAGGAGCTTTGTGGGAATGGCCAGTGCTGTGATCCAGAATACTGCAGGTTCTCCACCTCCAGACCCACCTCTTCTGCCACCTCTCTGTGCAGGGCTTCCTCCAAAGTCTCTCCTGCAAAATGATTTGATAAAACAGAGCTGGTAAAATAACAAAAATGGTTAAGTAACCCCACAGACTGATATGGTGTGGACAGCAGCTTGTAATAAAGTGTGACTCACCCATGTCACAGAAGCCAGAGAGTGCGCTGTACATGCCTGGAGGAAACATGGCCTGTCGAGCCAGCAGACATCTGCTCCCGTCAGACACCAGCACGATCACTACAGGTGCCATCTGCAAGTCAAGGACAAACTCTATGCTAATGTTCTCAGTGTCAAGCGTAATTAAAAGACAACATGGAACAGCATTTGCAATTCAGTGTACTCTGAAACAGGATAATCAATGAGAAATTGAAATAAATGGCCATGCAATTAAATTACAAACAATAGTGTGAAACAATGACTAAATAAGTACTTAGCTTAGCTACTGGCAAAATGATAAAATACCATTATTGAATTAGTTAAACTGTGAGAGTTTGGTAACACTTTATTTTAAGGGTCCATAATTAGATGGTAGTTAAGCATTAATACACCACTAGTTGATAATTAACTAGACAAATAGCAAAGGCATATTAGCCATTTATTATGCAGTAGTTAAGCTATAACCAGTAATTTATAATTAACTGAACATATATTTAGAGCATATTAGCATTATTTACAACTTACCAATTACAACTTAAACATCTGAATGATTAATAAGCAGAAATAATCCAATAATTAATGGTTAACTGAATGTACAGTAAATTCCTTTTAGGGTTACACTTTATTTTGATAGTCCACTTCAGACATTTGGTTAGGGTTCGGGTTAGTAGAATAAGTTGACATGTACATGTCTCTTGGAGCATCAAAATAAAGTGTTAGCAGATATTAAGCAGACAGTCTACTAAGGCCCTTAGTATTTACATAGTGATACATTTCTGTGATTTACCATCTATTAAGTACACCAAACAATATTAATTATTATTTTTAATAAGTGTTGGTTTTACAGTTTTGTACCCTGTTCCTAAGTGAAAAGTATTATTCCATATTAATTTGTATGGTACTTATTGAGTTATCAAGTTTATTCACCAGAATAAGCCAGTAGTTATGGCTAGGTTGCCAGCAATACAGTACTACTAAAGATAATTTCTGTTATGTTCATGGTTAACTACGGCATAAATAATGCCTAATATTCCAGGTGTGTAAATGCTTAACTACCACATGACTATAGACACTTAAAATAAAGTGTTACCAAGAGGGTCCTTTTCAGAACAGCTCATCAATATAACTAAAATCAGCACCATTGAAACAAATGAGATAAAACAAATTATTTGAAAAATCCCAAACTCCTTTGTATCAGATGTATGTGCATATTGTGGCAAAAGCCCCTGCTTACTTTGGGGTAGTAGGTGACGCCACTGCTGTGGCAAACTCTGAAACTTCCTGACTGGTTCCTGACAGTCGGCTGCCCCGTAGCACTGCAAAAGCCATTGGTCTGATGCCATCGAAGGAGAGCCTGTCCCTAAAACAAACACCAAATTAAACCGTATTTATGCAGATAACGTCTTAGAAATGGTCACCATACAAATGGTTCCAACTTTATTAATTTAATATCTCTCTTGGCTTTATTATTTGGCATCATATCATAACGTACAGTAAAAAAATTAAAATAATTACAATGTAACGGAAGCAGTAACAGATATTTTCTTCCATATTGTGACGTATATCTGAATGAAACGGATTATTGAAAAAGAAAAAATGTAGGGCAGGACTAGGTTCTGTGCATCAGTTTTTGATTGAATGGAGGCAGAACTGAATACAAGCTTACAGTCGATCGTAAAAAAGGGGAGGAGTAGTTTAAGCAAACTAAATGATTGAAGAATTTCTGCATATGTCACCAGAAATAAGTCTGTAGTTTCACCGGAACATCCAGTTATGACATTTTGATTAAAAATGATGAGGTCAAAAGAAATTAAACATACGCATGGATGAATTGTTCACAATAAGATCAATAAAGCGTTTCGAAAAATAATTGTGTATTTTCATTTCATGCAGACTTCAGTAAGATATTCATAGTTCATGTAACAACAAACAAACATCCCAAAAACAGCTTTAAAAGAAATACACATAATACATAAGATTTACCAGTTACACAGCACAACCTTTAAGAATTAATTGAGCTAAAGTTAAGATGGCTACATCACGCCATATTAGTGTTCATACTAGGGATTGTCAGGTTAACTTCCAACATCATGACAGAAAGATTTGTGCAAGCAAACACCATTCACGTTACCACTTTAGAAAATGTAAATAACCAGTTAAACAACAACAATTGCCTAAAATAGTAATGGGGACAGAGAGGGAGTGGGATCAAGTTCCTTGGATGATACTTGTGATTGAACCTGCAACATGCTTATTTACCCCATGTTTTCTGAAATCAAATATCATCTGGCAGAAAAACATGACGTTTTCAAAGCGGTTACAATGCAGTAGCATTATTGATCATTTAGAAACTTAAGTACATACTTTGGCTACTACAGCAGACTCTAGTCCAGTTATCATGAAGAAAGCTTTCCGGAGGTCCACAAACATTCCTCCACACTCCTGTTCCAATGCACTACGGTCTAAATCACCTATAGAGAAGAAATCTCCATTAGATGATATATAATGTATATATATATATATATATATATATATATATATATATATATATGTGTATCATGCAGTAATATAAAGTGTACTGTATAGGGTTCACATGGTCACCAGAAAACCTGAAAATATGAATGTTGTTTTCCTGGCCTGGAAAACTTATAGAAAATATTTGAAATAAGAACTTAAAGTGTCCAGGAACATTCCAGAAACAATCAAACACTACTCTCACATTCCCATTCCTATAGCGTTCCTGTCTCTCAAACTGTAGAGCATGGAGCTAGCAAAACCAAAGCAATGCACTGTATACTAATGCAACTTTCGGATAAAAGCACTTGGCAAAAGCATAAATGCAACTGAAATTTTATAGTGACCATTTTTTTCAGTTGCAGTGTATTCAGCTTTAAAATATTTTCATAGTATTGTGTAGTAATGGCAGTATTGACTGACCCACTTCTAGTGAGAATTGTGGATCACTCTTGTCAGTGCATCCCAGAAGAAAAGATTCGTTAACAAAGTGTTTGTCCTTTCCAACCTTCTCCAGTACGTGTTCCAAATCTAGAGGAATTGGCATACAAACATACAAACTTATATCCAAAAACTTTTAATTTATGTTATGGAAGAGTTCAAGTGGTGTTGTATTAAGACCTGAGGTTTTCAGACATGCCAGTTTGTAAAAGCCGCTGTCGGTCTTCTGCAGTAGAGGAGCAAGCTTATGATACAGAAGAAAGTTCCCAGACCTCAGCGCTTCTCGACATGCCTCATCATCCTCTCTTAGTCTCATAAGATACCTAAACATAATTATTTTATATTAAGATGCTAAAGGGATAGTTCACCCATAAATTAAAATGAATTCATTAATTACTCACCCTCACGCCGTTCCAAACGCGTAAGACTTTCGTTCATCTTCGGAACACAATTTTTGTATGAAATCTGAGTGCTTTCCATAGACAGCTACGCAAATACCACTCTAACGCTTCAAAAAATTCATTAAGAGATCGTAAAACTAATCTATATGAATTGAGTGGTTTAGTAAAAATGTTCTGAAGAGACTTGACCTCTTTATATGATGAACAGATTTAATTAAGTCTTTTATTAACATATAAATATTCATCAACTCACACATCAGTTGTGGTAAACAGAAGCTCAGCATGTACGCTTGACGTGTGAGAACGTAAGTTATGACCATAACTATGGATCTATGAGACCAAACGATGACCGTCACCACGGTCTTACCTTGAATGACGCCATTCTTCCGCCTATCCTCGAGACCTAATATCAACAATGTCAGGTGACTGACCTTAGGGGTTGGCTATATAACATCCAGGTGAACCAACCACTTCCTCTTGCCTGGAACGCCCAGTTCGTCCCGAGTGACAAGGGATGGTGACGGTCATCGTTTGGTCTCATAGATCCATAGTTATGGTCATAACTTACGATCTATTTCGACCTCACTCAGACCGTCACCACGGTCTTACCTTGGATGACTTATACCACCAGGGTCACGAGGGATCCATTTAGTCACAGATAATACAGCAGACCCCAAAGAATTCGGATTTGCCACATTAATCCTATAAAATCTAGTGAACGTGTATGGGCTGCTCCAAGAGGCTGCTGCACAGATGTCTGAGAGCGCTACCCCCTTGAGTGCCGCCCAGGAAGTAGCCATGCTCCTGGTAGAGTGAGCCACCAGATCACCAGGGATAGGTAGATTTTGGTTGACATAAGCTTGTGAAATTGTATCCACTACCCAATGAGACAATCGTTGCTTAGACACAGGTTTGCCTGCACACCTCTTGTCAAAGCATATGAATAGTTGCATGTGTGACTGCCGTAATTGATGAGTACGCTCAATGTATGTGTGCAATGCTCTAATAGGACATAGAGAAGAATTATCTAACCCAGCACCCGAACAAAGGGGATCTGGACGGAAAGCATCAAGCTCAATCACTTGATTTATTGTACTAGGTTTAAGGACCTTGGGTAGAAATGACGGGTTTGGCCAAAGAAAAACCCCTGTTTTTTCCGCCTTCCATCTCAAGCATTCTTCACTGACTGATAAAGAGTGTAATTCACCAACTCTCTTGGCTGAACATATCGCCAGTAGGAAGACTGTCTTCCATGTCAAGAACTTGAGATCGGCTTGCTCCAGAGGTTCAAAAGGTGCTTTGGTCAGTGAGTGTAAGACAATAGAAAGGTCCCAAGCAGGTGCTCTCATACTTCTCCTTGGATGTAAACGGTGTGCACCCTTAAGAAATTGAGACACCAAAGGGTGTTTGCCAATATTTGCACCATCCACTGACACATGAAAGTGGGAGATGGCTGCAATGTAGACCTTTATGGTATTAACTGACTTCCCCGAATCCATCAATGATTGAAGAAAACGAAGAACCAAACTGGTGTCACACTTGGCTGGATCTAGTTGTTGGTCTTGACACCACGTTGAGAATATCCGCCACTTGCTAGAATAGTTACTCCACGTAGATGGTGCCTTAGAACTATTTATTGTCCTCAATACAGCTTCGTCTAAGTCTTTAGAGAGGGGCTGAGCAAGGGCCATACCCACAGTTGTAGTATCTCTGGTTTTGGGTGCCAGATTTGGCCCTCCGCTTGGGAGAGAAGATCGGCTCTCTTTGGTAACTGCCAAGGTTGACCTTGGACCAAACGCACAAGGTTCGGAAACCAATGCTTTTTTGGCCACCTGGGGGCCACAAGTAAAACCTTGTGATGACCCAACGCTACCCTGTTGAGCACCAGGTGAATCAGAGGTAGGGGAGGAAAAGCGTACAACAATCCCTCCGGCCATTCTTGAGATAGTGCATCTATCCCCAAGGGACCTCCCTGGTTGTTCAGGGAATACCATAGATCGCAATGAGTTGTCTCTGTAGTCGCAAACAGATCGACCCTCGCCATTCCGAACTGACTCCATATGATCCTTACCACTTCGGGATGGAGACGCCACTCTCCCGGGAGAGGTCCAGTTCGAGACAGCAGGTCTGCTGCTCTGTTTGCTACTCCCGGTATGTATACTGCTCTGAGTGATGAGAGCTTCAGAAATGCCCAAGAGAGTAGTTCCTTTGTCACCTGGAGACATCGCGCTGATCTGGTGCCGCCTTGGTGATTGATGTGGTACACTGCAGACATGTTGTCTGTTCTCACCAAAACATGTTTGTTCTGCAACAACGGGAGAAAAGCCCTCAAGGAGAGATGGACTGCCTTGAGTTCCAGCACATTGATGTGCTCCGAGGTCCAAGGGGATTCCCAGAGTCCCCTGATGGACCTGCCTTCCCAAACTGCTCCCCACCCCGTTAGAGAAGCATCTGTCGTTATCACAGATCGCCTTGCTGGGATGTTGCCTAGAGGAACCCCTTGTGATGGTAACGTCTTCGTATTCCAAGGGCGTAACATTTGGATACATCTTCGTGTAACCTTTATCTTCACATGCCTTTGTAATTTGGGATGCAAGTGGAAGTTGTTCAACCAACATTGTAGTGGACGGGCTCTGAGAAGGCCGAGTGGGACCAGTTACTGCCGCTGCAATCATGCCCAATAATCGCTGAAATTGAATTAACTTCATTCTCTTGTTCAGACGAAATGACTGAGCTAGACTGACCAACTGTTCCACCCTCTGGGGTGACAAAGATGCAGTCATCAGTTGGGAATCCAGCGAAATTCCCACAAACACTGTCTGTTGTCTGGGACTTAGATTGCACTTTTCCCAGTTCACCTTGAAACCCAGTGACTGTACATGTTGAAGGACCAGTTCTGTGTCCTTCAGTACTTGGCTGCGAGAAGGGGCACAGATTAGCCAGTCGTCCAGGTATGATAGAATTTTCAAACCTGCACATTGAAGAGGACGAAGGGCTGCAGAAACCACTCTGGTGAAGACCCTTGGAGACAGAGACAGGCCAAATGGAAGGACCCTGAACTGGTAGACCCGATCTTGAAAAGCAAAGCGAAGAAACGGGCAATGATCCTGACAGATGGGTATGTGGAAATATGCATCCTTTAAGTCTATGGAAGTGAACCATTCTCCCGGTTCTGTGGATTCCAGAATTTGAACTGTAGTCAGCATTTTGAAGGGCAATACTTTTATGAATCGGTTCAGCTGTCGTAAGTCCAGAATGGGTCGAAGTCCCCCGTCTTTCTTTGGTACTAGGAAATACTTCGAATAGAACCCAGTGAGCTGTTTGCTGGTACTTATCTGTACAATTGCTTTTTTCTGTACTAAGACTGTGATTTCGTTGGCCAAAATTTGTGCCTGGACTGGGTTTCTGACTATGGTCATTTGAACCCCTGAAAAAGTAGGAGGGCGCCGCCGGAACTGTATCCTGTATCCTGTCTTGATGGTATCTAGAACCCAAGGATCTGATGTTACCTTCTCCCAACTGTCCAGGCATAGTTGGGAGCATTCTCCGGCGACTCCAAGACCGCTATGCCTGGCCTCCCCGGGGTTTGAAACCCCTGGTAGTACGCCTCTTAAATGACCCTCCCCTGACTGGAGTATGAGACTGGTCAGTTTGGGGAGCCTGGTAAAATGATCTGGTGCCTCTATCATGGAATTGGTAACCCCTGGTTCGCCTTCTGTCATACCCCCAAGTTTCTGAACGAGGAAAGTGTGGGGGCTGAAAGGAATGAGCTGCTCTATGGCCATATTTGGTAAGTCCACCAAATGTCTGCTGAACTGATTCC
The DNA here is from genome assembly GCA_026230005.1 of Gila orcuttii. NCBI lineage: Eukaryota > Metazoa > Chordata > Actinopteri > Cypriniformes > Leuciscidae > Gila > Gila orcuttii. Next base: position 10,901,033 of record JAPDVR010000017.1, read on the forward strand.
CTTCTGCGTCTTGCTTGATCAGCAGTGTCCAGCAGAGACTGTGAATCAGTGTGAAATATCCGACCTGGAACCACTGGCATATTAGTCAGGTCCTTCCTAATAGCCTCAGGCAAAGATGTCTGCGCCAACCAGATTTGTCTTCTGGCTAAGATAGCTGAAGACATGGATGCTCCAATATCCCTAGTAAGCTGTGAGTGTGTGATGAGTGCTGTGTCAATTAAACTCATCATATCATGCTCTTCTTTATTAACAACCTTCCTCAAAGCAGCCAGAACTATTGCTAAAGCATTTCCTGATCGAGCTGCTCGGGTAGCTGCATTATACGCTTGGCTCATTAACCGATCGGTCTTTTGGCACTCTTTACCAGGACAACGAGGGTTATCTGTAACCTTATCAGGTCCCAAAGTGGTTAAGGCTGCGATCTCTCGCTCCACTGATGGCATGTTCCCCATACCACTCTCAGGGGGATAATCCAATTTAACAAACCGCCTGCAACCTGCATTAAACTGGGGTGCAGCCTTTGGATTATTCCAGGCTTTCCTCAGCATCTGGGAATAATCCTCAGCCACAGGAATGGACACAGTAGGCTGTGCAGGGGAAATACTCGTCCATACACCTTGTGTGGGGGTTGGAGCTGTAGCTTCTTCCTGAGCATCAAGGCCCAGGCTCCTTGCTGCACTTAAAATGCGTGAAAGAACGTCAGAATGCAGGCTTCCTTCTGAAACTTCGGACCTGGATTCATCTTCCTCATTTTCGCCAATATCCTCCTCACTACCATAAAGGGAATTATTTGCATGCAGTGACACGGCATCCATAGAATCATCCCTCTCTTCCTGATGTGATGTTAACTCATCTCCAAGAGAGGGTGCAATAGGGACTGCAGATGGCTGCGTGCTTATTGAAGTGTTACGTGTTTCAAGCTTACCAGCTAAGTCACGTAATGCTGCCAATATTTGTAACTGAGTATCGTCCTTGGGCTCTTGCACTACCGTGGCCCTCCGTTTATCTTGAGGCATGTCAGAATTTGGAGACCTGATCGACTCATCAGGCCTCTTGCGTTTGTGAGAGGAACTACTGGGAATCATTTCTTTGCCACCAGTTAAATGTTTGGCTCTCTGCACTCTTTCCTGCAAAGTTAGCTCTATTGCAGCTGCACAGGGGTTTTCGATATCATCTAACAGATGTTGCATACCCAAACAGGAGGGACATTCACGGTGCCCATCTCTTGACTGTATGCCAGTTTGGCAAAACCGACATCTTGAGTGACTCATAACAACAAGCCAGAGGTCAAGTCACTCATATAATAATGGTCTATGATAAGAAAACTAAATAAATAGACAGATTAACTGTAACGAATCAGTATTTTAATTAATTCTTGGAGTTGAATTGCAAGATTTTAAAATAAACTACCGGCATTTAGTTGAAAAACACAAGCGACAATGCCATTAACATAGATTGTGACGAATCACCATTCATTAATCAACTCAAACACTTCCTTAAACTGCAGGTATTAGTTAAACACAGTTAACCAGATATCCTTAATATATAGATTGTGACGAATCACTTCATACTCATCTTTCAAAATAAGTCTGCGAACAGAACTCCTTGAAAATCATATAATCTATTAGAAAATAATATATCCATCACTCTACGTGCGCACACGCAGTAAACAAGATGGAAAAACTCTCTCCTGCTGCGAACAGCTGACCCAAGAACCAATAATAAATACCTGTAAACAAGCTGAAAAAAATAAATAAATAAAGAAACACTCACCGACGTGCGTTCCGACGACGCGCCGAGAAATTTAAATGAGGAGAAAACCACCTCAATCCTCAGGGACGTGAAGCACCTGCACGAAAATGTGACGGATTGGAACTAGTTTTTCCTGTAATCAAAAATTCGCTCTACCGCGACGGTCTCAGATGAGGCGAGAAAGGCAAGAGGAAGTGGTTGGTTCACCTGGATGTTATATAGCCAACCCCTAAGGTCAGTCACCTGACATTGTTGATATTAGGTCTCGAGGATAGGCGGAAGAATGGCGTCATTCAAGGTAAGACCGTGGTGACGGTCTGAGTGAGGTCGAAATAGATCCAGTGAGGTTCATTCTCGTGTTACGCAGCACGTTTGAGCTTCCGCATGAACCCATGAGGTTTGTTCTCACGTGATAAAAGTTTATATGTGAATAAAAGCCTAAATTCAATTTGTTCATCAAACCACTCGATTCATATGAAGTAGTTTTAAGATCTCGTGGTAGTTAAAAAATAATAAAAAATATCTTCATTCGTGTTCCGAAGATGAACGAAAGACTTCGTTTGTAACGACATGAGGGTGAGAATTAATTACAGAATTTTCATTTTTGGGCGAACTAACCCTTTATGAAAGAATTTCTTGAGCAATATTTCTCCAAAATTCATGCTGGAAATTATTATAGATAAAACTTTATAATTAATACCAGTTAATACCAAAAACAGCACATGAAATCAACCCAATCAATGTGTCATGAATTTTTAATATATGTTAATTAGGCCAGAAAATCAACACAGAAAGAAAAAAAACTGTTTTAGGACTGTTTGCACTGTAAACTCATGGGAATTATTTTTTAATAAAAATCAATTATACAAATGTAACTGCAGATTCTTAGAAATAGTCTTTACTTTCTTTATGGAAAATATAATTTCTTATTTATTCATTTATTTTCCTTTGATGTGAAATACGACCTGAACATGTTCTTGACAAGTTTGTGAGATTCATTAAAATAATATTCGATTAAAACTAATTATGTAATAATAAGGTTGATCTTAATCTATTGTGTTAACTCCAGTACTCCAAAATGGCATTCTATTTTATATTGTAAATAAATGGTTGTATTTAAAAAAAAAAGACAGACCTCGTTTGAGACACATATCCAGAGCAGGAACGTGATAACACCAGGTTACAGTTGAAGAAAAGCTTGAATGACTTCAGCATGTCTAAAAGGTCCACAATATTCTGCCTGTGTGTTCAATATAAAGGTTTTAACATTCACATTTGCCCAAATATGCCACTTTAAAGAGTTCTGCAGTCATGAGATAGAACTTGCCCTTGAAACTTTGTAACAAACGTAAAGTGGCAGTACAGACTTCTTTCAGTATCACGATTTCCTATAAATGTCAGTTTCGTTGATTATGTTCGTGAAAATGCACAGCCAGGTGAATTACACAAAAATACAAATATTTTTTAACAGAACACACCGTCAATCTACACACCGCGACTGATTCAAAGATAATGTTTCGTAAACCTTTGTCGCTCGCTACTCCAGGAAGGTTTCTGTTTACATAACATGTGGCACCCTAAATAATATACTGACATTAATAGATAAATGTGATTGCTTCTGTACTCCTGCAAACGATGCCTGCGCGTAATATGTACGAGATCAGTTCGTCATCAAGAGCGTCTGTGGAATCAATGTGGAAACAGCGCCCTCTGTCGTTGGCTGTGTGAATATATAGTTTTTTTAAATGTGCATTATTTATGCCTTTTATGATAAAAGCACCATGCTATGTTTTTGGACATACTGTGATGATACTACGTTTTTGGACACAAAAAATGATGTAATTATTTGAAGTACCTGTACCATTGAAGTGAAGAAATGTATTCTGTGAATACGATTTACATGACATACGTGATACAAACAATAATTAGCACCATATAGGCCTACCACAATCAAAGTGGCATGTGATAGTTACCACCACTGTCTACTACAGTATTTATTAAAATAAATCCATAACATTTCCATTTTATAACAAAAATTTATAACAAATGTTTTCACCACAGCCACAGCCAAGAGTTTTGTCAAAAGTTAGTGTACTTATCAAGTATACAATGCTCTGTCAGTAAAGACGCAAGAGCATGCTGAAAATTAAATGCAGTAGCTTTAAGGATTATTGCAACACAAGACCAAGTGGTCAAACTACTCTCCCATCATCCACCCACTCAGTTTCTTAAAGGAAAACACTCTTGGTATTATGTGAAATATTTTATATCTACAATGTCACCTACAAAACAGAGCTAAAAGCATAAGACCAAAGTACATAGGAGAGATTTACTTTATCGATTTGGACAAAAAATAATGCGTGAATATAACGTTACAGTAGTACAAGATTAGAAAAAATACATATGCCAAAATAGGAATGTGATTTTATGTGACAGTGAAAGCCTATAACTGTTGCTCTGTATAAACAGCAGAAGGCGCTGCAGCTCAATCATTTTTCTTCTGTAGATTTTTCCTCATTTCTACTGCGAACGAACCGCTGAAGAGTGAGAGAGAAAGAAGCTAACCAAACAACATTTTTTCGATTTTGTTTGATCGATTCATTCCAGAGAGGAGCAGTAAGTTGACCCGCTTTATTATGCTTCAGTAAATTAATTGCTTCAGTAAACATACTCTCTTGTCATAGGCACAGGCTCAAGACACTCTAGAAATTTCCCTGCATATTTCCATAGTTTTCCCGTTCAGTGTAACTTAACGTTACTGCCATTTCTGGCTAGTAAAACGCCGGTTCTAAAGAGATTTTACTATATCTATGTTGCTGCGTAGGTTTGATCAGGTGATGAAAAACCCTCTTGCGTTCTGATTTCAAAAATCGATGCGATCATAAAACCACAACCATCCCTCTCCTGATGTAGAGATTCCTACAATCAATAACTTAGCTGATTGCAATATGAATGGTAATAAAGTCAAGTGTACTTATTTATACTAACATAGCACCAACCATAATATTTAGATTAATATTAATAGAATCCATTGGCGTTATAATTAGGTTTGCCTCTGTAGATCTGTTCTAAAAATATGAACATGCTAAAGACAGTTAAAGATCATTTGCAGCGGTAAAAAGAGACACAAGACGCATTTACAAAGGCACTAGTTAAGTATAGTGAAGTGAGAAGTTTGTATAGTAAAGTTACAGTGTTTGGGTCATGTACTGGGGGAGGGGAAGGGACGTGGCACTCAATCCACATCAGTTTACAAATATCCCGGTTACTGTAAAACGTGGAAATAATAACAGTCATCCGTCTGTTGTGACCTATTATAATAATGTAACTACTTTTTTAACATTAGTGAAGACCATTCTATTTGCACAAGTACACTTACAGAAAAGGACTCTTGTTGTATCATGGTACCATATACCATGGTATTATCATGATATATAGCCTATATAAAAAAACATTGTACCTATATTAATACCATTGTACTTTTTGTTAATGTTATGCACACTGAAAATTTATTTCTATCTGACTGACCCTTAAAATATGACTCTAAAAAGTCAGATTGATAAAGTCATAATATTATTGACTAATAATTTAGCTGTTACTTTATGGAGAAGCTCCACATTTTAGCTTACCTGATAAAACGTTTTTAGTACTGTGCATGGTTATACAATTCAGTTTGATAATCCAAATGTAAGGATAGAATGTAATAATTTTAAATTGAAACAATAGTTTAGTTGAGATGCTTATTATCTAAATCTAAGTATCTTAACAGTAGTAGGACTATTGTCATAAAAATTAAGAAATGAAAATAACACAAATATTTTGAAAATTTGAATTGTTTAAAGGAAATTCCGAAATAGATTTATTAGAAAAAAAATTTAATCAATTGTTATATTTATAAAAATTGCTACAATTTATTGCATATGTATCATAATTCATGTTAAAGAATCATTTAAAATGTAAATAATTAAAACAATATTTTTGTTAGGAAAATGCCTTACTACAAGGGGTGTATTCCTTATGAGTGATCACCTTCAGTAAGCTTCCCTGACCTAACCCCAGGCTATTGCTTTTTTAGTGTATTCACTGCAGGATTTTAGGCGAGCCTTCTCTACAAGTCAATACTAGTTCCTCAAAGGTTTAGTCAAGTATATGTTCTGATTACATTCTTGTCTTTTTGAATTAGGATAACACATTTTAAACAGGCACTTGTTTTCACAGGAGGAATCTAAAATGGTTTGTGTGCTACTGGTTTGAGGTCTTATTTATGTTTGTGTAAATTCCTGTAGTGCTCATTTTAGCAGCTGTTTTTGCCCCCAACAGATGGTCAAGTTTTTGAAAACTGCTGGGAATTGCATTAGTAACCTTTTTTGTTTTGTTGAGCTTTTCTGAGATTTTTAACACCAGAAAGTTAAGTGAGTTCAGGTCAAGCGACGGTCAGCACAGTTTTTAAATATGTTGTAGTGATTGAGGAACCTCTGTTTTGTCTTGTTTTGGTTAATAACTTTGGATTCCTAGTTCTAAACTGACTTTCTTTTAAGCCTATATTCTTACACACTCACAACCTGACAGATAAAGCTTTAAGTTTCTAGTTCTGTGTTTTCTTGGGGCTTTTTAAACAGGTAAAATAAGAATGACAATGTGAACAAAGTGAGCTGCTCAACCCAACCTAACACCCATTGTATGTATAACCTACTAAAAAACACAATGCGTTGTTCTTAAATAACCTGCTGCAGTCTCTATTATGGTTCAAACCACAACAAAAGTGAATAGAGATCATGTTCATTTAACGGAAAAACTGAAACTGATGAATGCAATGTTTGCATGTATAAAACTTAGCCATGATGCTATGAGTTAGTTATATGTAAGGTTTGGGTTTTGTTCAAATGCCTTAGCTTAGCAAACACAACTAACAATTATCCCCCATAAAATGGTTTTGAAATCATCTGTTTCAAGATTCCTTGTGAAAAATAATTCAGCATGCTCTCAAATCACTTCTAAAAAGCAAATACTCGAAAGAGGCATGTTATCCAACAGTGGCTTTATCCCAATTCATATACTTGTACTACACACTAAATTCACTTCACTACTGAAATAAAATGGTGTCTTTTGCCTTTGCATGTAAGCGTTCATTCGGACGTAAATCAGTTGTTCACTTGTCCGAGTAAAAAAGTTACTTGTCGCCTTTGGCTTTGAAGCTTGCTTAGTTGGGGACATTTAATATTCAACAATAATATTGATCTGACTGCATGGACACTATTACGTATATGAGAACTGAACTGAGCTGGACGATGGCATCATGGTTTTCTCCAGAGCGGCTATATATAAATGAACTAAATGAATAGCTTTTTTACAACAAAAATGAACCATCACTGAACTTATTTAAGCTGGACTATGACACTATTTTCTTCTGGAAACAAACTTTGTTGCATTTTTTCCGGTTATCACTGTAAAGCTGCTTTGAAACAATCTGTACTGTAAAAAGCGCTGTATAAATAAAGGTGACTTGACTTGTCCAGAATAAATTTTAAAAAAGGATACGTTTAATTTATTCTGAAGCAATGTTCTCATCAGTGTTTTGTTTGTTTATTTTTAATCAGCATATTTGTGATATCCTCTCCCTTAAACTGATTTCCAGGGCATTTTTACCCTTATTATGGGCATTTGTTCCTCTAACCTTCTTCTAAATGTATACAAATTCTTAAATTATATCTATAAATTCAATTAGAGTAATAAGACACTAAAGGGCTGTTACCAATCAATAAAATCAGAATCAACAAAATCCATCTTTCCATCATTATATAAAAAAAATATATAGATAGATTTTTTTATTTAAGAATTTTTTTTTATCATGGTAGGCTAAGTAAAACCTGAACTACCAGCCGATCTGACGTAGGAAAACAATCCTCATTGTTCATCTCTGCTTAAAAAAACTGAAATACCTCCTCTCCTCCTCTGTTACAGAATTGTTTGTTATATGCAAATTAGTCCCCCACCAAAAACAAACAAACACGCGCATATACGAATACCATGCGCAAATACGAATACGAACACTTGGAAAATCCACCACGGAAATTAAACCATCCAGATTCCTTTGCATGCTATTGTCTATGCACTTGATTTGGGATGCACTAATTCTAAAACTTGCATTATTATTTAAGATGGATAACATGCATACATTTAGACATATTAAGACATAGTGAATGCAGCAGCTTTCATAAAAAAAAAAGGGCAGCAAAGGAAGGAAGAAGATTGTGCAATCTGCTCGTTGTTCTGCCCCATTTATAAATTGAAGGTACAGGCTAACTGAATGCTGTCAAGCTGCTGGCAGCCCTGTCCTCTTTCACAGTGCCAGCGGGGTTTTGAGTGGACTATCTGTCTGGCACAGAACAACTCGTCGTGCCTCAAATTCTTTTACGCCTGTGAGAAGTTCATTAAAGGGATAGTTCACCCAAAAATTAAAGTTCTGTCATCATTTGATGTTTTTTTCCAAACCTTTCTTTCTTCTGTGCAACATAAAAGAAGATATTTTGAGAAATCTCTGTTTTTTTTCTCCAAACAATGTCTAAGTTTACATGTACCATTATAATAAGATTTAGGCAATATTTGAACTTTACCTCATGTAAATGCAATACTTTGATCAAATTGATGAGAATAAGAGTTTTTGTAGTAAAATATGTGGCGTATGCTGATTTTAAAGTAACACTGTAGTTTTTCAACCTTCATAATATATTTCCAAGACCCTTGTGATGGTACATCGACTTACTATAGGTTAAATGACACGTCTGCCATAGCCTGACGTGGTCTGTATTGCTTTTACTGGCACTATGTAACTTCGGGTTTCGGGTAGTAACCGGAGCACAAAAAGAACTACAAAATTCGACTGCTTTACGGCATACATAGTTTTTCTTCGTTTGTGATGTCTTTCATAAAATCATGCATCATACTCTACCTTGTCTGTGGCCATTGTTGATTCCAAAGCCGGTGCTGGATAAACAGCGAGCGTGCGCGTGCGACAGTAGGCTGCGGTAAGCTAAATTATTTACGACAGCAGTAATGGACAATTCCGCTTCCAACCTGTAGGGCGACCGCAGAGGAAAAGTTCCTTGGTGTTGCTTTAATTGGTTGGTATGAAAACATTTAAACGAATCTATACCACTTTGACCAAAGTGTACGTGTGATTGTGACGTACACAGATGACGATGTAATGCGCAGATTCGAAAACAGCGGTAAAGAAGGCATCACATTTTTGGGGTTACAACACTGCGCAAAATGAATATAATGCAGTATATTAAAGGGATAGTTCACCCAAAAATTAAAAAAATTCTGTCATCATTCACTCACCCTCAAGTGTTTACCCCTGTATGAATTTCTTTCTTCGGCTGAACACAAAAGAAGATAGTTGGAAAAATATGGGTAACCAAACAGTTGATGTACACCATTGACTTCCATAGTACGGAGAAAAAAATACTATGGAAGTCAATGGGGTCCATCAACTGTTTGGTTACTGACAATTTTTCAAAATATCTTCATTTGTGTTCAGCAGAAAAAAGAAATTCATACAGGTTTGGAACAACTTGAGGGTGAGCAAATGATGACAGAATTTGTAGATGTAGTCAATTAAGTCAATATGTTCCCAACATTTTTTACAATAACTTTTATGTTCTGCAGAAGAAAGAAATGCATACAGGTTTCAAATGACATGGGCCCGTATTCATAAAGAATCTTAATGCAAAGAGTAGCTCCTCGTGACAAAATTCTAAGAAAATTCTTAGAAATGTGGGCGTTTACTCTTAATATTAAAGAAAAAATCCTAGTATCCTAGTAAAGAAAAAAGTAATTCAGAAAGTATCTTAACCCTTAAAAGAGGTCTTAAGGTCAAAATTGTTAGGAGTACGGACGAGGACTTTTAAGAGGCTTAAGAGTGTCTTTAGCAGAGGAGAAAATGGCAGAAAGACGAAGAGGGAGAAGAAATGTGTTGCAGACAATGGATGACAGTGAGTTAATAAGACGCTATAGATTGACACCCGGCCCAAATTTTCCTTTAAGAATGGCCTTGTGTTCATCCACTAACTGGGCTAACAGTAAACACTGTTCCTCTGTCCAGCCGGGCTTTCTCGTCCTTCTTGGTTTTGATTCCATGTTTGTTACATTAAAACCAACATTTAAACCACCACTTAAATAGACATGCCAGCAATCAGTGTAATTGGAAAGAGTGGAACAATTCTTATCATTCTAAGCCAATCAAATACCTTATAGGAAATTAACAGCATGGTAAATTAAAAAAAGGATTTATATACACATATATAATGTGTGTGTGTGTGTGTGTGTGTGTGTGTGTGTGTGTGTGTGTGTGAGAGAGAACGGTCAAATAGGAAAAATTACGCATGTAATTTCAAAGTGAAGGCTTAGAATAGACCCTATACTTAAAATCACTCTTTCTTGGACAACCAACCAATCACAGTCTTCAAAAGATTGTGTCATACATAGCAACGGGGTCAACCCCGCCTCCTCACTAAGATGAAAGTTTTTGTGTTTGAGTTGCTCTCAGATCGGTCCCGAATCGCTCTTAAGCTAAGACTCCTACGTAAAAATTTTTTAAGCTAAATTAAGAGTTTTCTGAGAGGATTCTTAGAATCTTTATGAATACGGGCCATGAACTTTAATTTTTGGGTGTACTGTCCATTTAATGAATGCTTCCGCAACATACACATGGGTTATAGACTTCCTTTTTTTGTGATAATATTTTGTTGAGCTCAATAGATTTTCTTTGTCAGTTCCTGATTTACTCTATTTCTGGTATGTTGTGTGTATATTTTACTTTACTGGCACAAGAAAATAATTGTGATTCTTCATTCAGATTTAATGTCCCCATCTAGGCCATGGGGTTTGCATTAACAACTCCACTTCCACACCTTCTTCCATAGGAATTTGTTATTTGAGCTGTAAATGATCAGCTTTTAGTGGTGGATCTTCTATTCTCTAGGTGAAAGATCTTTTGGTTATGTGTTACTGACATTCCCTTTTAAATGTAGTTTTCTCAATGTGTAGTAGACAGTACTTTATCAAGGCTGTTCTTTTAAGGTTCTTCAAATGTTTTTTTACAAAATATTTTAATTGAGAGTTTTTTTCATATTTTGAATATTTCAAAAAAAGAGAAAAATGTAACCAGGTAAAATTATACATGTCCAAGAATACATAAACCCACACTTCTGCTGGAACGTGATGGCATATGATGCAAAACATTACTGATTGATTTGTTGTCTTATTGTTGTGTCAAGAAACAAGTCATTTATGCAAATTCGACCAAACCTTGTCTGTGTTAGTCAACCAGATAACATTATTTTGGTGAAAACTCAGCAGAATTTTCCAAAACAGTGTAGAGTGCAGAAAATCACAAAGCATACAAGATGGCAGTTTTGTCAGTTTGCTGTTATTGATAGTTACAAGCTGAAGTTGTAAATCGTATATAACGTTACACTTCACTAGGGTTGGGAATTGAAAATCGATTCCATTTCTGGAATTAGATACGTTACGGTCATGAATCAGATACTTGTTTTAAAATAAAAAATTTCGATTTCGCTTATCGATTCCTGTGTGCTCATTTTAATGTGGTTTTTAACCATTCAAGCGCAAGAAGACATGAAAGTGAACTCAATTCTGCACTCGCACATTGTTTTCTGTGCTATACATATACATACTATACATATAGTGCATGAATACTGAATTGAGTTGTCTTTCGTGTCTTGCGCTTCAAAGGACAAATACACACAAAATGATGTCAAAATGTGTAACAGTGTATTCGATCCATGCATTAGGTCTTAAAGTGACTAACAAACCTGCTGCTGTCCGGGTCATTACTGCTAATCAAAGAACAAAAGGAAATAAAATCACTCACTGATCTTGACTGGATAACTTTTGTAACTTTACTAAGGATTAATCTATATTCTACTTATAAAAAGAAGTGTTATTTTACATTTTATTTCAATATCTAACTTAATTTAAGTTTTAGTTAACAATAATAACCCTGCCACAGTCAAATATACAGTTTCGCAGTCATTATCCAAAAATATTGGGCTCTCCCACTCAATGACACGATTGGCCAATCAGAATCAAGCATTTCAGAGAGCTATGTAACAGTTGATACCGTACATCTCATTTTCTCTCTTTTAGGCAGCGTGTGGAACAGGATAAAGATGGGAGTTATGAGTGTGTGCTGTATTTTACTCATCTCTCTGCTAAAGTCTTCCTCTGCTCACAATGACTTCTTCACTTCCATCGGTATGCAACCTTTTCAACTTTTTATAAGTTTATGATTGAAATGCTCCTACAGGTTCTAACGGGCAACCAATTCCTTTAAGCCCATGTGTTCATAAACATTTACCATGCAACTGACAGATATAGAAAACTAGACGGGTCATTCTCTTAAGCGGTTTAACCTGTGTTTGCAGGTCACATGACAGATCTGCTGTTCACAGAAAAAGACCTGGTGACGTCATTGAAAGACTACATCAAAGCAGAGGAAAGCAAACTGGAGCAAGTGAAACAGTGAGTAATATCTATTAACAGTATCAACCGGAGCAATACAACACATATAACAAGTATAAGTATAAGAAGAAGTATAACTCATATCAGTTTGAATTGGCAGTAACAGATTTATGAATGGGGCATGACATTAATCTTCAAAATGGTTGGCTAAGATTACATTCCATTGATTCCAATTATGTATGTAAATAAAATCTGACAATATTTAGTATATTTGTAATGATACATCAGTATGGATCATTGCATCAAACAAATGACTAACTAACAATTTGATCTATCAATGCGACACGCAAAAAAAAAATCAATATAGATTTTTAAGATGCACCTTTATTTTGACACTCTCTTGTTAGCCACATCTTTTTTCGTTATTTATTGTTCTATATTATTTAAAAAGCTCTTTTGTTGTGGATGTCCCAATTGAGATACAGAATTTGCAATTTTTTAGAGAGTTAAGTTTTCTTGTTTTATTTTGGTAGCACTTGTGAGTGAATAAAAATAACTGGTTGTGCAAAAAAAGGACCATTATATTGTAATATCTACAGGTCCTTCTCAAAAAATTTGCATATTGTGATAAAGTTCATTATTTTCCATAATGTAATGATAAAAATTAAACTTTCATATATTTTAGATTCATTGCACACCAACTGAAATATTTCAGGTCTTTTATTGTTTTAATACTGATGATTTTGGCATACACCTCATGAAAACCAAAAATTCCTATCTCAAAAAATTTGCATATTTCATCCGACCAATAAAAGAAGTGTTTTTAGTACAAAAAAAAGTCAACCTTCAAATAATTATGTTCAGTTATGCACTCAATACTTGGTCGGGAATCCTTTTGCAGAAATGACTGCTTCAATGCGGCGTGGCATGGAGGCAATCAGCCTGTGGCACTGCTGAGGTGTTATGGAGGCCCAGGATGCTTCGATAGCGGCCTTAAGCTCATCCAGAGTGTTGGGTCTTGCGTCTCTCAACTTTCTCTTCACAATATCCCACAGATTCTCTATGGGGTTCAGGTCAGGAGAGTTGGCAGGCCAATTGAGCACAGTAATACCATGGTCAGTAAACCATTTACCAGTGGTTTTGGCACTGTGAGCAGGTGCCAGGTCGTGCTGAAAAATGAAATCAGATGGAAGCATGAAGTGCTCCAAAATCTCCTGATAGCTAGTTGCATTGACCCTGCCCTTGATAAAACACAGTGGACCAACACCAGCAGCTGACATGGCACCCCAGACCATCACTGACTGTGGGTACTTGACACTGGACTTCAGGCATTTTGGCATTTCCTTCTCCCCAGTCTTCCTCCAGACTCTGGCACCTTGATTTCCGAATGACATGCAAAATTTGCTTTCATCCGAAAAAAGTACTTTGGACAACTGAGCAACAGTCCAGTGCTGCTTCTCTGTAGCCCATGTCAGGCGCTTCTGCCGCTGTTTCTGGTTCAAAAGTGGCTTGACCTGGGGAATGCGGCACCTGTAGCCCATTTCCTGCACACGCCTGTGCACGGTGGCTCTGGATGTTTCTACTCCAGACTCAGTCCACTGCTTCCGCAGGTCCCCCAAGGTCTGGAATCGGTCCTTCTCCACAATCTTCCTCGGGTCCGGTCACCTCTTCTCGTTGTGCAGCGTTTTTTGCCACACTTTTTCCTTCCCACAGACTTCCCACTGAGGTGCCTTGATACAGCACTCTGGGAACAGCCTATTTGTTCAGAAATTTCTTTCTGTGTCTTACCCTCTTGCTTGAGGGTGTCAATGATGGCCTTCTGGACAGCAGTCAGGTCGGCAGTCTTACCCATGATTGCGGTTTTGAGTAATGAAACAGGCTGGGAGTTTTTAGAAGCCTCAGGAATCTTTTGCAGGTGTTTAGAGTTAATTCGTTGATTCAGATGATTAGGTTAATAGCTCGTTTAGAGAACCTTTTCATGATATGCAAATTTTTTGAGATAGGAATTTTGGGTTTTCATGAGCTGTATGCCAAAATCATCAGTATTAAAACAATAAAAGACCTGAAATATTTCAGTTGGTGTGCAATGAATCTAAAATATATGAAAGTTTAATTTTTATCATTACATTATGGAAAATAATGAACTTTATCACAATATGCTAATTTTTTTAGAAGGACCTGTATATATTAACCGCAGTCCTCTGAGTCTAATCAAATCATAATTGTATTGTGCTATGCTTTGAGGTATCGGGTGTCAGATCATAGAGTGATAAAACTTGTGATTTACACCTAATGATATATTAAACTCTTCTCAGCTAAAATCTAAACAGTATTTTTCACTCTGATCCAGTCAATGCACATGTGATCTTGAGTGAAACGACTAGATGATGCTTTTGCCAATAAGATGATCAATACTTTTAATTGAAAGTTGCCTATAGTTGCCAATCACTGTATTAAGCTTTACGATTTCTCATTCATTTTTCTCCTTCTCCATTAACCGTGTCTGATATCATATTACACAATCTTACATCACTCTTATTGTGGAGCAGATATTCACAGTAGGCATATTTTATGTAAAGCAGTAGATATTTGCACTGTGTGCAAGCTGTATGTGACAACAGTAAAGCCACTCTGAATCGGACACTGTGTGTGTGTTGTTAGGTGGGCTGAGAAGCTTGATGCTTTAACAGCCGCAGCCACACAGGACCCAGAGGGGTTTTTGGGTCACCCTGTCAATGCCTTTAAACTCATGAAGAGACTAAACACAGAGTGGGGTGAAGTGGAAGACCTAGTGCTCAAGGACATGTCTGATGGTTAGTATCACTGTAATTTATTTAACCCATGGCAGTTTTTCACAATCGCTAGGACCCATTTCTTAACACTTGGGGTCACTTTTTTAAAACCCTTTACACAGTGAGCAGTCTATGTGGGCTAAACTGTGGATCGTTTAACATTGCTTTGGCACAAAATGCATTCAACGCTTTTCAAATAACATTCTTTTCTTATGCTTTCTTAAGCTCTATGTACCTACAGGCCAGTTTGCACGTTTTATACTCTTTACAAAATGTTAACTTTAAGTTCAAAACCTAACATAAAACAAAACTGAATAAAACAGCAATTTTCTACATTTCTTCAGTAATGCCACATAGAAATATATTCCAAATCTAAAAAATGAAATACTGTCAAAGCTATTAGATGAAACTGAAAGACTAACAGCTGTGTAGGTGTTCAGCTACATTACCATCTATACAAGAGAAGCTTAAGGAAAATTCAGGAATATTTTATACTTTAATGTAAACCATGTAACCATATAAACACTAAAAAGTGTCAGTTTTGTTTTGTAAAGAAAATGTACAAAAGAATACATTGTATAATGCTACCTGTTAGTGTTTTTAGGTCACTGTTTTATGAGTGACAACGTGTGTTTTTTTGTTGAAAACCTTTGCTATTGTATATGAAAGAATGGCTTGATTTGAGACATGTATGAAGTGTTTTGCTAGTTTTAGTGCATTTTAGATGTGAAATTATTGCTGTGCCAAGCTAAAAGTTAGGAGAACTGTGTGAGGAGTTGAAAAAGAAAATGTGACCTAAGTATTGAGAAATGTGTCCTAGCAGTTGTAAATAAAAACAGATGTTCTTCTTCTAGATATGGTTTTTCTTATGAAAAGATAACCGCATTTTCTTCTAGGCTTTATCTCAAACCTGACCATACAGCGTCAGTATTTCCCTAATGACGAAGACCAGAACGGTGCAGCCAAAGCTCTCCTCCGACTGCAGGACACCTATCAACTGGACACACAGACCATCTCTTCTGGAAACCTGCCTGGTGAGTGTGACCTACATGAAAGATTTTTTCATGAAAGATATTTTCCAACCATACTTCAGATATGCATTTGTATGACATCTCATTGCATGTGTTCTTGCAGGTGTCACTACAGGCTTGCCATTTAAAAACACCCTGACGGTAGAGGACTGTTTTGAGCTAGGAAAAATCGCCTACTCCGATGCAGACTACTACCACACAGAGCTATGGATGGTCCAGGCACTCAAGCAACTGGATGAAGGAGAAGAATCCAGTGTTGACATTGTGACCGTGCTGGACTACCTCAGCTACTCCGTCTACCAGCAGGGGGAGCTGGAGAGAGCTCTGGAATATACCAAGAGACTGCTCACTGTGGGTTAGTCTGCTCTACAAGACTATGTCTATGTCCACATTCATCTGGATGTGTTTTCATTTCAAAACACTCTCTGTGGCCACACTAGGATCTTTAAGATCTTAAGGATCTTTCCAGAAGTTGCTTTTCCACACTGAAACATCTGAAAATGTCTTAAATCACATTGCTGTGCATGCATAAAAATTATTAAAATCTTACTGAGATGGTGCAGAGAGAACATGTATAATAATATTCTTCTGGCATGATAATTATTTTAGAAAAATATACCACTACTCTGTGGTGCGTCCATTTATCTTTAGCAACACTAGAAAGTAAATGCCAATACAACC
This sequence comes from Gila orcuttii, assembly GCA_026230005.1. NCBI lineage: Eukaryota > Metazoa > Chordata > Actinopteri > Cypriniformes > Leuciscidae > Gila > Gila orcuttii. The sequence goes on from JAPDVR010000017.1 coordinate 10,917,774, forward strand.
ATAGGTAAATATGGGTACAATATGTGTCACATGACTAAACATGCATCATCGTTTCGTTTAAACGTGCATTTCGTTTCGAATACTTCTGTTTTCACAGTCCACAGTGGAAGCTTGTTTCTGCTATGGAGTAATTGTGACGTTTTATTTCACAATTCTGACCTTTTTCTGTCAATTCCGAGTTTATCTCACAATTCTGGGGGGGGGGGATCAGTTGCGAGAAATAAAGTCAGAATAAGAAGATATAAACTCTCAACTGAGAAAAAGGAGAAATTAGTTTATATCTCGCAATTCTGACTTTATTTCTCACAGCTGCAAGTTTGTATCTCACATTTCGGACTTTATAACTCGCAATTGTCTGTTTATCTCACAATTCTGGGGAAAAAAAAGTCTGAATTGTGAGATAAAAAGTTGCAATTACCTTTTTTATTCCTTTGTTGAAAACAAGCTTCCATAGTCCACACTACAACGCGGAAACAGCGTTTTCAAATTTATCTACTTGGGAGAACGTCTTCAAAAAGCTCAGTTTTTGCTGGACAAAAATGCTGTCTCAGTGTGAGGGCCAAAATGTTGAGAAGTTTTTAGGATTAATGTGGACGTGGCCTACAATGCAATATTTACACATACGTTTCACGTACCATGGAAGAAAGGAGACCAGAATATCATATCATGATCTGCGAGTTGAAATATTATTTCTGAGCCATTTGAGGTATTTATCAGTTAATTCTAAATTATTACAAAATGTTTTAACATTTATCTCTGCCGTCTAGATCCTGAGCACCAGCGAGCACTTGGGAACCTGAAGTATTTTGACTACCAGCTAGCCAAACAGAATAAGGCTGAGAAGGAGCAGAGCCCCAAGGAAGAGAGTAAGAAAGAGCAAGAAAAGGAGGTTGGGAAGAAGGAATATCTCCCTGAAAAGAGGAAATATGAGAAGCTATGTAGAGGAGAAGGACTCAGAATGGTGATTATTAATATACTGTAACTGCTACATTAGTATAAATATTCACTGGAATGACACGTTGAGCACGAAATGCTGATGCGTTAGCTGATGTCAGTCATTTAATATGTCACACTCACTTTATATTAAGTGTCTTTAACTTCTATGTAATAAAATTTAAATAATTAATTTAAAACAATGCACTTATTGTGTAAATGCATGTTTTATATTGCACTTATTTAAAAAAAATAACTGCATGTAATTACAGATGTAATAACAACTCTCTTACCCCTTACCATCAAAACCATATCCCACCTCAACAGCAGCAAGTGTTTTGCAATACAACATGAACACAATATGTATATTGTACCTAAAATATTTTTTTACATAAGTACATAGTAATTAAAGACACCTAATATAAAGTGGGACCAGTCATCTCTTTCAGCCCGTTTCAGCTGTGTTTTACTGCCTTGATGTAAATTAATATGTTTATTTATAGTGGTTTCTCTATTTGAGGTAAGTAATTACTAAAGGCAGGACTTTTAATTATTTATGCTCAGCCATGGTGGTAATGTGGCCATGGCACAAATCTGTTTTTGTCCGTTCAGTTCACCACAGCTGAATGCATATTGCATACAAAACTCATTAAAAACACCCACATGCTCTGCTATGCAGCTTTTGGGAGTCAGTGAATGAGTTTTGCTGTGGCGGTGCCATGTTCAGCACATTGAAACTTTCTTCTCATGCTGTGAGAGAACATGAAACACTAACTAATTTATTTTTCTTGCACAAGATATAAATTAAATGTACATGATGTATACATAATCTCATCCTTACAGACTCCTCGCAGACAGAGCCGTTTGTTCTGCCGTTACTACAACAATAACAGACATCCATTTTACATGCTCGGCCCGGTGAAACAAGAGGATGAATGGGACCGTCCACGTATCATTCGTTACCATGAAATTATAACAGAGAAAGAAATGGAGAAGGTCAAGGAACTGGCCAAACCGAGGGTGAGTTCAACTTTTATACACATTAAAATGTTTATAAACATGTACACTATTAATGGCCAAAACGCTATTAACAACACCCCTAGTCCAGTAATTTCTGTGATGGTCACTTCACCCAAAAATTCTAATTCTGTCATAATTTACTCACTTTGACCTCAACCTCATGTTGACCTTTGTTTATCTTAGGAACAAAAATTAAGATATTTTGAATTCTTCTCTGATCATTTTGTCCATCCATTGAAAGTCCTCACAACTCAGACTTTCATGCATCAAAAAGTTCATAAAGACATTATAAAGGATTTATATGAATTGAAAATACAAGTCTTCTGAAGAGACACGGCTGCTTTATATGATGAACCGATTTAATTTAGCCTTTGCTTTACATATTAACATTGATCAACGCACATACATGGAGCACATAAAAAATTGGACAGTAATTGGAAGCTCAAACATGCTTGCTTAATGTGAGGAAACCAATGAGGGTTGTTCTCGCGCATCAAGCAAGTATGGTTGAACTTCTGTTTACCCAATTTTGTTTTTAAATGAAATGTTAATCAATAATATGGATGTGGTGTTCAGGTGTCCACTTCCTTTTGGCCATGCACTGCTTTTTCTGGAAAAAACATCACACCAGTACAAAATTGCATTGTTGAGAGAAATAAAAATAAAAAACCTGATAAGTCGCATCGGTTCAAATATATGTGTGTGTGTAAATATTTGTTACACTGTACTGTAAGGTTTCATTTGTTAACATTAATTAACTACATTAGTTAATTTAAAATAACAATGAACAATACTTGTACAGCGTTTATTCAACTTAGTTAATGCTAATTTAAACATTTAAAGTGGTCATGAATTGAGAAATCATACAATTTTCTTGATCTTGTGACATGCAAGAGGTCATTGTACTATTAAAAACATCCTGTAAGTTTCAGAACTCAAAGCTTCCTTTTTGGTTTTTTATTGAAACCAAGCTTAAACAACTAGTTTCGGATTTTGTCATATTATGAAGTAATAGTGCATCGAAAGACCGCGTCTGCAGAATTAAATCAATGCCTACTTCTACATGGTAGCGTCTTTGGCCCCGCCCACTGGCACGTTAGTGAGGCGAGGAAGTGAAAAGAGAGATACAGGATCACTGGACTAAAAATAGCATTACCTTCCAAAGGATCCTAATCCTAGGAAAGTGGTTATTTATTTTCAACTATGTGAATATCTCAGTAGCATCATTTGTTGGATGGATATTTATTTCACTGTGGATTCTTTTGAAAATCAGTCGCAATTTCGCAGCTGGCTTTGCAAACAGTGTTAATTCTAATGCCTAATCTGTAATCAGTGATTTCTGAAATATAATGATTCATGTACATTCATGTACAGTTCTTTATTGTCTCATAATCATTAAAATCATGCTGTTTATGCAGCAGTAAATCAAGCCAGTGATTAAATGATCAACTTCACATTGTTTCTCTTAGTAGCATGAAAATAATTGAATTTGTGATTAAATTGTGTACAGAAAGCGATCACATAACCCACCCTTTATAATCTCTGGAGCTGTCAATCACACAGCGAGTTTATCAGTTCTAAACTCTCGCCAAAACTCCCATGTTAAATTATATAATATTGACGCTGTCTAAACTGCACAAAGAAATCTCTTATTTAATCTCAAATCTCTTATTTACATTGTGTTTGCACTGTTAGTTATGATGCAAGCATTTGTGAGGGTGCAGAAATCTAGTTGCAATAACAAGATCACTGCATTCATGCACTCAACAGACATCTTTGTCATCGGCTATAATCCGCATCACTGCAACCTTTCATATGACGGGAGTAGATCTAAATATAATGCTATAACCAACACTTTTCACAATTATTTAATCTCGACAGCAGTAATAGTAAAAATTTAGAGAGTTCCACATGTAATACCTATTTCATATACAAAGATGTTAGCCAGTCACAGCAGTGGGCGTTTACACTGAAGTCTCACTGCAGACGCCCCTCAAATCAGAGGCTAAAATCAGGGTAGCAAAAATGCCTTTTATTTCTAAATTATGTCCAAAAATCATACTAATATTAGAAGTGAACCTCTGGAAACATAAAAAAAGCAGTTCATGGCCCCTTTAATAATACATTTTTAAGATTAAAAGTTGTATTTATTAACAAATGAGACCTTATTGTAAACTGTTACCAAAATATACTTGAAATAGCATTTAACATTACATTAAATATACATTCATTCCGGAATTATTTTTTCCCACTGTAACAAAATTTCATCTATAATAATAATAATACTTTTGACAAACACATTTAAAATGATGTCCCTTCGAATGAGATAAAAACACCAGTCATATCAGTAGTAATGAGCGATTTTTCTACACAATGGTGGTTGACCTTTAATGGCAGCTACCATAATGAGAACACATGACAGCCTATCACAACTCGTTTTATCTGGGTAACCTTCCTGTTATCTGACACATTCAGTAACAATGACAAATATGCCTGTGAATAGAGTATTTCTGCAATGACACTGTGTAGCAAAAACCCTTGCTTTTATGTGATGCTTTATCCATGTTAGTAGGTTCCAATTTAAAGTGAAAGACAACTGTAAATCATAAACCAATTTTTTCTTCCTGCACCTATAAATATGTCCGGTCTGTTGGGTACATAAACATACTAGTTCAGGCATTTTCACTTCTTTGGTAATACTTGAAGAGCATATAAATAAGCATATAAAGCCTTTTATATTTGGAGTATTTGTAGCCTCCACTGTTCAGGGTTCATTTAAAGTTATTAGTCCAGAGTTTAATCAAGGGCTCATATAAAGTAAGAAGGCTGGTGCTCAAGTTCATGTGGTCAGCCAATAAGACTACAGCTGCTGTGTAACTTGTGTCCTCTTGGCCGGTTGGCTCAACAGCTGCGCCGAGCCACTATCTCCAACCCCATTACTGGTGTCCTAGAGACGGCTCAATATCGCATCAGTAAAAGGTAAGGCTTCTGTTGGCCTGTAGAACTGCCAACACACCAGTTCCCCCTACTGCATGCTGGAAAAGCAACTTTAACAAGAGCCCAGACAAACGGGATATTTGTCACATGCTTATTATGGGTGGGTGGACCAAAGTCATTCATACACATATATATTATATAAGTTTGTAACAAGTACAACAACAAAAGTTAGTCAAAAGATTTGAATAATTAAGATTTATTAATGTTTTTGAAAGAAGTATCTTATGCTAACTAAGGCTGCATTTATTTAAGCAAAACTACAAACAGTAATATTTTTTAAATATTCTAACCATTTAAAATAACTGTTTTCTATTTGATTATTGAGTCATTACTTCAGTCTTTAGTGTCACATGATTTGGTACTTAAGAGACTTATTTACATTTCTTGTGTCTCTTCATTATTATTATTAATGTTGAAAACAGTTGTGCTGCTGAATATTTTATATACTTTATATATATTTTATATATAACGTTTGGGGGTCTTTTTTTTTTTTTGTAGTTTTTTAAGAAAGAAAAAGAGAACCTTTGAACTTTCTAGTCATCAAAGAATCCTGAAAAGATGTATTAAAAATATTAAGCAGCAAAAACGGGTTGATAATAATAAGGGGTTGACATATGGATTTCTGAAGAATTTCAGGAATAAATTACATAAAAAACTTATTTTAAATTGTTATAATATTTCACAATATTACTGTTTTTTACTGTATTTTTGATTAAATCAATGCAGCCTTGTGAGCATAGTGCTTTCACAATATATAAAGTGACACAATAGTTCTGTTGCACAGTTCATCCCATCATACCGTCCACCAGCCCTACAAGTTTGCGTTAATACCATGCATAATAAATAGATATCCCTGTTTGTTTTGCTTTTGGGTTTGTTACTCTTCCACTGCTTCTTTACACACAAGAGGTACGTAATCAGTGAACACTCTAGTCTTATAAATTTGACCTGTAGCAGTTCGAGTCGGGCAGAAACTGCACACCATGTTACATAAACATAAACCACCCATGCAGTCCAAGTCCGCAGTTGGTGCGGTTCAGTTTGAGCTGTGTGTCAACAGCACCTTTCACCTTTCTCTTCTATTTCCTCTCTTTTTCTCTGTGCTCGCTCTTTAGCTCAGGCGTGCCACCGTGCATGACCCTCAAACTGGCAAACTCACCACCGCCCAGTACAGAGTCTCCAAGAGGTAAGGGGTCAAAAGATAAAGCGCAGAGTTCACATCTGTCTGCTCCCCCTTTCTCTCTTTACCCAGAATCCTGTTTGTGGACCTCAGTCTATAAAACAGTGAATAGTGTGACCAGGCTGCAGAGACAGACATATTTATCTTGATCCACAAAATATTTTGGTATGTGTACAAAAAGCACAAAATAATGTTTAGGATCTAAAAAGCATTAAAGGGATAGTTCACCAAAAATACATGTTCTGTCATCATTTACTTATTCTTTTAGTTCCAAATCTGTATGACTTACTGTAGAACACAAAAGAAAAAAAGTATTCTCCATGCAATGGAAGTCAATGGGGCCCAAATCGATATTCAATGCTGGCTTTCAATGTAAGGACGAAAAAATGCATACCGGTTTGGAACAACAAAAGAGTGAGTAAATGAATGAGTAAGTTTATTTTCTTGGGAAATATAGAAATTACACACTTCAGTATGGAAACTCGTTTCCGCCACAGAATAAAAAATCAAAAAGCTAATTGGGACTTTTATCTCACAATTCTAAGAAAAAAAAGTCAGAATTGCTAGTTATAAACAAGTTTGTATCTCGCAATTCTGATGAGTTTATATCTCACCATTCTGACTTTATTTTTCACTGTTGCCAGTTTATAACTTTCAATTCTGGCTATTTTCTCAGAATTGTGAAATAAAAACTTGCAATTGCGAGAAATAAAGTTTTCAAATTGTGAGATAAAATGTTTTTATTATTTTGCAGAAACAAGCTTCCATACTTCAGGGATCATGATGGTCAAGTGTTGTCTTCATTTATTATTTTAATGTGTTATATTTTATATTTCATACAACACACCGTTATATTAATTGAGAAAACGCATGATAGTTACATGTCTGATGAAAAGAGACTACGGACTGCATGGGTGCCTCTCATTATAGAGAATTCTACCTGACAGGTTACTATTTACTAGTCATGCTGCCTTTGTAAATAATTGAAAGTGTTTGAGTAACCCTAGCCACCACTCATACACTTCAAAACATCAGCTAAACACTGAGCTGAAACTCATTTCTGTCAATAACTCACAGATTTATAAACAAGTTCATGAATATATCATATATCTCCTAATCTAACATAATTTGAAGGGTGGCCACTTTTGACATGCTTAGTGGTGGTGAGTTTTTATGGAAGCTTGTTTCCACCACAAAATAAATGAAAAAAAGTAATTTTATTTACTAATTTATATACATATATAATATATAATTATATTATTTACTAATAATTTAATTTATTTTCTCACAATTGTGAGTTTATACCTCGCAATTGCAAGCTGTGAGATCACAATTCTAAGAAAAAGTCAGATTGGTGTGATCAAATTTAGCAAGTACCTTTTTTTTTAATTTTTTTATTTATAAACAAGCATCCATAAGTTTTCCGTGGGTGAACGCTACTCTAAATCTAGTTTCATTCTAATTACTTTTTCCCCCTGCATTCTGCATATTAACAATACTAAAAATTTATATCCCATTACTAAAATCACAAATAAACATTGTATTACTTCATTGCAGCTCTACACTGGACAAAACGGAAAAAGTTATACTGTTGCAAATATTTCTCAGTGGGAATACCGAGCCAATATGTTATTGTCTTTTCTGTCAGCGCGTGGTTGGCGGCCTATGAGCATCCGGTTGTGGATCACATAAATCAGCGCATAGAAGACATCACAGGCCTCGATGTCAAAACAGCAGAAGAACTACAGGTCGTGTTCATGAGGCCTTTAATGCATGACACTGAGAATAGTTCAGTTCTGTTTCTTTCAATTTACAACTTTATCTCTTCTTAGGTGGCGAATTATGGTGTTGGAGGACAATATGAGCCCCACTTTGACTTTGGACGGGTAAATACAAAGCTTTTTAATCGTACACTAAGTATTTAATGTTGAAAAGCATACAAGTTGTATACTATATGTACCATATTAATATGCTTTTTCCACTAGAAAGATGAACCAGATGCTTTCAAAGAGCTGGGCACAGGGAATCGTATAGCAACCTGGCTTTTCTATGTGAGTAGGATTTGATCGATTACTGTTGTAGTGACTGTCCTTTCAGGGTTGGCTCTGTCACTCCTGTAAAACATCCACTTTGTTGCAGATGAGTGACGTATCAGCAGGGGGCGCCACTGTCTTTCCAGAAGTTGGAGCTGCAGTAAAGCCAATGAAGGTGCTGTTTGTTTGAGTTTAGAAATTCTGTGCCAAAATAATTTATATATTACCTGCCCTTGTGAAAAAGATTTACACGTTTAACATACTTTTAAAATTAGTACTTATTACAGAAATAAAAGAATATACATAAGTGTGAACTTTAATGTTTTTGGATACCTTATTGCATGTTATTTACAATTAAATGAAAATATATTATAGTTTCAATTTATATTAAATATTAAATTTTATATTAAAATTTATATTAAATTATATTAAAATTTTTTTTGATCCACTTATAGGAATTGGGTGCATCTTTATATGTAATATGTTACTTCTATTGTGGTAATGTGGTTAATGTCACCACAGGGTTCAGGAAGATGAACAGATGAAGCACAGAATAACAATAAACAAAGTAGCTTTAATATAAACAACACAAATGATGAGTAGCCAAGCAACAGCGTGTAACACACAAACAATACCAGACAAGGAACTGAAGAGAAATGAGGAATCTAAAGACTCGACAAGTGTGATCGTTAAATTAGTGTCCATGGTAAATAATAACTGACAGGAACAAAGGAACACAGGTAGTAACGCATATTGGTAATGGAAAGTCCAATATGAAAACGAAACGAAAACAAAGGCAAAACGTGACAGTAGTTCTGTTGAATGTACTAGCGTTTATGGTCAACTTAAATATACTTTAATGTAATTTCTTTTTAATTTTCTATTAATGTCATTATTTAAATATTTATAATTGAATTTTAATTTGTGATAAAGTAAGTTTAAATGTAATATCAAAATGCATACTACAGTTAAATTGTAAAATTATAATCAAGTTCTTGGCATGCTTTACCGTGTCAACAAATCAAAATATGTTTACTTCTTTAAAGCACAAGAAAAGATTATTAAATTGAATCATTATTAAATACACTAAAGTAAAACTTTTAATTTGACTATTGGAAAGTGCCATTTTTAAAAGTTTACTTAAGTGTGTTAAGAAATGGTTATTAAAGTGTACTTTAAGTACACTTTAGTGGCCTTTTTTCATTAATACCGGTATTATATTATCTGGAAGTGCAGTTTTTTAAGTATACTTTTAAGAGTTCAAGTACACTACATGTGCACATTCAGTACAATTAAGTACACTTCTTTTTCACTAGGGATGACCATGTAGTAGAGTCTATTAATTTTGATGTGTATTAAATACTTTAATTTATATTAGTATGCAACATAACTCGGTAACCATAGGTAACTAAACTACGGTTTGACACAACTCTGCTGTTTCACAGTATATACTGTCAAAACACCAAACCATAGAAACAGGTACAGAAAAGATGTCATGGGGGTTGCTTTATTTTTTTAAATAGAGAGTAGGTTATAGGTACAACTGCCTTTTCTATTAAGAATTATAACTTAACATTTTTGTGTCTGTGTTTAGGGTACAGCTGTATTCTGGTATAATCTCTTTCCCAGCGGAGAGGGAGATTACAGCACGAGACACGCAGCTTGCCCGGTACTGGTGGGAAACAAGTGGGGTGAGTGTCTCAGACACAATGCATTATCAGGAGATTTTCTTCATGCTCTAAAAAAAGGATGTCTTTGTGTATACTAATTTTAGCAATGAATCACGGACACCAGTTTTTACTATGTGTTATAGGCATTTTCTAACACATCAGCAAAAATCCTGTAACTTTATTTTCATTTTTCTTTCTTTATAAGGATTGCCTGTATTTCCTGCAGTATTAGCAAATAAGCACATTTTATTTGATATAATCCATCATTTAAAAATCGTGTAGTTGCGTTATGTCAACCCTGTTACCATCATAATTATTGCTAAGTATAATATTGTATTATTCTATAAATGAAAAAAAAAACTTTGAATGACTTAATCATCCTTTCAGGAAGTGAAGACAAATAAAAAAAAATATTTTCAATAACTTTTATTAACTAATCTTTTATTGTGTTAGGTAATTTGTGTTATGGTAATTTGTTACTATCAGCATTAAATTATTTTTCTAATCATTAGGGATGTAATGATTCACTCGCAACCGGTTGAAAATCGATAAAATTGTGTGACGATTCAAGTCGGTTGAAATTTTAAACGAATTGCGATACACGTTTTAAACAGCAGGTAGCGTTTACTGAATAGCCTACTGTGAAGTTGTGAACTTCGCTTTACAGGCACAATAGCAGCGAGCACACACTGGCGCGAAGCTAGCGAGTGTTTTCACTTCATTCATGGAACTTGAGCTTGTGTGAGCACTCAACTTCCACAGGAATGAACTGAAAACGCTCGGTTTGCTCCGCTTGCGCCGCGCCAGTGTGTGTCATAGACTGGGGTGCTCGCGCCGTCGAACACATGGCGACGGCAAGCGTAGATGTTGACGTTGACTCATTCAAATCGGAGGTGTGGCGGCATTTTGACTTTCCGTAGACTAATAATAATCACCACCGTGAGAAGCACCAATCACCTCCGTTTTCATGTAAAAGTCATTAATATGACAAGTGCGAGAGCCACGGAGATCACAAGATGCATCAGTGTTTCCGTGGCAACCAGGAATCTGGTTTATCTCTTTCTCAATGTGTTCTGTTTTTTTAACTCTCACTAGTGTAATCTATATCTATCTATCTATAAATTACAGGAACGTCTGTCTGTCTGTGTGTGTGTGTGTGTCTGTCTGTCTGTTATTCGCATATCTCTCGAACCGTTAGTCCTATTAATTTCAAACTTGCCAGGTGTCTTGCTACGGGCACGAGTAAAGGCTGATTTATACTTCTGCGTCGGACCTACGCCGGAGCCTCTACGCCGTAGACTACGCATTGGTTTTAATTTATACTTCTGCGTCGTTGTCCGCGTTGATGCACGCAGAGGGAGCATGTGAAACCCGAGGGAGCGGTTTGAGCAGACCAATCACAGCGCTTGCGTCCGCGTAGAATTGACGCGTTGTTACATTTTTGGAGAGGTGCACGTCAGGGTACGCCGAAGGGTACGCGCGCTACGCACAGCCTACGCCGTAGCTACGGCGTAAGTTCGACGCAGAAGTATAAATTGGGCTTAAGTGCAGTGCCGAGTTTGACGTTGTTTGGATTAGAAATGCAAAAGATAAAAAAGAAGCACACATTGAAGTTGTGGTTTAAAAATAAACATTCTGACATTAGAGAGGGTTGTGGTTTAAAAATCGTGGTTTAAAAATAAATATTCTGTCAGCTAAACATTAAGTCAGCTACACTGTTTACCTCTGAATATTGTAGTTATTCAGAAGTAGTTAGTTGTCAGTAGTTAGTTATATATGTAGTTCAATTTTCCATATTTATTGTATGTCATTATGTCAGTATCAGTGTTTGCTTTCAACCATGCACAAATAAAAATGTCAGTGAACTTTTGCTGTGTAATTGAAACAATGAGCACTCAAACACACCAAACCAACAATTACTAAAAACACACAAAAACTGATTTTGCACATACATACTGTCAAATCGATTAATCGTGATTAAAAAATATACAATACACACACACATATAATATACAGTATATATAAATATAATATAGCCTATACACAGACACGCATACATCTATCTATAAATTACAGAAACGTCTGTCTGTGTGTCTGTTATTCGCATATCTCTGTACAAGAAGCACACATTGAAGATAGTAGCCTATTCACAAACTGTTTGCTCAAGCGTAGCGTTTTCTCGGAGTTCACTGTGTCGCTGCTCCCTGAATCGTCGCGCTTATTCATTTGTGGATGTCAACTGAATCTGTAAGTCAGCTACACTGTTTACTTCTGAATATTATATTTTATTCTGGTGCGCTTAACATTATCGCTACTGTGGAATAGTAGCCTTTGCTATTCACCAACTAAACATAAATGACGCTAACTGCTTTTCATTGTCTCTATAATTGTAATCTGCACAATGACAACAAAGTTTACACTAATGTAAATCTAATCTAATCTAAACTCCTGCTACCTGTACACAGATACCCAAATACATGTCACCTAATATCACCATTATAAATTGTTTTGCAACCATGTAGTTCAATTTTCCATATTTATTGTATGTCATTATGTCAGTATCAGTATTTGCTTTCTACCGTGCACAAATAAAAATGTCACTGAACTTTTGCTGTGTAATTGTAACAATAAGCACTCAAACACACCAAACCAACAATTACTAAAAACACCATATATCTCTTGAACCTTTAGTCCGATGGATTTCAAACTTGACGGGTGTCTTGCTACGGGCACGAGTAAGTGCAATGCCAAGTTTGACGTTGTTTGGAAATGCAAAGATATCGTTAAATATATCGGTAAAAGAAGCACACATTGGCTTTTGCCACTCTAGCCGCTGGCCACTCCCCCTCTCACACTTCACACTGAGTGGCCACTCCCCAAAATAAACATTCTGACATTAGAGGGTTGTGGTTTAAAAATATTTGAATATTCTATTTTATTCACGGCCATCATTTGTAGTAGCCTATTCACAAACTGTTTGCTCAAGCGTAGCGTTTTCTCGGAGTTCACGGTGTCGCTGCTCCAGCCAAGGTCTGAACCTCCCCTGAATCGTCACGCTTATTCATTTGTGGATGTTAACTGAATCTGTAAGTCAGCAAAACTGTTTAATTCTGAATATTATATTTTATTCTGGTGCGCTTAACGTTATCGTTTTCTCAGAGTTTAGGCTCCACGTGTAATAGTAGCTTAGGCTATTCAGCAACTCAAACATACCAAACCAACACACAAAAACACGGGCATTTTGCACGGGCATTGCACTAGTGATACAAATTATAACAAAATTAGAATCTTGCCTTTATTACAATGTAAAACCCCTGTCAATGTGGTAGGCCCTACTAATTTTACACAGTCTTTTACATAGCAAAGGTACCAGTGTCCAGCCTCTTGACCAGACAGACAGAAAGACTGAGTTGAAACAACCTTGAAGGGAATTTTTTTAAGCCCCGTTGCCCCCGGTACCGGGGGCGTCCGTTGTGTAGTTTTATTATTTGACAAATATATTTTAAAATAAAAAAAATGTGCAGCATTTTGTTTAAAAAATAATAAATAGGACACTTTTTCATTTATAATTTGTCTTAAATCTCATTTGTTAAAAAAATCATGAGAAAATCGTATCGTGAAACCAGTATCTTGAATCGTATCGCATCGTGAGATGAGTGAATCGTTACATCCCTACTAATCATTTATGCACTTGAGCAACTTGTTAATAATGTCAAATTAAATTATCTAGCTTTTTAACTTCTTCATGAGTATTTTATGCTGTATTAGCAAAAAAGCACATTTTAGTTGATATAATCAATTTAAAAGTCTTGAAGTTGGTTATGTGTCAACCCTGTTACCATCATAATTATCCATTGTTAAAATAATGTATTATTCCATAAATAAAAAACACTTAGTGACATCTTCATATTTTCAGCAAGCAAGCACAAATAAAAGTCTTCTCTTTTTTAATAATTGTGTTACTAAAATGTATTATTGTGGAAAATTGTCAGCTATGTTACCATCAGCATTACATTTCTTTTCTAATAATTTATGCACTTGAGCAAATATTTATTAATGTCAGATTAAACTATCAACTTTACTTTTATTTTACTTGTACTTCTTGCTGTTTTAGAATTTAAGCACATTGTAGTTGACATAATACATAATTTAAAATTCTTGAATTCCCTTGATAAATAATGTATTAAATTAAATTCAGTTTTTTAATCATTTATGCACCTGAGCAAATTGTTCATAGTGTCAAATTAAACTATCAACCATCTAAAGCTTCCTAAACTTTTCTAAACTCTCAACCCTGTTACATTTCTGAAGGCATGGTTATAAATATATTGACATATATCAACTTTTGTTGACAAAATTCATTCTTTCAATCTCTCATTGCCTATCCGTTAGTGTCAAATAAATGGATCCACGAGAGAGGTCAGGAATTCAGGAGACCATGCAGCTTGAAAGAGACGGATTGATCAAAGCCTTCACTCGTCTTCCTCATGCACTCCTCCTCCTGGATTCTGAACAGACTCTGAAAACACCGCATCCTCCCTGCTGTTCATGTCTGCTGTGTTGGCAGCGCCTACCTGTGACCCATCACATTATTTTTAATCAAAGAGTGTGAGCCTGCCTTTGGGTTACATTACCTCTGTTAGTGCCTTTTATCATTGCACACTATGGCTTCAAAGGAAGCAGCTATTTCTGACAACACTCCATTACAACAGGCCTTTAGCTATTGAGCTGTACAATGGCATCAAATCACAGCACTGAAGTGACAGCATATCTCCAACACTTATTCTGACTGACAGACCGACCAAAGTGACTTGACAGAAAATGCACAGAATGCATGTTCGCCGCATTCACAGAATGTTCGGGAATGGTCTAATAAAAATGATTTTCCCAAAGTAAATCTCTTTGCTTTATTTTGCGCATTGACTCTCCTTTATAATAAATCATACAAATTATTTTACTGTTTACATTGAAACGTAAACAAGAAAGCACGAATAGCTGAACACGAACACTATACTTACGATGTTTAAGTTGCAAACATTTCAAACACAATACTCAGTAGTCAAGCTCTTACATTAACTGATCTGTTATTACATGTTAAGATTAGGCAAAGCAAAGATGTTCTGAGTCTTGGCTTTGCATAACATTCTTTGGTGATTTTCTCACACAGCCACATCTTGTTTTTATCCACTGGCATCAGACACTGGTAATTGAAAGAAAAATAACATTTTCAATTAAAATAGATTATAATTTGCCCCTTGTGTGGATTTAGTTGGAAAACATTTTTTATGCTTTTTTTTAACCCTGTAAAGCCTGACATATCTTTGTTTTTAATGGATCAGTTTATTAACTTTAGACAGAAAAAAAATCTAAAGGTTTTTTCCCCGTATCATTTGATACATCAGTCTTTTATGGCTCATAGTTTGAAGTAGTGAGAATAAGGAGCTCATACTCAATAAAAAAAACACCTCAGTTTTATTCAGATCCCCAAATTGAGCAAAAATCTTCAATTTGTTGCAGTTGCTGATATTTGAGGGGTAGGGAGGATAATGATAAAATGCCTTTTACTTGCAAAAGAAAGCATGTACTAGATTGTGCACATTTTTTTCAGCCAAGTTGTGATCATGTTGACAATTTAGAGAAATTTGCATATCAAATATGATATGCAAGTAAGCTTTATAGGGTTAAATATATTTGTACTGGTTTTAGTTCTTACATGAAACTTTGTTAATCTTCCTATCAACAATGGCTTTTTGATTTGATTTTTGGAAATAACAAACATAATTTTTATACAGCTTTTTACTTTCTGATTTCATTATGGATATATACTGTGGTGTAATTTGCATATATATTTGGAATTCATTTTTTATACAAGAAAAAAACTAAATGTAAATTACAATTTAGTCATTTTAAATTCAGAACGACATGATTGTCTAAAATGATGAAAGTAAGTAAATATAATAGAAAAGAAACCAAAATAACAAGTAAAAAATCCCTGTGATTTATGGATTTGGCATTTTGTAATCTGGCTCATGAGAGCCCTCACGGACCCGTCCGAAGCAGCCCAGTAACAGATCCACAGCAGTGTTTACTGTTGATGTGATTTCATCCTCTGTTTTGCCCTGCTTTGGGTTCACTTCCACAATGTCTACAGCAGAGAGAAGCCCTGGAGGAAAGTCAAGAAGAAAGTCAACAGGTCAAACAGTCCATGTAAAAGTATCAAGAATGATCATAGTAATGTAATTGCTAAGCAAAAGCCAAACACAGAAACATTGTCATTAGTGGGTCATTTGGATTTTTAATAGCGGATGCTGATATCTAGAATAAATGGTATAATGTATATTGATTATAATTCATTAAATTAAATAAACTCTTATTATTTTCACTGTTCTACTCTTGGTACATTTTGAAACTGACACAAGGTGGTTATACCACATCAGCCAAGTGAGCTGAGTTTTTGGTTAATAATCTCAGAAAGCCCAAAAGCCTGCCGGTTTATCAGCCTGGAAGTTACATAAGTCTCTTTGTGGCAAGCAGATCAATGCGGGGCAGAGAGCCGTGGGTCCGGAGCAAGGCCGGTGGTGCGAGTGCTAATGAGCATCACCTGTGCGCCACACTGGTCTTTAGTCCCACGGAGGAGCTCCAGAAGGGTTTTTTTTTTTTAATCAAACAAGCAAGCCTAACGTGAAATGTAAAAATGAACGTAAAAATGAACGTAAAAGTGATGTAACATTACTTTCCATAAAAAGTATTAACGCAATTAATTACTTTTAATGCAATATTGTAACACATTACATTTAAAAGTAACTTTCCCCAACACGGTTTATTAATTAGTTCTCTACCTACATATCCTCGTATTCTCACCTGTTTGACAGATGTGCTCAGTGATGTAAATCCCCTCTCTATAGGTCAGTCCTCCCGCTACAGGTGTGCCTGTTGCAGGGGACACTGCTGGGTCCAATGCATCAATGTCAAAACTCAGGTGGATAGGTTTTTTCACCCTGATCCAGAAAGAGCAGTAATGTTTCCACAATAAATACTTACTCTTAAGTTATTTTGAATAATTACAAAAAAAGGAGGAAAGATGCCCAAAGTAACACACTTACTTTGAAAACATGTGATCACATGTCTGCTCCATAACTTTTGCGATTCCAAGTCGATCAACTTCTGTCATGGAGAACGTTTTGATTCCAAGGTACTTCAGGATATAACTGTTATTGTAAAGTATGAGTTGGACTTTATAATGAACACTGAAATAGTGATATAATGCACTCTGCCTTACTTAAAGTCCCCCTGTAGTCAATAATTGTATCCCTTAAAACTCATCTTTGATCACCAAAATGACATTTTTAAACGTTTTTTCCTTGAAAAAAATTCTTCATGCCTTAAAACAGCTTGAATGTAACTCTACACCCTTGTCATCATTTAATATATGCGGTTCAATTAATATGCAAATTAGCACTGCCTTCACTCACACCAGCTCAAAGATCCACTCGTTGACGATCACACGTAGATGCGATTGGTTACAAGGTAGTTTGTGACGTCAGAAACACCAGCGATTTCAAACCATGTTTTTGGAACTGTCTTTGGTTCACTGCAGCTTTAAGGAGAAAATACTTAGCAATGGTGTTGACATGAATTTGCATGGTTTATCTTAAAGCATATTGAAAACACCACATAGACATATAAAAAACATTAAAAGCTTGATTTTCACCACAGGGGGACTTTAAATTATGTATTATTTTGCACTTTTAATAACAATTATAATCTACAAACTTACTGTTCTTCTGGGTCCACATCTCGGAGACCAATGTAGATAATGTCCTTAGCTGCTACACAAGGCCTTAACCATGAGAAATGTGGAATTATGGGAATCTGAGAAAGATTAAAAAAAGCGAAATGTTATCAATGTTTCAAATCATAAAATGCCATCTCAAGTAAAGCTAAAAGACTGGAAACTTTTTTTTAAATTGCATAATGCAATTCATTTATCTTCCCCCCCCCCCCCTCCCTGAAATCAGTATGCAAACATGTTTTTCGGTTTTTATATTTTTTAGACTTAACCCAAAAATGAATGAATGAATAATATTATGTTTTGCTTAAGTTAAAAAAGCTCTTAAGGTTTTCTTAAAGTAAAAAAAACTGTAAACTACAGTTACTGTAAATGCAAAAATCATAAAAACTAATACAGAACAAACTTTATTTAAATTGTGAAGTACTTGTGGCAGTATATGTTGCTACTCCCTTTAACAATACTGATTAATAAATATTTAATAAAATATTAATGAGAAAAAGTAATGAGAATCTAATGAGAATCATGAATTAGAAAAACTTAGAAGTAAAATGTTACATTCCGTTCATGGTAATTTAAAGAGAATTTCTTAAATGTGCATAAAAATATTGTCTAATTAAAAAAAAGAATCATTATGGTTCTAAAAACAAACAGGGTTCATTTTCGTTTTTATTTCTGGCTTAAATGTGACACGTTGCGTTTTTGTGAGATTCACCAATGCCTTGTTTTATGAAAATTTCTAATCATCCATGTGGGGAAGAAGCATATTCACAAAGAGCAGTCAGAACTCCTAAGAGGGATTTCAATTAACTTTTTGAAACACTTAGAAGACTAAAAGTTCAGCCGTTCATTGGTGGACCTCTCCTAGCAAGAGGAACAAATAGGTTTTCAAAAAATTTTGCTTAATACATGGCTGCAAAAAACCTGCAACATAAAAGGAGTGAACTTCATTGACAACTTCAATCTTTTCTGAGACAACTGTTTAAACAGGATGGCCTCCACCCAAACAAACTTGGTGCTAAAGGACAATATCTACTTCTCCCTCCATCATCCTTCTGCAATGTGTGCCAATGAACCTGAATGGCACACACACACCTGGACAGAGTATGAATGACCACAGGACTTTCCTTCAGCACCTGAATGGCCATGCGGTTGACAAGGACAATGATAACACCATGCAGCCACAACAACATCTGCTCACGGACACAATCTCAGCTGAGCCCTGCCCACAGAGCTCACCTCAGACAGACTGTGACGGATTAGAACTGCTCCAAGATTCAGCACCCAAGGACGACTTTATGGAAAACAGCCAGGGAAGCCAGGACAACATATTACAGCCTCCGGTAACACCAGAGCAACAGCCACTCGCACCAGACACGTTATCCCTCTCTCCAGCATCTCCACTTCTGTGCTTCTCAGAGAAAATGGAAGAACTTGTGTATGCTGGAACCAAATTATCCCACTCTATAGACCTGTTTTTGCGGTCGCTCTGTATATTTCTATAGCATTGCTGTCCAGGAGTAATTAGCTTTAGAAGTGGATTTACTTAATGTAAAGTTAACGAAAGTTATCATGAGGATTGTAATGTTTAAAGCAGATGTCTTAACAAATGTCAGTAGACCGGGAAGATTTTAAAACGAGGCGTTCATTCATAAACACGCAAGATCGCTGTGAAAATACAGACCGGAAGACAAAAGACAACGAGCGCAGTGCTGAAAAGGGGCGGGCCTACATAAGGTCTATTGTTGCGAGGCCCCAGATATCAACCAAAAAGCGGCAAGCCCTGCAACTACCAAATCCTGCGGGCCCAGCTCGCCCTCCCCATCCTCCTGTGAGAGCTCTTCGGCCTCTGCCACAACGCCAGGGCCCACACCCTCCTCCATCGGCTCTAGGTGAACCAAAAACAACTGATACCAGCTCTCAGTGATATGTGTCGGGTCCCCGCTATGATAACAGTAACTCTCTCAAATGTTTCTCGAAAGTTAAGAGTGTAATTGATGATACTGCTCCTGTAAAAGTCAGGAAGAAGAGTGGCAGACAAAAAGCACCTTGGAGAAACTCAACAGCAGTGCAAAATTAATATGAAAAGACAATGCAAAAAAACAGAGCGCATGTGGTGGAAGACAAAACTTGTATTCCATTATTACATCTATAAAGACAGCATTCATGCTTTCAATATGGAACAAGGCAAAGCTAGACAGACCTTCTTCTCAAATATTAGAATCAGAAACTTAAACAACACACGCAATCTTTTTGCAACAGTTGAGAGACTAACAAACCCCCCAAGTCACATTCCCAGTGAAATGCTCTCAGAAAGCAAATGCAATGAGTTTGCTTCCCTCTTCTCTGAGAAAATCAATAATGGGAGAAAGGCGATCAGCACATCCTTGAGTTGCGCTGGGGTCAGACATCAGACCACAACCTCAGGAATAGGGATGGGAATTGATACGATTTTATTCAATTCAATTCAATTCAAATTTATTTGTATAGCGCTTTTCACAATACATATTGTTTCAAAGCAGCTTTACAGAAAGTGCATTTCAGAAATGTACGTAAAAAATACAGTTAGTTAATCATCATGTATTAATTTAGGGCATAACATATCGCCGGCGTTGAGTCGTCTCTTCACAGGCGTCGAGTCGTCTCATCGCAGGTGTTGGGGACTCTGAAGTCTCCGTGAGAGGCTGGATACAGACTGTAGCTGAAGAACGCTATTTACCTCGGGACTAGCGTCCCGAGATAACAGCAGAAAAGCAGATGGGAAATAATTAGCGTAGCTGCTGTTCATAATATTAATGCATTCGATCTGGTTCAACAGTAGTATAAGAGGCAAGCATTATGTGAATGCTTGGCTGAAGAGATGCGTCTTTAATCTAGTTTTGAACTGGGAGAGCGAGTCTGAGCAACGAACAGTATCAGGAAGGCTATTCCAGAGTTTAGGAGCGAAATGCGAGAACGCCCTCCCTCCTTTAGTGGATCTGGATATCCTAGGAATGACCAGAAGCCTCGAATTTAGGGATCTTAAAGAACGCAATGGATTGTAGGGCGATAGAAGGTCCATTAAATATACAGGAGCTAGACCATTTAGGGCTTTATAGGTCAGTAATAGTACTTTGTAATTGATACGGAACTTAATAGGTAACCAGTGCAGAGATGATAAAATTGGTGTTATATGATCATATTTTCTTGACCTAGTAAGAACTCTAGCAGCTGCATTTTGCACTAACTGTAGCTTGTTTATTGAGGATGTAGGACAACCAGCTAATAAAGCGTTACAGTAATCTAGTCTTGAGGTCATGAATGCATGAACTAACTTTTCTGCATCAGAAACAGATAGCATGTTACGTAGCTTAGCAATATTTCTAAGGTGGAAGAAGGCTGTTCTTGTAACATATGAAATATGATTTTCGAAAGACAAGTTGCGGTCTAGTATAACACCCAGGTCTTTTACTGTAGTGGATAAAGTAACTGGACATCCTTCTAAATTAAAGTTGTATTGTACGAGGTTTTGTGGGTAGTTTTTTGGACCAATAAGTAATACCTCCGTTTTATCTGAATTTAATAGCAGGAAATTACACGTCATCCAGCATTTTATATCTTTAAGACACTCTGTCAATTTAGATAAGTTAGTGTTTTCATCTGGTCTTGATGAAATATATAATTGAGTGTCATCTGCATAACAGTGGAAATTAATTCCATGTTTTCTTATAATATTACCCAGTGGCAGCATATATATTGAGAATAGCAGAGGGCCTAACACCGATCCTTGCGCCACTCCATAGTCTACTGACGTTATCTTCGATTTTTCACCATTTAAACAGACAAAATGGTAACGGTCTGATAAGTACGATCTAAACCAGCTTAATGCCTGTCCCTGAACACCAGTGTAGTTTTGTAGTCGATCTAAGAGTATTTTATGATCTATAGTGTCGAACGCAGCGCTAAGATCGAGTAGAACTAGTATTGAGATACAGCCTTGGTCAGAAGCTAAAAGTAAATCATTTGTAATTTTAACTAGCGCAGTTTCTGTGCTATGATGCGGTCTGAATCCTGACTGAAATTTTTCATAGATATCATTTTCTTGCAAGAAAGAGCACAATTGAGCGGACACAATTTTTTCTAGTATTTTAGATATAAATGGAAGATTTGAAATGGGTCTGTAATTTGCTAAGTTATTTTGATCTAATTGCGGTTTCTTAATAATAGGTTTTATTACTGCCAGCTTAAATATTTTTGGAACATGACCTAAAGATAAAGACGAGTTAATAATATTGAGAAGAGGCTCTTCCACTACAGGTAACACTTCTTTCAGTAGTTTAGTGGGTATTGGGTCTAATAAACATGTTGTTGGTTTCGCTGCAAAGATAAGTTTATTTAGCTCTTCCTGTCCTATAGTTGTAAAGCGGTGTAGTTGTTCTTGAGGGGCGATAATTGTGGCTGAATCATAAGACACCATAGAGGATTGTACATTTACAATTGTATTTCGGATGCTTTCTATTTTCTCATTGAAGTAATTCATAAAATCATTACAACTATACTGTAACGGAATATTTTGCTCTGGTGATGTCTGTTTATTTGTTAGTCTAGCCACGGTGTTAAATAAAAACCTTGGATTATTTTGGTTATTTTCTATTAGTTTGCGGAGATGCTCAGCCCTGGCTGCTTTTAGAGCCTTTTTATAACGTGACATACTGTCTTTCCACGCAATTCTAAAGACCTCTAAATTAGTTTGTTTCCATTTACGCTCTAAGTTACGAGTTTCTCTCTTGATAACATGTGTAGTACTATTGTACCATGGTGCTTTAGTTTTCTCTCTAACCTTTTTTAATCTAATTGGTGCAACAATATCTAATGTACTAGAGAAAATGGTGCTCAAACTGCTAGTCATTTCCTCTAGTTCATCTGTTTGTTGGGGTTCACTGAGCAGCTGAGATAGATCAGGTAAGCTATTTGTGAATCTATCTATAGTGGTTGGAACGATTGTTCTGCCTGGTCGATAACGTGGCGCAACATGGCAAATTTCAGCAGTACGTAATATGCACGTTACCATACAATGATCAGTGAGATCGTCACTTTGCGCTATAATATCTATATCGGTTGGATTGGTTCCATATGATATAATTAAATCTAGTGTATGATTTAGACGATGAGTGGGACCACTGACGTTTTGCTTGACCCCAAATGAGTTTAATAAATCTGTAAACGCAGCCCCTAACGCATCATTTGTGTTATCTACGTGTATGTTAAAATCTCCAACAATTATTGCTTTATCGGCATTGACCAATAGATCTGAGAGAAAGTCTGAAAACTCTTTTAGGAAATCAGCATAGGGCCCTGGAGGTCTATATACGGTCGCTAAGGCTAGAGATAATAGGGATTTCTTTCTTACATCTAAGAGCGTAACATTTAGCACAAGTACTTCGAACGAATTAAACCTGTGACCTGTTTTCTGAGTAACATTTAGGATATCTCTATAGATTGTTGCAACACCGCCGCCACGACCGATCGGACGGATATTTATCAATATCAATGCCACTGACGATTCTGCTTATCGATCCGATTCTTTAACGATTCTCTTATCGATTCCTGATAGCACTGTGTGGAAAATAGTCATATGCTTTTTCAGCAAAAAAAAAAAAAAAAAAAAAGTCTTTTTAATTGTTTTTAAGCTTACCCTTGAGTAAGCAAACTGTACTTTTTATGTAATAAATGAATCGGTTCAAATTAGTCATTAGTTCGGTGCCCGATAAAGGACAAAAGGGAAAGTTGTGAGTTCGCAGTCTGTATATTATGGCTGGGACTCGAGCAGGAGCATCAATAAGAGGAATCGTTAATGTTGAGGGCATACAATATCGATGGTTCGTAAAACTTAGAACCGGTTCTCGAGTGGAACCGGTTCTCGATTCCCATCCCTACTAAGGAAGTAGTTACTATTTCTGATTTCGAAAAAATTGCTGGTAAAATTTTGGAAGAAACCGAACAGCACTTTAAAACATCAACCTGCGCCCTTTCCACACTTCCCACATCTTTTTCCAAATGTGTGTTTAACTTTTTAAAAGCAGATCTCCTAGAAGTGGTAAATGCCTCACTTCTCTCTGGGAGCTTTCCAAACTCCCTGAAAACTGCAGTTGTTAAGCCCCTCCTGAAAAA
Organism: Gila orcuttii; assembly: GCA_026230005.1. Classification (NCBI taxonomy): domain Eukaryota; kingdom Metazoa; phylum Chordata; class Actinopteri; order Cypriniformes; family Leuciscidae; genus Gila; species Gila orcuttii. The sequence continues at coordinate 10,941,546 of JAPDVR010000017.1, forward strand.
GAGCAATATGTATAAGACCATATTAAGCAACTATAGACCAATCTCAAATCTTCTTTTCATAGGCAAGATAATTGAAAAAGTTGTTTTCAATCAGCTGAACAAATTCTTAAGCTCGAATGGATATTTTGACTATTTTCAATCTGGTTTCTGACCGTATCACAGCACAGGGCTCATAAAGATAATAAATTAAATTTCCTTAAATACTGATAAAGGCAAATTATCAGTGCTGGTACTACTCAACCTCAGTGTTGCATTTGACACTGTCAAGTCAAGTCAAGTCAAATATATTTATATAGCGCTTTTCACAATACAGATTGTATCAAAGCTGCTTCACAGTATCAATCAAAACAACTTAATGTTTGTTTATTACTGGAAAAAAGACATCCAAGTTTGGTAGAGCTGATCAATGGTATGATTGGTTAATTAATTTGAATATCCCCAACTGAGCAAGCCTAAGGCAACAGTGGCAAGGAACCGAAAAACTCCATCCAGTGACCTAATGGTGTCCTAACACCCCATCAGATGACCCAATGGAGAAAAAAAAAAACCTTGGGAGAACCCAGGCTCAGTCGGGGGCCAGTTCTCCTCTGGCGTTTATGAACTAGAGGCCGAATTTACAGTAACTGTAAGATAAAAATTTATATGAATGCCTGGCTAAATAGATGCGTCTTCAGTCTAGTTTTAAACTGGGAGAGCGAGTCTGAGCAACGAACAATATCAGGAAGGCTATTCCAGAGCTTCGGAGCTAAATGTGAAAATGCTCTGCCTCCTTTGGTGGATCTGGATATCCTAGGAATGACCAGAAACCTCGAATCTAGTGATCTTAAAGAGCGCGATGGATTGTAAGGCGATAGAAGATCCGTTAAATAGACTGGAGCTAAACCATTTAGAGCTTTATAGGTCAAAAGCAATACCTTGTAATTAATACGGAACTTTATAGGTAACCAATGAAGTGATGATAAAATCGGTGTTATATGATCATATTTTCTTGATCTAGTAAGAACTCTAGCGGCTGCATTTTGGACTAACTGTAGCTTGTTTATTGAAGATGCAGGACAACCAGCTAATAAAGCATTACAGTAATCTAGTCTCGAGGTCATGAATGCATGAACTAACTTTTCTGCATCAGAGACTGATAGCATATTACGTAGCTTAGCAATGTTTCTAAGGTGGAAAAAGGCTGTTTTTGTAACATATGAAATATGCTTTTCAAAAGACAGGTTGCAGTCTAATGTAACACCCAGGTCTTTTACTGTAGCGGATAGAGTAAAAGGGCATCCTACTGTGTTAAAGTCGTGCTGTGAAAGGTTTTGTGGATGGTTTTTAGAACCGATAAGTATTACCTCTGTCTTGTCTGGATTTAATAAAAGAAAATTATGCGTCATCCAATCTTTTATATCTTTAACACAATCTGTCAATTTGGATAATTTAGCGTATTCATCTGGCCGTGAGGAAATATATATTTGAGTGTCATCAGCATAACAATGGAAACTAATTCCATGTTTCCTTAGAATATTACCAAGTGGCAGCATATATATTGAGAATAATAAAGGGCCTAACACAGATCCCTGCGGCACTCCATAGTTTGCCGAAGTTATAATCGATTTTTCTCCATTTAAGTAGACGAAATGGTAGCGGTCAGATAAGTATGACCTGAACCAGCTTAATGCTTGTCCTTGAACACCAGTGTAATTTTGTAGTCGATCTAAGAGTATTGTGTGATCTATAGTATCGAACGCAGCACTAAGATCAAGTAAAACTAGTACTGAGATACAGCCTTGGTCCGAAGCTAAAAGTAAATCATTTGTGATTCTAACAAGCGCGGTTTCAGTGCTATGATGTGGCCTGAATCCAGACTGAAACTTTTCATAGATGTCGTTTTCTTGCAAGAAAGAGCCGAGTTGAGCGGACACAACTTTTTCTAATATTTTTGACATAAATGGAAGATTCGAAATGGGTCTGTAATTTGCTAGGTTATTTGGATCTAATTGTGGTTTCTTAATAAGAGGTTTTATAACTGCCAGCTTGAACGTTCTTGGAACATGACCTAAAGATAAAGATGAGTTAATAATATTGAGAAGAGGCTCTTCCACTACAGGTAACACTTCTTTCAGTAGTTCAGTTGGTATAGGATCTAATAAACATGTTGTTGTTTTAGATGAAGTGATAAGTTTATTTAACTCTTTTTGTTCTATGGTTGTAAAGCATTGTAATTGTTCTTGCGGGGTGATAATTGCGGCCGAATTATAAGGCGCGAGCAAAGATCGAACGTTTACGATTTTGATTCTGATGCTTTCAATTTTCTCGGTGAAGAAGTTCATGAAATCATTACTACTAAACTGTAACGAGGTATTTTGTTCAGACGACGTCTGTTTATTTGTTAGTCTAGCCACGGTATTAAATAAAAACCTTGGATTATTTCGGTTGTTTTCTATTAATTTGCTGAGGTGCTCAGCCCTGGCCGTTTTAAGTGCCTTTTTATAAAGTGACATACTGTCTTTCCACGCGATTCTAAAGACCTCTAAATTAGTTTTTTTCCATTTACGCTCTAAATTACGGATTTCTCTCTTTAAAACATACGTAGTATTATTGTACCATGGTGCTATACTTTTTTCTCTGACCTTTTTTAATCTAATGGGTGCAACAATATCCAATGTTCTAGAGAGAATGGTGCTCATAGTGCTAGTTAGTTCGTCTAATTCATCTGTTTGTTTGGGTTCAGACAGCAGCTGAGACAGATCAGATAAGCTATTTGAGAAATGATCTATGGTGGATGGACGAATTGTTCTACCTGGTCGATAACGTGGCGCAGCATGACATATTACAGCAGTGCGTAATATGCAAGTTACCAAGTAGTGGTCAGTGACATCATCACTTTGTGGAACAATATCTATATCGGTTGGATTGGTTCCATATGATATAATTAAATCGAGTGTATGATTAAGACGATGAGTTGGTCCGGTGACGTTTTGCTTGACCCCGAAGGAGTTTAATAAATCTGTAAACGCAGCCCCTAACGCATCATTTAAATTATCTACGTGTATGTTAAAATCTCCAACAATTAATGCTTTATCGACGTTGACCAAAAGATCTGATAGAAAGTCAGCAAACTCTTTTAGGAAATTGGCGTAAGGCCCTGGAGGTCTATATACGGTAGCCAATGCTAGAGATAATAGGGATTTTTTTCTTACATCTAAGAGCGTAACATTTAGCACAAGTACTTCAAACGAATTAAACCTATGACGAGTTTTCTTAGTAACATTCAGGATATCTCTGTAGATTGTTGCAACACCGCCGCCACGACCGATCAGACGGGGCTCATGCTTATAACAGTATCCTGGCGGAGTAGACTCATTTAGACCGAAATAATCGTTTGGTTTAAGCCAGGTTTCAGTAAGGCACAGAACATCGAAATTATTATCTGTGACCATTTCATTTACAATAACCGCCTTAGGTGTGAGCGATCTAATGTTTAGAAGACCTAGCTTTAGAAATTGTTTTTGTTCACTAATAGCGAGATTTTTTGTTTTAATAACAATTAGATTTTTTCTAGATCCTGCAGTAGATTTATTATTTGATCTTAGTAAACGAGGAATAGACACAGTTTCTATGCAATGTTCTACACTAGTATTAATATCAATTAAATTGGTGCAGTAGAGACTGTGATTTGGATTTTTGGTTACTAGTCAAATGGTATTTAACATCTTGGAGATGTTATCCGACAGAAGATCTGCCCCGATTCTACTTGGGTGTAAGCCATCAGCGCGGAAGAGCCTTGGTCGCTCCCAAAACAGATTCCAATTATTTACAAAAATCAATTTCTGCTCATTGCACCATGACAATAACCATTCATTTAGAGCGAATAATCTACTGAACTTTTCATGCCCTCGTCGGTACGTAGGAAGCGGTCCAGACACAATAATCGATGTTTCAGGCGATGTGCTGCGTACCGTATCGATAAGGCTCCTGAAGTCTTTCTTCAGAACCTCCGTCTGTCGCAGCCTAGTGTCGTTAGCTCCCGCATGCAGCACAACAGCTCCGACGCGCTCGTCACCGTTCAAGATCTCAGTTACCCGCGCAGTGATATCGAGAACACGAGCACCAGGAAAGCAGTGACTGTGCACCTTACTTTTACCTAACGTAGCATGGACGTGTCGGATGGTGGAATCGCCGATGATCACAGCATCGCGTTCCGTTTCGCGAAGAGGGGAGAAGCGGTTCTGAGTGGAGATCTCGAAAACCGGGAGGGGCGAAAAGATTCTTGTCCTGGCTCGCGGCTTCCGCGGAACCACCCAGGCTTCGTGGTGGTGTGTTGGGGCCGGAGTGAATGAAATCATGGCTGATCGTGACCTGGACGCTCGGGACCAATGCTGAGAAACGCACGGAGTAGACGAGGTCAGCGTCAGCGGGTTACTAACGTTAATCACTGATCCGTGTGCATCAGCGCGTGATGTTTCAAGAGCTAAACGCCGGTCTCTCAGCTCAGCTTGTCTCTCTAGAAGGTCAAGGATCTGCTTTTCTACAGTTTCTAATTCAGACTGCACCGCAAGCAATTCAGATTTGTTCTCATCTGCACCAAAAGGTAGATAACATACACCTGATATATTCGCCATTTTAACAGATGGACAGTAAGTTAGCAATGATGCAACCAGTGATGCTATTAATATTTATACTAATTTATGACTCAAGTCTTGGGTATAACCGTCTTTTTAGTGGTATGGGTGTAATATAGACGCAGGATAGACGGGAAAACAAACAAACTCACAGCAGGCAACGAGGCTGACAAAAGCAGTCGATCGCAGGGCGAGCAGCAGTGAAGCGGTGTCTCGCTCTACGACCAACAACCAATGTTCAAACCGTATTTGCGCAAACAAACAAACGCAAACAAACAAACAAACTCACAGCGGGTAACGAGGCTGACAAAAGCAGTCGATCGCAGGGCGAGCAGCAGTGAAGCGGTGTCTCGCTCTACGACCAACAACCAATGTTCAAACCGTATTTGCGCAAACAAACAAACGCAAACAAACAAACTCACAGCGGGTAACGAGGCTGACAAAAGCAGTCGATCGCAGGGCGAGCAGCAGTGAAGCGGTCCATCACAACATACTTCATAATAGGCTGGAAAACTTGGTCGGGCTTTCTGGGATGGTCCTTAAATGGTTTAGGTCATACTTAGAAGGAATACATTTACATTTTTACATTTACATTTTTATTAATTTAGCTGACGCTTTTATCCAAAGCGACTTACAATTGCTATGTATGTCAGAGGTTGCACGCCTCTGGAGCAATTAGGGGTTAAGTGTCTTGCTCAGGGACAAATTGGTGTCTCACAGTGGATTCGAACCCGGGTCTCTCACACCAAAGGCATGTGTCTTATCCACTGCGCCATCACCACCCCATTAGGAATAGGTTATTATATGAGTAAAGGTGACCATAAGTCTGAGTGGACATCCATGACATGCAGAGTCCCTCAAGGCTCAATTCTTGCGCCACTCCTATTCAACCTGTATATGGTCCCACTGAGCAAAATAATGAGAGAACCAAATTGCTTACCACAGCTATGCAGATGACACAGATACTTAGCCCTAACGACTGCAGCCCCATTGACTCCCTGTGCCAATGCATTGATGAAGTCAACAGTTGGATGTGCCAAAACTTTCTTCAGTTAAACAAAGACAAAACTGATGTCATTATGTTTGGAAACAAAGATGAAGTTCTCAAGGGGAATGTATACCTTCACTCTAGGGGTCAAACAACTAAAAAGTCTGGAATCTTGCTGTGTGTCACGTCTTGTTTTGGTTAATATTTTATGCCTTCCGACTCTGAGCCTCTTCACGTCAGGCCTTCCGAGCCTGAGCCTATTCACATCATGCCTACTGAGCCAGAGACTGTTCACATTGTACCTGCCAAGCAAGAGACTGCATGCCATGTCTGGGCGGACAAGATGGTCACCGCACCTGAGTCAGCTCTGGAAGATGCAGTGCTGATCATAGTGGTTACGGCTATTTTGTGCGTGTGGGCAGCACACACATCGGCTCCAGCCCATGAGCCCTCGACCAAGATGGCCACCGCCATTCCAGAGTCTCGTCCCAAGATGGCTGCCGCCACGCCAGAGGCCTCTGCCAACATGGCCGCCACGCCAGAGTCTGCAGCCCCTGACCAGCGCCCAGTGTGGACTCCTGCCCATGAGCTCACTCCAGGCCACGACTCCATACTTCTCCCCAAGAAGGGTGCAGTAGCAGTAGGTCCTTTGTTAGGGCCACTGAGGCCGAGTCTCTGAGGCCGGCTCGGCCCTGGTTTCCTGCACTTCCGGTGCCGCCCACGCTCCACGGCCCAGGTCCACCCACGATCCATGACCCAGGCCCGCCATGTCCATGTTCTGTTCCCCTGCAAGGGCCTGGCCCTCCATCCCTCCCCCAAGACCGCCTCCGCTCCACTACCCTCCTGAACTTTTGATGGCTTGTTTTGGTTTTATGTTGGGCGTCAGGAGCCGCCCGTAGAGGGGGGTATATGTCACGTCTTGATTTGGTTCATGTTTCATGTCTTGTCATGTGATTCCCTGTGTTCGTCATGTGATCCTGCCATGTGTTCCCCATGTGATTGTGTCATATTGTCATTGGTTCATTGTCTTGATTATGTTCACAGGTGTCCCTTGTCTAGTCATTAGTCTTGTGTATTTAAGCCCTCATGTTTCTAATGTGTCTGTCAAGTATTATTTGCCTGTAACCACTGTGGTAAGTGAGTTCATGCCATGACATGCCTTTGTTTTATGTTTGATACTTTAAAAAAAAAATAAACTGCACTTGGGTTCTCCACAAACTTGCCTTCAGTGGACTTAGTACAGTGTGATTATGGAGCCAGACCTTAGTTTCAGTCGTCATGTCAAAGCAATAACTAAATCAGCATACTATCATCTGAAAAATATTGCAAGAATTAGATGCTTTGTTTACATACAAGACTTAAGCCGGGTGCACACTGTGCAGTTTTGGCCGTCTGAGACAAATTTTGCAAATCCTAAAAGATTCCTCTGATCCTAGGCTAAAATCTGAAGTCTTTGATCATTAGTTTGACATGTTCACCATTATGTTACCATAATGACCATTGAGATTGAAGACGAAGATGAAATTGAGACGAAATTCTGGCAGAGTCAGAAGATTTGACTCCCAGTCCTGCAGTGTGAATTTTCCTTCGACGGCCGTCAAATTGTCTTTGTTTTTTCAAGACTAGCCATGACCAAAATTAACGTTAGAGATTTGATTGTAGCCATCACCTTTTTATTTTTATTCCTTCTATGTAAAGCACTTTAAATTACCATTGTGCATGGAATGTGCTGCATACTGTAAATAATCTTCCCTTGCCTTTATTAGTTAGTTATGAGTGTGCTAAAGGCAGAGATACTGACACCAGCCATGGCCAGGAGAATAAGATGTTACAGTTGAACATCTCTGTTGGAGTTTACTGTGTAACATATTACACAAACTTTAACACAAGTTGCTGAAATGATTAAAGACCTTAGAGTGCAGTTCATGGATGAGGTAAGACAGCGGTTGTCCGTGAATGTTTCCCGTTGGCGTGGTCAAAGGTGTGTTGATGTCTGCATGTGCGTCCACCCATAAAACACTCAACTCATGTCTTGAGGCGGCATGACCGGCAATCGAACCAATCGCCAAGCTGAAAGAAACAGCAAACATGTTGAGAATGAATATGCATTCAATAGGTCTAAGCAAAGGTTCAATATTGATTTGGTGCTGGCAAATGTCATATTTAACAGAACCGAAAGCACACAATCACCTGTGATCTCCTCCCAGCATCACACAAGTGTTGCCATTGCTTTTGACCTTCTGCACAGCTCCAGAGAGCAGCTCATTGGCTCGGCCGACTGCTCTCGGAGACTTCAGCCTGCCAATGGGCTCATCATTGGGAACTTCTTCAAATGTCAGATTCCCATAATCCTTCACTACACAACCTGGGGAGGGACAGAGGGCTTCAAACGAAGTAGCTTTTAAAAGGAATAGTTCACCCCAACATGAAAATTCTGTCATCATTTACACAACCGAATGCAATTGAAATACATCAATCGTATTTACATACGTATATAAGGGTAAAAGGCCCACCTTGCCACCTCATACCCACCTCATACATTTATAAGATTTAAAAAAAAAAAAAAAACGCTTTTATGATTTATTTTCACACAAAATCTGTTGCTCCATAAATGTTCAATAAAAACATCTATTTTTTCTGCAATCATACACTATGGGAGTAGTAAAAAGCTATTTTTTTCTTAAGGTGTGCCTTTAGCCTGTTGTACAATATATATGTATGTATGTATGTATGTATGTATATATATATACACACACACACACACACACACACACAAGGAAAGCTAAAGATTTAACTTTGACTTATGGTGTTTCAAAAGTGTGCTTATTCAAATATTAAATGAATGATTCAAAATTCTTGAAATTAATATCTAAAGAAATTACTCATTTAATACAGCCTGTCACTGATTTGACTTTTTCAAAATGTAGAGTTTTCCGTTCTACCATCAACTCAAGTCTGGAAGTAACATGATTAAACATTACTAGGTTTGTTTGAGTTAAGATGTGCAAATACATGCTTCACTCTTATTTAGTAACCCAATCTTCAATATTGAATACACAGAGAAAGGTGAGTGGAACAATGTCAGTGTTACTGCTCCTATGAGATCGCATCTTCTTCGGTAAATAAATAAAGACAACACATGGAAGCACTGATCTACTGTCCCTGTTCATGGCATCAGTCCCTTCAGCTTTGTTTAAAGTTATAAAACATTTGTGCAATCACAGAGCTATAAACTCTAAAAAATGCTGGGTTGTTACAACCCAACAATTGGGTAAAATATGGACAAACCCAGCCGTTGGGTTAAAGTTTTCATTTTAAAACAACCCAGCATTTTTTAGAGTGTAGGCCCATAAGAAATAAAGCATTTAAATCTCTTTTTACAGAAATGGCAATGATGAATATTGACTGCACGCAGCCTAAATTCTTAAAATAAACAGTACTGTGTAATTAAGAAATAAAATGTAACAATTTTAACATTAAGATTTACGTTAAAGAGTAAAAGAATACATACAGTAGTCTAGATTTTTTTTAGATACTATAGATGGTCACAATTAAATTTTAATCAATTTTAATCACATTTGACCTAACATTTCATGCAGTCTCTTTATTTGTATGTATAAGGATATTAAATTGCATATTTAATAATTAAACAAGAAAGAAAAAATAGTTGCTTCAAATATTTTAGATGCATTAGGCCTATACTGTACTGAAAGATCTAAGTAGTGTAAATATCAGGAGGTGTAGTGGTGTAGTAGTGGCACCTTGCCCTTTAAGTTTCTGCACCAATCCAGCAGCTCGAATGAGGTCTGCTCCTCTCTGCACACCATCCTTCTGCTGCAGTAACAGGCAATAACATGAGCACTAGACTGGCACCATACTGCGCCATGCGTGGATTTACATGCAAACATATCATTTTCATTCGTGAATAACATTATTTTAAACGAGAAAAGGACTTTTGGCCTTTATATCTCACCTGTCCTTTAGAGAAAGGCGCACCTATTATCCCCACACTGTGCTGATGATGGAGGTCTCTCCTGAATATGTGAAAAGCGGCTCTTAATTCGGCGAAGCGCTTCATCACTGTTACAGTGTCTCCAGCAGCAGTCTGGAATAAAGCGGCTCAAATCAAAGCAGATTACAGGACGAGTGACGACACGCTGGCCGCTGGCAGTCATTGGGCTGCTCGCGCTGTTCTCTATTAACCTTGTTTTGGACAAGAAAAGTAAATGGTAAATAACTCATTTGAGAAGCCGCAGTCGCATAATTTGCATAGCAAGTGGTTCATTAACAAATGAGGCGATTGTGAAAATATAAACTTTTCTATTAAGGATCAAGAAAATACATTTTACTATAGGTTATATCATATATTTATTTAAAGTCTTCATCTTATTATTAAGGGTTTTTATTTTACTAAGCCATTTGAAATATATAGGGGTAAATTCAGATTGATTGGGACACTTTCTGCCATTGAGATGACAGATGACTTGGAAAAGTGCGCCAATCAACCTGAATTCAGTCCTATTTATTTTGGCTCAAATTTACAATGTTTATATTAAATATTATTATTATTAGCTAATATTTAATAATTAAGTTTTTTTTTTAATAAACATTTTTGCATAGCTGAAGTAACTTTTAAAAATATTTTCCGAATTCATAAGCAGTTCATATTAAGGGACTACACATACTATTGTAAACATTTATTTGTCACATTACAAGATTGTTAAAAATTACGTGAGAGCAGTTATATAATAAAAAACTGTTACAACACCTCAGATAAATTTATCCTCATCTGTAGTTTTGATCTTAAAAAAATGATGTTAAAATACAATTTATTTTACAGCCCTGTTCCACCAGTACATACTATGTAACAATAACTGGGTTATAACAGTAACACTTCATATAACCAAGTATTGGGTAGCGAGTAATAAAATAGGTTTAGGGTTAGTACCTAGTTATGACGGTTACACTTTATTTTAAGGTGTCATTGTTACAGTGTAATTAAGTATGGAGTAATATTAATGAACATGTACTTACTAGGGTAAGATTAGTTTTTTAGGTTTAGTTGCATGAATGCATGCATAATTTACTGTTATTACTAAGGTAAGTACATGTAACGCATGTAACAAGGACGCTGTAAAATACATTAGTTACACACTAGCAAGTAGCCTACACTGTATAGTGACCCCATTGCATATAGGTAACATTCAGTTGTTATATACGGTATATTATTATGCCTGTGGTCCATTGCCTTTGAATAAACTATGAAAAAGCAAGGGATCAAAAGTAACCGTAACTCTTTCTCATCTAAAGTTAAAGATTGCATCATAGTAAATAATAGACAAAGCATATAACTGATTGATATAATTAAAAGTCAAGGCTGATGCTATGACATTGATATCATTAGTTGCATTTGGTTCATATTGGCCAGGCATTTAGGAGTCATGGTTTCTTTTGAGTTTCACATCGTTTTACAATAACATGCAGAATCATTTTTATGTAGGTTCATGGGGCACATTATATTCACAGGTGCTCCAGAAAGAACCACAGTGAACAGGCAGCTAAAATCTGAATATGTATGCATGGCAGAGATATTAAATGTGTAACCCATTAAAACTGTATTGTTAAGGAACAACTTCATACAGAAGATATACATCTCAGAGATCAGGGAAAGAAAATTGAAGACAAAGTTGAAATTGCCTCCATTTTTAACTCCTTTTTCATCGAATCGGTCTATGAGCTAGGAAATCACTTAAAAAAAAAGAGAACCTATAACACATACTAATAAAGATTAAGGTTTTAATTTAGTGACAACTAATGAAGGACAAGTAAAAAAAATTATCTATTCTCTAAAAAATTCTAAAAGTAGAGATGCTTTTAATGTGGATAGTATGCTAATTAAGAAACACGTAGATACTTTAACTCCCCCAATCACATAATTAATTAATCTTTCGATTACTCAATGCCACTTTCCTGAAAACTGGAAGCATGCAGTGATCTCGACTATTTTCAAATCTGGAGACCGCTATGATGTAAGTAACTATAGGCCAATAAGTATATTACCAGTACTATCAAAGGTCATGGAAAAAACGATCATAGAGCAGTTGAGAATGCATCTAGGTAACTGCAATTCTGCCTTAAATTACATGCAATTTGGATTCAGGAAGAATTATTGTACAGAAACAGCCATTCTACACTTCACAGAAAAAGTAAGAACACAACTTGATAAGGGAGGAGTTGTTGCTGCTGTGTTCTTGGATTTGCGTAAGGCTTTTGACACAGTCAATCACGATGTTCTTATTTCTAAGCTCTCTAAATTTAATCTTTCTACCAAAACAATAGCATGGCTCTCAACTTGTCAAATAGGAAGCAGTGTGTTAGAATTAAAAATGTACGCTCTAGTTATGTGAAAAACACAATGGGAGTGCCTCAGGGATCTGTATTAGGTCCTTTACTTTTTAGTCTTTATATTAATGATCTTCCACAACACTGTAATGGAGTTGACATACAATTATATGCCGATGACAGTTTTGTACACACATGCAAAAAATGCTAAGCTAGCAGCAGAGAAATTAACTTATGCCATGCAAGGTGTTGTTGAATGGCTTGAACAATCTTGTCTTACCTTAAATATTAGTAAGACAAAGGGTATGTTCTTTAGTAAAATTAAGGGGCCGACTCAAACTGCAGATATTTTAATTAAAAACGAAGCAATTGACATAGTTACTGAATTTAAATATCTTGGATTCATCTTAGATTCAAATTTTAGTTTTAAGAAACACATTAAGAAAATGACAAAAACTATCAAATACAATTTGGCAAACTTTAGACAGATTAGATCATTCCTCCCTATGGATGTAGCCAAAATATTTATGCATGCTTTAATTTTTTCACACATCTCATATTGTATCACCTGTTGGGGACAAGCCAGTGAGTCTGCCATTAGACCTCTAGAATCACTATACAAGCAAGCTATAAAAATACTTGATAAAAAGCCATTTCGCTATCCCCATTGCAAGATCCTAGAGAAACAATTTATTGAGTTTTGAAAAGTTTAGACTCTTTTCGAACTTGACTCTAGTGTATAAGATTCTACATGGCCTGGCCCCTCCTTGTTTATTGTTTTTTATTTGCAATCGCCCCGTAACTTCAGTAAAATCTACCAGAATAGCATCCATTTTTGATTGTAATATACCTTTCTGTCGTTCAACCTTTAGACAATCTGCTTTTTCTTACAAAGCCACTACACAGTGGAATGCAATAGCGAATGATTTAAAGAGCTGCAATTCCATTAGAAGTTTTAAGTCAGAACTAAAATCCTTTCTGAAGACTACTCAAATCTGTAATCACTGAAGCTGATGTGGTGTTGATAAAATGTGTTTTTTTGTTGTTTTTTTCTTCTTCTTTTTTTTTTTGGGGGGGGGGGATTGTTTTTTTTTGTAAAAAAAAAGGACCGCAGATGTAAAATAGCCTATGGCTAACTCTGGTACAATGCATCAAATGGCAACATTTATGTTATAGATTGTACATGGTCCCTAATAAAAAAAAAAAAAAAAAAAGGTGAGCATATTGTTTAACCTGGACTTTCATTGAACCCATGTTTTTTTCTTCTCACTTTAATCAAACACAAATGCACATATCCCAGGCTCATCTTTTTATGATATTCAGATTTTAGAGAAAGATCAGTTTGCATTACAAAATGTCATTTAATGCCATAAAACCATTCTTTTAAAAAACATTAGACATATTAACATCATGTGTGTCGTTTTTATATAACCTTAGAAAAAGCATGTAGTATCCAGTGATTTGTGGCTTGCAAAAAGCCACACATTTTACATTGACTTCTGCATGGGCAGTTTGGGGCGCAGGTCAAGCCGGAAGTGAGGCGATAAAGTGTGCTGTGGAACTGGCGGGCAGCCTGACCCATGTTCTAGCAGAACAGTTCATCAGTAAATATTATGTAAGAATAATGAATGCACACTCAAGAGGGTGTGAGAAGCGCCTGTGATGGTTTGAAATTCTTGGAACTCTAAAAGTAGCTCTGCAGTGATTCACCGAGGACAGACTCCATTTCATGAATAACCTTCTGCACCTGGTGCTCAACTTCCTCACATTCATCTGTAAAACAAGGAGGAGGAATAAATAAATTCGGAAGTATTCCTGACTGTTAAAGAAACGTTATGAAAATGACAGACTTAAGCGTTCTTAAAACACAACTCAAAGCAGTAACATAGATAACACTAAGTTACAGAATCATGTGAGCTCATTTGATTAAATATTGATGTAATGTTCTTACCCTCCATGAGCTCAGCCAGGAATGGGATGGTCTCTGGCAGAAGAACCATGTAGTTCTCCTTCAGCTTGCTTGCCAACTCCAGCAACATGACAAGTGCAGAGAAACGCACCTGAAAAGAAATGCCAACATGGATCATTTTTTTTTTTACTTCTACACTATATTCAACAGCTCGTTCCGTGCATAATACGTCATTACGCCATTTCTGTCACTGCACATGCACAGAACTTTACAGTTTTGGTTTTTAATCTAATCAAGTGTTAACATGTCCTATCGAACGGATTAGAAATGGTTTAAACCACCCCTTACAATCCAAATGAAAATTTTATTTGAACCAATTCATTAATTTTGATGCGTTTTATTTTGACTGTGCAACTTGTCCGATTACAAAAGGCATTATTAGGGTCCATCTAAAACACAGCTGGTGTGCATGACTGAGTGCATTCCCTGGATGCTTGTTTACATGCATTCAATTAGCAGACACATTTCTTTAAAGCAACTTACAAATAACAATGGACTAATTGCAATTTTAAAAGAAGGTATCAGTATTGTTCTTATTTACAAATATGAATTTAAATACTGATTTTTAGGCCCTGTAAATTGGTACCACACACACTGGCACATAACTTGAGCACTGTATTTTAACATTTATCATACTCAAGAATCTGCATACCTTGGGTGAACTGTGACGCATCTTAAGCAGAATCTGATAATTGAGAACTTTCCACTGCGAGTCGTCTCTCATGGCGACAGCAAACTGGGCGATACAAGGCACCAAATGTTTGGTAATGTGGGTCTTGTAGATCTCATCTCCTCCTAGCATGTTCTCCAACTTCAGACACATAAAAACAAATTCATTAGACACCACAATGACAGGAAAAATCTTTATACCAATGCTAAGTTTTGATCCAAGGTAAAAGTATTTTAACAAATATCCATATGTATCTGCAAAAGTCATATTATCCAAAAATCTTTTTTTAGAGCTGTATCAACTTTGACAGTCATCAGGGTCTTCAGAAGGGGTGTCCAAAACTCGGTCCTGGAGAGCCACTGTCCTGCAGAGTTTAGCTCAACACACCTGCCTGGAAGTTTCTAGTAAGAGCTTGATTAGCTGTTCAGGTGTTTGAGGTTAGAGCTGAACTCTGCAGGACAGTGGTAGAGATGTGATGGTGATGAAATCCTACTACCAGATAACTGATGCGCGACAACACCAGTAATACCCGTAATTCCACTGGCGTAGAGCACAGCAAACGTCAACTTCTATAGGAATGAACTGAAAATGCTCGCTCTGCTCCGCGGCAGTTGACACGTTATGAATGCCCGTGCGGCAGTGCCGATTTAACTTTCGAATTAGCACCAATTCAGAACTTGGTTGAATGGTGGGTTCATTATTGGATTTCGCTTTGAAACCAATCTTCCGTCAGTCAAGAGTGAGGTGAAATAAGCTGAAATCTGACACTTGTTTGGCTCACGCTGAATTAAGCAGACGTGTTCAGTTTTTACTTGTAGTGTCTGTTCTCTAACTGAACTAAATGATTTTTATTACTATAAAGCAGGGGTAGGCAACCTATGGCACGCTGAGGGTTAATCGCTAGCACGCGAGCAAAAGTGAGATGTATGCATTTCATTCAGATAAAGTACCTCGTACCTGCATACAGATCTACATTTTGAGGTAATCATTCATCATAGTTACACAGCTTGTTATATTAAGGTAGGAGTTATACATTCTATTAAAGTGTTAGAATTAAACTGTGCAAGTCAATAAAAGTGCGCAGCTCTGACAAATCATAAGTGCTATCACTGCACATCACGTGCACACAAGTTACTGACTGACAGCTTACAGCTTGTTCTGCTGTACATAGTCAATGCTATACATTTCTGAGATATTCAGAATAGAGTCCTTATTAAACATTCCACACACATCAAAATGACTGATGCATCGTGGAAACCCTGTTCATGTGTACCTGGTCACTTCATGCGTTTTCTCTGATAGGATAGCTGTCTAATTATGAAAATTTGTTTTGCATTCTAGATAAAACTGGACAAATTGCATCTGGTTGTTGAAGCCACAAATGTAAATTTTACTCCTAAAATGGTAAAAACTAAACATGCGAAAGCGTTTTATTACGGCTCCCGGTACCCAGATATGACAGCGCTACTGCAGCACGCATCTCTGCAGAGAAGTAGCTGAACATCTCTTCAGCAAGCCGACGCGATTGGATTTTGATCTTGCTTTCTTTGACGCGAACGCGGTTAAATTCGCATTTAGTGCAGGAATTAAAGATTAGATTTATATTCGTTTTGCAGAGACAGTTACGTTGCCCAGTGTAAATGGAACAGTTTTAACAAAACGGATAGCTAGCCTATCTGATCATTTAAAACGCATGAATGACCAGGCGTAAACAGACCCATTGGAAATCTGTTATTCAAAGTCTAATTTAAAACTGAAAGCAAACTAAAGGATTTTGACAAAAGTAAAACATTTGATGAAAAATTGCTTCAGAAATAGGCCTATTTAAGGTTCTGACTATTTCTATGTTAGCCATTATCAGGGCTGCACAATTAATCGTATTTTAATAGCGATAACAATATCTGCCTCTCTCGATTAACTAAATAATTGTCGCAATATTTGCCTACTCATTATTTATCCTGAAAACGCCTTTTTTTTTTTACATATGCGCCAAGTCAACACTAGCGTTGATGTTTGTAGTTGCCAGATGTAAATAGCTTAAATCCCCCCAAAAGAGCTTTTCTTTTACATGTTCTGCCCGGTGTTTTACTTAACCTGTGCAATCTGGCAACCCTGCACATGCTCACTCTACACCAGAGGTCTTCAATCCTGCTCCTGGAGGGCCACTGTCCTGCAGAGTTTAGTTTCAACTCTAATCAAACACACCTGAATCAGCTCATTAACCTCTTCAGGATTGCTTGAATATACAAAGGCAGGTGTGCTGAAGCAGGTTGAAACTAAACTCTGCAGGACAGTGGCCCTCCAGGAGCAGGATTGAAGGCCTCTGCTCTACACTGAGGGAAAAGCAGTGAAGCACTGATGATCTGAAAAAAACATGCACTGGAGTTTAGTGATCTCCATAGCGATATTCTGCTTACATGAAATTGTCATACAGCCAGTCTGTTTCTTCACTAGCCACTTGCGCTGTTTGTGTGACTAAATCTGCCAATCAAACCTTCAGCGATTTATTTGGAAAAAATCAAAACATGGATCTCCACCTTATTGTTTGGGATTATGTTTGCAGAATTAAATTAACAATAATTTGAAATTATTGGAAATAATGAGGAGTTTCACTGTTCTATCTTTTGAAGTTTAAGGTTTTACCAGTTTTCATGACGTAAATGAGTTAAAAACGACAGCCACTGACAGTTTTCAGTGTCAATCAACAAGTAGGCTATCGCACTTTGCAGTATGATTTTGATGAGCGATCTGGATCTGTAGTTTGTCTCATTTGCAAACGAACTGTCACTTAGATCTAATGTGAAGACACATCACAATCTAAACCATGCATCACATGATCCATGCATTTTGTATTGACTTGCCACCTACAGGCCTTTTAGGTAAGAGTAGGTTGGTAAAGAACGAAGCAAAATGGCTGTTAGGCCCATTACATTACCACTTTTGATAATTATGCAATTTATATACAAGTCTTTTCTCTTTCTCTGTAATTCCTCAAATGAGAATAATCGTGATTAATTATCGTGATTATAATTTTGAGCAAAATAACCGTGATTATCAGTTTAACCATTATCGTGCAGCTCTAATATATTTAAAATGTGTATTTATACATATTGGGGTGGGGTTATGGCACAGTGACTCGGTAACTTAAAAATGACACTTCATGACAAAAAGGTTGTCGACTCCTGCTATAAAGACATTGGTGGGGGGTGGTGCCGCGATGGGCCTGCTGCGATAGACAGTGACTCTCCAGAAGCATGACTGGACATGCCTGGGTTACAGGCATCCTCTTAGTTATATAATTTCCTGTTTTATGGGTTTCTTGCCACCTGACAACTTGTTCCTGCATGTTGGTTACACCAGCACTTACAACCCCGGTCCTTGAGGCACACCAACAATACACATTTTGGTTGTCTCCCTGACCTTTGCAAGAAATTCAGCCTTTTGATGATCATAGGAAAGTTACCATCTAGATGTCATTTTTTTTTTACTTTAAGCCCGAGAAATATCACATTGAGTTTAAATTCAGAAGCTGAAAACAGGTCCATCATTGATGAGATGTATTTAAGTCACTGTCCATATAAATTAAAATGATTATGCATTTTTGAATCAATTATGAAATTGATTATCCAACAACTTTGTTTATTTCATAACATATGTAAATGGAATATCACAGAAATGGGGAACAGATTGTAGTTCTTGATTCATTTAATGTATGTGCTACACTGACCTGATCCACCAGGGGCGCCAGCAGAGCATCAGCCCTTTCCTTACTGAGGAAGCGCTGAGTGTCATAGAGGAAGATCTTGTGGAGGCAGTCCAACACATTCTGCAGCAGCTGGCTACTCTTTGTCACGTTATCATCATCTGAATCATCGTCATCATCTGAATCAAAGAAGGCTTTGTCTACGGACAGAAGGGGTGGAGGTCAAAGCAAATTACATAATTTAAAAATAAATGTGTAAAGAAAAAGGACTGAATCGGAACTTCATGCAAACATATTTCAGACTACCTGTGTGGGAAATGTTGAGCTGCTGCAGAAGATCAGAAAAGGGTTTGACCAGCTGCCCAGCAAACAACACAAACAGTCCTTTGAGTTTGTCGGCGATACGGTCAGCTAGTCTGTAGAACGTCAACAGCCGGTCTTTAGAAGCGCCATCAATCTTTGACCAGTCAAACAACTGCAGAAAAGTAAAAAGGAGATTTAATCAGCATGCATTTACACTTCGAATGTTCTTGAAAGTAATTTACAAGCACATATTGAGCTTTTGACAATTACTACAACAAGTGTCTATAAATCTATTTTTAATAACATTTTCATTTTTAACCAATCCTCAAACTAGTGTTGTTACGGTACCACAATTCCAGTAGTTGGCACCAATACCAGCAATATTTTACAGTTTTCTGTACCAATTTTGGTACCATAGCAAAAACTGTTGGAACTATTTTACCATTTTATTTACCTATTTGAAAATAAAACAATTAATTTAAATAAGTTTGTTATTTATAATGTGAATAATTAGATACATTTACATGTTGTCGAATTGCTTAATCGCAACTAATAAAAACAAGTTTGTTTACATAATGTGTGTGTGTGTGTGTATGTATATATATATATATATATATAT
Organism: Gila orcuttii; assembly: GCA_026230005.1. Taxonomy (NCBI): domain Eukaryota; kingdom Metazoa; phylum Chordata; class Actinopteri; order Cypriniformes; family Leuciscidae; genus Gila; species Gila orcuttii. The sequence goes on from JAPDVR010000017.1 coordinate 10,960,753, forward strand.
ATATATGTGTCTGTGTATATATTTATACTTTATATACAGATTTATACATGCATATATTTATATAAATGTATATATATATACACATTTTTATATACTAGTTTATATATATATATATATATACACACACATATACACACACACACAAACACACACACTGTATGTATAATATATAAATATAATAATAAACACATTCTTTAAACAAAAACTTACCGGTATGTTAGATTAAATTAATTGTGATTAATCGATTTAACAGCACTAATTTAAACAGCATTTAGCCTTTAAATGTTTAGAAGTAAACATTGTTTATAAAATGTTCAAGTGAAAAATTTGTAATAAAATGAAGGACAAAGAGACATTACATAGAACAAGTGGCAGGTCTAATAGTTACATTTACAATCTAGGACTTAATGCACATCAATTTTGACGTACCATATCATCTGTTGCTATGGGTATATCACTGTCAATCACTGCAGTGTACTGAGCAGCATGAAAAACAAAGCTTCAAATTGTATATGGTTTATAAACAGAAAGTGAGCAAAGCATGCTTCCTTTATAATCACTGAAGCCGTCAATCACTTAGGCTAAGTTCAGCGCCTGCTCACTGTGATCTACACTCCTGCCAAAACTCCCGCTATAATCAAAAAAGCTGTCTAAACAGCATAATGAATCTCTTATTTAAATCAAGTTTATACTTTGCTGGTAATATGATCCATAGTCTCATGATCGGTTTCATGTTATGTTTCTCATAATATAATGTGTTATGCATGTTATGTTTCTATTATATTTCTCCACACTAAGTGTTTATTTATGGCTGACTTTATGCCTGCTGTAATGTTTATTGGACTTACTATTGTAAAGAGACCTTGAGTTTGTAGAAAGGCGCTATATAAAATAAACATTATTATTAGTGCTGCATGATTAATCATATCGCAATCGTAATTGCAATGTCAAGCCTATGCGATTATATGACGCAAAATGCTGCGATTTTATGTAAAATAAACAAATTAGGGCTGTTAACGCAATTAACGCAGCATCTGTTATTTTTTGTCATCCTTTGGCTAGTGTTACATGATCCCGCTCTTATTCGTGCGAATGCTTTAAAGTTCAAACCATTAATGCGCGACAAATCAAAAGAGAGCGCACAGCCTGTGAATGTCCGACTGTGACTCACAGAACAGAAAGACGCGCGCCCATGCGCATGCACAGACCGGAATAGTTATCTTTCCGCTTGAACGAACAATAACACACACAATTATGCCAAAATCTCGTTTGTCGAGTATCTTCATAACATAAGAGCAGTCTTATGATGGACGTAAAGAGTTGTGAGAGAATGAGGCGCGTGTGAGATCCGCGTCTCTACAACGGCTGCTCTTAAAGGGCCAGCAGCCAAAGCTTTCTGTCAGTAAAGTTAATCAAAGAACAAAGAAAATTACTCACTGCTCTTGACTAAAGAACTTGTGTAGCTTTAATAAGGATTAGTCTATATATAATTTATAATTTATGCAGTGCAGACTGTTTGATAACTTAAATTTCTGTATATGTCCTACATGACAGGAAGGGCACAGGTAAATAATACTTTTTTATGGGTTTATGTGAGTATTATTAAGTTTTAAGTTTTAACTTAAATTAAAAGCTGTTATATTTTTTTGAAGCCTAATAAATGTTTTTGAAAAAATTATAGCTTTCAATTGTGGAATCACTGTAATGGTGGATGGCTATAATTAATGTTTTAAATGGGGGTGGATTCATTTTTATCCAGACCTCAATGGCTTATTGATCATTATAGATGTTATCAATTATTTAGTTGTTGTTGCTAGTTTGAGTTGAGAAATACACATTTCAGAATTATCACTAATCTGTGTGTGCATTTTGCTTTAGAATCAAGCAAGTTGACTCATGAAACCATTTGTTTATTAAATCGCAATCGCATATCGCAATCGCAATATTGACCTCAATAATCGCAATATGACATTTTCCCCAAATCGTGCAGCCCTAATTATTATTAATATGTATTAATAATGAAAGAATTTGCGAGTGTACAGAACTCTAACGCATACAATTAATTAAAACTCCAGTGTTTTGAGCAGTGTTGAGAGAATTTGGACAAACTTAAACACCACTGATTGCGTTCACGTGCTCAACAGATATGTCTGTAATTGGCTACAATGACCAATGCTTCAAAAACACGTTGTAAATAGAAACCTTTAACGATCTTCACAGAGCGCTTACACAGATACACGTGGGAGCGTTTGAAAGCAGCCACCGAATATACCCGGTACTATACCCGGTACTACATGTGTACTGCAGAAATGCTGGTATCACCACATTTTTAACATTTCAGTACTGACTTGGTAATTTTGACAACACTATCTCAAACCAATCCACATTTTCAGGTTAAGGAAAACAAGCTCTCAACTAATGCTGTTAATGCAGGGAACACTGTCAGTTGGTACATTACTATAATATTAAAGGTTAAAAGTAACAGTCCAAATAAAACTTTTCATTTAAACTTTTTAATGATGAAATTATGATACAAAGTATGTTTCTAAAAAAAGTAATTAATATGTAACGTAGTCCAAATATTTAACAAAATACTCCTCTCTAGAGTTAACTAACAAGCTAAGGAAATTGAATGGGTTTCCAAATCCAAAATGATTCCTGAAGCAATGTTTTAAAAGTGCCCATAACTGGTATTATTTATGCATCTAAAAATAAAAAGAAGTGGTCTTAAGTTATTAGAGGAAGTCTTTTTGCGCACTAAACAGTAGATTGCTTACCTTGAAGAAGAGAGGTCTGAAAGTGACTTCTGAAAGTTTCATAACCATCACTAGCAGACAGTCAATCACATAACCCTCAATTTCACCAGTCTTCTTTAGATCTCCCTATTAAATAAAGTTATATTAGTAATCATCAGCAAGTGCACTTATTGAAAAAAAAAAAACATATTGAAACAGGGGTATGCAATACCTGGCAATGCTGGGCACGGAAATCAAGAGCAGACAGGAAAAAGGAAGTGAGCTCTGACTGGTGGTTGTTGAGTTGGTCTTTCTCCATGTGAGTGATATGTTCCTTCAGGATGGTCATCAGTGGACCAAGACGTTTCTGCAACATGTAAGAGAAGGGAATCAGCTGAGAATTAGTAATAACAAGACTAGTAATAACGCTAGTAATAACAAGGATTTCAGTTTGTTGAGATTTTTGCAGCAGTTATTTTTTAGAATTTTATGGAAACATTTTTATAATTACGATATGACATTACCATATTATGTATGGCAGTAGTCGCACGACAGAAAAAAGCAAAATGCAGAAAGATGTTTATTTTTTTTATTTCCAAAGAAACAATTTAAAAGCTGTTACTTTTTTTATCTTAGTTATTAAAAGAACAAAGCAGCAAATTACAAACAATAGGACAAAGATTATTTTTGAAAGAAAGATAGTTTAGAAGAGTTAAGCATTTAAAAAACTACAGAAACAGAATAAATCAAATGTAAAATAAGACACTGCACAGTCTTCACATGAATTAAACATACTGATTCCTTATTAAAGCTACTAAAGTTATTCAGCCAAGAGCAGTGTTTTTCTCTTTTTTTTATTAACATTATTGACAGACGGCAGCAAGAATGCTAGGCTACTTTCATTTAAGACTTAATGCACTGATACACAATGACAGGATTCGATTTTTTCACAATTGTTTAAGTTCACTTAACCAACTACGTTTACATGAATACACATTAAGACGGGCATTTTGACAACTTGGTGTGTATTTGACCATTGAAGCGTGACAGTCAGCTTTCTCCGTGCGCATTTTTAACATCAAGCTTTATTCTCTCATTCATGCATGTTTCAAACTCTTCGGTATTTCAGTAATACACCCAATCCTACCTGATGAACATCCACCATGTCGCAGTAGCATTTTGTGATTGTGGGAATGAGGACCCTGGGAGGCACCTTTGTGGCAAGAGTGGAGCTGAGAGAGGCGAGACGTACAGACAGCTGAGGGCAAGATGTCAGTTGCTCAGCTAGCAGAGTTAAGCGGGTGACCTAGAACACCAGGAAATAATGAGAAGATTCAAATAAGAACCTCGTAAATAAAACTTATTTGAATCACATATGCTACTCCAAGATTTGTCTTGAAGTAACCCTGATACTGACCTGAGAGATAGTGTCCTGAAGGTAGGGGCTGAGAAAGTGTGTTAGGGTCTCTGATACGCGCTGTAGAGCTGTGACGGCACTCAGCAGGTAGATTTCATTGTTCAGAAGGTCCTTCCTCTCCTTCAGAGTATCTAGCACTACAGGCATCAGCCTAAATACAACACAATAAACAAGTCATGAAGATCATTCACTTCAGCTAAGTTTTAAAAATAGTATCATTTTCAATTCCCACCCCTAGTGATTTAAAGCCCAAAGCATACTTCAGTTGATGCGAATGCTTAGTGTATGGGTACAGCCAAACGCATAGCCTTTCAAAGTAAACTTAATTTGATAGTGTGCGTGAACACTGGTGCTCAACACATGCGCACTAGAAAGTTTCATCCTTGTCCAGTGTCTGCACTATTTCTATCCAGAAGTTATGACTGATAAAAATGTGTCTTTAAACTCCTTAAACTAGAGTTGCGGGAATTTCCTAACCCCTTCGCACAAGCATTTGACTGTGTGGGAGTTTGTTGTTGCCAAATTTTTTGTCTATCTAAATCTAGAATCTAAAAGAAATCAAAAGTTATGGCATTTGGAACCATGGAAGCCTTTTTATTAAAAGTCCAAAACTCTCTCCAAACAAGTGATCTGAGTGTTTTACTGAACATAAGAACTACTTGCATGTGTAAACACCACAAAACATAAAAATATTTATATTACATGCAATTAGATCCTGGTTGATGAGTGATGATCTCCCAGCGCGTTTTCAACTTTGCGCTATTTTGCCACACGGTAAATCAAATATCTATTGGTTGAACTTTCAAATGACATTGGAAAGTGATTGTGATGCGATCGGTTCCAGGAAGTCCTATAGCTTTAGCCAAGCAGGATGTCATGTCACTTGACATTGAGATTTTCTCAAGATCTACACATCATGTTATGCTGTGTGGGCTTGTTTGAATTGAGACAACCTGCTCTAAATAAAGTTGTGCAAATTACTACGGTTTACTAATGCTTTATGCAGTTACAAAATAGAACGTGGCGCAAAAGCCTCATCTGTATACATGTGCCTCGGTGGCAACTTTTTATGGTTTTACGTCATCAAATTGTGATTGGTTTGAGAGATAAGCTAAACAGCTAAATTTAGTGACTACAGATCGAGCCATAGAATGTGTTTATCGGCTGACACCGATCTGCTGCCAATCGATTGGAGCATTCTTAATGCTGATGACGATATTTACATCATATACACTGTATGCATATGCTAACGTACATGTAAAAACCAAAGGCCATACTATGGGATTAACAGTACCTGTGTAACTGTGGTATAGCGTGGGCTTTCAGTGTGCTGGTAACTTCAGCCACACACAGCAGAGCACTTCCCACTACGTTCTTCTCCTCGTCTTTATTAGCAACCAGCTCCACCGCTTTGCTCAGCACTGGTATAAATGCCTCCTGGTGGCCCGTGCCAAAATTTCGGCACAGAAGCTTAAGGCTGTAAAGGGCCGTCTGTCGATTGATAGCCAACTCTTCTTCTACCTGTGCAGTGACCTGTCCGTGTCTCCGACCTACGGTGTTCAGGAGGTTGCCAATGAGCTCCAGAAGTACAGTAATCTGTCAGAAATATTATAGGATTATGAGATGAGCTAACATTTAAAAGCATTTATTAATGTAGAATGGGCAGTCTATGGTTATAAATTAAAATCAGTTTGCGCAATGACAGTTTTTATTTTACCTGTTCCTCTAGCCAGTGTGTTCCCTGCTGTAGTTTGTTATTAAGTAACTCCATGGCCTTCCTTCTTACTGACGCTAACTGATTACCCATCAGTCCTCTCATTACCATGATGAAGGTATCCATGGGCAGCAGGGCATTAACCTAAAAGTTACATAATACAGCATGTTTTATGCATATGCATGCTCAAATGAAAGTGTACACAAAAAATAACTATTCAATGAAGTCGACAGTTCAAGAAAACAGACTGGGTTCAGTCAGAATACAAAAGTATCATGTTACTATTTCTGCAGTATATAGTTAGGGCTGGGTATCGTAACAAAATTTTCGATACCGATACATTGACTTCGATACCGGTTCCTGAACGATACTTTTTTCGATACCAATTTTATGAAACCAGTTTTAACAATAGAACATTACCTAAAAAAAACTTTTATTTTTTCAGTTTGTTTTGTTTCAGTTCATATTTTCAGTCTGTAAAAAAGCACCAAAAGTTTTCTATGTTTCCTAATCATTTAACAACATGTATTTACTTCAATGAGCTCATTGTTTCTGCCTTAAATTAATGCATTGTTTAGCAATGAAATTGAACGAAAATTAATTGAAATGTATTGCACACAGTCACCTCTGATAACAGATCACTCTAAATTGTAATTTAGATACATGCATTTTCTGTAAAACTGCTTAGCATCGCCATATTCATCTTTGCAGCCAACACACACAGTAAACAAAGCGTTTCAGACTCTTCATTCCTGCAGTAGTGAACACGCGCGCGCGCCCCTATATGGATTAGGTAATCAAACTATTTATTTCTAATCGTTTAGTTTAAAAGTAGACATATTTTGACCGTCTATAGGACTATTTCTCATGTCTGTGAGGCAAGTATCCTATACGGTGAGTTTCGGTTAATTTGTGACGCGCTCCAGTTCTTGCAGTCGAAGACGGATTAACTTTCTACTCTCAAGTGTTTTCTGTGGGCTTTTAAGTGCCTTATCAGATTTACTGTGTTGCCGGTCTTGGCAGCAATTATCTTGTCGAAAATATTGCATCGCGTGCTTCTGGCATCGAGTCTGGTACATAGGTACACTTTTGATCATTTCCACATCTATCTGGGTTGGGACGCTTACACACACACATACATACTACAGCCTCACGTGCGACGAGCCACGTAGCCACGTAGGGCAGCCGCATAAACTAGTGTTTTTCTGCCACAGCCAATCATGCTGCATGCTTATTGTTACACTGACATTGACGAGATTAACCACTTAGGTACCGAAATTTGGTACCGAAAAACAAGACATGTTTTGATACTCTGTAGTATCGAGGCAATTCGGTCGGTACCTAAAAAGTACCGAACTCGATACCCAGCCCATATAGTATGTATATTGTGCACAGTATGAAAACTGACTGTATGCTTGTTGTTTGATCAGATTGTGCATTGTTAGGACACGGTGTTAAAATGTCAATTAATACAAATATATTTGTATGAATGCAGCGATTCCTACCTTGTCCAGGGTGTCATAGGACTTGCTGAGCAGAGCTCTCCAGAACTTAGCCGTGGATTTATCTGAGTTATCCTCAACACATCGAGCAACTGCATGGATGTAGCGCAGAACCTCCTCCAGCAAACTAACAAGTTAACACAGACATTACACCACACAAACAACACCACAAATAATCACCATCAAGTCAAGTACTGTAGCAAAGCTTCAACTCACTCGTGCTGAAGAGTCTGTAAGGTGCCTTCTGTCAGGTCCTCACAGTCAGCCATCTATCAGTCAAAAAATTACACATTTAGGATGTTTATTGAAAAATTCCTGGGGGCATTTTAATATCAACATTAAATCAACTGCTTCCAGCTCTAAACATACCTTCGCAACGAATCTCTCAGAGGAAAGTAGCTGAGCCATGAACGAGACAGAGAGGAATTTAAAATGGCGGAGGTCTTTGCTACTATGCGCTTCGACATTGAAAATTAGATCAGAGATGGTTTCTTCCTTCTTCGCCGCACTTCTTCCACTGGTCCTTTTTTTCTCCGGAGCTGCACAGAGAAAATATCAAACAATTTCCTTCTCTGTCCTCTATTTTTTAGTTTAATTTCATACATCTAATTCTTACAATTAGGGCTGGGTATTGACCCAGATTTCAAGATTCGATTAGAGTCCTATTAATAAGTTCTTGATTTGATTCCGATCTCGATTCAATTTCATTTAGATATATATCAGCTACAGTACATTTTTAAGGAAAAACAGGGAACCCTGTCAGTTGGTACATTACTACGATGTCAAATAATGAAATAATGAAAACTGAGTAAATACATTTAAATTGCACAGTTTTTATTGTGATACAAAAAGTGTCTACACAAATTTATTGAAAAATAAACATTTAAAGGCACACTATGCAGGAATTTTACCTTAATATAACAGCTTCAAAGTCATTTCGGTGGTAAACAAACTCATATTAGGGCGAATCATCCTGGTAGTAAAGCTTGGGGGGGACGCCGCTGGAAAAAACAGCAATGCAAGTTTGCGAGGAGCGCCCCCGACAAATCTCGCGAGAATCACGAAATGCTTTACGGCAATGACGTCACACACATCCATAGATCAACAACAACATATGAAGCATGAAGACACTTGCGCGCATTTCAGACGTGATACTCGAGTCGAAGATGGAAAAAGTAAAGAAAACGCGGTCGGAAGAGACTAGAAAAAGGAAAAGAGAATCTGACCACGTGAGGAACCGGACAAGAGTCCCACTCGGTCAGTCATTTACTCGTTGGCGCGAGCTAAAAAGCAGCACTGGATGCAACAGCAATGCTGACCTGGCGATCTTGTTGATGGACTAGTAAGTAAATATCTTATTTGTAAACTTGTTTGCGTTCTATATTGTATGTTGTTGCGCTTGCTTGTAGTATGTCATTTTTTACCATGCCATTCATTCATCCATTGTTGATAATTAGACCAGTCCAATAATTTATCATGAGATTATCATGAGAACAGTTGTCAATATCTCACAAAGTTATCAGGACACAAATAAAGTTAAGCCTAGAGGTTGTAAAAAGTGTAAACGAGCACAATTTGCAAACTATTATGATAAATTGCAATAATCATGTCTAATGACATCACAACGGCGAATGTTATGAAATAATGCGACGTACATTTAACTTTATTGATGTCATCTGGCATTTTGTAATGTTTACATTACAATCAAAAAACACAAATGAAATTATACAGTAGTCCTAGACTATAGGCTATTTACTTGTGATTTAGCAGCAATCATGTAAAAACGTTATAAGCCACCAAACGCGGTAGGCTACTTTATTATGGGCATTTACGACAGTGCAAGTATTCCACAGCGACTCTAGGGGTCGGTTTGACAAAAACAGAATTCCTGCATAGTGTGCCTTTAAACAGTGGCTGACAAATTCTTTTTCATGATTTATTCAAACATGCAATAAATAAAACATCACAGGTCAAGTAAAAATCTAATAAAAAATGTTTAGCTAAATATTCTCTAGAATTTTTTTCTAGTTGGCCAAGTTGAGCTATGGACACTGAATGGCTTTCCTGAGGTAAATGTAACATTATGTGACACTGTTTATTGACGTGACAGCTGTTATATTGACATCTTTCTGTGGTTGAAACGCTGATTGAGCAATTACTTGAGAAATAATACATTTCACTAAGTTGTACTGTTTCTTTAAAATACCTTCTGATGTTCATGATCAGTTCAGGTGTGAAAGCTTTGAATGCTGAGACTTTGTTTCTTATCAAAAGTAACAAAGCTTATTGTGATTACTGTATGGCAGGCACACTAATGAAAATAACGATTAGTGAAGTTTGATTCATGCATCAACATAAAAAGCATACTCACATTATATGGACTCACACAGAGATGGATTATTTTTCTAAAAAAAATGTTTGTTCTTCTGAAGAAAAAGTTTGAGGCATTTCATTGAAGTGGGTAGTTCTTACCGTCTTCCTTGTCCTGTGGTAAAGTCATGAGATACTGCAGAATTCTGATGAGGGAGGTCAGCTGCTCCTTTATCTCAAACTCACAGCACACCGAGATCCAGAAGTCCTGATCTGTCTCTACAATAGACTCCTGCAGAACACATCACACAACTATGTCTACAAACCCTTAACAAAAAATGGGTTTCCAGTGTACCAAAGCATTTTTTGGAGATAAATTGCTTATTCAGTGGCTAAAACCCCAAAATACCAAAACAATTGGAGATTTAAAAAAGATACATGAAACTTTCTGTACCTTTTCAGCCCCAGTTGCACTGACAGATGTTTGTGTGACATGCTGCTTAAACAAGAGCAGCATCAGGACCCAGAGGAAGCGAGACGGGCTCAGCGTGCCCAGCAGCTGGCTGAGGATGGGTAAACGTCTGTGCTCGGGCACATGAGGCAGGGCATCAACAAACACATGCATGATGTGTGTTACCACAGTCTCCATATGCCCCTCAGACTGGGCACTTCCACCCTCATGGGCCTGTGGAGAAACAAGAATCAAGTGTAACGCAATTTGAAACAGTTTTAACTTTTTCCATGTAAATAATGGAAAAACTAGACTTTCACATTTTATGAAGAAAACGTGAGGGGGACTTCCCTGTGTAAAACTCCCCACTTGTATCATAGCAGGTTGTGTTTGGTTGCAAAAGCATTGCCATGTAGTTGCCAAGGTTTTCTAAATGAGTGATTGTGTTACGCAAATTATAGCATGTTCTAGGTGGTTACTACAGTATTGCTTAATGGCCCAGGTCACCAGAGCCCACCTTAAAGTCTCTGTGATATTCTGGTCTCTAGATATGGCTTGGGTCCCTTCAATATAAGTCTACAGAATCATCCAAAAGGCAAAAATCATCCAAAATAGTCCTCTGGGATTTTTTTTTCGATAACGATAATTTTATGAAAATGAAATACTTTATATATAAAACTAAAACCACCACTAGGTATGGGTAAATCACTTTCGTAATGAGTAACTCATTTGCTCAAACGGCTGATTTTTTCAGGAACAAATCAAGTGACCGTCTATACGAATAAGTCATTGAATCACTAACACTATACATTCAATAACTCAACTGCACAGCAGTCTTTGAGCATCTTTGCTTTAATTGGAACTTTTTTGATTGGCGAAATGGAGCAAAAACAGACAAAACTGTACCTAAAATGTAATTCACAATATTGACTTAGTTTATTGAACTGTTCTATAAAAACAATATCACATTTGCAATTGTGCTGATATTCAGGGAAAACAGCTCTCTTGCTCGTGTGATGCTGCTTAACTATATCATGTTATAAATATAAAGGGATATTTTTTGCCACTACATCTTGAATAAAGTAGTTTATTTTTTTTGCAAAGTGAGTTGCTAATTACTTGGTAATTTACAATTACGATATTATCATAGACGATACATATCACACACCCTTGAAAATCAGTTACATACTGAAGTTCAATACCAAAGTTTTGAGGTTTGTGCAAATCATTAACACTCTCATGCAAATCAGACATTCAAACGCCTCGAATATATCAAACAGTATACAGAACAAACAGATGTATAAACAAACCTTTATAAGAGCAGGGATAACTGCCTGAACAGTCTTGTTGATGACCTGGAAGCTGTAAGTATCATCTAGTCGCATGATGTTGGCGCCCATGAACGTGAAGATGGGCATGATGTTGTGAAGAACCTTCTCCTGAAATCAGAGAGAAAGACAGTTACCACTACATTTGAATGCATGCGTGTGTGAGTGTTTCATGACTGTACTTACAGGGAATATACCCGCCAAAGCACCGAGCAGAAGAAGTGCATGATGGTGAGTTTGGGGCATGTTTGACATCCTGACGCATTGCACTACCAGCTCCACGTTAAATTTATCCTCCTCCAGCTCATCTACAAACACAAACAAATACAATATTTTCAAAGTTGCCTGACTTGGCACTCAAAGAAACTCGCGAGAAAGCTTGTGCTTATATTCTCAGTAAAGTGACAAAAACCTGGATGGTAATTATTTCTCAAGGTCAGCAAAATTATCTCACGCCCTCAAGTACAATATTACCATTCAGATAAGGCTAATAACATCTGACCTCATCATAACCATTCTAATGTTTTTATAGTCATTTCATGCCAGGTGTCTGGTACCTTTGCTGGTAGAACCTCCATCAGGAGACAGTTTCTGACAGACATTCAGCAGGCAGCTGAGGATGAGTTGTTTTATGTACTCTATATTTTCCTGTCCAACTGCTGCAGGCTCCAGACATCTGTAGGACACAATGAAAGAGCTTTTTACAATCTTTTATGTTAAATATTTCAGAGAATTTTTAATCAGAAAAGTTGGTGAGATTTGATTTATTAATCTTGATTTGACTGGACCAAAGGATTTTCAAATTCAAGAATTTGAAATGGGAAACTTAAGTAAATGTCTAATGTCAAAACATGGCAGTAGATGTTGTCTTAACACACCTGGAGAGCAGATTAAACAGAGCAGGCACAAGATACTGGGCTCTCTTCAGCTTCTTCTTGTGTTGCAGCAGCTCTAAAATCAGGGTAACCCTTGGCCAAGAGACAACACCCTCCTCCGGCACTGCCCCGGATGAGTCTTGTGTTTTTCTGGGGGGAAACATTGCAATTTAAAAATCGCAGACATGGAGTTTGGAGTCTATTACATAAGGACAACTACGCACCTCATTTGCATTTTACTCCTGCGTGTTTGCTGAACTGTAGCAGTAACTCTTTGTTTATCTACAGGCATAAGCTCATTGGCCACTAGCTCAGCATCCACAGCAATCTAGAAACAGGGACACAGCAAAACATTTAACAGGTTTATTATTGCCCCAAATAAGTGACAGACATTACACATTTTTCTATATCATTTCAAAATATTTTGTTGTAAAAAAGAAAATTAAATTTAACATTTCCCATACCGTTTTAAAGACGCTGTTGATAGTTTGGGCACAGGCAGGGTTTTTGTTACCCACGAGCAAGTCAAATAGAACAGAAAGAATTTTCTGTTGAATCTTTTCATCTCCAAGAGCAGTGAAGAATGGCTTGGTGATCTGAGGAAATATGAAATTAACTTACAAACAAAACTAAGCATAGAGAATGATCTTAGTCCAATTTGGTGCAACAACAACTTATTTATTTTATAATTTATTATTATTATTATTTATGATATATGTATTATCTTATATTTTAGTGACAACTATGTTAAATTATGACATTTAGTATTGATGGAGTATGTATTAGCAAACCTAAAATGAGCAGTCTATGTGAAATGAGTCATCTTAATGGACCATCTCCAAGCAGAAGTGTCCATCCAAAAATGTAATTGAGACCCAAAATAGAACTCTAAAAAATAACAATTGTATACCTAAAGGGTTAGTGCTAGTGGTCAACCGATATTGTTTTTTTTGATGACCGATGTCGTCATGCCGATATTTATATAGGCCTAATATATATATATATACACACACACTTTATATTTATTTGAATCAATATTTAATAAATTAGAAAAAAATCTTTAAAATAAACATGCTTAAACTTCAGATGGCAACTTCTTGAATCTGCAATCCTATTACAGTATTTTTCACAAATAAAGTAATTGTTTAAAAATATATGAATATGTGAATAAAAAGGAAGTGCACCCAGTAATCTGGTAATTTCATGCGCACTGGTAATCATTTTTTCAAATAAATACTTCTGACTTTGACACGGTAAAGCTCATTTTACATACAGCACACAGTGAAAACGACATGAATATGACACAGTGGGCAACTGGATATAGCACAGCAGATTTTAAAATGAAGCATTTAAAGTTTTTCGATCGCGTCTCCTGTGAAGCTGATCTTCTGTACGCATTCACTCACTTCGCACGGATCGACCGTCACTCGCAGTAACACGTTTATGCAAGGCTACAAACGCACACTTCACAAGATATCACAGCTGGATTCGATTAAATCTGCAAGGTTTGTGAAATTAAATGTTTATTAGATACTCAGAGATTTGTTTAAATGATGTAGATGTGCATTTGCTGAATGTTGACGGTAAATGAGAAAGTATTTTAGCCTGATTGTTTGCCTTTTCTGTTACAAATAATATAAAAGCAAACACTTTACTTTTTCACATACCATTTACTTTCTTTGTTTACCAGTTCTGTATAACAAAGTATTAGATATGACTGACAGAGATCGTAAACTAATGAAGATGGAGAATGTGAGTGAGCGCTGTGTGATCAGGCGCTACCATTCTGTTCTCAGCGCCGCCCGTCAAAATAAATGTCCCGTTTCCAACACATCGGACAATCAGAAAAACGTATTGGCTGATGCCGATATTTTGAAAATGCCAAATATCAGCCGATATATCGGCCTTAGCAATATATCGGTCGACCACTAGTTAGTACACCCAAAAGCTTTTTCTAAACATCTACTAACCTGCTCGAGGGCAATAATCTGGAAACTAGGCATAGTAGGGTATGGTTTGGCTGAGGTCCCCAGTGCTCTAATGAAGACCTCTAGGCACCGAGGGTCTTTGACCAGTAAAGGCGCAGACGTCTCATTGAACTTGCTCAGCAGGAGCTTCAGTAGGAGGGCCTCATCTGGCAGGAAGGTGCATGAATCTGGAGCACACTGCTCAAGAAGTCGCTCCACAGCAGGCAGAAGAATGGACAAAATAGGCTGGACAAAGGGCATTATTATAAGATAAGCATGCCAAATAAGCAATGGTTACATAAAAAAACAAAAGCCTCCAGGCCTACTAACTCTACTACATTGGTTGTCAAATGGTTTTGCTTCAGGACCCAGATCTTACATTGGACATCATGTGGCGACTCAACACAGTACCAGAATTATTTATCCAGGGCTCTACAGTGCGACCATTTTAGTCACATTTACGACCTAAAATTACTATGTACAATTGTGCAGAAATATTTAGGTGCATCTAAATTTCATAACATTATATATGCAATTTTTTTTGCAGTGTAAATGCATTCATTCCACCTGTAAACATTTTGTACATCTACTAAATGCCACTTCAGATACAGCTTCTGTCACCTCTGCAGTGCAAATATGGATTTCTTATACTTATTTCATTTAATTGGTATTTAGGTTGGAAAAAAGAAAAACTGTATAATGCCCCGGAAATCAATTTAAGGGGGACAGTATTGCCCCGTAATGGGAAGGTTATGGTTTCTCCTAAATTTACAAGTGTTCCTAATTTTTTTTAAATTATGAGTCAAAGTGCTCCTAAAAAATTTATGCATAGAGCCCTATTATTACAATTAACTTGATGCACACTGCCATGAACAGGCCCAATAAGCAAAAACATTTTACCCAAAAATAAAAACCATGTCATCATGAAACCAAAGAAATTGCAAAAAAATCTAGAAACCAAACTTTTCATGCTTAAAAGTTCTGGGGCCTATAGAGGACAAAAACATTTTTGAAAAGCAAGCTATACAAGTTCAGAATGACATGGCGAGTAAACAATGACAATTTTCATTTTTGGGTGACATAATCTTTAAATAATGACAAGAAAACGACAATTTGACAACCTGAATGCATGGAATGCGCAAAACACTTTCATATAAACCAAATGACCAAACACACTAAATGAAGAGTTTGGTGACAGTACCTCTCCATGAACATCCTGAAGTGCTCGTAGCAGTGTTTTGGAGGTGTAGGCAGGGCAGCAAGGTGACTGCACACACTGCAGGAGCTGCTCGATTGACGCCAGCTTCTTCTTCTTATCTTTTAGTGACACTGCCTCCTTGTACATCTTGGACAGTGCCTACAGTAACATCAAAAGTGTAATTTCTTAAAGAGTTTGATTTAGGCATCTTCCAAAAATAACACAACATAACTATGATGTAGATGACAAATCCCGTTTTCCACAGCCATGATGGTTTGTTGTGGTTTGACTGACCTGGTTGATGTATGAAGGGTCAGCTATGATCTCCTCTGTTGATTTGAGAAGGTTCTCCACAAGCGGATAATAAGGGGAAGAAACAACCCCAGAGAGAGAGTGGAGCACAGCAATGGCAGCTCTCCGAACTTCACACACGCCTGAACATAGACACACCAGCAAGGATGGCACCACTGCAAAAACACAAACACAGTGAAACCCACATGAGACAAAGCCAAGAACAACATCTCTCTGGAAAACAAATCAGTAACACTTTATAGTAAGAGTAGTAGTGTAAAAGTACTTACAAATCATTTGCAAACTATTAGTTTATAATTAATTATTAGTTTATAAACTGCAGTAAAAAAACAAACAAACAATTTAATCATTTTCATTTTTGGCACAAATATAAAATAGTAATAAACATCAGATATTTACTGAAATATTTGAAGTAAATAAAAATGTTGGGCAGCGTTTCCCCTACAATGTATTCAGCAGCAGCGCTGCAAAATCTTTCCATGATCAGTAATATCACGACATTCACTTCATTCACTTACACACCTAAAAACACTGAGACATGGCAACCGGCGGCACTGTGTGCGGTGGCTCTGAATCCACTTGACAAGAAAAGAGAAAGCGTTTTTTGCGCGTGCAAATTCGTTATTTCAAATGCGGCATGCGCGCTCATAATAGAAGCGACGCGGCGCGCTCGTTTTTCCAAGCGCGCCTCTGTTCATGTTTGCATAGCAATGACAGACGCAACGGGAGAGCAAGCGATTGTGGAAAGGAGAAAGCAGACTTCTTTTTTTTTTTTTTTTTTAGATTCTTTGATTAATAAAAAGTTAAAAAGAACATCGTGTAATAATATTTCACAATATTAGCCTACTGTTTTTTTCTGTATTTTTGATTAAATAAATGCAGTCTAGATGAGCATAAGACTTCTTGATCTCTAGGCTATGTAAGCTAGTCGCCTTTTAAACTAATGAAAAGTTTCATTAGGATTTTAATGTTCAAAATGTCTACAGGATAAAGTAAATGAAAATACTGTTTACATGATCTATAGTAGTGTTAAAGTGTGTTACAGAAAAAAAGATCAGTAGTGCAGGTGAGGGAGGAAAGAGACCTCGAGGGAGACCATCATTTTCCCCCTATCAATTTCTACCTTATAGCTGAAAATTAACACAAAAGAAAAACATGAATAATCCTGTCTAAAATTATAAAAATTAAGGTTTCTGTTTGTGACCAGTTCAAGGTACGTGCTGCAATAATCATGCCTTGAATGTGTTGATGTATGTAATATTTGTTTGTCTCAAAATGTCCATTTCGATCCACAAAACTTGCCAGAAGTCATGGTTTAAGGGGTTATTTAAAAAGAATTCTTCCGGGGATGCATGCCCCTGGACAATGTTATGTGACATTGTTCTCTTTTTCCACAGTTAAAAAAAACTGATTAATTGATATGTATGAGCCTTAACGTTTCGGTAAGTTGTACTGCATCTTTCAACACACCTATTGTTCATTCGTATTTACTATTAAATAGTAAAGAGTAAGAGATGTTCGATTCAGGACCACGATCCGTCACGTCACATTTACAAGCGCCAAAACCCTATTGTTTGAATTTTGTAATAAAATTGACAGAATCTGAGAGCTGAGAATTTGTTTCCTATCAAAAGTATCCTGCTCTGTTTAGTCTGTCGGTGTCAGTGTCCTCTTTGCTTTGCGATGTTTCTCTAAAAAAAAAAAAAAAAAATTCTCTGAGAAAATGGATGTGTGGCGTGAGAGCGTGTGAAAAGTGTCAATTGCGAGAGTCTCACGCTGAATAGTGAGAGTTGGCAGCCCTGCTCTCTCTGCTCAGTGTCAGTTATATTATAGCCAAAATATCACCATATATTAGAGGTAGGATTTTTTCTGGCCCCCACTTCAGTGTCCGTCTGTTCGGCATCCATCTTCACCTGTACTCCATGCTGCAGTGCACACCGGAAAAAGTCCCGGCGTGACCATACGTGCCACAGCCTAAACCAAAACTGACTGGTCTTTTTATTTGCGGTGTAGAAAATGTGCAAACGGCTCTCAGAGAGAATGGGTTGTCATGTCCACACATGCATTTATTCATTTCATAAAATCACCGCATTTTGCGTCATAATCGCATAGGCTTGACATCGCAATTGCGATATGATTAATAGTGCAACACTAATTTACACATTTGCCTAAATTGTATTATTTTTTCTTAAAAGTAACAATGTTAACTATGAAACATAAGATTATACGTGATTAAACTGTTTTAAAAACGTATTAAATAATTGACAGGCCTGTGTGGATGTGCAAACAGTCAAAAACAAAAAAAACATGTATAACATATGTAACTAAGCTGATTTGAGAGAAACCATATTGACATACCTGGTGAGGAACCTGATGCCAGTAAGTTAAGGGTTATTTGTGGCTGGTTGCAAAGAAAAGTTTTTCCCACATAAAGAACCTGAGTTTGCAGTATGGCACTAACTCGACAATCCAACTGATCACCCAAATTTCCGTTGTAGCCCCATAAGAGAGAGAGAAACTTAAACATTGTTATCGGCTCATTCAGGTGCACCTGCAAAATAACAAAACCAGAGAGAAATTAGCCATCTTGCCAATGCCATTGTTTTAAATCAAATACACTAGAAAATAAATATTCAAATCAAGCATTTCCTCACTGTAACAATGGCAGTATCTGGAATAATTCTAGCATGGCAAGATTGAAAATCATGTCCAAGAACTGCATATTTATGCAAACTATTAAATGTTCCTCATATACATCAGTAAAATTTAAATTCAACAGCATGTTATTCCTTCTAGAGAGGAAAAGTATATAGGCTAGTTGTCTGTTAAACAGTAACTGTGAGAAGAATACAGTACCTGTATCAGAGGTTGCATTAGGCTCCTGAAGCCGTGAGCCAAGGGCCCTTGACTAGCTCCTGATATAACCACATCAAACAGACGGCACATGAGATGCAGGTAACAGCAGGTATTAGTGTCCATTTTCTCTGGGTTCCACCATGGCTCATCTGAAAAACACAACCTTGTTAACAAACTTAATTTTGTTACATAAAAATGCAATTTTTAGCAACAAATCTCAAATCTGGACCAATTAATTTGCCCAAACAGTTTATCATTTTTTGAACATCAAATATGTGTAGTGAACTGAGCAGTAACTTTTTTTTGCAAAAGAAATTTATTTTTTTATTCAGTAAAGATGCATTAAATTGATCAAAAGTGAAAAAAGCTTTACACTGTTACAAAAAATTATATTTCAAATAAACGCTGTTCTTTTGAACTTTTTTCAGGGTTCTTTGAAAAAGAAAAAGCAAGCACATCCGTTTTTAACAGTTATGACAATCAGAAATCAGAATATTAGCATGATTTCTGACCTAAACTTTTGAGCGGTAGTGAATATATTTGTATTTGTATATGTCCACTGGAAGCCTCAGCACCAAAACAAATTCCTTGTGTGCGCAAGCACACTTGGCAATAAAGCTCTTTCTGATTCTGATATGGTGTACATTGATGTTCTCAAATGAGGCAAATACCTCGGTAAAAAAAAAGAAAAAAAAGTGAATTTATGTTTGTTAAACAATGTTGACATTTTTCAGGTTAAATAAATAAACATCAATTCAATCAACTTTATTAATCCCACAAGGGGCAATTAGTTAACAGCAGCGTGTTTGCAACAGTACATAACACAAATCACATTATTCACAACATACAAGCAGTCAGTATGTGCACATTTAAAAACCCCAAAGAACCCTACACAGAGTTTAAGAGTTTGGTCGCAGAAGGGATGAAAGATTTGGAGTGGCGTTTCGTCTTAAACACAGGAAGCGCATAACGATGCCCAGAAGGCAACAGAGAAAATTCACCTGCTAAAAGCATGTCCCGGAGAGGCTAGGATACTCGCTGCCTTCCCAACTATTTGTTGGTTGCAGAAGACTCTGTTTCACACCGATGATTTTAGAACAGATTTTTACAATGTTGTTCAGGCTATTCCTGTCTTTAACTGTCAGATTATGAAACCAACAGATAAAAGAAAAACTTAAAAGACTCTCAATAAAAGACTGATAAAATCTACACAGGATGACCGGTGTGACAGAGGAGGAGTTTAGTTTGCTGAGAAGATAAATTCTCTGTTGCCCCCGCTTCACAATGGCAGCGCTGTTTATATCAAACTTAAGATGGTCATCAAAAACAGTGCCCAAGTATTTATATGATGAAACAATTTCCACCTTTTCATTATGTATGATGCTCTCTGAAGCAGTATCTCTATTTTGCCCAAAGTCAATAATTACTTACACTATCAAGAAAACAATAACAACCAAAACAATTCTATTTTAAATTTTTACATTAACAAAGTAATTATTGCTCTATTTATTAAAATGAAGTATATTTCTCATCAAGTGGGTGAGTTTGCTTTTTAATTAGTCTCCCCATTAACACCATTATTTATTCATTCAAACCAATTTGCGAAAGCTGAACGTGCACAAAAACGAGAAGCAGGATTTATCGCGTGAACAGCGCAATAGCCAATCACAGCATGATGATGTCATTGCCTACTCCTGTGACTTTTCCCCATTCAGCCTCAATTACCCCCCCAACAAACCCACAGCACTCTTTAGGAGGTCTGTTAAAATTCAATGGGTTCAGTGGAGGCAACAGAGAAGCTGTTGGACAGTCAATTTAGATTTTTTTTTTCATTTATACAATTTTTAAATGGCATATTTTGTAATATTTTATCATCCAGTTTTCTGAGGAGGCAATTCCTTCATTGCCTCCTTGGAGGAAACACTCCTGATACACATGTAGATAAACAAAAAAATACTTTAAAAAAAAAAGCATTTAAATAGTGTGAATATTTAGATTTTAGTTCTTTCAGTTTACATAAATTGTAAGTTGCCACAAATGAAAACTTAATGTAATGTGTAATATTTATTACAATCATGTCACAAGTCACAGCTAAATAAGCAGTCCTTTACCTTTAAATGAGGAATCTGGACATTTAAGTGCATCGATGAAGAGGCGCAGGAATGACAGCAGAAGGAGGCCTTGTTCTCTCTCTGCATTGAGACCAGAGCTCATTTTCTGCAGAAACTCACCCAATACCACAAAGACCGGAAGACACTCATATACATCCTCATTAGAAGCCTAACATACATTAGAGAGAAAAAAAAAGAGAAAATTAACATAGGACTTTACAATTATGTGTAATTTGAACTAAATAACATTGTAGATATGTCAAAAAGTCCAGTTTACGAACTGTTTGGGTCAAAATTAGATTTAAATTACCGGCACAAGTCAACACAAAGTACATGGTGCCAACAAAAACAGCAAGAGGTTGGTCTGATCAAAGCAATATCGATCATTTTAAAAACTATGGTCAACATCAAAAGGTCATCCTGCTCCAGAGGCTGATGAACATCACGAATCCCTAGTCAAAATCTTCTTGAAATTGTTACTGGCAAAAAATAGTTTGAGGACATTTGTTCCTGCATTAGCACTCTGACCTGTTCAGGTTGGATTGTGTAAACCTGTATCAGTAATGGCTCCAGTAGCTTGTACACGCTCTGTGCTGTGTGGAGGTGTTGACTCTCCGTCATGGACTGCAGACTCTGTAGCAGAGCTGAACTGAACACCACAAATACGGCTCTGTCCCGCACACCGCTGCCCTGACGGCTCAAGATATCACACATATTCTCCAGCTGCAAAATACACATGAGAAAACACAGCAAAGACAATGTTGGTTCTGTATTAAGAGATTTGAAAGGAAACAACTTGGACAGGTTTGTGAAACTCTTAAAGACTCACAGACACACCCACAAAAAGTCTTTCTTTGGCTGAAAGTATTTTGAAAAACGTTTAAACAAGATTAACTTATCAATTTTCTAAAAGAAAAAAAACTCATGCAGTTTTGGAATGAAATGAGGGTAAGTAAATGATGAGAGAATGTTAATTTTGGGGTAAATTATTCCCTTAAGCTTGCACATGACGCTTACAGTGTTTCGCTTAGTTGCGTGATCCATGTTGGCCAAGTTCTTGACCAGAGTTGTTGTGAGCATTTGGTTGGCCACCTCTAGCACATCTGACGGAGAGGTTTTGACCAGAACATCCTTCAGGACTATAAAGAAAGAAAAATAGACAACAAGAAATGAATCAATACTGATTTAATTAAAATCTAATAAAATTCTGTCTCTAATACAAATAATAAAAATAATATTAAGCAATGATTAAACATTATTTCATGCTGAACATTACTTTTTTTACTCAGACATAAGTCACATATGGAAGTTAAACCTTGTGAATGTAAAGTAATATCTATTGGACATTTCTTCAAGGTAATTTCCAGAAAATACCATTAAAGAGCAGGAAAAAATTAAAGCAGCATTTCAAATAAAAAATTTTTTCCTGCCTGTAAAATTTACCTTTGGCCCAATCCTGAGTTAGAGGATGCTTTGAGAGCAGAGTGGTTTCAGAAACAGAAGATGTCAACTGCAGCTCCACACTCTCGGGCGCAGCATTGGTCAACACCAGAAATGGCAGGAGCTCCCAAATAATCTGTGCCTTAAGATCTGGGTTGCCCTTAATAATACGTGGGTCATCAAGAACATGCACAGCCTCTTTTAGCACTGAACACCTGCAGAAAACAAGACCAGATAAAGCCTGACTAAAGTATCTTACTAAAGTATGTTTATTAGTGTGGAAACATTATCATTATGAGTGTACATCAATATGGATTGATACATCATAATGATTATTGGCATTATTGGCATTAATTGGCATTATTGGCATTGACATTATCTAGAACAATCAAAATCTTGGTATACATACAGGAAATATAGGAGAGAGGGAGCTTTATGGGCAAACAACTCAACTTGATAATTTTTTATATTTGTTCCAGTAGCAATGTTTAATGTCGCACAAGATAAGTGATACAACCTTACAGAAGAACAAGCTATCTGGACCAATAATTTAGTGAGATTTCAGCAATCACATAGACGAGGAAGTGTGCATTTAGAAGAATCTTTACTAGAAGAAAAGTGCAGAATGCTACTCCAAAATGCAAATTATTGGACGGTACCGGTTTCTTGGAGCAGAAATCAAAGGAAGAAAGGAGCGAAAAGTGGAAATTTCAATAGAAGTCACAAAATTACGGAAGAATAAGTTAAACTGGAAAATGTACAGTACAGTTATCAAAATAAGCGTAAATCATCTTTTGAAAGTATTTGACACTTGTATTGTATTGCTTATGCCTGGAGGTGGCGACAAGTGTTTAAAAAAAGGGTTTGTTGTTGAATCATTAATTTTAAAGATTTACACAAACGCGGATTCATCCAATAAGTCTTTATGAACAAAACATTTTTTTTAATTATTAGTTCAAATTAATATATTTATTAAATAGACTAAAGCGATGAACATTTTGTCCAAAACTCTAATTTGAATGTTATTTTGTTTAGTTGTCAAATGTTTTTTTCTTCAGAATTGTGGGAGAATCGAGATCTCCATTTTACACACAAAAAAAAAGTGATTCTAAATTTATCTAGAATCGTGCAGCTCTAGAAAGGAGCCGAGAGAAAGAAAAAGGAAAGCTACAGGAGGGCATAAAACTGTAGTAATATTTTCAAAAATACTGGTACCTTGGTACAAAGTGGATACTGAAATTGTAAAAATGTGACACTACAAGTCTTTCTGCGGTTCTGAGATTTTACGGAGATCCGACTTAATTACCCGCCAATAGGCGGCTGATTAAAAATTTTAATTCGACAGATAAAGAGACCTATATGAGTAGCAATTCAGGACTTGCGGCTGTTTTATTAGAAATAAATAAAATACTGTGAATTTCAGTGATCAAACGCAACTAAAACAAAGTTCAAGTTCAGGGAAGAAGGAGGTGGACGTTAAACGTAACTTTAATCGTAATAAACAAGCAACTAAACGAAAGCAGCAGCAACATACAGGCATATAAAAAGCAGCAATGAAAAATGGCCCCACTCCGCTTTATACCACAGTAACGTAAATAAAACTTGAATACATTAGCTCATCCATGAACATGGTTTCTGCCTGAGTCCCGTCGGATTACTGAAACCGATTGCTGTCCATCAGCTGTGGAGGTGAACACGACAACTCCCATGATTCCACACTCATCCACGGTGTCATCAAGCTTCGCCTTTGTTATTGTTTTAAACATAAACAGTAAAAGAAATGGACACAGCGACCCCTTTGATTTCAACGGAGAAAACTGAAGCCCAATAAGAGCACTCACTTCCTGACGGCTGAGCGTACTGCGCAGGCTCAAACTGAGCTTGACGACAGTCTGACAGTTGTAAATCTTCAAGTAGCTGTGCCAAGACAAATCTGAATCACCTAATTCCTCAAAAACGTTGTTGAAATATTTTGTCCTGTTGCTTTTATTGACTATCTATGGGCTTCTCCCTTGACTTTATGCCTCTATGTCCCCCCGATTGCCTCATAGACAGTAAAACATTGCCTGCGAGCTTCTCCTCCTGTCTATACGATAACTTCTCTATTGTGAAACAAAGTCGCGTGGTTATGATGCAATCGTTAGCCTATTTTTACAAAAACGGCTTCTACGGGGCCATAACGTAAGATACAAAGTAATGAAGCCTTTTATACATTGTCGTGTTTCTTTAGTAGGGGTGTCACGATTCTCCAAATCCTCGATTCGATTACATTTTCGATTCTAAGGTCACGGTTCGATTCTCGATTTTTACTTTTTTTTTTTTTTTTAGCACAGGTTTCTGTTGCTCTTAAAAAGCTGACATCAGTTCATCGCAATCTCACACATCTCTGTTATTATCAATAAAGCTGACAGCACAATGAATCTTTCATAATATATAGCCTACACTTTGTTTGTTATAATTAGAGGATTTGCCAGCTTACAGAATTTAGCACTGAACAAAAAGTCCGTTTTGAGCGGTGAGGAGAGTCTATCTTAAATGCTTCTGATTGGCCATTGCGTTCAAGAAATCAACACATATGTCTGTGATTGGCTAAATCGCTCAACGCTGCAAACATGTTATAAATAGAAACTCTGGCCTGTAAATCGTTTCTATTTTGTTTTAGTTGTTCTTGTTGCTTTTCTGCAACAGATAAATAAAAATGTATTAGTTTTTATATGTTTTATTCATAGATATTTCTAGTTTGCGGGAGTCCCGTGAATCGTTTTATTCTCTCGCACACACAGAGTGAGTGCATTACTGCCTGCGCTCGCACTCGGCCATCAAATCTAGTCCCGCGCCGCACTCTATTGCGTTGGGAGTGCACGTCTATAGATCAAGAGCCCGGCCCGAGGATAGTGACGGGAAATATCGGCCCGGGTCGGGCCAAGTTCGGGCTCGGGCATAGAATCTAAGTTAGAGGACTCACAGCCTTTCAACACGTGTGTTTGTTTTTTTCCGCGCAGTGATGAGTCGTTCATGAACGATCCGTTCATTGCCTCTGTCACGCGACAAATGAACAAAAGACTCGGAAGGTCAAGTAATTATTAATGTTCCCTGTAAATTATTTTTGACTGCATTATAATGATTTCTTAATTCAGAATATGATCAAGATTGCGTAGGTGGATGTGTTCGGGGAATTTGCCTGTTAAAAGTATAACATTTAAAGCCCCTGAAATGACTAGAAAAAAGATTAGTTAATTTTGATGAACGAGATTGAACAATAAGAGTCAGTAAAACGCGACATGGGGGCGTGGCAGCATCGACGATTCCATTTTTTATTTCGATTTTTGAGATTGTGAATTAATTTCGATCGATTTCGATTTAAAATCGAAATCGTGACACCCTTATTCTTTAGAAATAAATAATGGACAAATGAAGACTTTGGACGCCTCAGATGTAAAGTTATTCGCTGTCAAAGTGACGCCAAAATGAATGGGAGTCAATGGAATGCTAACAGCAGGTGAAGTTCTGCTACAATGGCGGCCCCCACGAGGCTTCAGTTTCCGGCTGATGGATTACCCCCGTGGTTTTAAATAAGCAACCACTAGTGGCGAAACTTACATACTGTGCCTTCAAATTAGTTAGAATCCCCTACGCTAAAAATGCCGGAGCTTTCTTTCAAGGCAAGCTCACTGAGTTTTGCTTAATAGAAACATTTTTGAAGGCTACATTCTAATGTTTTAATGAATTATTTACATATAAATAAAAGTTGTGAATCATAGTGAAAAAGTAGTCTTGGGTGTTTGGTGTGATCCACCCCTTGGTTCTGTGACCAATTTGATGCTACACCCCTGGTTGTCATTGCACAAGCAGTCATCAGATTGATGATTTTGTGTCCGACTTGATATTTTTGTCATTATTTGTTCATACATTTGTATATTTCCAGAGTTAAAGAAGATTTTTAAAAAATCAGTTAACTAACCAATCTGCGGATGGTTTGATGCGATGAAGAAGTGAAATCAAACAGGAAACAGTCTCCTCTGGATCAACAAGTCCAACGTGAAGCTGTTAAGCAACCATAACTGACAATTAACATTTAGATTGTACAAAAAGTAAGACGAATTGAAAGTTTAAATAAAAAAAAATAAAAAAATTAAAAAAAGACATTTATGACATGGTCATCTTACTTGCAATGCTTTAATGGCCGACAGCACAACCTCTGATGCTTCATCCTTTACTCTCTCCAGCAATGAATCTTTCAAAAATGCCTCATTAAAGCCATTCTGCTCCATAAAGACACGCAGACAAAAAGCATCTCATCTTTACTTCATTAATGTGCATCTCTTGGATGTTCAATGGGATGATATGAGAAAAATCAAGGTGAAAATGGTAAGCTAACATCAAAAGAGAATACAAAAGATACACACATGTTGTGAGGTGAGGATCTTCGTCAGGTAGTCTACTGCCATATTTCTCACAGAGGGTAGTGGATGATTCAGGCTGAGCATCAGAGAGGTGTCTGACTCTGGCAGGATCTGCATATAAACAACATTTTAAAGTCTTGTTTTAGTTTTATTAAAGGTTTACTTAAATGATTAAAGCCATTATTTTTTAAACAGCGTTAACACATCTGATTCATTCTATTCTCTCTGATTTCTAAAAACTGATTGGAAATTTGAGAGCAGGTTGAAAAAGATCAGAATTGCATACACAATTTACCATTGCAGATCAGTAAATGATGGAGAAAGACCATCTTTTAAAGGTAATTATAAATTATACCCAGATGGAACATTTGACAAACGCAAAGTCATTTGCAGTCATTGTATGGAGAAATGTAATCACTGAAGCTCAGCATGTGAAACACACTCAACACGTACACATGCAAGATTTAATCAATAAAATGAAGTTGTTTTATTGAGTTTATATATTGGTATTTTACATAATATTATATCATGTTTGCATTTGCAGTCTGTTTTAATGCTGTTTAAGGTGTACAGTCTCTTTGTTTGAGAAAATCATAAAAAAAAATTCTAAATATATTTTTTTTTAAACGGGTAAATATCTCTTATTACACAGCGCTTTGTACTACTTTTTAGTTTGAATACTTCTGATTGGTCAATGACGGCATTCTGCATATTTTTTGTATAATTGATTGTTATAACAGGCAACTGATTTAATACGTATCAATGCCAGTTTCATGTCACATTTTAACTAATATCAGTTTCACATCAGGGTCCTGATTATCCTGTCAGAATGTATTTTGTGATAAAGGTCAGCTGACTATTCTGGAAGTAACAAATAATCCATAAAATTGTAAAGACGAAAAACAAAAAAACAGCATGGTTGCCTACCTGATATTTTCCACAGCTCATAGTAAGAGAGATAAACTGATGAAGCAGACTTTTTTCATCGTCAGGTAACACATTTTTGACACGATTTTCCAGTGCCACATCCAATGCACATGGATACCTACGAGTAAAAAAAAAAAACTCCAAAATAAACAAAATAAAAATAATTACATTTTAGGAGCTGTACAAGACTACAAAAATGCAGAAGTGACTATAAACATACCTGGATTCAAACAGCCGTACAGTAGATTGAATTCTCTGATTAAGAGTTGAAATCCTATCCGAGGGAAGCTCACTGGCGCAGGAAACATACTCCTCAATAAGCAGCCTGTTCAAAGCAATAAATGTAAAAGAAGAAAGATTTAACAAAGCAGACCATAATACATGCATAATGTCCAGGGTAAAGATAGTTTTATTCATAATTGTGGCTAAATTAAACCCTGCTTACTTGGCTGCAGTTTTCTCCAAGTTGTTGGACAGTTGAAGATTCTGAAGCAGTGATTCTAATAGTCCAGTACTTTGAGACAAACCTTTAATCTGCTGCTCACCTATAGGGAAACAATAAATAAACCAGTTAACCATGTGATAGCAGCGATTGTACTATGATTATTAGGTATTGAGTATGAAGGGTCCAGGTATTAGTTCCTTGATACTACCAATCAAAAGTTTGAACATTCATACTTTATTATGTTTAGATTAATGACACTTAAACTAAAGACTAAAATTCACTACACAACATTTGGCCATATTTTTGCAATGATTATCAGTCTGGACCATAGACTGTGACGTCACCCATAGGTTTCTAAAGAGCATTTTTGAAGCCCAAAGTGGGCGGAGCCAGCCGTCGCCGTGTTGGTAGCGCATCACTCCCAGATAAACGAAAATGGGCAAAAAGGCAGGATTAGCTGAGGTGACAACTAACAGACAGCGGACAAACGGCTAGTTAGTGACAGCAGCGGCAATCCACCTGTCACTCAAGTGACCACGCCCTTAATTAGTTTATCTATGTAATATCTTTTTACTCTTAATTCATTTTATAACTATCATACATCTCTTATCATTTCTTTTATAACCGTTTTAATTTTCCCTGCTTTTATTTTGTGATTATTCTAATTCCTTTCTGTAAAGCAATTTGAATTGCCAGTGCATGAAATGTGCTATATATAAATAAACTTGCCTTGCCTAATTATGTAGAACTTTAAGGCTTAATATAATTGAAACAGATGAGTTATAAAAAAATTATTTTTAAAAATGCACCCGTCTCATGGTTGTCATGAAGGGCAAATTAGCTATACAGACCAAAACCACTTTTTGCACCAGGCTGCAAAAACATTTTTTTCTGTTGTAAAGTTGGCCATTTTAACATGGGATTGACTCTCTTTTGAATCCTGTCTCTAGCGGCCAGTCGATGATTGCAGTCAATTGCAGTTTAAGTCATTTCCGTGTTGGTTTCAAGAGAGACAGGAAGGTTGCCGCTTGGTCTGGACGCATAGTTGCCAAAAGTCAAAACCAGTCAGTGGTCAGTTGTTTAGTGCATGTCTTTTTTCTCTGTAACCATTTACAAAGTCTGCGAATTTGTGATGGCTAGGGTTTTAAAATCAGTTTAGATTTTAAATGTAATGTGAAGTATTCCAGCCTTTAAAAATAATCTTTGATCCACAGGTGAATTAATGTCATGTGAAGTAATCTGGTCTCATCAACAGACAAACAAAGTCACACTATCTTATTATTACGGTAACTACACCAAAAAATGAATGCAGCATTTTACAAGATTTGAGAAAAGACATTTTGGCAATATACTTGTCTGACTGATTTTATACAGCTTCTACTATAAACACTTTGGTGGTCTACATTTGATCTGCAAGTCAATTTTTTTACGTTTAATATTGTTAATGAAATAGCTTCGCTACTGAATCGCTACATCATATTTCTCAGCAACGAGGGGATTACGTTGCTGTTTTTGAAGGTATATTGTTAGAGAGAGAGAAGCTGCACAGATAGGTAATTCACATACAGATCTCTCTCTCAGATCAAGTACTAAATTATGTTTTGCTTGGGGAAAACACTCACTGAAATGCAAATCAATTTATAACCAATAACCTATATATATATACACACACATTCCATAATTTATGAATTCTGATTTCATGGTGACTAAGTTCACACAGAGCAAAGATAAAAACCAACCATCCTGCGTCATCACAGATTGTATGAGATGGGGCAGCAGGTAACCCAGTAAGGGACTGATGTCATGGACTGTAGCTATATTCTGGAGTGTGGACACCAGGGTAGGGGTAGCAGACAGGCACCCAAATGCCCTGATTGGGAAAAGACACAAAATAAATAAGAATTTTAGATGCAGATAATTGTGAGAGAAATATACTAGACCTATTCAAAGACAAAGTAGAGTACAAATGACTAAAACTTACTTTGGACCAACTACACCTTCTTTCTGGTTCTGCAAGAGGATGATAATGCAGCTCAAACCCTCTCTGGTCAGCTGTGGCATTCGACCTAGAGACCTGCACAACAGCAAGGTCAGAGTGTCCACCAGCTGATCCTCCATCACTACCTTCACAGCCATCTGACACACGATCATGTAAGTGGCAGCAGTGTAGTCTAAAAAGTCAGATTTCAGCCCCTGGTTATGAAGGGGAAAAAGCAGAAAATGATTTAGGTTCAGTTGCTTACATCCTTTATTGAAACAATATTCATATCATATATTTATTTTTGTCCATTCCATTTGGTGATATTTACCTTTAAAATGTGGTAAAGAAATAACTACAATCAAGTAATTTTGAGTACATTGCATTTGCTATCATTAAATTGTATTATGTATACGGGTAATACATTGCCCCCACCGCTTGATATAGACACTGGGAACAGTTATTGACTATGTTTACATGCACATCAACACTCCGAAACTAATGGAATCTGCCAATATACCAATTAGTCATGAGAACTCTACAGTCCGATTGACTAATTTAGTTTAAGACAATATTTATTATGCAGACTACTTAAATGGAGAAATGATCAAAAACAGGATGCTGTATGCCATTTTATTTTTTCTGTTCAAGTTATATTAGATTGTAGATAAATAAAGTTTGTTAAAATTATTTTTAAAATGAGAGAAATCACTGACTATTCTGAGTTTATACACAATGTAGTTGTGCTTTTCGTCTGGAAAAAAAAACCTTTAGTAAATAAAAGAAACATGCATTTACATGGAACATTGTATTCCTTATTACTATCAGTTTAAAAGTCCAATCGGAATGAAAATGCTCCATGTAAACACCTCAATTGGAATAAAAGTGCCTAAACCGATTGAAATTTCAATCGGTTTGAGAGGGGAGGGATAAAACTTTTATTTTTTAATCCAATCTCTAATCCATTTGATAGATGTAAACACTTGAAAAAATGGAAAGTTTTGCGCATGTGCAATAACGTAGAAATGGCAACGATGTTTGACACACAGAACTAGCTGATGTTGGTCCCTAATCAGGACCCGGAATACATAAATATTAAGTCGGCTTTCTAAAACAAAGAGTAGGATGGTTAGTACATGACAACAGTGGGAAACTCTGTATATTGGTACAGTGTGCGCATGTCAAAAGACTAAATACGATTTAAAGCTTGTTGTGACATGTAAACGCGAACATCAACCCAAGCACTTCATTTAGCATGTAAACAATATATTTGGATTCAAGTCTCCATGCAAACGAGGTTGCTGACAAATTTCTGGAGTGATAAGACTTTTTAATAGAGTATAATTTATTAAAGTGCCCCATAATGGTTTTTCAAATATTCCGTCATGCAGTGTGTAATATAGCTGTTTGTGAATGTAAACATTCTGCAAAGTTGTAAAGTCGTAAGTGCATGATAAATAAAGTTATTGTGTCCCAAAAGAAATTATCGACTCTGAACCACCTTAACGAGTTGTTTGAATTTTGAATCCCAGTTCTACGACACTAGAAAAATACATTTGCATAATGCCCGCCTATGCTGTATGTTGTCTGCCCGCAAACAACTTGACCAGCCCTCAAACGTCCTTTTTCTGACGACTGCTTCTCAAATCTCGGAGTTCAACGTGGGATTTGCAAAATGCATGCTCTGGAATGATGTGTCAGTACCCAGTTTATTTGGACCAACTTGCTCCGCAGAATCACAACCTGTAAGTATGAATAATTATTGATGTTTACATTTTCTACCAGGTGTGTGAGTCTTACTGAAATACTTCTGCTAATCATCTGTGGGGCACTATTTACTAAAACAGTGTCTATTAATGCAGATTGTCTGTCGTTCTTACTACTTCGAGTAAAGATAAAGGATGAAGCAAGATTTGTTTTACAAACGTTTATGTTACAAAAACGTTTATGTTACATCAGTGATTAACGTTAGTGCTCGGCTAATGTATGCGCTGTTATTGATACAGTTTCCGCATGTGCACTGCAATAAATTAGAAATATACTTATTGGTTTGTTGATGGACATACCCTTGTTAATGCTGATGGTGAGGAATTACAGTTGTACCTCAAAATGAGTAGCGTATCACTGAGAAACATGTTGTCCTTGCGATGGAGGTTCAGGTTGAATAACTAATTCTTCCAATGCATGGATTCCAGGCATTTTTTATGCCCAATTTATACTTCTGCATCGAACTCACGCCGTAGCTACGTCGTAGGCTGTGTGTAGCACGCGCACTCTTCGACGTACCCTGACGTGCACCTCTCCAAAAATGTAACAACCCGTCAATTTTACGCAGACTCAAGCGCTGTGATTGGTCTGCTAGAACCACTCCGTCGGGTTTCACATGCTCCCTCTGCATGTGTAATTGCGCATCAACGACGCAGAAGTATAAATGAAAACCAACACGCAGTCTATAGCGTAGCGGCTCCGGCGTAGGCGCAGAAGTAGAAATCAGCCTTTAAGGTGAGAAGTGTTAGCCATAATTAAATTATTGTGGAAAAAGTAGTAACAAAACTAATGACTCAGCATACTGTGTGGCAGTATATTGAATCATCCGAAAATAACATCGGGAAAGGACAACCACGTACACTGGAATATTCCAATGTCTACATGCATACAAATATTACTGTATTGGGAATATGACTGCAACCTGAATATAGACTTCAAATGGAATTTGATGTGCATGTAAATAAGTCATTGAAAAAAATCTTACCAGTTGGCTACTAATTAAAATTCTGATTATCAAAGCTTATATTATATTAATGTTTCATCAAAAATAATTATACAATATTACAAAAATATAATTAATCAAAAATATCTCAGACACATATACATATATAATATAAACTTAACCACATCTGCATTATGTTACTGAATTATTGTCTTACCAGTTGTACAAATGGAAGCAGCTTGGAAATTATAGAGTTAGTTATCTTCTCCACTGCATCAAGTGCAGAAACAATGGTAGATGCATAGAAAGAGAAAATCACACGCAGTTGCGGGCAGTTCCCATCCCGGAGTAATCCAGAGTATGCCTACAATATGATTCAAAGCATTAACCATAGCAGAATTACTGGATTGGCAGACTTTAACCAGCATCGATAGCTCACAGCCCAGGTTTCTTACCCTTACTGAATTTGTGACCATAGAACAAACGAAATCCATGAAGCCTAAATCCTTATAGCAGTGTGTGAGCAGAGTTCCTCGGGCAAGGGGAACACCAGGTTTCTATAGATAAAGCACAGGGTAGTTAGAAGAGACAAATCACAAATTAAAGTATATCTTTCTTTACACCGACACGTTGACAACATATATGTCACTTATATGATACAAATTGATATGATTTACCTGAAGTCCATGCAGCCAGTGCCATTTGTGGGTTGGATCCTCTAGCTTTAAAAGCTGGATCACTCGTACAAACACTTTAGTCTCATGATACGGTAAAACACAAGCAATCAGGCTGTCCTTGTTGTACAGCTGAATGTGGAATCTGAAATAAAGTTCAATTTGTTAAGTGAAGATTTTTATTTTAAGTGAAGTGATAGGTTAAAATTTATCCAAGCTTCAATATTATATATTATAAAAGGTGTACGATTTTTATACTAGTTTAAACAATATTGTTGTGATAATGACCAAACCAGTGGTTTTCAGGAAGTCAGCCTACAAATGGTTTACTTACAGCTGTCTCTGTATATTCCGCAGTATTTCAAAATTACACACTTTAAATCAAGAAAATCCCTAAAATTGCACAATTTTGCCAGTTTATCCCACTCAAACCCCCCAGTTTCACAGAGAAGGCTTAAGCCTAGTCCTAGACTACAGTGCATGTTTGAGCTGTAACTGAATGCACCGTGCACTGGCATATCTAAAAAAATATGTCAGTGCCATTGTTTTGTCTCAAGATGCACATCAGTAATTTTTTTTCTAAGGCACATTTATAAAAGCTACGTAAAGGTTTTCGTAAAGCGTTGGTTTTCAGCTGCGTAAAGGTCCCAATTAAACTAAAGCCTAATCCTGGCTTATTCTAAGACCTGTCTGTGAAACCAAGTCTTTTCAACCTTTTGTGTTGAATCACAAAGTGAGACTTAATGGCAAATCTACTGAATTTACCTGTGTATTAGCCATTCAATGCATTTCAGAGCAGGCTTGAGCAGAAAGTAAGGTGACAGTCGAGTAAGAAAGAGTGAGATGCTCTTGTCCAGTTTCTTGTTGACTTCTTTGGACTGAATGCTGCGCTCTAAAGTCAGAGAGGCTTGACTAAACAGAGTCTCCTGAAACTCACTGAATGCTGGATCAATTCCCATCAGCTCCTCAAGTCCTGTGCAGCCTGTTCAGAAATATAATTTACAGCAGAAATTAGGCAAGGTGAGTATTACTGCTTGATGCAATAATTATATACGCTTGCTGGCCGCAATAATTATTTACAGGTGAGTGATTAAGTTGCACTTTATTTTACATACGTACTACTTACCTAGGAAAGTACTTGTGAATAAAAGGTAACTAAATGGATTTAAGTTTAGGTTTAGAAGACTACAGTATACAGCGTTATTTAGATTTGATTACTTAATTCAATTTCTGTACTCTACCAAGCTTTAGTGTGTCCGTAGAGAGTTGGAGGAAAAACAAGAAAAAGCTCTGGTTAGACAAGCAACTCACCCAGTGCATAGAAGGTGCTGCGGTCCATGGTAGCAGCATCTTTAGGGTCAAAGAGCACAGAGGCCACCTCTCTCCGACTGAGCAGATTCGAGTCATTCTGTGGCAAAGCCAGCCGCTTCAACTGATGTGCTAATGATGTCATCTAGAGACATGTGATAATAAAATAACTTGTTTTTACACAAAGTAACCAAACAGTTTCAGTGGTTAAATCTCAATGTTATATATTGTATCAAAGGTCATATTTCACCTCAAAATAAATTATATTTTACATGAAGAACTTTAGTTTAAGTAAGGTATTTATTTGCATAGCGATATTATTTAATGATGAGATTAACCTCATAACTTTTTAGTTTCATTTTCATTGCGATTATCATAGGATTTTTCATTACTATAATACAATTGCGAAAAAACAATCTGAAATCATTTTCATATATTTTGACCGGTGAAAAAGGACTTGGAAAATGGACATATTCTTGACAGGCTAGATGAGATTTGGCGCATATGTGGTGGACCACAAAACGTACCTTATACTGATACAACAAAACAAAACAGACGAAGATGTTTAAATTACAATCACAATTACCTATGCGAATTATTTTGGGCTGCTAAAGCACTTTCTTTGCATACAATCAGGCTATAGCGACACATGATGGAAAAGTTATTTTCATAAAATATCAAATGTTTTGATCCAGTTTATGTGTTTAATAGTCGTACCAGTAAATATATGCTCATACCTTTGGTTGCAGTTATTACAGCAGTGTCCACGTGTGTGAGCCTGGCAGACTGTATATTTCCCTCTCTGGTTTGTTTTCAGTGGCAGATGAATCAGTTTATGTTGTTATACTGCCACCTAGTGCATCGGATGGTCTCTTTGGTGTTTTACGACCATAGACAGTAAACGACAGCGTTGGCATCCATAATGTTGCATTACTGCCACCTGCTGCCTCACTTTTACTTAATGTATTAAAATTCCTTTCAGTCCAGTCCAGTCCTCTTAAGCAAATAAAAAATATATATTTCCGTCATTGGTCATTTGCACATTCATACTATAGCCTACTTTTTACAATATAGCCTACCTTATTCAGAGCAGCGCCATGACGGGAAAGTGAGGCTGTGATGGAAAGACTCACCATGTTTTCAATGGAATCCGCTGTAAAATGCTCCTAGATCACTTATAATTTTCCACAGATCATGTTGTCTAGATTTTTTGTCTACTGAAATTTCTTGGAAAGACATTTTTTGCAGTGTTTCGTAAGCAGAACAATCCATGTCTCTATCTGATATGTGATATGTCTATCACAGCCTCGCTTTCGTACCGTTAAAAGATGACGCTGCTAAGAATAAGGTCTATTTTCTATAATAGCCTACCTACAGGTCCTTCTAAAAAAAAATAGCATATTGTGATAAAGTTCATTATTTTCCATCATGTAATGATAAAAATTAAACTTTCATATATTTTAGATTCATTGCACACCAACTGAAATATCAGGTCTTTTATTGTTTTAATACTGATGATTTTGGCATACAGCTCATGAAAACCCAAGATTCCTATCTCAAAAAATTAGCATATTTCATCCGACCAATAAAAGAAGTGTTTTTAATACAAAAAAAGTCAACCTTCAAATAATTATGTTCAGTTATGCACTCAATACTTGGTCGGGAATCCTTTTGCAGAATTGACTGCTTCAATGCGGCGTGGCATGGAGGCAATCAGCCTGTGGCACTGCTGAGGTGTTATGGAGGCCCAGGATGCTTCAATAGCGGCCTTAAGCTCATCCAGAGTGTTGGGTTTTGCGTCTCTCAACTTTCTCTTCACAATATCCCACAGATTCTCTATGGGGTTCAGGTCAGGAGAGTTGGCAGGCCAATTGAGCACAGTAATACCATGGTCAGTAAACCATTTACCAGTGGTTTTGGCACTGTGAGCAGGTGCCAGGTCGTGCTGAAAAATGAAATCAGATGGAAGCATGAAGTGCTCCAAAATCTCCTGATAGCTAGCTGCATTGACCCTGCCCTTGATAAAACACAGTGGACCAACACCAGCAGCTGACATGGCACCCCAGACCATCACTGACTGTGGATACTTGACACTGGACTTCAGGCATTTTGGCATTTCCTTCTCCCCAGTCTTCCTCCAGACTCTGGCACCTTGATTTCCGAATGACATGCAAAATTTGCTTTCATCCGAAAAAAGTACTTTGGACCACTGAGCAATAGTCCAGTGCTGCTTCTCTGTAGCCCAGGTCAGGCGCTTCTGTCGCTGTTTCTGGTTCAAAAGTGGCTTGACCTGGGGAATGCGGCACCTGTAGCCCATTTCCTGCACACGCCTGTGCACGGTGGCTCTGGATGTTTCTACTCCAGACTCAGTCCACTGCTTCCGCAGGTCCCCCATCGGTCCTTCTCCACAATCTTCCTCAGGGTCCGGTCACCTCTTCTCGTTGTGCAGCGTTTTTTGCCACACTTTTTCCTTCCCACAGACTTCCCACTGAGGTGCCTTGATACAGCACTCTGGGAACAGCCTATTTGTTCAGAAATTTCTTTCTGTGTCTTACCCTCTTGCTTGAAGGTGTCAATGATGGCCTTCTGGACAGCAGTCAGGTCGGCAGTCTTACCCATGATTGCGGTTTTGAGTAATGAAACAGGCTGGGAGTTTTTAAAAGCCTCAGGAATCTTTTGCAGGTGTTTAGAGTTAATTAGTTGATTCAGATGATTAGGTTAATAGCTCGTTTAGAGAACCTTTTCATGATATGCTAATTTTTTGAGATAGGAATCTTGGGTTTTCATGAGCTGTATGCCAAAATCATCAGTATTAAAACAATAAAAGACCTGAAATATTTCAGTTGGTGTGCAATGAATCTAAAATATATGAAAGTTTAATTTTTATCATTACATTATGGAAAATAATGAACTTTATCACAATATGCTAATTCTTTGAGAAGGACCTGTATTTCCCGTAGCTGATTCTTCAACTCTTGCCTGTCTAGTATAAATGTCTTGCATGATATAGGATTGATGTGCTTGTTTGCTCCTCCTGACAGTCAGATGTTTTCCTATAACATGAAGAGTTTGTTTAGCTTGCAATATCCAATCTTCAGTCTAAGGTCTACACGTTCCTTTTATTTCCCTTTTTACTCTCCATACATTTTAGTATCATGTCTCCCTTTAATTTCATCGGATGGGTTTGTGCGATCAGTGGCAAAATATGTGTGAAAACCCACAAGAGGGCGCCGTGCAGATAAACATATTTAAAGTCATTATTGCATTTTCGTTCAACTATTATATTTTTCACACTAATAGCTTCAGCATCCCAATATATATATTTTTTATTATAAAGAACCACAGAAGAATATATATATATATATATATTAAATTTAAACATTGATATTATGACAATCTTACCCATTCTAAAAAAGATGGTTCTTTAAAGGTTATTTAGTAACATTTCTATTTAGAACCGTATCGTCGTGAAGAACCCTTTATGCTGAAATTGTTCTTCTTTGTGTTAGAGTTTAGGGTCAATAAAAAATAAAAGTAGCCTACCTAATTGACACAACATGCTGTTTTAAAAAAAGGGACTAGAGGACTAAAAAAAAAACAATATTAATAAATAATACATAAAAATAATAGTAATAATAGTAATATTAATAATTTGAAGTTACTAATATATTAATATTAATGGAAATAAATATTGTTGTAAAGGTTATTTATAACACCATTAAGGTCCTATAGGCTATAGCACGTTCAAAGCATGGTTCTTTATGGAAATTTATAAAAAGGGTTCTATTTATCACCAAAAAGGGTTCTGTTAGTGTTACAAGCCGAAGAACCTTAATTTGGTTTAGAACCATTTTTCTTATACTCAAAATGACCTCCCAGCAGTTTAACGGTCATTTTAAAATAACAACACAACACATCTTATCAATGTTTCATAAAATGTTGAAAATATGGTAGCACATCTTGTCATGTAATCAATACCTAATATAAA
Organism: Gila orcuttii; assembly: GCA_026230005.1. Classification (NCBI taxonomy): domain Eukaryota; kingdom Metazoa; phylum Chordata; class Actinopteri; order Cypriniformes; family Leuciscidae; genus Gila; species Gila orcuttii. The sequence continues at coordinate 10,999,402 of JAPDVR010000017.1, forward strand.
AATATTTTTATGTAGAGCTGTAGTGGAGATATGTAGCAACTGCTGTAGTAGCCTATGGAATTCAAGTGATTTGGCAATTTTCCTATGACTGGTTTCAAACAGTTATTTTGCATACACTTACAATGATTTTGACTCAGTGATTGCATTGCAAAAATGAATAAAAAATAATAATCTGACAAAACAATAGAACATATGGGATTTTAATCTACATATAAAAACCTTTTGCCTTCAAAAAAGAGAAACCTTTTATTTGTTATTTGAATTTATTATATTGGTAGCCTGTAGGTAGCTTACTAAAAAAATACAACATCCAGAATTTGCAAATGCATCATGTGAGTTAGCAAAGTATAATATAATATAATATAATATAATATAATATAATATAATATATAAAAAAAGGCCTACGCAGTAAACACTAAAATGGACAACTGAAAACCTATTGTTGGGTCTCAGTGGTAGGCTATATTTTACGGAGCCCCGGTATGAGGAATTAAAGTGTGACCCCTTAAAAATCTATTGCGAGGGTGTGAAATCAGACGCGCTCTATGACCCTGTATCTCTGCGCTGCTGCAGCACCAGTGGGAAAGGCAAAAATCTGCAGCTGACTACATCAAGAGATAAAAACGATCCGGATTATAAATGCACAATCTGTCGTGAAAAACCAGGGCGCATCGGTGTTCTAGTTTCTCCTTTAGTCTTTCACGAATGCATGTGTGATTTACACATTAATCAGCGTTTTTTTCTCTCTCACAGACGGAAAGATGGTGCGGTGCCTGTGCCATGCCGCTGACGGACACTCTACGCGCATTCATGGGAATTAATTCGCTGTTCTCTTCATCATATTACAGGGCACATTATTGTTCATCAGCGACAGTTTTGTCCTGACAAAAACGTCTGGGCCAACGACTCAGATATGCTGTTATCGCATCGCCTCGGAGAAGCCTAACAGACCATGATGAAGACCGAATCCTCATCCTCCTCCAAGCCAGCGAGCACCACCGCGCTCCGCAGCGCCTCTCCTCACCGCAACGCGTACGAGGCAGCGGGCATTCACGCGTTGAAGCCGGCGAACGATATCTTAAATAACGGCGACGCTCAGGATGGCAAGCCGAAGCCCACCAGCCGCGGTCGCACGTACGGCTCGAACGTGCACCGCATCAAGAACATGTTCATGCAGATGGGCGCATCCTCACCCACCGAGGCTGAAGACCCGCAAAAGACGAACGGCGACGGCAAAGCGGTGCGTCTCACGCTGCCGCGAGCTGGCAGCCTGAACGAGAACGTGGACCACAGCGCGCTGCTCAAACTAGGTTCCAGCGTCTCCGAGCGCGTCAATCGCTTCGATAGCAAAACGGACGCGTCGCCCAGGTACTCCAAGCTGCAGGAGACGAGGAAAATCTTTGAGCAGCAGCAGCTGCAGGAGAAGCAGGCGGCTTCCAATCGCGTATTACTGAAAAAAGAACGCGCCGCGGGCTTTCAAGATGCGTCGCGTTTGGACGTGGTCGCGCGCTTTAACGGCAGCACGGAGTCGTTGGATAGCCTGGACGCGATCGGCGGGACCGTCGAGGCTGTGTCGCCCACCGTCAGCCAGCTCAGCGCTGTGTTCGAGCGGGCCGCCGAGCTGCGGAACAACCTGCACCGACTGTCCAACACGCCCCCGCTGCCTCTGCCTCTGCGCGGGGTCACCGGCCGGGTCGGTGCGCTCAACTCCAAAATCATCACCAAACGGGTACGCGCCATTCCTTCGGGGGCAAACAAGGAGGATGGGGTTAACCAACACCAGGCGGGAAAAGATGGGAGGTTTAGCAGCATTAATGGAGCATCTGAGCTTCAGGACAGTCTCACATGTTTGGATAAGGAGTCCTTGGAAGAGAAAAAGACAGTGGAGAAGGATGAATCTAGTGCCAATGAATCCAATACTCTAGATAAGTGTAAGCAAGGACAGGTCAATGCCACAGAGGCTAAAGGTACTCTTATTTCTGCTGATGTCCATAGTTTGGGAAATGTGGGAGTTACTTCCAATGGAGAGGCCCTGGAGAGAGACACTATGGAGTCTGGCATCACCAGCACTGGAAGGAAGGGCGAAGATGGACACCCTCATCCATCAGTGGGGGTCAGTAAGAAGGAGGATGATGATGGTACTCTGAAGGAGGATTACTCTACGGCTGATTTGGTGGATATCAGTGCCTACAGCGCAGTAGGAGAAGACTCTGGTGGTAGCCAGCTTGAGGATGAGGAGGATGAAGATGATGTATATGAGCCAGAGTCAAGCTGCTCTGAGATTACTGGATTACCTACGGAGGAGGATCCGCCTCCGAGCCGGAAAATTAAATTCAGCATTGCGCCCATCAAGGTGAGTTTATACAAAGGAAAATTTTACCACATATTAAAAATTCTGTCATCATTTACACACCATCATAAGATTCCAAACCAGTACATTTTTTGCAGAACATCTATGATGAAGAAGTGGTTCTCAATCAGGGTGACGAGGCAAACTTCCAATGGGGCCTCAGGATAATATAAAAGCATTTAAATTAATTAATTGATATTAAAAAAAATTAATAAATTATTGGTTTTATATATATTTATATATATTACCAATTACCAATTAAAATGTTAAAAAACACAAAGGTGTAAACCGAAATCATGTTTCTTTTTTTTTATCTTAATAACCACTATTTATATTGAAAAGCACACAGTTCTTGAAACTGGAACCACAAAATAAATAAATTAATTAATTTCTTTAATATATCATTACTTCCAGTTTCTGTTGATAAAAAAGCTACTTTGCCATGATTACAGCAGAAATATATAAAATAGTCTATTGTGGGCCAAAACGTTGTGCTGGAGATTAACAGGAGGCCTTCAGATCGAAAATGTTGAGAAGTACCACTGATCAAGCTAAAAAAAATAACAACTTTTAAATAGTGCACTATATAGCTACTCCAGATCTTATGGTGACACATGATTGCTTTATGTGAAGAACAGATCAAAATTTAAATAGTTTACAGAAAATCATCACCAAACACCCTTGGTAGTTGGTACATTTGAATTATGAATGATATTTGAGAGTTATGATGGAGGGGAAGATGTTCAGTTTATGTATATTTTGTATTTTAAGTACACTAATATTTAACAAGAAATTAGGACACTGACCATGTTTTCAGGTAGGATAATTTTTATGCACATTAAAAAGTATACTTGAAGTAAAGTATTTTGATTAATCTGTATTCAAATGAACTGTGTTTTGTGTTTGTATTTTATGGTTCTTTTTATTTTCATATTCATTAAAGTGAATGAGATGGGTCTGGTTCACTTAAAATGGTCGCCTGGGGACTGGTGTAGTATGTGTTGGACTGAGTGAATGAATGAACTACATTATATAATTCAGTCTGTTATGTATTGGTTCTTGTAGAAGCTTTGGCCTCTAGTTGGTACGCTTTTAGAGGCTGCAGACTGGTACAGACTAAATGAGCTGAGTAGAATATAACATAATCCAGACCGTCAGTTGGTTTGTCTTGGCATCTATTCTTTCCCAAGGGCTTCCTCTTTGTGATTAGGGGTGACATTTATCCAGGACAAATGCTGACCTGACATCAGTGGCTGAGGCAACAAACATACCTCAGACAATGTGTCTGATCAGTGCTTGTGATCAGGATGTAGTTCTGTCTATATCTCTATGAACATGAAACTGAACCAACATTTACCAAAAGATCCTTTCAGGACCCTGGGTCCAATAAAATTGTCTCTAGAATTAAGAATGTCACTCCCCCTAAACTATACAACCTGCACCAACTAACAATAGCAAGAAGAAAATCATGGGTCATCTTTGGATGCTCTGCCTTTTTGCGGCAATCTGAAGAAAACTGTTGGCTATTGGCTGTTTAAAAAGACTCACCAATAACATCATAAGTCTGTGAAAAAGAAGTACACTTTAGCTTAGCGTGCTTGTTATGAAAAAACATATACTTTATATACTTTAGTGCTAACTGACTGTAATATTTTCATTCACCTAATTGCATGTTAATTGAAATTAAAATGATAATTTTAATTTTGTTTAAGTTTATAATTAATGCAATTAGCCGAATTTTAGTGTGCTTTTTTGACTCACTTAAATGGGTCATGAACTGCATTGTTTTATTGTTTCATAATGTTTCCTGTGGTGCACTTATAATGTTAGTATGATTTTTACATCAAAAATAGTCATAATTTGTAAATAAAAGGCATTTTCCCAAGCCTGATTGTAGCCTCTGTTTGAAGGGGGCGTGTCTGCTGTGAGACTTCAGTGTAAACGCCCACTGCTGTGATTGGCTGACATCTTTGCATATGAAATAGCTAGTATTACAAGCGAAACTCTCTCGAAAACTTTAGCATGTTTTTACTATTACAGCTCTAAAGGTTAACTAATCGTGAAAAATGTTATTATATTAAATCTGTAACATTAAGATCGTGGCATGAAAGGTTGCAGTGATGAGCATTGTAGCTGATCACAGACATGTTGAACATATGAATGCAGCGCTCTAGTCATTGCAACTCGATTTCTGTACAGAAATCACTGGTCACAGTACAGGCATTAGTTAAAACGCATAAATACTCAGTGCATATCAAACGATCTGTAATAACAACCAGAGCAATAGTGAGCAAGTAATGAAAACATTACTCACATTTGTGTGGTGCGACATTAGGCTACTGTCGGATCCAATAGTCGGCACAGCATTGTCTTTTAGTTTCAATCTTTATGAAAATGGTGCGTCAAATTGTGCCTTGTTTGTAAACGAATCTGGGGTAAAAAAAAAAAATTAAGAGATCAAAGGACCAGGTTCTTACAGACACGGGTCTGGAACTTCATTAAAATAATAAAGTTCATCCACTGTTTCCTAATGTTGGGATCAGAAGGAAGGCAATGCAAAGACTGTTTTTCCATAACTTGGTACTGCACAGCATCTTTTTGTCTTCGGAGCCATCTTTATTGTTTGGTTTCTGCATTGACCGGCGTATGCGTCTCTCGTTATTTACCAAATGCATCCGCGAATCAGTGGGCGGGGCTAGACAGGCAGAAGCAGGTGTTGATCTTCTTCTGAAGAGGCGGTGTTTAGCTACCTTATTACATCATAAAGTAGCACATTCCGCATCTTGTCGTTCAAATGGATTGGCTTCAATATAAGCGTTTTTTAGACCAAAGAGAAAGTTTTGAGCTCTGAAACTTACAGGATGTTTTTATAGTAAAATGACCTCTTATATGTCAAAAGATCAAGGGAATTTTGATTTCTTAGTTCATGACCCCTTTAAAGGGTTAGTTCACCCAAAAATGAAAATTCTGTCATTAACTGCTCACCCTCATGTTGTTCCAAACCCGTAAGATCAGAAAGGTAGTGAAGACATCAGGCTTGTTCGACTTGAACCGGCGCTGGACAGACCGATCGGTGAATGTTTTTCAATCGCTCTCGGGGTACTTTGATGTCATAAACCGGTCGGCCTGTGCAGCGCCGGTTCAAGTCGAACAAGCCTATTATTAAAGGGTAACTAAACCCCTGGTCAGAGCCTGACTCCACCCACTGGCAAATTTGAAAAATGCTGGAAAAGTGGGCAGAGCCAAGTGGAGGGGGGGCGTGCACCTGAGACGCATCTCTTTGTAGGCAAGGGCATGGTTAGCTGCCCAACTTCCAGTAGGAAAATTCAACTGCAGTAGCCACAGTTCAACCTGAAGAAGGCAGCACTCAGACGTTTTTACACCATATATTGTAGAATTAAATCACTTTAAACCCAAATGCCAAATGTACTCGAATCAATGAACAGCATTTATGAAGCTCCATTCTTACAGATCATTAACTAAAAAAAGTTATTTTAGTGTTTAGTTACCCTTTAAAATAGTCCATGTGACTACAGTGGTTCAACCTTAATGTTATGAAGCAACGAAAATACTTTTTGTGTGCAAAAGTCAGAGACTGTCAGGGAAGAGAAGAAATTGTTGAATAAAGTCGTTATTTTTGTTTTGTTTTTTGCGCACAAAAAGTATTCTCGTCACTTCATAACATTAAGGTTTAACCACTGTAGTCACATGGACTATTTTAACAATGTCTTCACTACATCTGAATATGCAATTTCATTATTAGTTCTATTGTCTTTGAAATATGGTTAAAGTGTACTACCAAATATAGTGAAAAGCATTAATGTTAAACTAAAATACACTTTAAAGGTGCCTTATGTCAAAAAATCAATTCATACTCCACATATTCCATACCAAATGGGGGCAGTATACCTCCAGAAAGTTGGCCTACTCTAGTCTGTTTTTTAGTTTCAGGTTGTTAATCTTCTAAAACCGTCAAATAGTCCGCTTTGTCCCGCCAAAGCCTATTTTGATCGGTGAGGGATGTAGAATAGAATGACTGCTGCCGCTGCGCTTGACAGGGCGCATTACGAGCAGAGAGAGAGAGAGAGAGAGAGAGAGAGAGAGAGAGAGAGAGAGAGAGAGAGAGAGAGAGAGAGAGAGAGAGAGCTCGGCCGCGCGCGCGCACTCTCACGTCTACAAACAACACGAGCACGGTCCTGCTCTCTCTCCCTCGCGCATATTAATCAAATCAATTGACACTATAGTAAGACCACAGTTTCACGTGGAGCATTTGGAGATTTTTAGAGATTAAAGAGATACAAGCCGTGCGAGTTATTCGTGTGTTGCAGTTTGGCTGGTGGTTATGTATGTTGCCCGCATACCGCCTCCCATGGCCGAAACTGGTATTAGACACCGGCCGGGCCGGGGCTAGTAATTTAGCATGCTAATTCAGGTTTATATCTCGGCAGCACTATAACTTGTCATTTTTTTAATGACATCATTGCACTTATTTCTTCTCATTCTTTTGATACGTGTAGCTCATTTTCTGGATATTTTTACCTCAATTTTTACATATGGCACCTTTAATTTCTATTGAAACTATTTAGTTAAAATGTTGTAATTACACATTTGTAACAATGAAGTTACATTTCAGTGCATTTAAAATATATTATTTTAAAATGTAATATTGAATAACACACTACAGATAAAATGATAAATTATCATCCAAATAAATGTACTTCTTTAAAGCATGACATTTGATAATTTGATTTTGTTACAAAATGCACTTTTAAAAAAGGTGTGCCATTAAAGTGTACTATCTTTAAGTACACTTAATTGGCCTTTTAGTTCTTAAAAATTATATTATCTGCAAAGTTAAAAAAAAATTTTTTTAAGATCTGATGTACAGTACACATTAAGTGCTCATTCAGTACAATTATACATACTTCTTTTTGTAGTCTTAGTTTTAAGATTTACATAATATTACCCATGTTTTAATCTGGGATTAACATTTATTTTGGAGAGGTCATCTGATCACAAGTGTTCAGCACTTAATAGAAATGTAAAAATTGGGGTCCAAGATGTTTTGTGAACTCAGACTACATTTCAAGGTAGATCACATTGCATAAGGAATGTATGGTAATCTGTCCTGATACATCCTGACAAGTAAACATTTCACTAAAATGGGTTAAAAGTCTAAAAAGGTTTTAATGTCAATGTAAAGCTAAATTTTTGAAAATTAATTCAACTTACATTATTGGACAAATAAGAACATTCAAAAAAGCCTATGCATTAAGTAATTATGAGCTTGCCTAAAAGCGTGAACATGCGCCCACATTGTGCATCTGAGAGAAAGGTGTGAGTCTTTCAGATGCAGGGAATGTGAAAACATGATTAACCCCCTCCTGTAAGTGATATGAGTAAAAATAGCTGACCTATGAATAGAAGAAAGTGAGGGGTAGATTTCTGGTGGATCTGATAGATAGGAGAAACCCATGGAGAAACAGTAGCTCATTTAAAACAAATGCTGATGCTCTTTTTGAGAACCAAACTCACAATGATCCTGTAGTATCCTGTAGTAAAGTATTTTTTTTAAATAAGCCAGAAAAAAAGAAATGTAAAGAAAAAAGATAGAAAAGATTCAATGTGGAAGTATTACAATATAAAAATATATTACAAACTTTGTAAACAAATGTATGATTAATTAGTCATTTTTTTTAATCGATTGACAGCACTAATTAAAAAAAAAAGTTATTTTATGTTTGTGCTTTTGGAAATGGATCTTTACTATCCCTAGTCATTTAGATTTTATCCTAATTTTGAGCAGGTGCTTTCTGCAAATGTAACTGTTGCAAGTGTATATACGTTATACATATCAGGGTGTAATTCGTTACAGTTACATTGTGCACTTTCATCCACGTGTGTGTGTGTGTTATAATTACGGTGTAACTTTTGGAAAAGCTTAAAGGCAGGGTACGCGATTTGTTCCAAAACATTTTTGTTATGCTGGTTGAAAGTCTCTTCACATCCTATCAGCAATCACTAAGTGAAGTGGCCTAAATGTATTTGTATGTATATATATCGTCTGTGGAAGGCATAGGACCATAAAATGATCATCCAATCATTGCATTTGGTCAGTTGTATGTATTTTCATACCTCCGCGCACCCTGCTCGCATAGGTATCACATGCCATCAACATATTTCATGCTGTGCAGAGTTAGACAGACATCAGTCCATGAACAGCAGCCACCTTTTACAGTTCGTCCTGAACCAAAACAACAAGCTTATATTCTGCGTTCACTCCATAACTACTGTCATTTGTAAGAGATGGAAACCTGTGATGTTATTCTCGGAGCAGTTCATGACTCAAATTTATGAGTTTCAATGGCTACACTATCAACGCCGAAATGAAACTGCAGCAGTCAGGTGGTGAAGGTCAGAGCTCTTTAAGTTGTTTATGTTCATTATTATTGTAATGTTATGTGCTTTGAGACATTAGGTAGTTTAACGCCATATAAAACTTAATATTTTATATAATATTTTTATATAATATTTTATCCTGTGGTCAGTTCGATTACTTTTAGGATTTGGGTTTTAAACGGGCTTTGTGATGCACTTATTATTAAAGAATATAAGTTGTGAGCGCTCTTTTATTAAATTTTATTTTCATTAAAGATATTAATATTAATCATAATAATTTCATTTTCAGGGATGACTGAGGTCTTTCTGCAGAAATGCCATGATACAATGGGCTTAAAAGTAAATAGTTTTTGTGTTTTAAGTTGATTATTTGTTGTATAAAGTTTTTAAATGCTCGAGCTATTTATACGTTAAAATTATTATTTTAGTTATATTTGATTAATTAAATGTCTTATTGGTTTTCATAAAGAGAAATGCACATTTCACTTGTTTAAATGTTTATTATGAATTTCATATGATTAAGGACAGTATTTGACATTAAATATGTCATACATCTGTCTTTAAGTGCTATTCGTAACAACACGAAGATGAAGGAAATAATATTATCACATAGTACAGTCAAATGGGAAACACTTTAAAACACGGTCGGTTACACATTTATTAATACATTTTTTAAATTAAAAAGTTGTATAACTTTGAACTAACAATGAACTATTGTGTTTGTATCCATTAACATTAAATATGAATAATAAATAATGCTCATTGTACATCATGTGTCACTGTCACCTGTTAGTCACTGTCTGCACTACATGTCCCATCATCCTCTCCGGCTCACACCTGCACGCACTCCACCATTACCCGCTCCTGCCAGAGATCATCATCTTCATCACTCACCGTGTTCAACTGTTATCACCTTGTCTTCCTTGTTCATCTGTGTATTTAAGTTCCTCTCTCTTAAGCTCCTCTATCTTTCAATATGGATATCCCCGCTGTCCTCCTTTTGTGTTTAGAGCAGGGGGAACAAACATTGGAGGACCACTTGTGGACCTTCCTCGAGACTGCATATTTGACTCACTACCCGGATTTCTGCCTCTGCACATTCTACGAGGTGAGCTTGAACGGCTCATGCAGAGAGCAGTTGACCGGAGAAGGTCCGCGGGATAATTTCGCTGCCTTTGTGGAGTGGGTGCTGGCGAGCTGTAACTCTCCCTTCATTGTCTGCCTAGGAGAAGAGGATCTCGCCAGCGCCCGTCCAGAGTCTCGTCCCGCCGAGACCGCCCGTCCAGAGTCTCGTCCCGCCGAGACCGCCCGTCCAGAGTCTCGTCCCGCCGAGACGCCTGTCCAGAGTCTCGTCCCGCCAAGACCGCCCGTCCAGAGTCTCGTCCCGCCGAGACCGCCCGTCCAGAGTCTCGTCCCGCCGAGACCGCCCGTCCAGAGTCTCGTCCCGCCGAGACGCCCGTCCAGAGTCTCGTCCCGCCGAGACCGCCCGTCCAGAGTCTCGTCCCGCCAAGACCGCCCGTCCAGAGTCTCGTCCCGCCGAGACTGCCCGCCAAGCCAGTCCTGTCGAGCCCGAGACTGTTCACGTTGGGGCAGCCGCGCCTGAACCCTCGCCAAAGATGGCCACCGCCATACCGCCAGAGTCCTCAACTTGTCCCTGAGCCTGAACCCATAGCTCCGCCCAAGAAAATTTTGGGGTGGGGAGGGGCTATACGTCTTCGGCCTTAGAGGCCAGACCAGGCACCCATGGACTGGCCACGAAGGCCGATCCGCCATGGCCGCCCGAAGGGTCGTCTCCGTCATGGCCGCCTGCACAGCCTGCTCCGCCCTGGCCTTCCGAACTGCCGGTACCGTCCTGGAGTCATCAGTCCCTGGTGACCCTCCTGAAGAAGACTCCAGGACACCCACCCCCTCTTCCCTAGTTTCGCCATCTATGGCGCAAGAACGCACCTACCGACAGGGGGGAGTACTGTCACTGTCACCTGTTAGTCACCGTCTGTACTACATGTCCCATCATCCTCTCCGGCTCACACCTGCACGCACTCCCCCATTACCCGCACCTGGCACCGATCATCGACTTCACTCACAGTGTTCAGCTGTTATCACCTTGTCTTCATTTTTCATCTGTGTATTTAAGTTCCTCTCTGTTCTGTGTTCATGGTCGGTTATTGTATGTTACCATTGCGTGTACTCTTTGTCTTCTGGAATAAACCGCTATTGTTTGGATTTACTTCGTCTTTGTGAACTCTTTTGATTTTGCCACACGCAGCGCCTTGACATCATGATTATACATGTACAAATTAAAAAGTGACCATATTTAAAAGTATTGTCATTAGATATTGTGCCTGCCATTCACTTTCACACAGTTGCTAAAATGTTACTTTGCACACTCTTCATATCACAGTCCTGCAAAGAGGACAAAAAATTTACTCACATTTGCTGTCCTGTGCCAATACATGAGAGCAGTTGCATTTTAGACCAAACATATGGTGACTGAGTGCGACCTGGACGCATCAGTAAATGGTGAGATATTTTGCTAAATAAAATGATCCTGTCAGAAGAATTATACTTATAAGAATAAATAAGATATAAGAATAACTTATTTATTTTTCTGTCTGTATCATCGCAATGAGCTTTTGTGAGGTTTTATGCATGCGCAGTAAGGTGTATTTAGCGTTTTTAGGTGTTTTTCAAAAGTTTCTCATCTACACTGAAACGCCTGAAAACGCTAGTGGGGTTTTGAACAAAAATGCCGTTTTCAAATGTATCCGGATTGATGTAGATGTAGCCTAAGTGTATTTGTGGAGTGTTTGAACATACTGTAAAACAGGGGCATTTCTGGGGACCGCACAAGTAGGAAACACCAAAAAATGTGACTGCCCCCGGAAAATGGGGACGTCTGGTCTCCCTAGTCCAAAGGTAGGCAAGTTTGGTCCTAGAGAGCCGCTGTCCTGCAGAGTTTGTCTCCAACCCTTAAAAAACCCTCACCTGCCTTAGTAATCCTGAAGACATTGATTCAGGTGTGTTTGATTAGGGTTGGAGCTAATCTCTGCAGGACAGTGGCTCTCTGACCGAACTTGCCTACCCCTGCCCTAGTCAAATCCTGCTCCTGGAGGGCCACCTTCCAGCACTACAACTTTTGTTCCTTTTCACACAAATTGTGATTACAGGGTAAGATTATTGATTAATACTGTGTTCCTTGTATAACACTATGATATGACCTCAAAAGACTTTTATAGTACATGATTTGTAAACTAATACATTATTGTTTGCATCACATATTCCACTTCATGTGTATGGCTTTTGTGAAATAGAGAACTTGATTGGTAGCTCAACTTGGTACAATATTGGACTTGTGATGTGAACTCTGATATGAGTCTTGTTAAAACAATATCAAAGACTTGTAGAAGCAAGATAAAATGGCATGGTTGCTTCAACAATTGTATTTTTTATGTGTTTTTGCTCACATTATTGGTTAAGTGGTAACAGTTTATCTTGATGGTCCCTTTTGAACATTCTGTTAACTATAAGTAATGTTGCACCTATGTGTCGACTAACTCTCATTAGAGTATTAATAGACCTCCATCAGACATTCTACTGACTATAAGTAACTTTGCAACTTCATGTCTGTCAACTTATTCTAACCCTAACCTAACAGTCTACTAATACTCGACTAACACTCTAATGAGAGTTAATAGACATAGGTGCAACGTTACTTATAGTGAATGTGTTAAAGGGACCATCAAAATAAAGTGTAATCGGTTAAGTTTAGGTTAGGATTTACTGTTGGGGGTACGTTAATTTCAAACACGATTAATGTTTTAAACTTGCTTTAACCTTTTACTGCAACTTGCTGGACATTTAGTTTCTGAACTTCTGTGATACGTGAATTAATCAATGTGATACAATGGTGCCACGGTCACATTTAACTGTTTCTGAGAAAACTAAATTTGTGGCATTCACTGGTCATTTCACTTGAGTCATGTATTTCCAATGAGCCTGGGTTGAAAAGTCTACTTTATATAAAAAAGAAAAGTGTTTTGAAGCACTATTTAAAAAAGAATTAAGGCAGTCCTGCACGGGTCCTGTTTGGTAAACCCTCACCTGCAGTAGGCTGTACAGATGCTTAGAGGTCTCCATAAATTAAAAGAACATATAGCCAAATATGAGCCTTTACTGTCATATAATATCAGCGATATTTTAGCGGATTCACTCTACATTTAAATGTGGTTGTCTCTCCTGAAACTCTAGAGTGTATACGTGGCCGTTGGTCCTCTTAGCAGCATGAAAAAAAAAACATGTTTATTCAAATTGTGAATAGATTATATAGGCTAGAAAGTGAGCAAATAGCGCTCCCTTTCTAATGACTGAAGCTGTCAATCAATTCAGTTGCAGCACTATTGGTTACAATGCTCAATGCTGCAAATCGTGTTGTAATTAGAAACCTTTGACAGTCTTCAGACTACAGAGTGTGAACACAAATAAGCATGGGACCGTTTAAAAGCAGCTGCCTATCTGTGGGTAACAACAGTCGAAATAGTCTCGGCTACCTGTGCCTATTGATTCCCGACCCGCATGCGCACTGTAAACGAAAATGTAAATATTATACCACCCGTTACATCAGATATTAGTGGTTCACCCGGGGTACCCGCCCGCGTGCAAAAAAGCAGAGCATTTACTTTGCACCAGAATTTTTGTGCAAAACCAGAACCATTTAAACAAGTAAAAACTGTTTTTAAGTAATCGGTTCTCAATCTGGAGTCTTTGTACAGTGTTTCTCACTGGTGTGTGAGATCACATAGAGGCCGCAGGCCAAAGAGACAGTATTCAGTTGCTGCCAAGCTGTGGCTGCTTTTGTGTTGGTCAGTAAGTGGCCGTGTCACTCTCCCTGTCTCTCTCTCTCCTTCTGTCCCATTTTCACCCCCTTTCTTATTTGTGGACCGAATTTAGGACAAAGTTTTCTCCCTAAATGAATTTAACAGCTCTCCGTCAAACACAAGGCCTGTTGTGCTGGCTAGGGTGTTGGGTCTTTATTAAACCTCTCTCTCTCTCCCTCTCTTTAGGCTGGAGAGTTGAGGCTGACCTAAGAGGCAGATCTCACACTAACCGCTTTGTTCTCATTTTCTTCCCTCCCTCCGTCTCTCTCTCTGCCCCTCTTTCAGTTGCTCACTTCTTCACCTCTCCGTGTCCTTCTTCAACCCATATTCATTTGAGATGAACATATTCAGTCAAGTTCATCTAGTATTATTTTTTCCCTTATATCTTTTATGTTTAAAACTCCTTTTCTCGAGAATATTGAAGCCTCTATTTTAAAACGCAGTGGAGCTGCACAGCCAGCATAGTGCAGAGCTATAAGCGTGCTGATTGGCTGGGCTGCGGGAACTGCACGAACCTATGGCGAGGCGGTGTGACTGCGTGAACCTATCAGGGCTCGTCCCGCCACCAGCGAGCTGAGCCCGCCAAAATGGGCGGAGCTACTGACTGTATAAGCGGCCCATTTTGCCATAAACATCAGATTTATTCTCCTTCAGCGACGACTCACCTCTTCGCTGATTCTCTCCAGCTTGAAAGCCTTCTCGCCGTTGAACGAGCCCAGCAGCTGAACGCAGTGAATCTGCAGCAGCAGTTCAGCAGACGGAGGCCTCCTGCTCAGCGCTTCTGTCTTGACGCCGTCATCTGCCGATTCGCCCTTTCCCTGCGGCCAACTGGCGAAGTATCCTTTTTACGAGCGTTCCGCCTAAAAGGCAAATTTCCACTCTAAAAGATCAGCGCAGCGTTGTTTCAAATGTTCTGACTGCAGCCAAAGGGCCCGTTCTGACTCACGCACCCTTGCAAACAAATGCTGTTTCAACAGCGACAAAAATAAAGCACAGAAATTCTCAGAAATTTTCCTCTTCAAAACATCTGGGTGGCCGGGTCTACGATACACGACGGCCCGCCCTCAGACTTTATTCAGCCCCTAGTCGCTCGGGCCAAGGCCTGGGAAGCCATCCCAGATGTGTCAAAATGGGTGCTGAACACAATAAAACGAGGTTACTCGCTCCAATTTGCTCGCAGACCTCCGCACTTTCATGCTGTGGTCAGCACATCGGTAAGGAGCAATGTGGCTCACGTCCTCCGCACCAAAGTGTTAAACCTGCTAGCAAAAGGGGCTGTCGAGACAGTTCCCCCTTCACAGAGCGAGTCAGGCTTCTACAGCCGTCACTTCCTCGTCCCGAAAAAGGATGTCGGCCTCAGTCCTATTTTGGATCTCAGACACCTGAACAAGGCCCTCATGAGATGGCCATTCAGGATGCTTACAACCAAACAAATCCTCTCGCAGATTCACCCAGGGGATTGGTTTGTGTCAGTGGATCTGAAAGATGCTTACTTTCACATCCAGATAGCCCCCCATCACAGACCGTTCTTGAAATTCGCGTTCGAGGGGGTGGCTTATCAGTACACAGTCCTGCCATTTGGGCTGTCACTGGGTGGGTTACAAAGTGGGTTTTTACCTCCCCCTCAGAACATTTCAAAGGGCACTGGGCCTTATGGCCTCCTCATCGTCAGTAGTCCAACTAGACCTACTGCATGTCGGCCACCTGAAGCCCTGAGTCCCGGCTCATGCTTGGCGGTCCGGCCACCTACGCATCAGGGTAAACCATGGCTGTACCAAAGCCCTGGCCCCGTGGAAAAACACCTGCTGGTACCAGTCTGGCATAAGCATGGGTCTAGTCTTGAGGAGGAAGGTTGTTTCGACTGACGCCTCCAACCTAGGTTGGGGGGCTCTGTGTGAGGGCAGACCAACCTCCGGCCTCTGGTCGAGCTCTGAGAAACGCCTACATATCAACTGCCTTGAAATGAGAGCAGTCTCTCTAGCCCTTGAAATCTTCCTCCCGAACCTGGTGGGACACCAGGTCTTGGTCCAGACGGACAACATGGCAGTAGGGGGACCCCCTTTCGAGCCACTTCAGTCGGCTGACTTAAAGCCACTTTCGCTCTAGACTGCACTCCTGCTAGCCCTAGCATCAGTCAAGAGAGTGGGCGATTTACAAGCGCTCTCCATGAACGCTTCCTGCCTTGACTTTGGGCCCAATAACTCCAAAGTCATCCTCAAACCGAGACATGGCTATGTACCCAAGGTGCTCTCAACTCCGTTCAGAGCCCAGGTCATTTCACTATCTGCCCTTTCCCTGTCAGAAGCTGATAGAGAATGAAGTCTGCTCTGCCCCGTCAGGGCTCTCAGAGTTTATTTAGAGCTCTTTGTATGCTTCGGCGGTCGCACCAAGGGTCTCCCGGTCACAAAGCAAAGATTGTCACGTTGGATAGTAGACGCTACCTCTTTGGCCTACGCCTCAATGGGCCTTCAATGCCCCATAGGCGTCAGGGCTCATTCCACAAGGGACATGGCCTCTTCATGGGCATGGCTCAGTGGTGTACCAATTGAAGACATTTGTGCGGCAGCCGGCTGGTCTTCACCGTCCACATTTGTGAGGTTTTACAACTTGGAGGTGCCGGCTCTTCAGGCACGAGTCCTTTCTATCTAAGTGGGTGTTGGTCTCTAAAGAGCCCAAACCACTAGGTATCCCTTCTATGGGCCCCGACAGCTAAAATAGCACGGCATGATTGAATTGGGTTCCCATAGCTTCTAGCAGACGCAATACAAGCAAACCGTTTTCGAAAGGGAACGTACTCGGTTATTCACATAACCTCGGTTCCCTGAGAATAACGGGAACGAGTATTGCGTAGACGGCCGTGTTATTAAGCTTCACGTCCAGGTATTGTCACTTCAGTCGAATTAACCTGATGTCTATGGCGAAATGGGCCGCTTATATAGTCAGTAGCTCTGCCCATTTTGGCGGGCTCAGCTCGCTGGCGGCAGGATGCGCCCTGAGAGGTTCGCGCAACCACGCCGCCTTGCCATAGGTTCGTGCAGTTTCCGCAGCCCAGCCAATCAGCACGCTTATAGCTCTGCACTATGCTGGCTGTGCAGCTGCACTGCATTTAAACAAAAAGGCTTTAAAAAAATGGAAAAGGTAAGTTTACGGACATTTCCTTTAAAGCTAAAATACAACACAATGCAATGTGTAAATCAAAATATGGGTAAAACACCAGTGAAAAATCAATATAGAAAATTATTTTATCTTTACACAATACATTGAGTCCTGCTTATAATCTTCAACTGTAGTTAAGGATTTTTTTTCTAGATATAAGAAGGTGAGTGTAACTGGGTATCTGGGTCATGTTTCATCAAAAAAAAAAAAAAAAAAAACAGAACATTTTTAGAACCAAGACATTTTTAGAACCATGAAATTAAAAAGCACCATAAATGTATTATAAAACAGGAAATAAAAATGAAGCTCACATAGAATCTTTGTGAGAGGAATAGACCAGAAATGAATGCTATACTCTGATAATCTTCCCCTTCAGTGTGGTATTATGGTCGCATGTTTGTTGTATGGACTGCTTTTTTATATTATAGTAATTTTAGGGTGCTTGCATCCTTTTGAGGCTTTTCAAGGCTATTCATTGTAATTGCATGGAAAAGAGTACATTGTGTAAAATCTAACTTTGTGTTTAATATCAGGAAGAAATAGTGGCAGTGAATCTTGGCTTGGGTATGTTTCAAAGTACTAAAGGAATGAATGTGTAGCAGTGAATTTGGCCTGGAATTTTGAGCCAGTAGACTGCCAGATATGTCACAACTGACAGATATATCATGATCATGCAGACAGCCCAGAACTGTCTGTGAGTGAAAAAGAAGGACATTCCTCACACCTCAGTCCCTGAGGGACACCACAGGAAGCTTGACTATACTCACATCAAGGTGGCTTTGTCCTACTTTACATTTCAGCCTTCAAACCTTAAAGCTTGAAAAATGCTGCTTATTAATGCATTTTAATAATATGATTTTCAATATATATAATTAGAACAGAGAGGTGTATATTTATAGGAAGTGCATATTATTCGTATTTGAGCTGCAGGAGCGGTTAATTAATCCATCCCTCATGCTTTAGTCAGTACCAGCACATCATTAGGATAAAATCCAGCTGCTTTGCAGTATCTTACCATATGCTACATTATTGAACAAAGCCTCAGATCTGCAGGATATAGATGGTGTTCAGGAATGACTGATGACTGAATGCCTAAATGCAACAATAAGCTATTTTTGCCATGTATTTTGCATATTTGTTCTGGGTAAACTTTGTGTGAATGAGCTACTGCTGGTATTTTAGCTAATATCTGTGATGTGTCCAGAAAATTGTGAAATGCTTTAGTGAAATCCTTTGATGCAATTAGATGGCCCCTGTTCCAGTGATTCATTTACATTCATGCATTTGGCAGACACTTTTATCCAAAGCGACATAAGTTGGATTAAAGTGATACATTTTTTAATATTAGTTCATGCATTCCCTGGGAATTGAACCCATTACCTTGGCTTTGTTAGTGCCATCCCTAGCAACAAAAGTTTATTTTATTTTATGTTTAACGTATGTAGATTTTTAAAAAAAAAAATCTAAATGTATTTACTAATAGCTCGAAGAGTAAGAACATTTTGTAACAGGAGTGTTTGAAGAGAAAGGGAAGAAAAAAATCTCTGGAAAACCTCTGCCTTATGTGTTAGCTGAAACATAAAGTGCTTTTAATGCTCAGCAGTCTATTCCTGTCAACTGGAATGGAACCAATCTTACTGCAACTCTCTTGTTCCTGACCTCAAGCAGAGTAGAGTAGAAAACGTCAGTGGTTGCGGGCAACAACTTTTCAACCAGTTTATTTGAGTTTATGATATTGTTTTGCGTCTAATGATCTTAAGTCTTAAAGTGTTTCAGCAGCCATATTTTTGCATCATAATTAAGCACAAAAAAACCCTCTCATTATTGTGATGTAAAACTAAAATAAATGTATATATAGAATTGTAATGAGATTGAGACTTTTACATTACAGTGAGCTGAAAGAAATATTTTACATGTCTTTTTTGTAAAATGTAATTTATTTATTGGTGGTGGGGGATGGGGCTTTTGAAATATAACCATGATGTATTGACAAGTTTCATGAGATTCATGCAACAAGAAATAGCAATTCCTATAATGGGTTTTACTGTAAAATTATTGTCATGCATACCTTTGGTAGGGCAGCAGAGCCAGGATGGGACAGTTTGAGCGGAGGAGGGGTATCCCTGACCATCTGTTAAGAGATATGACCTACTGGCACTCTCACACAACTGGAACACCACTGTCTCTCCCTCTCTATCTCTTTCCATCCTCCCCCTCTTTAATCTGATGTTTGTGTCCATCAGGCACCACAAAAAATCCCAGCCACACAGTCTAACTGAATCATATGGCAATGGTAGCTGGTCTCAGCTGGTGTATGTGATGCATCAGAGGGTGTTTTGCGGGGAAGAGGTGCAGGTGGAATTTAAGCACAGATGGGAGTAAAGCACAATTTTTCTCTCAGGGATTGTGTTTAATGTGGGATGTACTGCTAACAGTGGGATGCCTGTGGCAGGACATGAGTGGGTGGAATTGAGGGATGAGGATTTAGGATGGTGGCGGTTGTGTGGGGAATAAAGACTGTCTGGCATTATTTTTGTTTTATTACATAACAGGAAACAACATTTTACTTCCGTAATGTGATTTATTTCTGAATGATACAGGATATTCAAGGAGAAAAAAGTAGGGTAGGACTTGATTTTATACCTATTATAAAATCTATTATACCTTAAAGTGCTGTTTTAAAAGTTTTAAAACCAGATCCATTTTTGTTTCTTTGGAATAACATTCATCCATTTTTTAAACCACTTGTCTTTTGGAATAACAGGTACGGATGAATAATGCATAATAAGACCAGGAACATGTAAAAAGGGTCAGCTGAATCTATCTGTATTACAATATAAATCACTAAATGACCATTGTAACAGATGGTATATGTCACAACCACAGGCTCGGCAACTTCCCTCTCAGGCCTCCAGAGGGAACCGTCACCCGTATACTGATTCCTCCATGCACTACATTACCCATAACTCCGTTCCAGTCCTAATCACCCTCACAGCTGTTCCTCATTCACTGGGCTTTTTAACCATGTTCATTACAGAAAACTTCATTACAGAAAACGGGAATCCAAGCCGATGTAAAGGATTTATTCTTCAATACTCCTTGTTCATTCCCCAACAACCCACGTTGTACACTACCGAGGCTGGCAAGATTGCCTTTGTCTGCTCACTACTCACCGGGAAAGCACTAGACTGGATAACAGCTGTATGGAGAAGTGATGGTACTGCCTTCCCGACATTCGAGACCTTCTTGCAACGCTTCCGCAAAGTTTTTGAACACTCCAAGGAGGGTAAGAGTGCAGGAGATCGTCTGCTTGAGCTCTCACAGGGCAAACTCACCGCCGCTGAATATCCTCTCAACTTTCGCACCCTCGCCGCCCAAACCACCTGGGTTAACGACACACTAAAAGTAATCTTCCGTAGGGTCTTAACTCACGAGCTCCAATCTGAACTGGCTTGTCGGGATGAGGGCAGAGATCTCGATGAATTCATCAACCTTGCAATTCAGATTGATAATCTGATTCGATCTCGCCGAGCGAGTCATCGCTCTGTTGCGACCCCTCGGCACATTCCGTCACCTCGCGCTTCAGAGACCATGCCGGTTGATGTCGTCGAGCCGATACAGCTCAACGCATACCATCTCTCGGAGGAGGAACGCGAGCGACGGATCACACACCACCTGTGTATGTACTGCGGTGAGGCAGGTCACTTGCGCCTCACTTGTCCCACATGGCCACGACCAGCTGCATCTACACTGGGGAGTCTGATTTCTGACACTTTGAATTCATGTGTGTCCGTATCCATTGTAATCTGGGCCACTGGCCGTCAAGTCCCCACGAGTGCGTTAATTGACTCAGGGGCCGCTGGAAACTTCATGTCTAGAGACTTTGCTTTGCTACATCATTTTGAGCTGATGCGCTGTGTCTCTCCTCTCACAGTTGAAGCCATCGACCGGCGGCCGCTAGGCTCAGGCAAAGCCACTACATTATGAAACCATCCAGTTCTACGTTCTCGATTCCCCGCACGTTCCAGTCATTCTAGGTCTGCCTTGGCTACGTAAGCATGAAACACACATCTGGTGGAGGACCAACGAGATCATCCGCTGGAGCGACACCTGTCATGCCAAATGCCTCAACCATGTCTCACCATTGTCTGTTCGTTCAGTGGCTGTATCCCCCGAAAATTCCAATTTTGAAATTCTGCCCCGCGAATACCATGATCTAGTGGAGGCCTTCAGTAAATCAAAAGCCTTGAGTCTACCACCTCATCGCTCCAGCGATTGCGCCATTGATCTGCTGCCCGGTTCCGAACCTCCCAAGGGCCGTATATTCTCTCTTTCTCAGACTGAATCAGAAGCTATGCAGAAATACATAGAAGAGGAGTTAGAGAAGGGCTTTATCCGTCCATCCACCTCTCCGGCGTCCGCCGGTTTTTTCTTCGTCAAGAAGAAAGACGGGGGTCTCTCCGGCTGTGCATCGACTATCCGGCCCTTAATAATATAACCGTCAAGTACTGCTACCCTCTGCCGCTGGTGCCAGCTGCTCTGGAGATGCTACGAAGCGCATATAATCTCATCCGCATCAGAGAGGGGGACGAGTGGAAGACGGCCTTTTCCACCAACACCGGCCACTACGAATATCTGGTTATGCCGTTCGGCCTGTCCAATAGTCCTTCAATTTTCCAGTCGTTTATCAATGATGTATTCAGAGACATGCTCCATAGGACAGTAATAGTCTATATTGATGACATTTTGATCTACTCGAACACCCTGAACGATCATGTGCAACACGTCCGAGCGGTTCTTCAGAGGCTCCTCGAGCACCAACTGTATGCCAAAATAGAGAAGTGTGAGTTCCAGCAGACATCCACCGCCTTCCTGGGGTACGTAATCAGCCCGGAGGGCGTCGCCATGGATGAGGGTAAGGTCCGTGCAGTCCTTGAATGGCCACAGCCTACCACCCTAAAGGAACTTCAACACTTCCTTGGCTTCTCCAACTTTTACCGTCGTTTTATAAGGAACTTCAGCTTGGTGGCAAACCCTCTTACGTCTCTGGTCAAGAAGGGAACCAACCGTCTCCCTTGGAACGAGTCTGCTACCCAAGCTGTTCATCACCTCAAACAACGCTTCACCACAGCACCCATCCTGTCCCATCCAGATCCGCAGAAGCCCTTTGTAGTTGAAGTGGACGCCTCCAATACGGGAATAGGCGCCGTCCTTTCACAACGCCAAGGCTCACCACCGAAGTTGCGCCCCTGTGCATATTACTCACGAAAGCTCAATTCGGCAGAGAAGAACTACGATGTGGGGGACAGGGAGCTACTAGCCATGAAGGCACCATTCGAAGAGTGGCGGCATTGGCTAGAGGGAGCCCAACACCCCTTCACCGTCTTAACTGACCACAAGAATCTTGAGTACTTACGCACCGCCAAACGATTGAACCCCAGACAAGCTCGATGGTCGTTATTCTTCAACCGGTTCCATTTTTCCGTAACCTACCGTCCAGGCTCCCAGAATGTCAAAGCTGACGCTCTGTCCAGACAATACGATCACGATTCTGCACCAGAGGAACCCAGAACCATTCTGAACCCTGACCTCGTCGTTGCTCCCGTCCGGTGGGACATCCAAACTGAACTGGAACAACTGAACTCCCGGTCGGAAATTCCGTCAGCCTGCCCACCAGATAAACTCTTCGTCCCTGAAATCCTCTGGAACCAGGTCCTGGAGTTGGTCCATTCTCTCCCCAGCTCAGGTCACCCGGGAATCACGGCCACCGTTCAGCTCCTGCGAAACCGCTTCTGGTGGTCGCCCCTAACACAAGACACCATTACGTACATCCGACGCTGTCGAGTATGCTGCACACAGAAGTCACCACGTCAACTACCTGCCGGTCTACTCCAACCTCTACCCATTCCCCAACGCCCATGGTCCCACATAGCGATTGACTTCATCACCGATCTCCCCGTCTCTGATGGCTACACCACCATCCTCACCATCACAGATCGGTTCTCCAAGGCCTGCCGCCTGGTACCCCTGGTCAAGCTACCTACAGCTCTGGAAACCGCAGAGATCCTGTGCAACTGGGTTTTTTTGACTCTACGGCCTTCCGGAGGATATCGTCTCGGATAGGGGACCGCAGGACAACGGGCTCTGTCACAACCACAGGCTCGGCAACTTCCCTCTCAGGCCTCCAGAGGGAACCGTCACCCGAATACTAATTCCTCCACGTACTACATTACCCATAACTCCGTTCCAGTCCTAATCACCCTCACAGCTGTTCCTCATTCACTGGGCTTTTTAACCATGTCTCTCTCTCCACTCTTTGCGAAGTTTTGCATTACTCCTGTGATCATTACCTAGCGTTTACCTTTGATTGTTATCTTCCTGGTTTTTGACCCTGCTCTAATCTACATCCACGACTGTCTGCTTCCTGCCTACTTACCTCTGCCTGGACTCCGACCCTCGTCTGATCGCCGCCTGCCCCGACTCTCTGCCTGGATACTGGATTTCGACCGTCTGCCGCCCGCCTTGATCCTAGCCTGGTGTCATTCCTTGGATTTCCCCTCCCGTCATTCTGCCGTAACCTGCATTATCTATCTCTGCCTGTTTCTCTCTTCTTTTCTAAATAAACACGCTGCACATGGATCCCACAGACTCAATTGATTCATTACAGTATACATTTGAAACTGCTAAAGTGAATGACATGCAATATATTGTGAAGTGGATTCAGAGGAACCTGTGAGAACAATAAAAACTGTATGATTGGACAACATAATTTGAACTTTCAAATTAAACTAAAGGAAAGTGTGAAAAAGTGCACTTGTAAGAATAAAGAACAAGTAGAAATTAGGTGTAACATCGCATCTGACTGCCACCATATAATTATAAAACACATATTCTAAATGACTGGTAACTGTAAACAGCCTGCAGTATGGCTAATAAACTGTATTACATGGCAGAATAATTTTTTTATCCAATTATTACTATTTCACATTTTTCTCTTGCTAGCAGCAGACTGAAACGGATTTCTTGTTTTTTATTGTCATTTGCTTAAATAAATTCATTACATTTTAAATACTATGAAAATAGTTTCAGTTAAGGTTTTTTTTTTTTTTTTGATTTAGTATAGTTAGTTTTGTATCAATTACGATGTGATTTTCGGGTTCAACAGCACATTTCCTCACTTGGGCAACCAATTTGCGGCAGACAGCTTTCCTTGCGCATGAAATCCAACAAATGCCAGCAAACCAATGAGAACGCAGAACAATTATGTTGATGCCTAACAACAGAATGTAGGCGCAAAAGCTGTTGTGGATCTGCTTACCTGAAACCATCCGTAACTGGCAAATTTGAAGAAATTACAGTTGTTTAGCAAAATGATGGACAGTTACATATGCATTACCAACATTTTATTATGTAAGCTTTATGTTACACCTCAAATAATTTGTCAATTTTATTAATTATAGTTATTAATTTCTCAAATGTATTGTCATTAATACTGTTAATATTAATTAGCAAATCCATTAACTCATTCTCTCAAATGGCTGCACCACCCTGGCACACCGTCTCCCTCGGTTACAATCACTTTGGGTGGGAAAATAAAAATCTTGCTCCTCTATAAAATATGGGACTAGGAAGCAGAATGAGACTCTGAAAACAGCATTAAAAAACATCTTGTTTGGCGGTGTGCATGTGTGTTCAGGCCAGGTTAAGTTTGCGCGGGCTGCACCCACGTTAAAAAGATTATATAAAAACTAGCAGTGAAGCCTCAAGAGCTGCTGTGAAGTGGGCACCTGCTCTGCCCACACAGATTTGCTTTCAATAGAGAACCACTTCAATTTCACTGTCAGTGCATCAGTAGATAAAATTATGTTTACAATCAAACTGAATGCAACACTTAAAGAGTTCTTTTGGTAAACAGCAATAGACCTGTATTTGAATCCAATCAGTGGGCTCGAATAATGGCCTGCCAGAAAACTACTAAAGAGAGCTGTTGTGAATTTTCAAATTCTTGTTTATAATTTTTGGAGCCTAAGATTTTTGGACAGTCTGATGTTGCTCAGAAACAGAGAAAAATATGGATGCATTAATACTGATGGCTAAAAAAGGTGGCAGTTGTTGACTTATACTCCTTACATGTCCACAAACATATTAATTATTAGCTTGTTCTGATTTGAACAAACCCATGAGGGCCCGTTCACACTAAGGACAATAACTATAAAAATATCGATAAAGATATAGTTTTAAAGATTGTTACAAATCTATAAGAATAGCAGAGTCCACTCTGCAACTATATTGATAAAGGCGTAGAGAAACAATATTGTTTGAATTATTTTCACAGCCATTGTTTCCAGCTGATGAACGCTAAAAACACTGACAACCAATCAGAATTCATACTGCTTTAAAGAGCTTGAGCATTAAAAGTGACAGGCGACAGAACTGCAGCGCATGGTTATAATAAAGAGAATAATATTGTGCATTGGTGTGGACTCTAATATAGTTATCATTATAGTTATCTTTATAGTTAACATTATTTCTGTGAACGGGCCACTAACACTAAGTATTAAGTTGCATAATTTGTGTAATTCTCTGAGTGCACTCACAAATTCTGCAGCTTGCAGAGGTGTGACATTATTTTTCGGAATGATGCGATACTGCAACAAAATGAGTGGTCATTAATATATGATAACATTTTTAGGTGTTCACAACCTATTCCAATGAGGACTATGACAGGAGGAATGATGATGTGGACCCCATGGCTGCTTCTGCTGAGTATGAGCTGGAGAAACGTGTGGAAAGGCTGGAGCTGTTCCCCGTTGAACTGGAGAAAGGTAATGAAAGGGCCAGTAAGGCCATTTAAGATCTTATCTGGGATTTTAAATACAAATTTACTGATATGTAACATTCCAATTTAAATAAAAAAGCAATGACATATAGATTTGTGTAGGGTGTTCCAAATGCACATATGAGACAGTAATACTTGCACCTTTCTGACTACTCAAAGTGCTTTGCCCCTCGGAGAGAGTAGGGCATAGTGAAGCTCACCTATAAATGTAATTCACCTTTCATAAAGTCATAAAGTCATAAAAGAGTGGTGACATTATGTAGCTGCTTAGATAAAAAAAATCTAGTGAATAGTATGTTGAATTCAAAAGTATTAAAATAACTAATGATTATAGAACTCCGAGCACAAAATGTTTCAATGGAAATTTGTGTTCTTAAAATTTTATGCATAGTGTTGTAGTAATAATAAAATAAAGTTTGATAAAATCAGTAAGACACTCAAAGCCATGCTGTATTGTAAATTATAATCACTTTACTGGACTTTGTGATTAACAACACCCATTTTATTTACAATAGGCTATAGCATATAAAAGTGTGTTATAGAGAAAACGAAAGACTAGGAGAACAAAAGAAGTGTAGCCAAAGAGTAACACTCAACAGAGAGATATCAAAGAGGAAATGAAGGTGCGTTTCACAATACTTCTATTATTCTGAACCATATTGTACAAGTAGTGTGCTTACTCTGAAAAAATAGATCACAATGTAGTCTACTAGTACTCAGATGATGTACTTAAAAAAAGAAGTGAGGACAGTTTTATTCCAAATCTACCCTTAGAAAAAAAAGCATACACTAGATGGTTGAGTACATACAGTAGTGTATAGTGTAAGCATATAGTATACAGTACACAAGCACACTTCAAGCTAAAGTCTTTCACAAAAACAAGTTTGTTAGGTTTGAGATGGTAAATCATCGATATACTGTTTTAAAGACTGTTCTCAAATATGAGTGGAACATGAACTGTGATGAACTACACCTGTGTAAACTTAAGAGGACCTGACTTACATACATAAACTAAAAATGATTGCAAAACAAGTTGCTTAAAAAGTCACACCAAAAATAATTTATTTGCCTGATTTGGTTTGCTATTTTGTTATTGAATGCAATTTTATAGTTTTTTTAAGTGTGACTTAAATGTACAAAAACATTTTCAGGCCATTGTAAGCTATGTTTTAAAGATTGAATCCTCCATTTTGTGTTGACCATTAACAGACAATGAGGGTTTGGGTATCAGTATTATTGGTATGGGTGCTGGAGCTGACATGGGATTGGAGAAGCTCGGCATATTCGTCAAGACCGTCACAGAGGGAGGGGCAGCTCATCGGGATGGCAGGTAGATGTAATGTATATTCCACAGCATCATAGTTATTTCTTGACTTGATTACTGAAACTCATTCCACAATGGTCACATTGCACACTTTCATCTCTTTCAGGATACAGGTGAATGATTTGATAGTGGAGGTAGATGGAACAAGCCTGGTTGGTGTAACTCAAAGTTTTGCTGCCTCTGTCCTGAGAAACACATCTGGCACAGTTCGGTAAGACCAGCTGGATATAGTCCACTACGATAGACATTTCAGCTTCCTGCTGATATAGTTTCATTTAATTTAAGACCCATTTTTTCAGTTTCATACCTTTTATATTTACCATGTCCTCTAGTCTACAGTCATCACTGTATTTGAATGCATTAAACATTGAATTTCACCCATCGCTGTAGGCACAAATATTGAATGAATCATATGCTACCTTAAATTAATGTTGGAATGGTTTGTATTTATGAGTCAAGCACACATGAACACCACCATAATGATGTAATTATCAGTGTGAAATGCTGGAAATTTGGGCGGTTAATAAAAAATCATGGTATTGGGATTGGTAATTGGTATTGGTCATAATTAAGTTTTAACTGTGATCGTTGACTGTATAATTGGTTTGTATTAGTATAGTGTAATTAGCATGATTATCAGAAAACAGATTTACGTGACAAAACTGCATTTCCCATGACTCAAGTCAAGTCAAGTCACCTTCATTTATATAGCGCTTTTAACAATATAGATTGTTTCAAAGCAGATTTACAGTGATAATAGGAAATTACAGTAACATAGATTGTTTTGGCTTTACAGCTGCTCTAGAATAAAGATATTGTCCAGCTAAAGATAGTTTTGATTGACTGATTCACTTCCGTTGCAAAGATCATTAGTTATTAACTTAGGGGGGCGCTAACACGACACTGTTCTAACAGAAAACACTCATCGCGCTCCGCGCTCCGGCCCGCTCATCCGCACAAAACAGTGCCTGGTGGCTCGAGAACGCAAACCCTGAAATAGATTCCAAGGTGAAAGCCTTGAAAAATGTAGAAAAAAGGTTATCTCTGCGCAAACCTCAAAAACGCAGACGGCGTGCACATGCGCATCATGTGTTTAGTCTATAGGTATGCGCGTTTTAATATATATGTGCGCAGGCGTGTAGTCCTTCTTTACAAACCAACCCTCAACAGACTACTTGTCTGGCCTTAAAAATTTATAATAAGCATTATTTATCGCTTCCGCATAGCCACGTGAACCGGAATTATCCCAACAACGTTTTATCTGTACAGAGGTAAAGGGAAGGGAAGGAGGCCTTCACAGGGAAGAGACTAGTTGACACTTCAGGACTGCATTGTCATTGGGTTCAGGCGCAGGTCCTTTATCAGATCCGAATACGGCCTGGATCCAGCGGACTGCGGTAAACCTCAGGATAAACAGAGAGACTAATATTAGCATAGACGCCATCCTTCTTATGATGTAACAAGTACATCAGGATTTATGGGAAGTGTTCCTGGTTCCGGCTGACCTAATTTATGCAGCCTAACATTGAATTATAGAAGTCTATAATGTGTTATGTGTATGCTAGGTCAAAGAGATGTGTTTTTAGTCTAGATTTAAACTGACAGAATGTGTCTGCTTCCCGGTTAGGAAGACTGTTCCAAAGTTTTGGTGATAAATAGGAGAAGGATCTATCGCCAGCAGTTGATTTTCATATTCTACGTATTATCAACTGGCCGGAATTTTGAGATCGCAATAGACGTGAAGGACTATAATGCGTTAAGAGCTCGCTCAAGTATTAGGGAGCTAAACCATTTAGTGCTTTTTTAAGTAATTAGCAATATTTTAAAATTTATACGATGTTTAATAGGGAGCCAATGCAGTGTTGAAAGAACCTGGCTAATATGGTCATTCCTGGTTCTGGTAAGAACTCTAGCTGCTGCGTTTTGGACCAGCTGTAGTTTGTTTATTAAGCGTGCAGGGCAACCACCCATAGTAAAACAATAATCTAGCCTTGATGTCATGAATGCATGCACTAATTGTTCTGCATTTCTCATTGAGAGCATATGATGTAATTTAGATATATTTTTAAGATGGAAAAATGCGGTTTTACAGATACTAGACACGTGACTTTCAAATGAAAGATTGGTATCAAAGAGCACACCCAGGTTCATGTGGCACCTTGAGAATTATAAAATATAATATATAAAGAATATATTAAGCATCACTTACTTAACTTAAGTGTATCCTTTGCTATTCATTTAGTCACATTGGTGCTAAAACAGCTTCATGTGTAAGAAATATTATATTGCCCCATTTATTCTTTCTTCCCTAATCAAAATCACTTGGACAAATCACATCATAATAACATCTTCCGAAATCGTAAGTAGGAACTTCCCAGACAGATTTGAAGGCAGCAATAAATACAAAGTAATTATAGCCTGTACATTTGACTCCATGACAGCTTGATTTAAATAGTATTTAGTCTTTATTTGTATGCATTGTGTGAATTCAGGGCAGGTTGCACACTGTCATGAGACTTGTATAATATTTTACAATTGCCTACAGCTGTATTGTGTGTTTAATGTTTGCTTGGTCTCTCTGTTATGGAAACACTGTACCAAATTCTACCTCAATAACATGGTGAAATTAACAATTTTGATACAATATTTATACAAATTTTTGCTCTTTACAAATTTAAAGAATTTAAAGAATGACGTGGGTTCATTGCAGTCTTAAATGGAATATGTATCTTTCCCTGCTCTTTTCCTTAGTTCATTCAGCATTCAGCCAATGGGGGTCATTGTGACAGTTGTAATTATGATGTGCTACAAAGCTTGTATTTAGAAGAGAAGAATAGTACATTTCATTATGATAGATAAGTGTCAACGGGGGAGGCCAGAACAAGGAGAGGGTTATATTAAACTAGACACTGGGGGGAAGAGACACACACAATGTACGAGCAAAAAAAGGGAGTAAATTAAGGATGGATAAATATAAATGAGGGCAGACAGAGCAGCAAAGAAGGATCTATAAGTGCTTTATCAGAAGTAAACAACAGTAAATCTGGTTGCCATCATACCATCATATCACTATAAATATGGTATTTTCATAATTTGAATGCCCTTAAAATCTTAAAAGTCTTAAGATCTCTTTTAAATGGCACAATTAAAAAATAATATTTAATTAAAATGATTTACAATGTCCGCCAAATCTTGTGCTATACCTAGATGTATTGTCACCTGCCATTCTGCATATCCTTTAAAAAAAAAAAAAAAAACAGTATTATAAATGAGCAGCTGCAGTTTTCAGTGATACATTTCAGTGCAGATTGTCTTTATGTAATGCAAGGCTGTTGAATTACAGACTGTTACTGATTCTGGAGAATGCAAAAGGGCATTTAGACTGTAATCTTAAAGGCACAGCAACAAAAAGCAGCCCTTTTAATTCTAAAGGTTATTACACTGTAAGTGGACCTCAGGAGAAAGTAAAATGATTATGAGTATGAGAATGTATATGATGACCCCTTTAAAAGTAGAAAGACAGTAGAAGTAGAAAGAAAGAGAACACCTTCCTCTCGCAGTCTATACTCAAGCACTAACAGATAAAGATAAAGACTTCAGATTACCACAAGGTGCGTAATAAACACCTCTGTTCCTAGATTTATTATTGGGAGAGAGAAGCCAGGAGAGCAAAGTGAAGTCGCCCAGCTCATCCAGCAGACCCTTGAACAGGAGCGCTGGCAACAGGAGATGATGGAGCAACGATATGGCAACTACATGGGTGATGAGGAAGAGGTCTGTGTACTTGCTTTTATTTGAACAATGTGTGATGTGTGAGCCTAGAATAGTTGTATTAGATTTTTTTTTAACAGTCTGTAATCTGGTACTTGTGCATATCTTTACTACTCATAGTAAAATAAGTGATGATAAATAAAAGGTAAAAGAATACCAGCTGCTGAAGCACTCTTGGACAGTTATGTTTAGTTCAAATACTTTAGGGTTTGTGTGAAATGTTTGACTAATTAAAAACAGTCTTAAACATTATATGTCAGAGTAACAGTATACCAGAGTAATCATTATCTTTATCATCATCAGCCACCCAATCAGATCTTTCCCGGCTGAGGGGCGTCAGACGTCATCCTCTCAGGCCCTATTTACACCCGATAAACACCTGTTGTCTCCGGGCATGTTCCTGTGTAAATTGCGTGAGCTTATTTTGTCCATTGGATCGAAAGATCTGAATAAAACCCCCATACATTTACCTACCGATAGACCCTCCCCCAAAGAAATCAGGACAGAAGTGGTTGGAAGTGGACAAAAGAGACAGATTAAAATACCAGGTGTAAACGGGAATGTGTCTCCCTCATCTACTTGTGATCTGATCAAGGTGTACCAGGTGATACCAGGTGTAAACAGGCCCTCAGTGGAATCCATTGGTATAGAATTCCGTGTGCACTAAACAGCATTGAAACATCTAATGAGTTATAATCCAACATGGAAAACTGCAAAGTGCACTGTATCTGCATGGAATGATTTCGTAAAAGTTTCATCCACATTCATTGACAGTTTTAGCGATACATATCTGCCATGTTGTTCTTAAATTTGCATACAATCAAATTGTTCTGGTATTGAACTTCAGCTGCCATAACACCATATCTGTGAAGAAAGGAAGAGTGTTTTATCATGTTTAGTTAGCAGACTTGAAAGTCTTTATCTTTCTTTTGTTTATCAGAACATTTAAAAAAAAGTTTAAAAACTTGTGACAAAAGGCTGTTCCCTTGTCCTTCCCTTCTAGCCAGGTGATTATGGCACTGATGAAGATGAAGAAGACGAGATGAGCCCCACATATCCTAGTGCCATAGAGGTGTTTGACTTGGCCGAAAATGAGGACATGCTGTCACCGGTGGAAGTTGACCCTGAGAAGCTTGCTCACAAATATAAAGAAGTAAGACACAAATTGAGCTGGACAACAAGGGTTTAAAACATACAGAGAAATTGTATTGACCAGTATCTAATGAAAAATGTACTTGTGTTAAAGTTAAAAAGTCAAGTTTAAAAAAGACGGATGACGTCAAGAGACGGAGGAGATTTTCCCATTAAACTTTGACAAAGTATAAGTGTCACATGTGGCTGTAGTAATAAAACACACAACGAAGAAACACAAACAAAGAATAGTCTTTAATTCAATAATAGAGGAACAGGAGACAACAGGGAGCAACATCCACATAAACTGAAATGAGACCGAACACTAAAAAAAGGAAAATAAGGGTTTATAAACACAGAGAGTATAATCAAGGGAAAAACAGAACAGGTGTTAACTCATTTAGAACCACAGAAACTAATAAGCAAAGGAAACAATGAACACAGGCAAGCCAGAACAGGAAGCAATGAAAACTACACCTAAACAGAACATTTACGTTACAATAAGTTTGTAAAGCAATTTTTTTAAATGGAATGCCATAATTATGTAGGGCTGAACTGAAATGTAACAGAATATTATCCCGAAATTGGTAAATTACTGTACTACTCTGTATGATTAGACCATTTAGACTAATCAGTGTGTTAAATTTTTTTCAAATTGCTTACACACTAAAAGTGGAACTTGAGGCCCACTCAGTGAAACTATTAACTCATGTACTGAATCTTCAGACCAAGTCTGCAAAACTGCAAGCACATTATATGCTTTACACTCAGTTTGAAATTGTAAAACAAACTTTTTGCAAAACTCTAAACACAGTTTTCTACATGCCTCACTCATTTACTGATGACCTACACCCAATGATCATATGTGAAAACACTTGATCACAAATTGATCACATAGAAATCAAAACTCAGTTTTGAGAAAGAAAGAAAGAAATAATTTTTTACCCCCTTGAATTTCTGCTTATAGTGTAAATAATATATATATATATATATATATATATATATATATATATATATATATATATATATATATATATATATATATATATATATATATATATATATGAATATATATATATATATATATATATATATATATATATATATATATATATATGAATATATATATATATATATATATATATAAATAAATAAATAAGTATATATATTTACATATATGTATGTATGTATATGTATGTATCAGTCACTTCAGTGTTGATTCAGTTCAGTTCAATAACTGTAACATTCATCAATTGTGCATACATACAGTGTATTTGTGCACAAACTCCTGTACACTCCACTGCACAATGAACAAGCAAAATACACAAGATAGTATTGTTTTACATTTTTCACACCCATGTGTAGTTTGGCGTGCATGTGGCTAATCATTTTATGTTTGTGTGTAGAGTTACTAAGCAAAAACACAATTTTTGGAAGAGTTAAAATAGTTTTGAATGATGTGTTTGCTTTTGCAAGAGATGTCTGATGTTTTGCATGTTGTGTGCGTTTTTTGTGGTTTTGTGTGTAGATTTTCAAGAAATTGAGCCATAGTTTCAGAAATTGTAAGCAATTTGAAAAAACTGTAAGCTGTAAATTAGTTTTCCATTAAATTGCCAGTTTTGTCATTGCAAAAGAGCAGATTAAGTTACGTTCTTTAATCTGTTTACTACTTTGGCACAGCTGCAGATCAAACACGCTGTGACTCAGGCTGAAATCCAACAGCTCAAGAGGAAGGTATGATAACCCTTTTCATGCTAACTGGTCATCATATGTCTAGTAAAATTCTGTGTTTTCTTAGGACGAAGAGAAAGTTCACCCGAAAATGAAAACTGTCATCATTTACTTGTCCTTCCAAACCTGCCTATAATTTATGGTATTGTTGACATCAAACCTGATACAACATGCCTTGAGGCACCAAGTTTAAATGTGCGAATTTATATATATATATGTTTTAATTAGACTTTAGAGCTTGGTGGAAGGGAAGATTATCAGTGTATTACGGCTTACTTTTCTTGGTTTGTGTTCTACAAAAGTAAGAGAATCATAAAGATCTATATGCTATGAGGGTGAGTAAATGATGGCAGAATTTCCATTTTTATGCCTTTACATTTTTCAAAAGGACACATATGGAAGTTTTTCCTCTGATAAAGAGTTCTGGTTTTCCACATTTGTAAATTTTTGATCTGTTACTATTTGCATGTGTAGTCTAAGAAAGTAATCATCTGTTTGCATTTATGTGTTAAGCTGAATCATGCAGAGCAGGAGAAGCAGCGCTGGCGTGCTGAAAAAGCCCAGATGGAACATAACATGCAGGAGAATCGGGAGCGCATGGAGAAGCTTGAGGGATATTGGATGGAGGCGCAGAGTCTGTGCCAGGCTGTGGATGAGCACCTGAAAGAAACACAGGCTCAATACCAGGCTCTAGAGCGCAAATACAGCAAGGCCAAACGCCTTATAAAAGAGTATCAGCAAAAGTGAGAGAAAACACACAGATACTAATCCACAATCACAATCTTAATAAAGGTCCGGTTTAGTTTTAACCCTGAGTTTTTCTTTAAAGATTTATATAAAGTAAGTTCACATATTCACCTGCTATTTGTTGATTGTAATGTAATGTTAATTTTATGTACAAGGTTAATAAATACATTTAAATATACATTCAGTAAGCATTACATAGCAGCATTCTAGAAGACATGTACTAAACACACAAAAAACCTTTACAATTTGTATAAACAGTAAGAGGGTCCATGATGTGACACTCATTTTTGTTTGGATCAATTTATTTATTCAAAATTACATGAGTTGGTTACACAACTTCTACGGTAACAGCGGGAGGTCTAATGGACCTGTATGGGAGAGTAAGACGACCCCGCCCTACCACAAGTCAAAGGGGCTCACCTTGGGCAAGTGACAGTACCCCTTTTTGCCTCCCAACTATGGGTCAAATTGTAGATGTCAACTCGGCAGCAGGAGCATTGGAACGTTTTCCTGGTTGGTCTACCACAGCTTTCTCGGTGGGCGGATGATCCTTTGTGGGACAACGGTCAGCGAGTATCAGGCCAAGTTAGCAGGCTACTGCGGGGCGATCCTGCGTTGCTCTTGACTGTCGTGCTTGCAGTCCGTCAGATTCAGTGGCGTAGGACCCAGAGGGAGGCATTTGTCCTGGGCAAACATCCGTCTTCTGTACTCTGCCCTGGCACTCGGTGCTATAGCATGCATGGAAAGTCATATACATATTCAACGACTGGCAAATCGGGAGCCCTTGTACTCAAGGGCTGTCGTTGCTCGGCAGGACACGCGTGCAAGGCAGGCGTGGTCAGGTCGACATTCTGCAACTGCCTCCTCTTCTCTGACATTGGCATGCTGGAACATCAGAAGTCTTGGGCCGCACTCCGACCTCAACAGTGCTCCTCAGAAATCAGCCGTCATTAAGGCGAGATAGTTCGCAATCAGAGTGGATATTTCTGCTATAAGTGAGACTTTGCAGTTGGGTAGTGGCTCGGTGCGCGAGAGGAACTACACCATTTTCTGGTGTGGTCATCCAGACGACCATCGTCCGATGCATGGAGTCGGCTTTGCTGTGCTGAGCACCAACTGCTTGCTCTCCACGCCTAATGTCCATGCGAAAGTCACACTCGGCTGGCTTTCTCACTCTCCTCTCTGCCTATGCACCCACTCTTGGCACGACCCCTGAGGACAAGGACGCCTTTTATGCCCACATTAGCGAGGTCATTCGTTCCGTCCCGGCCGGGGAGGATTTAGCTCTGCTTGGGGACTTCAAGGCCAGAGTTGGAGGGGATTGTCACTGCCTGGAGGCCGATCTTGGGTCATTTTGGGATTGGTAGCATCAATGACAACGGCCAACATCTCCTTGAATTGTGCGCTGCTTATGGCCTATGCTTACTGGGTCTCTTCTCATCTGGAACTATCAGATCCAAGGTTACCTGCATCCCCGGTCCAAACACTGGCACCACCTTGATCACATTATTGTCACGAGGCGCCAACTCAACGCTGTGAAGAGGTACAGGAGTATGCACTATGCAGACTGTGACATTGACCACGCCCTTGTCTGCTGCACTCTAAAACTCACCCCAAAGAAGATTCACAGTGCCACTCCAAAGCCCACTCCAAAACTAAACATT
This sequence comes from Gila orcuttii, assembly GCA_026230005.1. Classification (NCBI taxonomy): domain Eukaryota; kingdom Metazoa; phylum Chordata; class Actinopteri; order Cypriniformes; family Leuciscidae; genus Gila; species Gila orcuttii. Next base: position 11,035,388 of record JAPDVR010000017.1, read on the forward strand.
GAGCTGATGCAGAAACATGAATACGTGGCAAGTTTCCGTGCGCGTATGGAGGGCCTTCCCTTCAGAGTTGACGGCACTCCTGAAAACACCTGGGCCGAGCTAAGAGGTTCTATGACGGAGGCTGCATCTGAGGTCTTCAGCCTTTGTAGAAGGAAACAGCCGGATTGGTTCCTTGCAAGCTTTGCTATTCTGCTCCCGGTCCTAGATGACAAGCGTGCTGCCCGTCTCAGTGCTCTCCAAGACAGTAATGACTCCACCATCGCTCACTATCGAAAGGCCAGGAATGACGTCAAGCATCTTACGAGCCTACAAGCAGTACTGGCAGGACCTCAGTGAGAAGGTACTGTAGAACGGTGTGCAAGTACTGGGGACTTAAACGGCATGTACAGCAGCATCAATGAGGCACTGGGTCCTACAGCGAAAAAAACAGCATCTTTGCGAGCCACTGATGGCGCCGTTGTCAACGACCTCCCAGGCCAGCTTGGTAGATGGGTCGAGCATTACAGCTTGCTGTATGGCACTCCTGTGGACGCCGACTTGAACACTGTTTCTGCTGCTGTACCACAACTACCTGTCCTCAACGAGCTGGATATGGAGATCTCAACAATGGAAATAGAGCGCGCGATTGCAGCTCTGAAGAATAACAAGTCACAGGGCAGCAATGGAATTCCAGCGGAGCTGCTGAAGTGTGGCGGGGCAGTGCTGGTCAGGCGGCTTCACTGCCTGATTCGATGCTGTTGGCAGAACAAATGCATCCCTAGCGAACTCAAGAATGCCAACATCGTCACTCTTTATAAAAATAAGGGTGACAGGCAGGACTGCAACAACTACCGAGGCATTTCGCTCCTTAGCCTTCCGGGAAAATGCCTCGCCCGCGTAATCCTTCCAAGGCTGCAGCGCGTTGCTGACCAGGTGCTGCCGGAGAGTCAGTGCGGCTTCCGTGCTGGTCGTTTGACCTTGGACATGATTTTCTCGGTATGCCAGTTTCAGGAAAAGTGTGCAGAACAGCAACGCCCATTGTACATGGTGTCTGTCGATCTGACTAAGGCTTTCAATTATGTGAGTCGCTCTGGTCTCTTCCCGTCCTGCAGCGACTTGGTTGTCTGGCAACTCTTTTAGCAATACTCCAAGGCTTCCATGATGGGATGCGGGCAACCATACTGTTCAACGGTGCCCGCTTAAATGAGTTTGATGTCTGCTGCGGAGTAAAGCAGGGGTGTGTCCTCGCTCCCACCTTGTTTGGCATCTATTTCTCAGCTGTGCTGCGACGGGCATTTCCTGATCCGGTTGGGGTTCTGCTGCACACCAGGTATGATGGCAAATTCTTCAGCTTGGCTCGTCTGAGGGCGAGAACCAGGGTGAAGTGTGTCCTTGTGCGCGAGTTGCTTTACACAGACGACACTGCCTTCGTGGCTCACACTGAACAAGAAATTCAGGAGATGTGCAATTCTTTTGCCGCTGCCTGCACAGAGTTCGGACTTACCATAAGCCTCAAGAAGACAGTGGTGATGGCTCAGAATGTTCCTGCTTCCCCTCACGTCACCATCAATGGCACAGTGCTGTCGGTTGTCGAGAAATTCATCTACCTCGGTTCAACCTTGACAGCAAACAACAGCCTTGATGCTGAACTGAATTCCAGGATCGGTCGTGCCTCAACAACCTTTGGGCGGCTTCAGTCTCGTGTCTGGAACAACAGCCACCTTTCTCTCAAAGTAAAGGTGCGCGTATATGAGTTCTGTGTGCTCTCCGTTCTGCTATATGGAAGCGAAACGTGGCCTACATACCGGCGGCAGGAGCACAAGCTTAAAGCTTTTCACTTCCGTTGCCTACGACAGATCGTTGGCCTGTCATGGCAGGATCGGGTCCCGAACACCACCGTGCTGAAGCTCAATAACAGCAGTGACATGTACACCGCGTTCCGGGCTCCGCTTTAAGGATGTCGTCAAGCGGGACATGAATGTCTTAACATCAACCCTGACCGATGGCATCACCTTGCGGAAGACCGGGCAGCTTGGTGGTCTGCGCTGACAGAGGGTTTAAATCAAAAATTTAAATCAATATACATTAAGTTTTAAGTTCTGACACGGGACTCTGTCCTGCCATGCTTACACCAGCTTTTGCACAGAAAGACGGCATGCTAGACACAGTTCAGATCGGCGCTTGCGCTGCAAAAGGCCTTGATGATGATGACGGTAACAAAAAATTTACGAACGGAAGCAAAAGTTTGTTATTATCTATTTCTTAAAAAAAATCCTATTTGTTAAAGAAAATAAACTTTTACCAAAAATGTTCACATCACATGCATCTAAGATACAAGGAAATCTTTACTTTTCATTATTAAATAAAAATTACAACCTTGCTATAAACTATATGCTATAAACTATATAAAACCAACATGAATACAACGATCAGGTTTCTAAGGACTTATTTCTTGGCAAATTTGTTTTAAATTAGATTTTTCTCTTAGTAATCAGCCCAAGACAATTATATACACCCAAGAGATGTATATGTAAAATTAAACTTTAGGAATCTAATCTATGTCTTTTTCCTTCCATTTATTCATACAGGGAGATTGAGTTACTGAAGAAGAAAACAGCTCAGCAGAAATCTCTAGAGGAAACTGAAGCTTCACATAAGGAGGAAACAGATCAACTTCAAGACAAGGTAGAGTGATCACATTCCTATAATATTTAGTAATGATCAAATCCTTTTGCTTACTAATACATCAATGATACAGTTTATAAATATGGCTATTTAGACAATTCAAATTAAGCAGTCATATGAAATATCTCTTTATACAGGTAATAGATCTTGGGTCACAGGTCAAGGAGTTGAAGTCACTGGATCCATCGTAAAAGTTATTAATTGTTTAAATAACTACTTCAATGTAAATGTACTGGAACTGGGGAAATAGAGAATCTGTACTTTTGTCCATTTAATTATTGTCAGTAAGTTTCATTTCTTCACACCTTTATTTCAGGCGTTTATGGTTTTAGAGATTTTTCTTTATTCATTCTTAGTATTGTGAATAAATGTTTTACCTGCAGTGTTTGCTCTTTAAAATCCTTTGTATTTTCCTTATATTTAACTCTAGATAATGATTCGGCTGTCATCGTTAGTTTTGCCAAAGTTGTTCCTGTAATAATCTAATGTACACAATAAACTCTGTTGTCTTTTTTAAGTTCTGTTAACAACATAAATGTGGCAGAACGGAAGACTGATCTTTCATTAACAAAACACTACAGTGGAATATTTTTCCAGTTTCAGTCCTGAAAATAATGAAACAAAGGCACTGATTGGACCAGAAGCGGTGAAAACAAGGTCTCCTGTTTGAAGACATCTGTTTCTGAAACTCCAGTAATGACCTGCCACTTGCTGCTGTACCTTAAAAGTCTCATTATTACTCTTTTTTTTCCCCTTTTATCCTGATGTCTTTCTACTGTCCTTAGGAGGCACTGTTATATGTGATAAAACAAGTATGATTTGTCTAGATTCTTTAAAAGTATATATTAGTATAAAATGGGAAGCACATCATTCATGAATGGATGGAACCTGAGGAACATAAGACTCAAAATGATAAATGGTCTCTTAAAGAACCAGTCAAGGATGTATTTCAGCTAATATTTTGTGGTCATTAAAAACAACATACTTAGCTTAGCCTTGTATATATATATATATATATATATATATATATATATATATATATATATATATATATATATAGCCAGATTTCAAGGGGTTTCTCTCACTCCAATTGCCTCTATTCTACCTATATCAGTTCACACTATACCTCTTGTGCAAGGTTTTGGTGACTTGAACCTTAAAAACCAACTGCTGCCTTTTTCCTCAGTATTACTCCAGTGTTGTCACTCTCCAGTGTTCATTTAGACCTCCCTTAAACCTTCTTTACAGAGGCATTAAAAAAGGTGTTTACTACTTACTTTTTATCAGTGGAACTGTTCTTTGATTCAGCTATACCAGACACATGTATGATTATGGGACTGGTCTCCACATGTGTATAGTTTTTTTCTTGTTCTTTTTTTATTAATGTGATTTACATATAAATGCAGTTGAAAGAGATTGACCTGTAGAGGCCAGAATAGTTTCATGAAATCTGGATATATAAAAATATAAATAAAAATAAAAATAGGACACTATATCTACATACTACTGCCTGGAGTGAACCTGCCTCATGAATTGTTCAATATAATTTAACCTAATACAGAGCACAGCTAGACTAGCTGTTGGAGAAAGATGTTCTAGATACGACAGTAAATTTCACATCCTATAGGAAGCAAAACATTTTGTTAACGTAATCATGTGAAATGTATGAAGGAACCACAAACTATAAATGATTGTGATAGTAGATTTAGTGTCACCATTAGTCCGGGACTAAATTAAATGATGAGGCATGTAAACAACTTTTTTTTTCAGTGCAATGCTTGTACGAAAAACACTCATGTGGTTTGTTAATGTGCTTTTATGAAATAAACAGTCAACTGTGGATTTGTAACCAAGGTTGCTTTGTTTTCTTTAAGTGGTACAATATGTGCTTATATGCTCAAAATAACTTAATTGCTTGGACATAATGGCAGTCCTAAACTTTTCAACTAACTAAATCTGTCAAGAGAGCAACTACGATTATATAAAGCTTGGATGTAGGCTATATGATGAGAGACTGCTTTGCAGTTCAGACGTGACCATGTGCATTACTGACCTCAAGAGGGAGCGAATTGATACAACTTATTTTTTGTGTTGAAAAAGATGTCAGCCCTCAAATGCGTGATAACCAGAGGCTTCTCTTCCTCTTCAACCCAAACATCTTACATTAACATTGTAAATCTTTGCTCAGTCTTTTAGTGTTTGATATGAATGCCTCAGTACATAGAGAAAATACAGTTTAATTTCATATTTTTAAAACATACTCTGTATTACAGAACTCTTTGTTATATTATGCTCATGGGGAGATGGAGAAAGAAAAAAGTAGGTTAAATTATTTCATTTTATTAATGCATTTGAGGGTTAAATTGTTTCCATGGAGGCAGGACATTTGCATAGCAACAATGTGCAGTCAAGAACTCACGAACATCTTCAAGCTATCTGAAATAGTCACTAACCCCAAAAATAAGTTTTTTGTTTTTTTTGAGAGATTTTGGAGCAATAACACAGATGGTATGTATAAAGCTTGACACTCCTGTAAACTGTAACATAAACTGTAGTCCTGTAATCAAACAGTTTTGTGATTATTATGGCATCTCTAAAAGCATTTGTCAGAAATCAGAAGACCCATGTTTTGGAATTTTGTACTTGGCATCATGTCATTATTTTTTCCCCCAATGATTTCATAATTATTTCATGATCATTCTAATAAACCAGCTATTTAGTGTGGTTAAGGTAACTTTTTTTCTTGGGGTCAGAGGTGGAAGGTTTGTTTTTTCTACTTTGTTTGCACATGTAATGACAATGTTGAGTTTAATATAGACAATAAACACATTGTATTTTATATAGGATACAAGTATGGCTAAAACATGATGGCAACCGGTCACAGCGTACAAATGAGCATCACACTATTTCTCTTTTAGGAGGCACATTTGAAACCACAGCAAAACTAAAATAAAACATAATAGAGGCAAACTAGACTGATGAAAAAATCGTAATAACAGTAAAGCATGGTGAAATGCAGTTATCTGTGCAAGGTTTTTATTACCCCCAATGGAAATAAACTATACTCCGCATGCACCTAAAATAAGCTAAAGGCAAAATATTAACAGAAGCACAACAGATGATCTTATGCATTTTCTGTTGTATGGAGTGACATGACATCTTTAAAAAATACACGTATGCATCTATGGAAACTCTTATGGGTTCTGATTTTTTAAGAATGTAATATTTTCTTCTGTCTATGAATATAATTGGAATAACAAAAACCATAATTTCCCTCAAGTTTCTTGACTAAAATAAAACATCTTTCAACACATAAATGTAACTTTTTTTTTTTTTACTATGATCATAGGAACATATTGTTCAACAATTATACATTTTGTCATTAATAAAATATAGTTTTGACTTTTGCACATTTGATTCAATAACTCTGGGGACCAACTACACCTAGCAATTGTGTGCCCACTTATGTTATACTCAAAAATGCCAAGTTCAGATCCGTCTAAACATTTTTACAAGAACGGTATCTTTTCATTGGCTACATAATTTTGTCTTAAAAGAACTAAAGATGTTCTTAAGCAGGAACAACAAACTTTTCATATGACATCTATAAATTCATCAGTGTCTTAATTTTACTATTTTAGTTAGGAATGCATTTTCTGATGATGCCGGGTGAGATGGTATCTACGAGTAAAGCTTTTTCCACACTGAGTGCAGGGGAAAAGTTTGGTGCCATTATGAAGCTGTTGGTGAGCTTTGAGACTTTGTGGCCTACTAAAGCTTTTTCCACAATCGGGGCACTGGCATGGTCGAACGCCTGAATGCTTCTGTTCATGCCTCCTCAAATCTCCTGATTGCCTGAAGCTTTCGCCGCACTGTGAACACAAGAAAGGTTTTTCACCTGTGTGTGTGCGGAGATGCACATTCAGTTGTCCAGAGTGGACAAAACTCTTTCCGCACTGCTGACATGTGTAAGGTTTTTCTCCCGTGTGGATGCGCTGGTGTTGCTTGAGGCTATTAAACCAGCTGAAGGCCTTTCCGCAATCTGTGCACAGATACACCTTTTCCCCCTGCTTGAAACAGCTGTGATTCTTGAAGCCCTTGATTGTGCTAAAGCTCTTGCAGCACTGGCTGCAGCTGTGAGGCTTTTCAACTGACAAAACGCCCCCTTCTTGGAAACTCAGATATTTTACACTCATTTCTGGGTGGTGACGGCGGATGTGTTTGTAAAGATAGCGCTCATCAGTGAAGGAGAAGGGGCAGTATGTGCAGGGAAAGATGGTGGCATTAACCAGGGCCGAGCTCTGGCGGTGGGCTTTGCGGCGTGAATGGCTCTGCTGATGGCGCTTCAAGCCAGAAGACTGGGTAAAGGACTTGAGGCACAACGTGCAACAGTAGGGCTTCTCCTTGGAGTGGATTGTGCGCTCATGGCGACGAAGGTTACACATACGGTTGAAGTAAAGGTTGCAGTGGGAGCAACAGTAAGATCCGTCTCCCTGCTGAATACACTCATGGGCTTTGAGAATATCAAAATTACTGAAAGCTCTCAGGCATTCACCGCAGACATGCTGGGAAGCTGGCGCTTCCTGTGGTTCTCCTATCTTATCATTGTCTTGTCCAGCACATTGGTGAGTTTTCAATGTCTCCAAATCAGAGAACCTTTGTTCACACTCAGTGCAGATAGGTAAACTCTTCTGCACTTCAACCTCCGCTGCTTGCTTGTTTTTAGGTGGTCGGCCCCGTGGTCGGCCAACAGACACTTTTTTTGGACGACTACTGCCTCTCAGAGGGTTCTTTGCAGACCTCTTCACTCGAGTAGGTGGTTCATAGGTTGGGTCATGCTTGTCAGAATTCATCTCCGTATCACCCTCAGTCCCTGCTGTGAGCGAGCCGCTCTCAACTAATCTGAGGTACTCTCCATGGTGATGCCGTTTGAGATGTTGATTTAAATTGAATTTGGCCACAAAAGAAAAGGAGCACTCAGTGCAAGGATATATGTCAGAAGGTCTGTCGGCATCTTTCTCTTTCTTTTCCTCCCCCTGGTGGGTTTGTTGGTGTCTTTTCAGACCTGTTGCCTGACTAAAACACTTCTTACAATGGCTGCAGCAATAAGGCTTCTCTTTAGAGTGAATAGTGCGCTGGTGTCTCTTCAGATGACAAGATCTCAAAAAGTTCCGGCCACACTCACCACATTTCTTTATTTCATCCGATATCTCAGTAGCACAATTTGCCTGGTCACTCAAACCATTACTGCATGTTTCGGACAAATCAGTGCAGTCTGACTTTTCTGAGTGATGAATGGGTTGTTCATTTAGGGTTGAAATTTGACCCTGACAGCTTTCTGTCATTGGCTGCATATGGGTTGGAGGAGCTGCATCAGAGGCCAGAAGGCACTGGTCTAGGTCTATAACTGTTGAGTGGTCTTCGGACACAAGCGGCTGTGTCTGCATGAAGTGCGCATACTGATCGGGATGTGAGCGCTTCACATGAACACGCAGATAAAAAATAGTTGGGAAGGAATAATGGCAATAAGGACATAGACAGACCTGAGTCGCCTGTTCTTCAGTTGTACCTGAAAAAAGAAATCAAATTACTGGAAAGCCAAAGCCCATGACAGATATCAACACCAAATGCATTACAGTCGCTGTATTTAGACACTTTGTATTTCTACAAAGTAGTATGAAAGCCCTAAAGACTTATATTATCTAAATAACTGAAATGTTTATGGCACAATTACAAAGGTTAACTTCAAATACGCTGGTTACATGGTAAGGCAGTGTTTCCTAAAGAATAGCTCAAACAGCAGAGCATGAGCATCAACAAATTATGTTAGTAAAAATGTCACAACAAATCAAAATGACTGTGCGTGGCATTCTTTTAATTGTAAAGCAACTACTCGTCCAGATATTCTTGTCCAGAATATTGTTTCCTTTGTATAATGAGCTAATTTATAAATTATATATATGAGCAATTTCACATTTGCAAAATTTCACAAATTAACTGCACATTTATGTAACATTCTTTAGAGCGTGCCACAGAAAAAAGTTACAGAATAAAGAAAAAAAAACCTGTAACACACTTTAGAATACTGTTCCGTCATTAATGAATAACTACATGGGAACAAATGAGTAATGCACTATTAACATTTTAGAAACTAATATTAACTAACAAGAAACTCTGATTAAAGAATTAGTAAGTAAAAGCGCTCAGCTGAATTTGGTAGTTCACTATTAGGTAATTAGTAACTACTATTTTTTCATACCTCACTGAGAACTGGTTCACAATTAACATAATGCATAATTCATAATATAAGATAACGGTAACCCACTAGTAATGGCTCAAGTGTTGCTACATACTTCTAAAGAAACTACTAATAATTTGGATCAGTATTCTAAAGTGAAAAGCTTGATAACTACCTAATAAATGACTTAAGTCATTGTAAGCTTTTGAGATTTTTTGTAAGGCTTTGTATAATAATCACTCGGGTGTTACTACATCCTTCTAAAGGAACTACTAATTATTTGGATCAGTATCAGTAAAGTGAAGATCGTGGGAACATGGTACTAAAGTGTTACCAAATCCATCGGAAGGAATTACTATTCAAAATCTTACAAAAATCTCAAAAGCTTACAATGACTTCAGTAATTACTCTAGAGTTATCATGCTTTTCACTTTAGAATAATGATCCAAATAATTAGTAGTTCCTTCTAAAGGATGTAGTAAGACTTGAGTCATAACTAGTAGGTTACCATTAACTTATATTATAAATTATGCATTATTCATGTTAGTTATGAACCTGTATAGTAGTTCTTAGTAATTCTCCGGAAGGTATGAAAAAAATAGTAGTTACTAATTAGCTAATAATGAACTACCACATTCAAATGAGCGCTATTACTGACTAATTTCTTAATTAGTTTCTTGTTAGTTAATAGAGCGTTACTCATTTGTTCCTGTGTAGTTATTCATTAATGATGGAACAGTATTCTAAAGAGTTACCAAAAAACCTGCTAGTTGATAATATGGCACAAAGTTTCCACACAGGAGATGTAGTTACCTATAAAAATGCATTTCTTATTCCAGATCTTATCCCAGAGGGTGCCAAGTCCTTGAGCATATTCCTCAGCATACCAAACTCTAAATTCCTGCCCAGGGCTAATAGGGCGACAACAACGGAACAGAATACGTCCATTTTGCTGGAATGCAACAAGATTCTGTTCCGTCTCACTCATTGAACACACCACAAACCTAAAGCGAAGACACAAGATTGAGACAACTACAAAATAAATGCATACACTACAATACACAACAAAAGAGCATAGAAGTACCTACTTCATCCAGTTAGAGTGAGTGTCCCTCTCTGCATCTATGTAACTATATTGATTATTGCCCCTGTAAATCTGGAGAGAAAAAGGCATTACTATATGTTTAGCCCAATACTTATATTGAAATTACAATTGTAACTCTAACAATTAACAAAACATTAAGGTTGACACTCACTACCCAAGAGTAGGCACTATCCAATGCCTTTTCCTCACAGGTCACCTCTCCATCCAAAGGTCCAAAATGCATCCCCAATGGCACAGTCTGGCCTTGGTTGAAAACCCCAAGCCCTGCATTAGAGATGCTAGATCGACCTATAACCAAGCCTTGTGGCAGTGTTAGCAGAGCCCTCTGAGCAATGCCCATAGCTGTTGGTGAGTCACATGTAAATAATGGTGGCCCATGAACTTCACATTGGTCTATGAAGTGCTGATGACACATCTCACAGTCTGCCCAAAACCGAAGAGTACAAGAAGGAGAGGGTATTGGAGACACACAGAGAGAGAGAGTAAAAGGTACACATTAAAAAGAACAAATAAATAAATAATGTTTTGAAAAAAAATCTGCCAATTTAAGTTTGTAATTTATTTACTTACAGAAATGTTGGTCATTAAACATGTTACCCTCCTGTTCCCCCATCATCACAACAGAAGAATAATTAGTAACAGACCCTTGTATCTCTAAATTCTGCTCATCACTTGGTGGCAAATCTGTCAGGAACCAGTTGAAAAACAGTATTTTATTATAACATGTATGTTACAGTGGTAACATTACTGAGTAAAAAATACCTTCCCTTGAAGAAAGGTTATGGTGTTATATTTTTTGTTTTTGTTAAAAAACAAACAAACTAAGATGTCAAGTTTGAATAAAACAACAGCAGAATCTGACATGGCTAAATTGAACATACATTCTTTAAGCAAAGGCTGTCGTGACACAATCTGGTGACCTTGTTTTAACTGTTTAAACAGGCGTTTAATTATGGCATACATTTCTGAAACGCATTAACCATTCATAGTATGAACCAGACATGTAGATTAAGCTAAAGTTTTCAGAGAAATTAAAAAGAGAGATACATTTTTATGTGTATATGTCGATTCGAGCAGTCTAAAGCTAGCATGGAAAATGTATAGTTAGCTAACGACTTCACTTTAGAATACAACACTCACCCGGACTGTCCGACATTGTTTCACTAAACGCAGTAAGTTGCACTTTTTACTCCTTAACACCGTACGCACACTCGGACACTCAGGTTATGCAATCCTGTTGTACCTTCAAGCTTACTAGCTGGATAGCGAACAAGAGACCAGACCAACTCAACGCTTCCCAAAACAGGAAGTTGTAATACGTCGGCGTCTGTCTGTGACGCCATCACGGTGCGTGCAGTCTATGGGTGCACGTAGACTGCAACCATAGACAGTAAAGACCATAGATATACATATTAAAGGCTAGTTCCGCACTACTGGCCAATGTAGGTCGACGTCCGCACCTGGCGGCCATCTTGTCACAGTCAGCTCGCTCACTCGTAACATTCTGTTTTAATGGTGCATGTACTTTTTAAGTAACCATAACTTGCTCAATTCTCTACCGATTTTCAAACGGTTTGGTTTGTTATAAACGTCAGAGATGTAGTTATGACACTGCACACTTATGAATAATTATAACTATGGACTTCCATATGAAAATAACACTGAACAGAACAGATAGGTGCAATGAATATACACACGCACAAGGTTATGTTAAATCTACGGTCTTTACAGTCTATGGTTGCAGTCCACGCGCACCCATAGACTGCACGCATCGTTATGGCGTCACATTTTATTTTTGGGGGGAAATAAAATAAATCAATACTTTTATTCATCAAGGAGGAATTAAATTGATCAAAAGTGACAGTAAAGACATGTATAATGTTACAAAAGATTCTATTTCAAATAAATGCTGTTGTTTTTAACATTTTAATTATCAAAGAATCCTAAAAAAAAGGTACACAACTGTTTTCAACATTGATAATAATCATAAATGTTTCTTGAGCATCAAATCATCATATTAGAATGATTTCTGAAGGATCATGTGACACTGAAGACTGGAGTAATGATGCTGAAAATTCAGCTTTGATCATAGGAATAAATTATATTTTAAAATATATTAAAATCAAAAAACCGTTATTTTAAATTGTAATAATATTTCACAATATTACTGTTTTTTTGTTGTATTTTTAATGAAATAAATACAGCATTGGTGAGCATAAGTGACTTCTTTTAAAAACATTAAAAATCGTACCGATCCCAAACTTTTGAATGGCAGTGTACATAAAGAAATGCTGCACTCACAGCTTCTTGTTATTAGCCAGCTAATAACTACAACCACATCCACAAAGATTGTAATTTAGACAAAAGATTGGTTGTCATAAAATCGTTATTGGTGTCAGTAAAACGTAGGCTACTACGGTGGCCGAGAGAGCTCAAGGTGCTGCAACCTAAAGAAGACGCATGCAAATAGAAAAAAACGTATGCAAATAGAAAAAAACACCAGCAAATTAAGAAACCATCTTCATCAGTTTCACAGCACACATGTACTTAAGGATGGCTGGCGCGAAACAGACGTTCCGAAGCTTTACGAGATCCCGAAGCAAAGATGATTCGAAACACTGATCCGAAGCGTGATTCAAAACACCCACGTCACGTGACAACGGCTAAATGAAGCGTCTAAGTGTTTCATCAGGTGGAGTGCTCCGCCGAATCAGGGTTTCATTGATTGGTCGGTTCGGGAACAAATCACACAATCACACAGTATAAAAGTTTTGTCAACGCATTTTCATATCGTGGGTTTTTGTGAGTGAGAGGAGTTTGGTTTTGAGATAGCGGATTTTTGGTGATATAGTGACATTTATAGTGCGATTTGTTTAGTTATATTTAGGATTTAAGTTACATTTACACATTGACTTAGAGACACACAGAGTACATATAGTGACACATTAATAGATGCATTGATAGAAATATATATATATATATATATATATATATATATATATATATATATATATATATATATAGATTAATAGATAGATACATATATTACAGATACATATAGATTATTAGATAGGCTACATATAAGATATATAGATAGATAGATAGATAGATAGATAGATAGATAGATAGATAGATAGATAGATAGATAGATAGATAGATAGAAATGGAGGCTCCACAGAAGAGATGCCGTACATCTGTGGTGTGGGAGCATTTCCATTTGGAAACCCCAAATAAAGTGAGATGTGTGTATTGTGATCGGCAGCTAGCCTACTGCAACAATACATCATCCATGATGCGCCATTTGAGGAGCATTCATCCTGCCATTCTGCAGGGTGCAGAGGATGGTAGTGTTCCCCCTGTACCAAGGCCTGCTACTGACACTGCTGGGCCATCTAAGCAAGGTATGCATTGTTTTATGATTTGTTACTAATTGCCATTTTCTTTTAATTCAGAACCACAAATGTCAACATCAGGCCCATCATCATCAACACCAGTTGAAACACAAGACAGTTTATGGGAACATTTTGACAATCGTATCCGTGAGACCCAGATGATACACAATCCTACAGCTGATGCCACAGTGGAAGTGAAAAAATACCTCAGCGATGCGTTTTTGCCCAGAACTCATGATCCTCTAACTTACTGGAAAGAGAGAGCAGTAGCCTAATCTTTCCTCATTTGTATGTCCTAGCTAAAAAATATCTTTGTATGCCAGCAACAAGTGTCCCTTGTGAGAGAATTTTTTCAAAGGCTGGAGAAATTATCTGTAAAAAAAGAAGTAGGCTGAGTCCTTCAACAGCAGAGAAATTAATATTTTTTAATAAAAATCTATAAGAGAGGGAGACATTGTGGCTTGATTTATTTTTATTAATATTCATTTTTCATGACCAAAATCACATTATGCAATGTGAAGAGACTACAGGTTACAAGCTTCATATATTACAAAAATACAATAATAAAAAAAAAAAAAAAACACATTTTTTTATTAGCTCTTTGTAAAGGTTGTTTCAGATCAACACCTGCAAGTGACCACTAGGTGTCACCGTGGAGACGGGTTTCGGATTGATTCGAAGCCTCGAAACAAAATGGCACATTTGCTTCGACTGTTTCATTGCTTCACGAAGCCTCGATCTGCCCCATTACTACATGTACTCCAAATACTCACAATACAACCAAATACAGAAACGCGCTGCAAGTAACTCAGACCACAACGGAAATGTTTCCGGGGGAACCAAATAAGTGACGAACCCGGCTGGGACGTGCTTATAGCAAAGAACTGACAAGAAGTGAAAGCCTTTTTTAAAAATTTATAAATAAACTATAATATTAAAATAACATTGTAATATATTGTATATAGAAATAATATTATATTGTCATATTATACTTTTTTATAGTTCTTCTACTCTTTGCCTACAGCTCAAAATTCTACTTTTATTTTATTCATTTTAACTTTTTTTTCCGCAAAACATACAGAGATTATTTTTTTATGACAACTTGTATACAATATACAATGTATTAACAATATGTTCAACGTCATCAGAAATGAGAAAAGAACAATGAGCTGAAAACTAAAATAAATAAAAAAGATAGAGAAGAAGAACATGAAGGAAAGATATTAATCTTTACATCAGTTACACCAGAGCCATTCTCTCTATGGCTCTGAGTAACACTATACAAATTGTTTCATGTTATGTTTAAATTTTCATAAAGAAAAGTTTCAGAAGAAGGTGTAGGTAATGTAGGGTCCAATGTTTTAAAGTTGAGACACTGACACACAGATATTTAACGGATATATAAAACGCATAATTTAACAGTTTTTTTTGTAAAGTAAAAATAAATTTATTTGCAACCGTTATGTTAACAGCATTATGTTTCTGTCCTCAGAACAGCTATTCAGCTGATGGACAACGTGCTGCGTTGTCATGGGAACATCCCAGGTTAAAATAATTACTTGGAAGTTGTCTTTCACTGCTCCCTTCATCAAGTGCGTTCTAAACGGCTACATAAATGGCACACTAGTGCCATGCTCACTCCAAAGTCCCACTTGAAGAGCTCTGCCGTCTGCCCTTCGAAGGGAGTAGGGCATAAGGATGCTCACGTGCAATAAGCACGTCCCAGCCGGGTTCGTCACTTATTTGGTTCCCCCGGAAACATTTCCGTTGTGGTCTGTATTTAGTGATGGGGCAGATCGAGGCTTCGTGAAGCAATGAAACAGTCGAAGCAAATGTGCCATTTTGTTTCGAGGCTTCGAATCAATCCGAAACCCGTCTCCACGGTGACACCTAGTGGTCACTTGCAGGTGTTGATCTGAAACAACCTTTACAAAGAGCTAATAAAAAAATGTTTTTTTTTTTTTTTTATTATTGTATTTTTGTAATATATGAAGCTTGTAACCTGTAGTCTCTTCACATTGCATAATGTGATTTTGGTCATGAAAAATGAATATTAATAAAAATAAATCAAGCCACAATGTCTCCCTCTCTTATAGATTTTTATTGAAAAATATTAATTTCTCTGCTGTTGAAGGACTCAGCCTACTTCTTTTTTTACAGATAATTTCTCCAGCCTTTGAAAAAATTCTCTCACAAGGGACACTTGTTGCTGGCATACAAAGATATTTTTTAGCTAGGACATACAAATGAGGAAAGATTAGGCTACTGCTCTCTCTTTCCAGTAAGTTAGAGGATCATGAGTTCTGGGCAAAAACGCATCGCTGAGGTATTTTTTCACTTCCACTGTGGCATCAGCTGTAGGATTGTGTATCATCTGGGTCTCACGGATACGATTGTCAAAATGTTCCCATAAACTGTCTTGTATTTCAACTGGTGTTGATGATGATGGGCCTGATGTTGACATTTGTGGTTCTGAATTAAAAGAAAACGGCAATTAGTAACAAATCATAAAACAATGCATACCTTGCTTAGATGGCCCAGCAGTGTCAGTAGCAGGCCTTGGTACAGGGGGAACACTACCATCCTCTGCACCCTGCAGAATGGCAGGATAAATGCTCCTCAAATGGCGCATCATGGATGATGTATTGTTGCAGTAGGCTAGCTGCCGATCACAATACACACATCTCACTTTATTTGGGGTTTCCAAATGGAAATGCTCCCACACCACAGATGTACGGCATCTCTTCTGTGGAGCCTCCATTCTATCTATCTATCTATCTATCTATCTATCTATCTATCTATCTATCTATCTTATATGTAGCCTATCTAATAATCTATATGTATCTGTAATATATGTATCTATCTATTAATCTATATATATATATATATATATATATATATATATATATATATATATATATATATATATATATATATTTCTATCAATGCATCTATTAATGTGTCACTATATGTACTCTGTGTGTCTCTAAGTCAATGTGTAAATGTAACTTAAATCCTAAATATAACTAAACAAATCGCACTATAAATGTCACTATATCACCAAAAATCCGCTATCTCAAAACCAAACTCCTCTCACTCACAAAAACCCACGATATGAAAATGCGTTGACAAAACTTTTATACTGTGTGATTGTGTGATTTGTTCCCGAACCGACCAATCAATGAAACCCTGATTCGGCGGAGCACTCCACCTGATGAAACACTTAGACGCTTCATTTAGCCGTTGTCACGTGACGTGGGTGTTTTGAATCACGCTTCGGATCAGTGTTTCGAATCATCTTTGCTTCGGGATCTCGTAAAGCTTCGGAACGTCTGTTTCGCGCCAGCCATCCTTATCTGTATTCCTTGCAGCGCGTTTCTATATTTGGTTGTGTTGTGAAGTTTTGCAGCGCGTTTCTGTATTTGGTTGTGTTGTGAGCTTTTGCAACGCGTTTCTGTATTTTGTTGTGTTGTGAGTATTTGGAGCACACGTGTGTTGTGAAACGGATGAAGATGTTTTCTTAATTTGCAGGTGTTTTTTTATTTGCATGCGTTTTTTTCTATTTGCATGTTTTTTTTTCTATTTGCATGCTTCTTCTTTAGGTTGCAGCACGTTGAGCTCTGTCGGCCACCGTAGGCTACCTATATAATTTAACAGCTCGATTGTGGGATCAGCCTTGATAACTTGCGCAAGTAGCCGTGATACACAACTATGCTGCACGATTAAGTCATTTTTCGAAAAGAAAAGCTGCAATTTCAACATGTTCATGCATCAGAATTATAGCCACGTTAATAACGTTTGTAAGAAATCAAACCGTTTGTAAATCCGTCAAGATTTCAGCGAGATAAGAGTATTTGTGTTCGTGCAGATCACAGATCTTACATCAGGTACCACAGAGCCCGCCAGAAAGCTTGCCTGTGACAAGATGGCCGCCGGTGATGACGATAGAGACTCCGCCGTAAGACATCTAGGCACTTTCCGTCCCAATTGAGCTAGCGCAATCTTTTTTCTTTCTTTTACGACTAGCCGCCTTCTTATCCCTGCGCACTCTCCCTACCTCCTTCCAATAACTTTTCCTCCTCTCATCACTGCTGTAAGCTCGCGCTCGGCATCCCACCAGCACGGAAGGTCTTTACGTGTTAGCCTACTGTCTTTTCTCGTGGCAAAGTATTTTTGGTTAAATTCAATACATTTTGTCATATGTATTAACTCATTATTTCATCTGACTCCATAAATGAAAAAGGTTTTAATGATATCTGTGCATCATTAAGTGTGAGCGAATGTTTTACTATTCATTTTAAACTCTTGAATGAAAATAATGTCAAAGTCAATTAGAATAATCAAATGTAATTATTGATTATGTCAGGTAAATGTATCATGCTAATTTCATAATCAGTTCAAATATAATCAATACAATAACATCAAATGCTCTGGAATAAAGAGAAAAGATGCAAAACCGACATTAGGAAATACATGAATGCTGAGATTCTTGGCCGCGTTAACATTCAGGGGCTGATCTGAGATACAGAAAGGCCCCGAAGCCCTTGCTACATTTCATTATATACCAGAAACGTCTTTCACATGGGAACATGTGCTAAACAATGGATATTTGCATGCGGAGGTAACACCTTTTGGTGGTAGGAGACCATTTGTCTAGACCACATTCCTTTGTATGTCAGTTATCTCTAAACTCTTAAAAACCGGCACTCGGTGCCGCTCAAAACGCTAGAGCTGATTTGCTCGTGGTTGTGTGTGTGTAGTACAACCTATGGTTCACTTCAGGTCACATACGTACGGCCAATATCATCACATGATTACAGATGGAAAGCAGCTTGATATTGGAATGCCGAAAGTAGACGTATGGTGTCAATTTCATACTTTTACCCAGCCAGTAGGCCTATATCAAAGGTTACATACTCTAGTCTAGCCTCAATATACATATCTCGGTACGTACTGTAGCTACCTCGGTTTTGAAGTCACGGTTCCGTACGGTTTCAATACAGCAGGGTGAAGAAAACTAAACATAAAATTGCTTCTTTTTTGGATTAAACTGATAAAAAATTATTACATTTAAACATTTTTTTTTACCTGTGTTTAAATAAAGATAATAGAGCCCAAATTATTAAATTCAGTTGCTATTTATTTCAATGCAATTATAATAAAAATGTTCTTACCTTCATCCTTCCCTCGCACTTTGTAACACATCTGTTCCTCGCGAGTCAAAATGCCCTAAAATGCCCTGTGTCACCCTAAAATCATACCTAATTTTGTTTGTCAAGAAATCTTACTTTTTTAAATTGATCATATTTTTTCTGTTTTTAATGCATTTTTTTTGAAGATTTTTTATTATTTTTTATTTTATTTACCTTTAAATAAGATCTGATAAATAAATAATAAATAAATAGTAATTTAAGCACAGCAAAAGCTATATGGTTAGCAGCGTACCAATATGATTTGTGTAAAGATTATTTTTTATGTGTTATTACTTGCCAAACGTGTTGTATGACCAGTGGGAGACCATTGATGTGTAAATTGAATTTGGTGACAGTACAGTGTGTAACATTGAAGTTAATAACTATTTTTATAGTTTACATCCAACGTTTTTGGGCTATATTGCACTTTGCAGATGGTCCCTTCTGACTTGTCTCAGTCGCCTGCACTTAGAGATCATATTAAAGCTCGTTTGAGAAAAATTGGGTTGTATAGCTTATTGTCTTCTATGTTACTATAAATAGGTGTAATTTGTGTTTTAACAACGTTTAGCTCACGAGTTATTGATCCGGGAAGTTCGAATCTGTGAATTGCCAACTTTACTGAACTCCTTAATTGGGCACAATGCAGCGCCAAGCGTTACGTGAGTGTTATTTGTTAGTTTCAGTCCGACGCAGATATCATTTTCACGTCCTGCACCACATTGTTTAAATAGCAAATGCACTTGCGTCCATCTGTGCGCCCATGGCAGTAGCAGTATTAACATTAAGTGACATGGCATCTGTCGCACAGAAGTATTTATTTCTCCATTAGAGGAAGTAATTGCATTCCTCCTGAGATTAGTATTAAAGGACAAAAGGTACAGGATGTTCAGCAGGTTAAATATTTAGGTGTGAATATTAATAGTGGTCTGACCTTCAAAAAACATATTACAAAATTTTCTAAAACAGTACAGTATAATCTGGCTCATTTCAGATTTATAAGAAATCAAATGAATACAGATGCAGCAAAGCTGTACATGCATGCAGAAAAAATTGTAAAGAAAAATTGGCGAAAATGGCCCACGGAAGGTCAGCACCCAATGATTTCTCTTTTTCTTAAAAAAAAATGGCCAGAAAATGTCCCACGAAAGGAGCCAATTCGGGGTATCGTGGCCGAGGGGTCTAAGGCGCTAGACTTAGGCTCCAGTCTCTTGACAGCTACCTCTTGATTTTGAATTTAACTGCGACACATCTGGCTGCCATTTTGGAGTATGGCCCAAAGGCTTTGGTTAGGTAATTCAGTTGTGTTTGATTAGAGATGGAATTGCATTCTGCGGGGAGGGGGGCCTCCAAGAGAGTAACTGCGTCCCACCTGTACTTCGTAGGCCTTTCCACTCTTCCAAACTCAGCCGCTTTTACTTTCCTTGGCCGAACTTGGTGGGCTTCAGAACCTGACGATGAAGGTCCACACCCAACGATTTCTCTATTTCTGAAATATAATGGCCAGAAAATGGCCCACGAAAGGAGCAAAACTGCACAGTTCATCTCCAACCCTAATCAAACACACATGAAGCAACCAATTAAGGTCCTAAGGATCACTTAAAATTAAAGGCAGGTGTGTTTGATTAGGGGTGCCCAATCCTGCTCCTGCCGATCGACTGTCCTGCACATTTCATCTCCAACCCTAATCAAACACACCTGCCTTTAATTTCAAGTGATCCTTAGGACCTTGATTGGTTGCTTCTGGTGTGTTTGATTAGGGTTGGAGATGAACTGTGCAGGACAGTCGATCGGCAGGAGCAGGATTGGGCACCCCTGATCTATAATAATGGAGTTTGCAAATTTGACTCATTGAGAGTTTTTGGTGAACTGACAGCTAACTCCTTATTTTGAGTTTAATTGCGACACGGCTGGCTGCCATTTTGGAGTATGGCCCAAAGGCTTTGATTAGGTAATTCAGGTGTGTTTGATTAGAGATGGAATTGCAATCTATGTTTAACTATGGAGCAGTGAGACACTAAAAGAAAAAAATTGGCGAAAATGGCCCACAGAAGGTGTTCTCACAAGGTAGCGTGGCCGAGCGGTCTAAAGCCTGGTTCACACGGCAGGATAATTAGGCAGATTTTAGCCCCGATTTACCCCTTCCGACAATCTTAAGGATGCTCCGATTATCGTAAAATAATCTGATCAGATATTCCTGCCGTGTGTGGTGTGTTAAGAGTGCTCTCGTCTGCTCGGAAGGACGTCGGGACCGCTCCGATCTCAAATCGGGGATATCCAACATGTTGGATTATTTTGGCCAGATTTCTCCTCGTGTGTGGTTTCCCCCGGGTACAAACGAGCACGCAGCCTGTGGACTGTGGCGTGTAGCCAATCAGAAAGCGAGGTGACGAGGCGCAGAGGAAGCACCGGGAAACAAAATCAAAACAGCCGGCGGCATGGCGCACCAGAAAGTCCGGTGGACGTCAGAGATGGATTCGGTTAAAAACAAACTACAAACTATCGCCACTGCATCCTCTTCGTCCGCCATGATTGGTTACTCTGAAGTCACGTTTGATCTCGAGGGATTTTGCGAGATTCTCCGTCTGACCTGGGAATGCTCGAGAGTCAAATCGGTTCGTGTGTGATGTGTTGATTTTGCCGTGTGGCTGCGCACTACACATGGTACGACCAAAACTGTTGGACCCGTGATCAGTGCCGCCACTCCTGCAGAGCTAACCGAATCGCCAAAAGCTCCCGATTACCAACGTCATAATTGTGCTCAGCTGGCGAAAGACGATGGTAAAAGGCGGCGCACAGATGAACCTTGTCATCAAGAGAAGAACGTTGCGACAAAATAGCCCCTACCCCTATGTTGGAGGCATCGACCTCGACTATAAATTGTCACTCAGGATCCGGGGTGACTAAAATGGGCGCGGAGGCTAACAACCTCTTGAGTCGATCGAATGCATCTTGCGTCACCTCTGACCAAACGAATCGAGACTTGGTCGAGGTGAGGGCAGACAGAGGGGCGGCAACCTGTCTAAAATTATGAATGAATCGTCTGTAAAAGTTAGCGAATCCTAAAAACCGCTGGAGACCAACTCGAGACTCTGGAATGGGGCAATCGAGAACCGCCCGCACCTTCTCGGGATCCATGCTGATACCCTCAGCAGAGACCACCGAACCAAGTAACCTGACCGATCGAGAATGAAATTCACATTTTTCTGACTTGACGATAAGGCGGTTTTCGAGTAATAGTTGTAAGACTCGCGAATGTGTTGGACGTGTACTTCGAGAGAGGGTAAGAAAATGAGGATGTCGTCCAGATAAATGAACACAAAGACATTTAACATGTCTCGCAAGACATCGTTGACCAACGCCTGGAATACTGTTGACCAGCCCGAAAGGAAGAACGCGGCATTCAAAGTGACCGATAGGGGTCTTCCACTCGTCCCCCAGCTTAATACGAATGAGATGGTATGCATTGCGTAAGTCCAACTTTGTGAAGACCTTTGCGCCCTGCAAGATTTCGAAAGCCGACGACATAAGGGGCAAGGGGTAGCGATTCTTGACAGTTATGTCATTCAACCCTCGATAATCGATGCAGGGAGGCAACAAGCCATCCTTCTTCACAAAGAAGAACCCCGCACCGGCAGGGAAGGAGGACGGGACAATAATCCCAGCGTCAAGAGATTCGGAGAGGTATTCCTCTAAAAGCAGTAAGGAAACGGCCCGGGAATGGCTGAAAACCGCTCGCAAATCGTGGTACTCCTCCAGTACTCCAGAAAGATCTCCAGGCTCCTCCTGAAACACAGAAACAGAAGAGACCACAGGAATCGCAAAGACTAAACAATAAGCATGACACGAAAGACTCCAAGACAACATGGTACTCTTGACCCAGTCAATATGAGGGTTATGTTGGATTAGCCAGGGATGTCCTAACACAATGGGGGTATAGGGAGACTGAAAAATGAGAAAAGAAATAGTCTCTTGGTGGTTCCCTGAGATAGTGAGACTCACCGGACTGGTGACATGGTGAATCTTAGACAATATACTACCATCCAGGGCAAAGACGGTGGTGCTATTGTTCAAGTCCACCAGTGGGATGTTATGTTCCCGAGCCCATCTCTCATCAATGAAATTCCCGTCAGCCCCCGAATCGATTAGTGTGGAACATGAAACGGTAGAACCAGCCCAACGAAGAACCACGGACAGGATGGTGCGGGACTTGGATGGTGAGGACGTCACAGTAGCGCTCGCCAGTACTCCTCTATCTACTGGCGAGCTGCTCGAACACGTCGCTGTTGCTCAAAGCACTTGTCAAGACGAATCGCCAGCTCTATCAGTTGGTCGAGCTGGACAGGTGAACCGCGAGCATAAATCTCCTCCTTCAAATCCACATTCAAACCCTCCAGGAAACGAGCGACCAAGGCAGGCTCATTCCACTCGCATGTGGTGGATAGGGTGCGAAATTCAATGGTGAAATCGGCTACTGTTCTTCTCCCCTGTTGAATCGTGGTCAGAAAATGTGAAGCCTCGCGTCCAAAAACCGACTGGTCGAAGACCTTAATCATCTCCTCCTTAAAGAGATCAAAACGACTGCAGTAGGGTGTCCCTGCTTCCCAAGCGGAGGTTCCCCACTCACGCGCATGCCCAGTCAGTAACAAAATCACATAGGCGATACGGGCGCGATCACTCGCATAAGCCTGAGGTTGCAGGGAAAACGCCACCTCACGCTGAGTCAAAAAAGCTCGACACTCAGTTTGCTCACCGGCATAGCATGGGGGATTGTTCACAAGAGGTTCTGGAGGAGAAGGACGACTCTGAACTGCTGGTGACTGTTGGTGCACATGAAGAAGGCGAGCAGATAGATCATTAACCTGTGCAACCAAACTCTCCACCGCATTTCTGGCAGCAGATAATTCCTCCTTGTGTCGACCCAGCATAGCTCCTGGAATCTCTACCCCAGAGAAAAACGATTCCTCCTTCGCTGGATCCATCTTGGTTGGATTATTCTGTCAGAGTGCAACAAAGGGATCCAAATGCAAAGGTAACTCAATTCAAAGTCTTTAATGTTCAACAACAAAGGCGGTCTGTAGTAGATAACACAGAACTGGAACTCAAAAGAAGCTCTCCAGGAAGACAGCTAAACAGAGGAAACTTGTCAGGAGAGAAAACGTGGAGCAGAAGCTCTTGACCTGTTGGAACTCGTCCTTGTAGAAAGAAGCTCGAGCAGAGTAAGCTTAGTCGAGGCTCACCACAGCAGATGAATGGATACAGGAAACACAAAGACGAACACTGCTACACAAGACTAGACATGGAGAGAATATGCAGACAAGATAGTTAGTAGACTGTCCTCACTCAATGGCTGGCTGTCTAAGTGGTGTCCGCAAAATAATATAGAATTCATAGACAATTGGAAAAGTTTTTGGGGCAGACCTGACCTGTTGAAAAGAGATGGTATTCATCCCTCCTGGGATGGTGCTGCTCTTCTCTCTAGTAATATGGCACATAGTCTTAGAGCTCAAACATGACAATCTGGGGCTCAGGTCAGGAAGCAGACAAACTGGCTAAACCGACAGTCTGCTAGCTGTCTCACGTCACTGAGGTCAGATAAATCCCATCACATAGAGACTCTTTCACCTAGATATCATCATATAGAGACTGTGTCTGTTCCCCGAATTATACAAAAAAACTTCCAAACCCATCTAAGGGTAAAAATCTAATTGAAGCTCGGGTTGCTGAATATTCGATCCCTTACTTCAAAAGCAGTTATTGTTAATGATATTATTACAGACTATAACCTAGATGTGCTGTGTTTGACAGAAACCTGGTTAAAACTAATACAATTACATTACTTTAAATAAGTCCACCCCCCAAGATTACGGTTATAAACATGAACCTCGTATGAAAGGCAAAAGGGGAGGTGTTGCTGTAATTTTTAGTAATATTTTCAGAATTACTAAGAAGTCTAGTTTCAAATATAATTATTTTGAAGTGTTGGTGCTTAATGTAACAATATCTAGTGTAAATGATAAATCACATTTGAGATTTGTGCTGGTTACTGCATACAGGCCAACAGGGCACCATACAGACTTTATCAAAGAATTTGCTGACTTTCTATCAGAGTTAGTACTGCTTGCAGATAAGGTCCTAATTGTTGGTGTTAAAACTAATTGTTTTAATATACATGTAGATAACGAAAAAGATGCATTGGGATTGGCATTTAAAGACATTCTTAACTCAATTGGAGTTAGACAACACGTGTCAGGACTTACTCATTGAAGTAATCATACTCTAGATCTATTATTATCACATGGAATCAATGGTGATGACGTTGAAATTCTGCAGCAGAGCGATGACATCTCAGATCATTGTCTAGTCTTGTGTAAACTACATTTAGCCAAGGCTGCAAAGCCGACTCCGTGTTACAAATATGTTAGATCTATCACTTCTGCCACTAAAGATTGCTATATAAATAATCTTCATGATCAGTTTCATCATCTCAGCATCCCAGATAGCTTAGAAGAACTCGATATTGTGACAGAAACTTTTAACTCTCTCTTTTCCAGCACTTTAGACACAGTTGCTCATTTTCACTTAAAGATTAAAGAAAATAGACCTACGTCATGGTACAACGAGCACACTCAGGCCCTTAAGAGAGCAGCCAGAAAAATGGAGCGCAACTAGAAGAAAACAAAACTAGAGGTATTTCGCATTTATGGAAAGAGAGCACGATTGCATACAGAGAGGCCCTAAAAATGGCTAGATCTGCTTATTTTTCAACCCTAATAGAACAAAATAAACAAAACCCTAGGTATTTATTTGAAACAGTGGCTAAACTAACGAAAAATAAAGCTTCAAGCCAAGACGTTTCCAAGCAACACAGCAGTAATGACTTTATGAACTTCTTTACTTACAAGATTGATAATATCAGGGAGAAAATTATAACTATGCAACCGTCTACTACAGTATCGCATCAGAGAGTGCATTGTAGTCTCCCTGACGAAAAATTTGATTAATTCATTGCTATAGGAGAGGGTGAATTTTATAAACTCGTAAAATCATCTAAATCGACAACATATGTTAGACCCTATATCGACTAAACAACTGAAAGAGATGCTTCTAGAGGTCATAGATCCTCTTCTTAATATCATAAATTAATCTTTGTCCTTAGGATACATACCAAAAACTTTTAAGCTGTCTATGATTAAACCGCTTGTTAAAAAACCCGAAACTTGATCCTACAGAATTAGTCAATTACAGGCCGATCTCGAATCTGTCAAAGATACTAGAAAAGGCAGTATCTTCACAACTATGTTCCTTTTTTAGAAAGAAATGGTATCTGCGAGGATTTTCAATCAGGATTTAGACCATATCATAGTACTGAGACAGTGGTTGTTTCTCTCTATAAGTGTTACTCGATCTTAGTGCTGCATTTGACACAATCGACCAGAACATTCTTTTAAATAGACTCAAAAAATTATGTTGGCATTAGTGGAATTGCACTAGCATGGTTTAAATCATACTTATCTGACTGTTATCAGTTTGTAGCAGTAAATGAAGAGATGTCTTATCGGTCAAACGTTCAGTATTATGTACCACAAGGCTCAGTACTAGGACCGTTCACTCTGTACATGCTACCCTTAGGAGATATCATTAGGAAGCATGGCATTAGTTTTCACTGTTATGCTGATGATACTCAGCTCTATATTTCTTCGCGACCTGACGAAACTTACCAATCCACAAAATTAACGGAATGCATAGCTGATATAAAAAACTGGATGACTAGTAATTTCCTACTACTTAATTCTGAAAAAACAGATTCTAATTATTGGACAAAAAATGTCCTCACGTAATAACCTAGAATACTGTCTAACACTTGATGGCTGCTCTGTCAAGTCTTCGTCGTCGGTTAAGAAACTGGGTGTGCTTTTTGATACCAATCTTTCATTTGAAAGTCACGTGTCTAGTATCTGTAAAACCACATTTTTTTCAAAAATATATCTAAATCACGTCATATGCTCTCAATTAAAAATGCAGAACAATTATTTCATGCGTTCATGACATCAAGGCTAGATTATTGTAATGCTCTACTGGGTGGTTGCCCTGCACGTTTAATAAATAAACTACAGCTGGTCCAAAATGCAGCCGCTAGTTCTTACCAGAACCAGCAAGTATGACCATATTAGCCCGGTTCTGTCAACACTGCATTGGCTCCCTATTAAACATTGTATAAATTTTAAAATATTGCTGATTACTTACAAAGCAATAAATGGTGTAGCTCCCCAGTACTTGAGCGAGCTCTTAACGCATTATAGTCCTTCACATCTATTGCGATCTCAAAATTCTGACCAGTTGATAATACCTAGAATATCAAAATCGACTGCTGGCGGTAGATCCTTTTCCTATTTAGCACCAAAAACTTTGGAACAATCTTCCTAACATTGTTCGGGAAGCAGACACAGTGTCAGTTCAAATCTAGACTAAAAAAACACATCTCTTTGGCTTAGCATACACACATTATAGACTTCTATAATTCAATGTTAGGCTGCATAGTTTTGATCAGCCGTAACCGGGAACACTTCCCATAAATCCTGATGTACTTGGTACATCATAAGAAGAATGGCATCTACGCTAATATCAGTCTCTCTGTTTATCCCGAGGTTTACCGCAGTCTGCCCGATCCAGGCCATATCCAGATCTGATAAAGGACCACACCAGCGAAACCGATCGGGTGAGCGGCACACGCTTATGACGTCATTGTTGGCTCCACGCTGGCGCACTACACGCGGAGTCTGGTGAAACCATAGTTGTTGTTTGTAGGGTGACTGACAAATAAGAAAGATAGTGTCAGACATATATGTTATTGTGTTATCAATTTGTTTGTTATGTTTATTATGTTTAAATGAGGATTTGTTTAAAACTATATCTATTGCATATAGTTAAAGTATAATGGAAGATTGATGATTTAATTACCAAAGCAATGGTATGTCCGTAGAGGGGGCGGAGTCTGGCCTATAAAAGAGGAGGCCAGACTCAAATTTAGGGCTTAACGAAGAGAGTCGGAAGTGAGCGTGCAACTGTGGTGCCGTGAGCGATTGATCGAAGCGAGTATATTGAAAATACCCTTTGTGTATATTTTATTTATAAATTTGGTTCATCTTTATTTTCCAGTTTGTCACTTTCTATTTTGGGGTTTTGACATTGTATATGTCTTCACCCCAGCACTCGTGGAGTTTTTTTTGTAGCCTATATATCTTCAGTGCTTACAATAAATGACACCTTGCACAACAGTGCTATTGTGGGTAGAGCCATCATATATTTTCCTCACAGACGGACCCTCACGCTACCCAAAACAGATCTTCGGGGTCGGTCTGTAACAAGATCCTTTAAGGCACAAAGAATTTCAATGGATTTAACTGTGGAGAAGCCAGATATTAAAAGAAAAGTTTTTATGAATGAATGGCTTGTTCTAACTGTTGCTCTGTCTTTGTCAACAACACACGCTTTTGCACCACCTGCTGATGAGGTAGACTAACAGCAGATGGAGAGTATGCTCAGTAATCTGTTTTTCCTGCAGTTCCTGGATGTCAGTGTTGAATTTACTGTCGAATTTGAACCACTGAATTTGTGGAAGCGAAGTTGCAAAGCGAAATAAAATGAACTGAAAATTGCTTGTTGAATATTATAGGTTGTATTTTTAAACAGTTAGAATAGTTTGGAAGTGAAATAGGAAAGGTGAATATGGATTATTTAATTTTTAATAACGAAAATGTGTTTGAAATGTTTTGAATTGAAATATTCACTGCTTAAATATTCAACCATGTTGAATTTCAGCCCATAAAAATGCAAGCCCTAAAAATACAATACTTTAAAATGCAAGCATGGTTAATGCAATGCCTATTTTCTTCAAGTAATGAAATTCAACAGGCTATTTTGTTTCAAAAACATTTGGCATTATTTTACTTCCATAGAATCTCCTCAACCATCACTAATGTGCAGCATCCACCTGGGTGATGCAACGACAGCCATTTTGCGCCAGAACGTCCACCACACACTAGCTTATTGGTGGAGAGGAGACAGAGTGGTGAAGCCAATGAGTATATATGGGGATGATTAGGAGGCCATGATGGACAGAGACCACTGGACAAATTTGGCCAGGATGCCAGGGTTACACCCCTACTCTTTCAAAGGAAGGATTTTTAATTACCACAAAGAGTCAGGACCTTAACGTTTCTTCCGAAGGACGGTGCTTTTTGACAGTATAGTATCCCCATCAATATACGGAGGAGTTAGGACCCACACAGACCACAGGGTGAGCACCCCCTCCTGAGGCCTGTTTCAGAAAGGAGGTTAAGTGAAAACTCTGAGTATGTTAACCCTGAAATGAGGGAAACTCTGGGTTTCTGTTTCAGAATGGGAGGTAGCCTATGTCAAACCCGAGAAAGCAGAGTAATGGTGCGTTCACACCAAACGCGAATAGAACGTCTGGCGTGAGTTATTTCAATGTTAAGTCAATGTAAAGACGCTTTTACGCGCATCTGGGTCCTGTGGTGCGAATGAGGCGTTTAGCGTGGCGCGGTAGACCCAAATTCGCCTCATTCGCGCGTCTGTTTGTGCGAATGACACAAATTGAGTGTCTGGCGCGATATGCGCGTTACGCGTGAATGATTTTATTTGGTGCATTCACGCGTTTGACGGGAATTCGCATCTGACGCCCAATAATCTGAACTTTGGCGTCTGTTCGCGCCACGTCAACCAATCAGGAGCCTGCTTGCTGCTGTCACGTGGTGAGGAAATATTTTATCACATAAAAACTTGATTTCAATATATGAGACATATTAATTTTGTATTGAATGCTATTTATTCCCTATCTAATCTAGATTATATGAAACATTATTATTCTAATGTAAAGACAACCAACATACTTTAGTGCAAGAACATAGTTCAGTGTTGTGAGAGAAAAAGAAATCACAGGACAGGTTAATCACTTTTGTAGGCTGGCTCCATTTATCATCAAAACAACAAAAAAAAAGACAGATTAGGTGGGTGAGGGCTAGGGTGATCCTCGTTCCGATGCGGGACAACAGGTCATCAAACTGGGCGCGGGACAGGCGGAAGTACCGCTGAAAGCGGCTGTCATCCAGTCGCAGCTCCTGGAGCAAATGGTGAAACTCGCCAAACTGGGTACGTCGGAGGGTTTGGTGGACCTAAGTACGGCGACGATGACCCCTACACCGCTGTTCTGCTCTCCATAGCAAATACAGAGCTCTCGATGAATGCTCGATCAACATCAGCCATCTTGCAAACAGACAACCGCCTAGCACTTGCCCCTCCCACAAGATGCGCATTTCGCCTCAGACGCGCGTCAATTTCGCTTGCGTCCAACTAGACGCGATAGACGCGAATTTGACGCCCTATTAGCGTTTGGTGTGAACGCAGCATAAGTCAAGCCTGTTTCTGAAAGAGAGGTATCTTATACTCAGAGTCAGTTAATTTACTCTGTGAACCTAACCTGGTCGGGAGCAGGTTTTCTTCTATAACCCAGAGTTATTCTTATGTAGTAAATGCATCTTGATTTAAGAATTTTTAGATATTTTGACTGGAAACAACAAGACAAAAAGGCTAAGTAAGAAAAGCATTTTTTTTTTGCAGTATACAGTAGGCTACATTCATTCATTGCGCATTTTTCTATATAACATCAGAGATGCAGATGTATTCCCATCATCGCACCTTCCAAAAATGAACCAGATAACTGAATGGGAGGATGCCAGATGGAAGGGTAGATATATGCCGTAACCACCACAGCTGTTAAATACACAAATTATTCACAATTTATTTGGTCATCTTTATTTCCTTCGAATACAAAAGCAACAGTAATTCTTTTTCCTGTTGGATTTTAATATTCTTCCAGTTTTGTGTATCTCCTCTTCATCTATCAGTGGTGGTGCAGGTCAAGCCTCTGTTGGCAGAGTAGAAGTCAAATATTAATTTCATTAGCCTAATTACAAAATGTAACAGGTTGAACAGAACGGAACATTTAATTATGTGAAAAGAGCATTATACAACATGGAAACATGTGCTGCACATTGAAATAGACACTGAATTATATTTATTTAATATGTCAAATGTCTGTAAAGTCCTACAGCCATGAACCTTTTATGCTTAACGATTTAACTGATTGAATAATGGTTTTATTGTTCATTTTTAGTTGCTGAGCCTGTCACATTCTTTTCCCTTCTTTCTTCTTTTTTTGCCTGTTGGATACCATGAAAAGGAGTATTAGTTCAATAACTTACCTTTCTGTCAGTTTTCACCTGATAATATAGTATGCAGACGTATTTTTGTCGGGTGCTGTTGCCATGGTGAATCATAATTTCGGAGCTCCATTGATCATGGCTTTTCATAGTCATGGTGCACGCGCTTAAAGGTACAATACCTAAGATTGTATGCCGCTAGAGGGCGCTACATTCAAAACAACAACAACGGCTTTGCTTGATGACGACGTAAAGGAGCGCGGAATGATGGGAACTGTTGTTTTCAACTCCACTGTGGATAAATCAGTCAGACGGGAATCGAAAATTAATTTTCATGGATGAGGTAAAGTTCGATTTCTATAAATGTTGCGTTTAATGACATGCTTGTTTTTCATTAAACTGAAATAACCGCAAGAAAAGTAAGGTTTAATAGTAAATTAGTTATCACAGATGTTACTGTATTTGTTGAATTGTGATAACGCTGCGCATGAAAGTATTTAACCACAGCTACAGTTTGACAAAATTACAGCCAACAGTTCACATTCCGAGAATTATTCGCGGTGAATATGACCTTACGATTTTTCACATCATATGCATAGACAACAAGACATTCTAACTATAATACTAATTGTTTTGAATCCTTTACTAACATGAAAATTGAATACAGAACAGGTGTTACTCACCTGTCAATTAAAACATGCAAGATCGGCGTCTCTTTCTAGTTCGAGTTTTTCACGAAGTTCTCTCCATTTAGGAAATGCCACACCGATGTTGATCCTGCTTTTATTTCTCTTCTTGTCCCAAATTCTTCTTGGGTCGTTTGGTTGACCCGTTCGTTGACGTTTGCGTTTATGAGACTTGTCTTTGTCGACAGAACCAGCTGCAATCGCTAAAGAATAATTGTGTTCCATTCCATAACAAATGCGCGAAACAAGCTGACGTTTGTTGCTTGATAGACGCTAACACACAACTACAACGTCCGCATTTGTCCAGGACTCCACGCAGTACGAGCGGAAACCGAGGGTAACGCGGATATGACGCGATTGACTGGCGACTCCCAGCTCACCCCTGCTCACACGCCCCGTTTCCTTGGTTAAAATCTCAATTTTCTCGCGATTTAAACATTGTTTGAAACATTTGGAATATTGTAAGTTATCACCTTAACTAAATATATAACACTGGCCTTGTGATTTTGGGATATTTTAATGCAAAAATCTTATTTGTATTGTACCTTTAACTCAGATTCAACCTACTCAGAGTAGATTAAACTAACTCAATTCAGCTATTCTGAAAGCGAAAACTCAGAGTTTCCCATCTCAGGGTAAATCAACTCAGAGTTCAAGTTTTAACTTAGAGTTGGTTGAACCTCCTTGTTGGAACAGGCCCCTGGCCTCACTAACACCTCTTCCAGCAGAAACCTTGTTTTCCTAGGTCTCCTATCCAGGTACTAACCAGGCTCATCCCTGCTTAGCTTCAGTGGGCAACCAATCTTGGGCTACAGGGTGATATGGCTGCTGGCTGACAACAGCACAGTTATTTTGTCAATAATAGCACAGTAAACAATAAATAAATAGCCTACATAAAACTGTAATACACTATGTACACACATTGTTATGAAAGAGTAGGAGAGAAATTTTCCCTCCACGACCCAAACATCTTATGATGTTTATATATTTATTTTATCAATGTTTTTTTATTATTTTTTATTTTATCATTCTCACTATTATTATCATCATTATTATTATTTGCAATTAGTGTAGCAGTTGCTTTTGGCCTACTCTCTTGGGGCTTTTAGAGACTAAGGCACAGTTTTCTGCAAAGTTCTTTGAAACAACATGAATTATTATAAGTGCTATACAAATAATAATGACTTGACATGTCTTATATTTACTTCTAAGTGATTTGTTATATTAATGAGATTAAGGACTGTTTTTTAAATACGTTATATGTAAATTTGTTCATGGCCAAGAGAGGGAGCCCCAAGCTTGATTTTAGTATGTGAAATTATGCTTATGTGCAGACTGGAGAATGTGACTGACTTCACATTTACAGTTTTTTTTCTTTTTTTTTTTTTCTTTTTCTTTTTTTTTTTCTTTTTCTTTTTAAAGGCCCTTCGAAGTTATGTTGCTATTAAGTAACAGGAAAATGTAACAATTAAATAATAAAGCATAGTGAATAAAAAAAGGGAGTGGTCAGTTCATGTCATGGCAGTTGTGAGCAGAAACAGGAGTTTTATCCAGACTGACAGCTATATTAACAGAAGGGTCCTGACCGCCGGAACATGTCAAGATCCATCTATGAACCTGTAATGCATGCTATTTTAAACTAGTGGATGAATACAGTGTTCTGTGGGGACTCATGAGGGTTAGCATTCTGAAGGCAAATTTTAAAGTGAACATTGGTTCACTTTACAATCAAGCAATAAAAATGATGGATAAAAAGCCAATCTGTTACCATCACTGTCATATACTCAAGAAATATAATGTATTAAGCTTTGAAAGCTTCAGTAGGTTAATGTGTGATTTCTTAAATTCATTTTTAAGTGTACCTATAATAGCACCTTGAGCCACTTAGCAAATTTATTCAAATACAGAACAGCAAAAGAGTTACCAGAAGCACCACAAATCATAACTGTACAACACCATACTGTAGGACAAGCTTTGCACAGGCAGCCTTTTCTTTTAAGAGCTGTAAGCTCCGGAATTCGTTACCATCTGACATTAAGATCACATCTGACTTAAAAAAGTTCACTTCCTGGCTTAAGTTGTGGCTAAAGACAAACCAAAACGGTAGCCATTTCTTAAATATTGTAATTTTTCTGTTGGTGGGAGTGAGTGAGTGGATGTTTGAAGAAATGTGATTGTATTGTACTTGTTTGTATCTGTTTTATAATGAACTTAGAAAAGCCCAACCAGGGACAGGAGTTTAAAATTAGCATTAGCTATAAACTCTATGTAGTTGTAGGATTTGTATTGTAACTATGTTTCGTGCATTGTCCCTGTTAAATAAATAAACAAATAAATAAATAAAATATAACTGTACTTTCTTTTACCAGCCAAGATGTTGAGAATAATCTAAAATAGAAGAAAAACATGCAACAAAGTTTCAAACATTTAGTGTGTAACTTAGTGTATTTTTGAAAACAATCAAAACTATGTATGCTATATCTACAAATATATCTATGCAAAGAAACTTTTACAAAATGTCCATGTGTGAAGTCATTTCCATCACAACATGCCCCTTATTACATGTTAATATAATAATCTAAATCACTGTATGCCATTTTTTTCTCATCCCTTATCACCTAAGCACTTTTACAACATGCATTAAGCATCTCAGTAACCTTTAGGAACCTGAGCTCCACCCTGTCACTTCTTTGTTTGCCTTTCTGAAACTATCATGGGAAAGTGTTCACCTTATGCTGAAAGGGCAACCGGATCAAATAGTCTTTACTTCCTGTGTACACTCCAGAAGATTGTTTGTACAATGGAAGTATGGCTGTAGATGTGATCAATTAGATATGATAGATGTGAGAGGTTTGGGTGATAATAATTTTTAAAACAAAGTAAATTAAAGGCAATATTTTAAAGTCTTTTAATAGTACTGTTTACTAGTTAATTTTAAAAGGATTTAGTGTCTTTTTGAACACCAGGAACAACATTTGAGGGGGATCATATACTGCTTTACAAACATGTAACCATCACATTCTATGCATTATTATAATTTCTACCAGCAATGGTCATGCTTTATTTATCATTAGCATACATACATTTGCATGACATTGCTTATATAATGTGAATAAAGCAGGATGCAGAAAATAGATTCACTAAGATTTACTGATAACATCTGCTTGTCAGTCTGTCAGTCAACTGTCAGATCCATCATTCAACAAAGCAAAAACTGATTTTAAAATTTAACCCTCTACTGCATGCATTTTGATGGCACATGATAAAAATTATTCCACATAATTTCTTGTCTCATTTGGGAACATTTTATTGATTTATTGATAATTCCCCCACCCCAAAATATTTTTTCGGTGAAGAATCATAGAGAAAATTATCATTATACAATGCTATACAAAAATCAATTTTTTTCCCCAAAAATGTCAAGAAATCAGTAAAAGTAAAAAGTAAAAAAAAAAAAAAAAACTTGGAACACATCGATATATTTGATTTGATACAGACATCGGTTTGTATCATGTAGCGTATCATGTCTTTGTGTATAATCATCCCCATGTACACTATATTGCCAAAAGTATTGGGACACCCCTCCAAATGATTGAATTCAGGCGTTCCAATCACTTCCATGGCCACAGTTGTATAAAATCAAGCACCTAGGCATGAAGACTGCTTCTACAAACATTTGTGAAAGAATGGGTCGCTCTCAGGAGGTCAGTGAATTCAAGCGTGGTACCGTGATAGGTTGCCACCTGTGCAATAAGTCCATTCGTGACATTTCTTTACTACTAAATATTCCACGACTAACTTTTTATTGGTATTATAACAAAGTGGAAGCAATTGGGTATAACAGCAACTCAGCCACGAAGTAGTAGGCCATGTAAAATCACAGAATGGGGTCAGCGCATGCTGAGGCACACAGTGCACAGATTTTGCCAACTTTCTGCAGAGTCAATAGCTACAGACCTCCAAACTTCGTGTGGCCTTCAGATTAGCTCAAGAACAGTGCGTAGAGAGCCTCATGGAATGGGTTTCCATGACCGAGCAGCTGCATTTGAGTCTTACATTACCAAGTGCAATGCAAAGCGTGGGATGCAGTGGTGTAAAGTGTGGGATACAGTGGGGTAAAGTGTGGGATGCAGTGGTGTAAAGCGTGGGATGCAGTGGTGTAAAGCGTGGGATACAGAGGTGTTAAGCACGCCGCCACTAGACTCTAAAGCAGTGGAG
Organism: Gila orcuttii; assembly: GCA_026230005.1. Classification (NCBI taxonomy): domain Eukaryota; kingdom Metazoa; phylum Chordata; class Actinopteri; order Cypriniformes; family Leuciscidae; genus Gila; species Gila orcuttii. The sequence continues at coordinate 11,071,125 of JAPDVR010000017.1, forward strand.
ACGTGTTCTCTGGAGTGACGAATCATGCTTCTCTGTCTGGCAATCCTGGGTTTGGTGGTTGCCAGGAGAACGGTAATTGCCTGACTGCATTGTGCCAAGTGTAAAGTTTGGTGTGGGGTTGTTTTTCAGGGGTTGGGCTTGGCCCCTTAGTTCCAGTGAAAGGAACTCCTAATGCTTCAGCATACCAAGACATTTTGGACAATTTCATGCTCCCAACTTTGAAGGAACAGTTTGTAGATGGCCCCTTCCTGTTTTAACATGACTGCACACTAGTCCTGACCTCAACCCGATAGAACACCTTTGGGATGAATTAGAGCAGAGACTGCGAGCCATCTATCACTCTGTTTCCTCTCCACCAATAAACTGGTGTGTGGTGGGCGTTCTGGCGCAATATGGCTGCCGTCGCATCATCCAGGTGGATGCTGCACATTGGTGTCACTTAGTTGACTTTGGGTGTTCCTGTGTACCCAGGAACCCTGCATCTTCCCTTCTTGTAACACATTATTTGCCATAGTGAGGTATTGTCCAAGACATCCATGAAAAGTACCCCTTATCGCACAACGTTGCCCTGAGGCAACAAAAAGAAAAACTGAATTTGTGAACATGCAAAATAAAAAAACTTAATAATAAAACCTGCCAAAAGGCTTCTCTACACCTTCATACACACACACATAATTTTTTATGTACAGTTCATGTCATTTTAAATAAGATTACTAAAGCAAATAATCTTGCCTTCTTCTCACACCATGTGCTCCTGTGACCATGTGTCAGAAAAGGATGTCCCACCTTCAAATGGTGCATGATAGTGACTCTCAAACCTTATTGGACTGTTCTTTGATACTTTTTCAAACATTTTAATTGGTTTCAATCATTTAAAGAAAAATGTACTGAACACAGGGCTTACGAAAACTTAGGCAACGCTGTGCTGTAGAGGGTTACATTTTATTGTAAGGGTTTTGTTCTTGTATTTTATGGGTTCAATGGAAAAATGTAACTGCCATTTGTTTTAATTATGAAATAGCCTCACTTTAAATCAGTGCCAAACTGGGTTGGTAACTAATTTTAATTCTGTAATCTGTCATATTTCAGAGTGAAAAGAATTTAGGGAAGGACTAAGGGACTTAGGGAATGTTACATTTCCTAGCATTTTAAATTATAATCCAAACACCAAAAATAACCTGATATTGTACTGTTAAGTCCTCACCCTAGACTAGGGTTGGGGGAGGAATAACCAATTTAAATATATAAATAAATAAAAAATGCCAAAGACTTGACTTCTTTCTTTATCTCCTGACACTCACTCAACAGTTCCAAACAAAAGTAAGATATTTATTTACAATTATTTATTTTCAGATGCCCCAACACCTGTGAATAGATGAGTCAAACTCCTGCAAGGACATGCAGCAATGCACCAATGCTAAATTTTCTATATATACTAATCATTTGTTAACAACATGTATTCATTACTGCAATTCTCATTGAATATGAGAATTGAACTGAGCTGGACGATGACATCACTGTTTTCTCCAGAGCAGGGATATATATATATATATATATATATATATATATATATATATATATATATAAAATCCAACTTGGTGTCAATACAGGAAGATCAATTAGTAAAGCTAATAGGACTAGATGTTTCAATCCCTTTAGTAGAAAACTCTTGACAGTAGTAGTCGGTGTGGAGTGGGGAAAAAGGAGGATAAGGTATGTCATTGGAGTCATCAGGTGGGCACCCTGCTTCATCGACGTTTCGTTGATTGAAGCCCACAACGTCTCCATAAGGCTCAACAGTGTACCCAGCGTCCCAGGTACTGCCCCCTCCATGCCATACCCTCCATATCCCTAATGGGCTCTGCATGGCAAGGGCGTCCTTCTCCCTGAGTCGGGCCTAAGCCTGACCGCATACCATCTGTCTCTACCTAGCTGCCCAGTTGGAGTCCTTACGCTTGATCCAGAGCCAGTTACTGCTTTTCTCGGCAGCACTTGACATGGACTTGATGGCCTGTTGGAGACAGCGACCCTTCACCCCTATCTTTCTCAGCAAACTGGTGGTAGATGTAGCAACAAATCCCCTGCATCCTACCTCTACTGGGAAGATAATATTGTTAATAATATTGTTGAATATTAAGTGTCCCCAACTAAGCAAGCCAAAAGCCAAAGGCGACAAAGACAACAGTGGCAAGGAACCAAAACTCCATTAGGTGACAGAATGGAGAAAAAAAAAAAAAACTTGGGAGAAACCAGGCTCAGTCGGGGGGCCAGTTCTCATCTGGACAATGAACAGCATGGGCCAGTTGTTCAAAGGTAAGCTGATCGGATTTTAGTTATCAGATTGGATCAAATCTTGAAAATGGGTTGTTCAAAAGGGAAAGAAGGAATCTGAAATCAGATTAGATCAGGGAATCCAATCCTAGTTTTAATCTGGATCAAACCTTCAGTTTGTGTTGTTCAAAACTTGTCAGTGGGATTTGGATAACTTTGATCCAAAAAAACAGGATTATCCTGATCCCAACAGGGGGTAGGATTTCAAGGTGGATTTCAGGAAGAAAATGTAGTAAAACTTTGAAATTGGTCAAATAATACATTTGTATCATTTAGTGTATATATACTTTTATTTATATTTTGCACTTGACTTGTGTAACCGTTGTAACAGTGATAAAGTAGACATAGGCTAACAATTAAGCTATTCAGTATAGTAAAGTAAATATAAAATAAAAAATATCTTGTCCCCATGAAATAATCCCCCAAACAGATTTCAATAACAAACAAAAATAATATATTCATTTTTCGGTCATTCATCACCGTATATTAATTTCAAAGAAACAATCATCAGAGATGAGCCTGTCAAAAATAATGTCTAACAATTGCATCCCTTACTACTGTATACGTCCAGTCAGTCCCTGATTCTGACAGACCACCAGAGGTTGGTCTGGTTCTTCAAAAGGCTCAGGTGCATCATAAACATCATCACAGAGAGGGACATTGCGCCTGGTAGCGATGTTGTGCAGGACGATACACGCAAGTATTATGTTGCAGGCTTCCTGTGGTTCCACTCGCAAGTAGTTAAGGCATGCAAAGCATCTCTTCAGAACTCCATTTAAACGCTCAATTGCACATCTTGTTTTGCAATGAGCAGTGTTGAAGCGTGCCTGCACAGGTGTGGTTGCTGCAAGAAAAGGAGTCATCAGCCATGGTAGGAGTGGATAGGCACTGTCTCCTAATATTATGCCATCCGGTCGGTTGGTTTGGAGCTCTCTGTATAAAGCACTCTCTCTCTCAGGATGCGTGCATCATGAACAGACCCAGGCCACTTCACGACACAGTTTGTGATGATGAGGTCAGCATCGCCCACAAGTTGGATGTTGATGCTGCGCCTGCCCTTTCGGTTGATGTACTCCCAATCCCTCTCATGAGGTGCTTGGATATGCACATGAGTGCAGTCAATAACCCCAATAGTATTGGGCATGTTCCCCAAAAGAAAAAACTTGTGCTTGGTCTGGGCAATCTGGACATCCTTTGGAAGTGAAATAAACTGATTGACCAGGCTGGCCAATGCAATTGACCCAGCTTTCACTACATCACTCACAGTTGATTTGTCCACTCCCATATTATCACCAACAACTTGGTAGAAAGTCCCAGATGCATAGAAGCGCAGACCAATGAGGACCTGTTCTTCCACAGACAGACTGTGACTCCTTCGGGTTCTCCGTTGAAGTTTTGGCCTGACAAGGTCTGCAATGTACTTAATATCAGCATTCCCAAAGCGAAAGCGAGCATACAGTTCTTCAGTGGTGTATTGCTCCAGTGGTTGTGCACGCTCAACATACACCCTTTGACGGTATCCTCTTCCACCAACACGGTGGTAGCGATGGAAAATACCTGCCATGTCAGTGCCTCTCTCTAAGTCCTCTGAGAAAGGCTGAATATAAGATGGCTGTCAAATACCCACACACCAATTGGCTGACGTGCTGTGGCTTGTGTTCAATTAAATCAATCATGCCCAAGGCCTATAAATACTATGTTCACTACAACAGAAGCGGTGAAACCATGGACTCAAAAGGACCTAATTTCACTGTTGCAGAAACCCATGCACTGCTGGAGGTTGTTAAGTCCCATTATGCCTCAATAGTAGGAAGCTCTGTTGCAGGTGGAATGGTGACTAACAAAAGGAAGAAAGACATTTGGGTTGAAATCACCCAGAATGTAAATGCAATGGGGTCTGGCCAGAAGAGGAGCTTGGAGCAAGTGAAATTTAGATGGAAGAATCTGAGGGCCAGAGCAACGAAGGACCTTGCTGAAGCAAAAAACACCCAAACAGGCAACAAATCCTTTAAGAAAGGTGAATACACAGATGTGATTCTGGACATTATTGGAGGTGAGAATTCTAAAGCTCTGCATGGGATTCCAGGTGTTGTAGGGGATGGTGAGCCTACAATTGTAGAGGAAAGTGAGCCAGTTCCTCCTAATGCAGAGGAAACATTCATTCTGGATCTCAGCCCTATTATTGAAGAACAACCTGGATCATCACTGGTAGAGCCAGCAGTCACAGGAGCTCAGAAAAGAGGCTTTAAGCGTCCTTTGCCGAATAAAAATGATGATTTCTATGAATCACTTCTTAAACGAGAAACTGAAAGAGCAGAAGCACAGATACTCCTGACAGAGGAACAAATCAAGCTGACCAAACTACAGCAAACCAAAGCGAAACTTCAGATCCACCTCCTAAAAGCGGGGCTTGGAAATGCTGGTCTCTCCTCCTCAGATGAAGAAGAATCCTGAACATTCTTTATTTCATTAACTATTGGATATTTAGCCATTTCATTTTTTTTAAGACGTTTTCAAAATGTCCACAATGTATTTGTTAATGTATGTTTGTTTATTTTGTTGTGGTTCAGATGTGGGTCATAAAATAAATTATGATTAAAAGTGGATGTTTATGTTATTTTTGTGTTTTGTCTCAAAATAAGAAACACTTACAGTGACCCCATGTTGGCTCTTCTACCTGTTCTTTCCCACCACATCTTGTCATCTGTCTACTGTTTGTCAATAAACCTGTTAACACTCGTTCTGCATTTGAGTCCTCCTTGACAGACCTGTGACACACTGGCTTTTGTGTCGTTGAGGCTTTCACAGGGGAGAGTCTAGTTGACACAATCTCTGCTGACACTTCAGGGATGCGTTGTGGTCGTGTCTAGGTGCAGGTCCACCATCTGATCTGGATACAGCCTGGATCCGGCTGACTACATCATGCATTGTGGTCTTGTCTGGACGCAGGTCCATCATCTGATCTGGATACGGCCCGGATCTGGCTGACTGCAGTAAACCTCGGAATAAACAGAAAGACTAATATTAGCGTAGATGCCATTCTTCTTATGATGTAACAAGTACATCAGGTGTTATAGAAAGTGTTCCCGGTTCCGTATGACCTAATTTATGCAGCCTAACAATCATTTAACTGATTTGAATAATAGAAATGTTTAATTATAACCATAATTTTTATTTAAAACCAAAAATAAAAACTGGTTCAGTACATTTTTCATCAAAACAAATAAAAATATCCTTCAACAAGTTAAATAAAGGCTTAAAGGGATAGTTTAGCCAAAAATGAAAATTAGCCCATGATTTACTCACCCTCAAGTCATCCTAGGTGTATATGACATTCTTTTTTTTTTTCAGACGAATACATTAAGAGTTAAATAAAAAAAAATGTCCTGGCTCTTTTTTTTAAAAATATTTTTACATCAAAAACTTAGGGTGCTTTCACACTGGCAGTTTAGTTCGGAACAGGGTACGGTTCGCATGAAAAATCGCTAATGTGAACGCTGTCATGTGGACCCGGGTGCGCACTGGGGTATCGAACCCGAGACTACCTGGAAGAGGTGGTCTGAGTTCAGTTGCTCCCGAACCGCGTTGCGGTGCCTTATGCGACACACACACACACACACACACACACACACACACACACACACACACACACACACACACACACACACACACACACACAGTAAACCTGTGTTGTTTACTCCGCTATGAATAATAGCACCAAATTAATAGAAAACACAATATATTGACCAGCGTCGTGTTTTCTATCATGTGCTGTGCACGTTTGCGATGACGTAAGATGCACGCAAACGCACCAGAGTTCAATAGAATCAAGTTGAGTGTGAAACCAGACCAACGCTGCGGGGGGCGCCGGGAACAATCGCGCCCAGGCTCGGACCGCAGCAAACGAGCCCAGTGTAAAAGCCCCCATAAAGTCCATCAAAGGGCATCCATCCATGATAAAAGTTCTCCACACGGCTCTGGGGTCGGGGGTTAATAAAGGCCTTCTGAAGTGAAGTGATGTGTCGTGTAAGAAAAATATCCATATTTAAAACTTTATCGACTAAAATAACTAGCTTCCGGCAGACGGGCCTACACATCGATTTACGGCGAAAGAGTAAACCTTGACGCACAACGTAATGACGAACGACAATTTTTAAAGAGAAATGTCGGAGGAGCTTGAGTTTGTTGCCAAGCCCTGTTTGTTTGAACTGCGAGAGGCATCAAAGCTTATGCTACTCCTACATCCTATGTCATACATCGTCAAGTGTTACTCTTTTGGCATAAGTCGACTTGTGTAGGCCGTCTGCCAGAAGCTAGTTATTTTAGTCGATAAAGTTTTAAATATGGATATTTTTCTTACACGAATGCATTGCTTCACTTCAGAAGGCCTTTATTAACCCTCCAGAGCCGTGTAGCACTATCATGGATGGATGCACTTTGTTGGACTTAAAAAAAATATACAGCCATTCACTGCCATTATAAAGCTTGGAAGAGCCAGGAAATTTTTTTTATTTAACTCTGAATGTATTCGTCTGAAAGAAAAATGTCATATACACCTAGGATGACTTGAGGGTGAGTAAATCATGGGCTAATTATCATTTTTGGGTGAACTATAAGTCTTGAGCAGTACATAAACACATGAAAAAATAGTATCTCTTTGAGTAAAAATTACACTTTTGACTAACATTTGGATTTAAAATTTAGATAAAAGAATTAGCAGCAATTGTACCATGAATAATTTTCCACTGTATGTCTCTGTAATGAAGTTCGTAGTTGTGGGAAGAAGGAGGTGGGAACCGGCGAACATTTAAAGACTTTAATACCAAAAATAAAATAAATACAAAATGAAAGTAAAAGACAGCAGCCCCTCACAAACGACTGCTGTCACATATAAAAAAACAAACACAAGTCCAGCCCTGGCCTCTCTCGATCTTCACAGTCGTCGCTCCTTTTATGCCTCCGCTCCTCCGTGAGAGATACGAGACCGGTGTGTCTCACAGGTGTTTTTCATCATTAATCACGCCACTGGCCTTGTGCCATTCTCTCACGTCCCTCGACCTCGTCCTGCTCGCCACAGTCACCAATTCATTTTGTTAATGGTGGCTTATAAAGTGCCCTCCACTCTGGTTTTTCATCTTCATCCAAATTATGTTTTATTATCAAGGTTCGGGAGGAACACGTTCTAATGATCAAACAATCAAGTCATTCCAACCAGCTGTCAGCAAGCAGTAATCAACAGGTCCACTCAATCAACATGAGTAAGGCCTTTAAATATACGCAGTCGACTCACCCTTATTCCTCGACAGTTTTCAGCATCCCTCCACCACCCCATCTCCTCACACTTGCCTGGTTATCTTCCTAACCAGAGATACGGGGGGAGTACTCTGGGTTCGGGCCCAATTTCCGAGCTTGGAGCCCTCCCCCCGACAGCACGCCAAATACGCATAACCATTTATTCTCTGATCATTCGTAAGTGTGAACTCGTGTCACCGGGTGATTAGGTGATTATTAAGAAAATGAGCGGCAAGTGTGGAGGGGGAGGAGCTTGAGTGGTGATTGGGGCACATGCTCCCAAAGTGGAGTATAAAAAAAGGCCATTTTGAAGAGAGCGAAAAAAGAAAAGGACACAGAGAGGGAGGCACAGAAAGGCAGCGGAGGGAAGTCGCGAAAGAAGAGAACTTGAGGTATGTTTATTCCTCATACAGTCTGGAGAACCCCAAGCCAGCGGCACGAAGGATCCCGGCGGAGATATGAGTGGAGGCTTAATTCACTGGGAGGTATTGTGGATTGCAGTGTCTAGTATGGAAACAAGCACGTTTGAAGTCTCGAGTGTTTTACTGATTGCACGAGTGCGGGAAATTCTAAATTCTACTTCCACTCATAGTCCCAGCTGTTACTGATCCTCTGCTGTCCAGTCTCTGTCGCCAGGAATGAAGAACCATTGAGCCGGTGAGCGAATGTGAAGTTGTGAGCTGTTACTGACCCTCTGATGTTCAGAGCTGGAGGAACCATTGAGCCGGTGAGTGAATGAGAAGCTAAGAGCTGTTGCTGATCCTCTGTTGTTCAGTCTCTGTTGCCAGGAATGAAGAATCACTGAGCCGGTGAGCGAATGAGAAGCTATGAGCTGTTACTGACCCTCTGATGTTCAGAGCTGGAAGAACCATTGAGCCGGTGAGCAAATGAGAAGCTAAGAGCTGTTACTGATCCTCTGCTGTTCAGTCTCTGTCGCCAGGAATGAAGAATCACTGAGCCGGCGAGCGAATGAGAAGCTAAAAGCTGTTACTGAGAGCTGGAGGAACCATTGAGCCGGTGAGCGAATGAGAAGCTAAGAGCTGTTGCTGACCCTCTGTTCAGTCTCTGTTGCCAGGAATGAAGGATCACTGAGCCGGTGAGCGAATGAGAAGCTATGAGCTGTTACTGACCCTCTGATGATCAGAGCTGGAGGAACCATTGAGCCGGTGAGCGAATGAGAAGCTAAGAGCTGTTGCTGATCCTCTGTTGTTCAGTCTCTGTCGCCAGGAGTGAAGAACCATTGAGCCGGTGAGCGAATGTGAAGTTGTGAGCTGTTACTGACTCTCTGATGTTCAGAGCTGGAGGAACCATTGAGCCGGAATGAAGAATCACTGAGCCGGTGAGCGAATGTGAAGCTATGAGCTGTTACTGACCCTCTGATGTTCAGAGCTGGAGGAACCATTGAGCCGGAATGAAGAATCACTGAGCCGGTGAGCGAATGAGAAGCTACGAGCTGTTACTGATCCTCTGCTGTGCAGTTTCTGTCGCCAGGAAAGAAGAACCACGGAGCCAACTTTTTAAGACTTTTTATAATCTCATAAAGAAACATTGTTATTTATTTTAACCTCCTGTCTGCCTCATGTGTTTCCAAGGTCTACTCCTTGGGGCGGTGTTTCAGTTTAGGGGTGGGCGGCCCGCTGGCGGTCACCCCGACCTGTGACACTCGTGAATTCAAAGATGGTGCGCCAAGGTGAATCAACTCTTTCATGTTTTTCAAAGAGGAAGCCACCAATTTGTTAATAACGTCCTCTGTATGATAAATTTGGTTCAACACATTTCTATTTTTCAAATCGGCTCTTAAAGGGGCCATATGTAATATTGTGGCCAAAACTGGTACTGCAATCACTTTCAAATTACTGTAGAGCGGTGTATCCCCTCCCCCTCCTCCCTGACTCGAGGTTGCCAGATAGGCTGCAGGAACGTAGGCTGCTACAAGAAGATTCCAATGGCAAGTGATGAGTCCTACACAGTAAGTTTTTTTTCTGTTAATTATGTTTATGCTTCAAGTGAGAGATGTTTTGCAAAGTAATTATATATCGCAAAAATTTACTAATGGCGATTAGCCAAAATATAATCGTAAAGATGTACGCTCGTATGTGACAGTACATTGTTAGAACAGTAGCTGTTAGTCTAACTTGTAATGATAGGTATCTGTCATTAACGCAAGTACAAGCACAAGCCTCTGTCACTGTGTGTAACCGATATCAAAGATACAGCTATTCATTTAGCTGACGCTATAAGTGAAAGCGGAAGTGCAACCGTCAACTTGCAGCATGTGTAGTCCACAATATACGCGAAGAACGAATGAGGAATCATTTTTATCAAGGTAACGTTAGGCTACTGTCTCAATTACATTTTACATTGCCATAATGGGCATGCTAATGTTGTTTTCCTCAGCGTCTCAGCATAATGACAGAGAAATGAGCTCTGATAATGCATTGCTAATGTTAGCAATGACGACTCGCCGTTTTTATTACCCAAACAATTCCTTACCTTTTCAAGTCGATGACCCACCTCCTCCATATGAGCTAACGTAACGTTACTTTGCACGAACATGCATAACTTTGTTCGACTGTCATGAATATTTGAAATGTCCATTTACATCAAGTACAAGTTAGCCAAACATAGATGAATCTTACCTGTCCAGGAGAAAATTAGCAATGTTGGCATCTGTCTTCAAATTCTTCTCCGTTTTCAGCCGTCTCCATCTTTCAAAGGCATCTCCTATACAGATCCTTGTTTTATTTCGGACATTGTCACGAAGTATTTCGGATTCATAACGAGTTTTTTTTTGGTTTTGCAACGTTAGACATTTTTTTTTATCCGATTCCGACATGTTTGTAGCTGCAGCTGTGGTAACTAGAGCAGAGCTGGCAACCCGGACGCCGCAACACTACTGACTTCGTGATTGGTAGATTGGTGGAGGATGGCGCATCAGACCAAAACACAACATGACAACATCAACATCAGTTAAGGGCTGCAACTTCACTTTTTAAATGACAATATCCTGGCTGGACTACTGTTGTCAGTGATATAAGTATTTGAAATGAACATGATTTCTTAATGTCTAGTGACATATCAGGGCCATTTTATGATTAATTGAAATACATTTCTTACATACGGCTCCTTTAAGCTTTTCAACACTTCCCATCCAATTTTAGCTACTGTCTCATTGCCTAAATGTACTCCCAAATATTCCAATCCATCTCTTGTCCAACATAAACCATCTGGAAGATTTTGTACCCTACCTTTCCACTCTCCCGTCAAAACTGCCTCACTTTTATTCCAGTTAATTTTTGCAGAAGAAATTAAACCAAAATCCTTCAATGTCTTTAGTTATAAGCCTACAACATTTTGCTTATTAATCATTATAATAACTTCATCCCTCTCATTTGTTTGTTATACTGCAATGTTCAGAGACTTGCACCTAAGAATTTCACCGTTGGTACACTTGTGTATACGATGTGTGACAATAAAGAGAATTGAATTTAATCATCTGCATATGCAGACAGACATAAAGAAGTCTTACAATTTTGTAAAGGCACCCTTTCTAAAACTCTCTTTAAAACACTTAAAAGTGGTTCTATAGCGAGAGTATATAATAACCCTGATAGAGAACAACCTTGTCTTACCCCACGACACACTTTAAAAGGAGCACATAAGCCACCATTAATCTTCAGAATACTCGAAATATCATTGTTAGTGAGCGCCCTGGCGATCGGAGGCACAATAAGACCAAGGTGACAGGAAATCCCAGTTGAGGTGAATTTATTGCCCAGACAGTGCAAATCCCACAGCAAAAACCAAAAACAAAGAAAAATAATAATATTTACAAGTTTTTGTGGGAACGTAGCCACAACAGCAGTTTGAATAGTTTGGTAAACAAACTTTCTTGAACACAAGCTTATATGCCTTTTACGCACTTCTGCATTTTTCAACCGGAAATAGGTCAATGAAGTGTATTAGAACTTCCTGTTATCGTAGCGGCAGATATGAAAAATTGCAGAGTTGAAGATTCGCAGTTTCTGTTGTGTTCCAGGCTGTTTGTCTTCCACCCAAAAACAGCCCTACCTTTCGTTTCATTCTTTTCCTGTGGATCCAAACCTGAACCCCAAATGGATACAGGTGATCCGAAGAGAGGAAGGGAACAGTTTTAATATAAAAAGGCACTTCGCTCCGGATGATTACATTGGTGGCTGCGTCGTTCGTCGCCTGAAGAGTGGTGTTGTCCCGAGCCTATTCCCTTGGAACAATTTTACTGCTCCTTTGAGAAGGGAGTCAGTATATGACAGAACCTTCAAATGTCAGTCTATCCAGCTATGCTGTGAAGATGGCATCATGGTGGCTAAGTCAGTAAGGATGGATCACGACTATGTGACACACCCACCTGCAGGTAAGATTGTTCATAATGTGTTTAGTAAGTTAACGCTAGTCAACTATGTGTACCGTTAATGGATAAATGCACTTCTAACTGAACAACTTAATATGTCTATAATATAAGCGGTTCACGAAATTCAACTAACATTAGCCTACATCTGTAACTCTGTAACAGTCTCATGCTGTCTAGCTGTAGGGGGCATGCTCTGAATGGCATTCTTTCTGCAGTGATGTCATTGGAGCCAGGAAACGATATCATGGCAGACAAAGGGTTCCTCATTCAAGACCTCCTTGCTGACGTTGGAGCTAAGCTCATCATTCCACCTTTTAAGTGTTCAGCTCAATTCAGCAAGGAGGAAACAGAACAAACCCAAGCCATTGCCCACCTCAGAATTATAGTGGAGAGAGTGATCGGTAGGGTAAAGTCTAGTCACATCTGGGACTCTCCCGTGCCGCTCACATTGATTGGCAGTGTAAATCAGATCTGGCTCAACTGCTGTGTTTTAGCAAATTATCAAGGACCTTTTTGTTTTGAAAACTAAATGAATTAAAGTAAATAATGTATAAATAGAATGTAAATTTAGTGTTCCCACAAATTTTTAAACAAATTAAATAATTGTTATATTCTTAATATTTTTCTGTTGAAATGTGACTTTGATTTCACTAAAACATTAGATGAACAATTACAACAATTTTTGGTCAAAATTATGCATACGTTAATTTTTTGGTGTGTGTAACATCAACTGATTAATAACAACTTATTCAATAAATAACAAACATTTACAATAAAAAACAAACAAACAACATTACAGTTCATCAACAGTAAGACAGAAGGCAAAACTGATTGGTAAAGACAAGATTAGTGGAATTCAAGGTATGCATTCATGTATGTGCCAAAATAATATACATCTAACTACGCTTTCATTTCCGCTATGAAGAAGTCATCAGGCCAAATTCTTTCGACAGTTAAATTTGATAGGGTATCGGTAACAAAGTCACACCATGTCAGTCCTGTGATTGCCAGTTGGCTCTGAACTTGCCAGTAGTACTTATGTGAACACCTCAGACTTGCGTGGCCTTCCTGCAACTTAGGTGAGCAACCTGAGATGGATCATTTTTTGTGCTGCTCTTCACCTCAACCAGGCCAAAAGGAGCAGGGGCGATTCTAGGATTTTATAAATGGGGGGGCACAGGGGGGACCAAGAACCAGTCAGGGGGGGCCCATGGGAAATCAGCTAGAAATAAATACTTAATTTTAAGCACGATTTAAAAAATCTTTGCAATGCCAAGTGCCCTAATATACATGGTATTAAATGTGGCACTGAACAAGAGCCTGAAAATAATTTTGTATTTTACATGGATTGGACCACACAGTTTTGTTCTAATAAATAAAATACATCACCTAGGCATTAATTAGTCATTTAACATGCTTTATTCTCAACACAAACATTGTGTGTCGGCGAACGTTATCTGCATGAAATCTGTCTCTGACATGCTTTCTTCTTAAAGAAACCTTGGATGTCCTGTTGCGGTGTAAAAATGAACAAAAACCCATTAAGTATCTAAATTACACAGAGTTGCATGTAGATATGGTGTTAGTTAACGTTCTCACATTTTAATGTTTACCACGGCACAAAGTTTTTGGAAAAAGATTATTGTGCCTTTAGTCTTTAAAACAACAGATAAAGTAATATTTATCTATTTTAAATTTATGTGGTCGTGTGCGCTGCCGCAGAATAACACTGACAAGTCATACAGTCTGCCGAAGTTACGTTAGCTAATATAACGTAACTGGCTTGATCAGTCACACACGAAAGTAATCAGACTAACATATGGTGCAATATTTCAAAATATATACTGTAATTGAGTGTGTATATACCATAAACAGTGACGTGTCGAGGCGTCTCTCTCTCCTACTGTTTGAAAAATGCGGACCTGTAATTCCGCTTTGCGAATCGCAAATCAAGCAGTGATTGACAGCGCTCTGATCCAATGGCGTTAGGCATTGTCAGGTTGACAGTAAATCTAGCCCAATGATGTTGGGGGGGCACCAGGGGGGGCCAGTGCCACCCCGTGCCCCCCTTCTAGACACGCCCCTGAAAAGGAGGAGACTCTGAAGGGTCATACACCCGACCGTCTGGACTGGCCCCGAGATGTGGTGCGTCAGGGTGAATGACGAATCCTGCTGGTAGCACATTAACTCGCATCAGTTCAGCATAGTTTGCCAGCACTTCAGGCTCCACCAGCAGACCACGCTTCATTGCAGCTGTTTGCTTTGTGGAGCCTTTGATCATTTGAATAGCTGCAGACTCCTGCTCTGCACGACACGCCCTACTACAACAAGCATCCCAAAAACGAGTCAGCCTCGGTCGCCGTAGCTGTGTTCACGCAGGACATTTGGACTGCTGCTGAGTTTCTTTTGCTATCTCGCTGGACAGCTGCGGTGACACTTCAAGAGACTGGAGATGTATTAACTGATGTAAGGTCGGGACGAACTGCAACCTTGGAAAAGTGTGCTGCATCAGAGGAAGGGATGGAAATTCTGGAGCCATGTGGTGTAGGATGAGGTCACTGGACTTCTTGGGTGGACAGTGATTGGACATGGGGGATCCACAAGGGACAGACCCAAATTTAGATGGCATCAGCTCCATCTAAGAAACCCCATCCAATACAACAGCCATGAGAGCTGGGGCTGCACCTGGCTTAATTTTCTTCCAGATGCCATCATATATGGATCTGGCAGTGGTCCTAGACAAAAGACCAAAGAGATACACAAGATTGTTAGCCACTCAAAACAAAAGTTAGACATGAGTGCTTAACTACACTTACATTTTATTCATTGTATCTGTGGTAACCATAATGATGCAACAAAAAACAAACTTAACTTACTCACAAAGCAACAATCAAACAGTTTTCAGTGGGCAAGAACGGTCTGAGGTCCACAAAAGGGCTTTTGCACCACCAGCTCACTAACAGGTTCAGGATGGATTCCCTTAAACGTAAAAGACAAAAAGCAGTTTACAGTCTGTAGTCACAACTGGGGGTGTTTTTATAATAATTTACAGTTGTTATAGATATGCATCAGTTCGTAAATCATAATGATATGTTTATCACAAACCCACCTGTGTTCTTGGTCTGTGGCATCTCTGCAAGCCACTAGTGCTGGCCAGGGGGGGGGGGGGGGGGTGGAACAGGCTGCAGACCCAGCTGTGAATAATGTGCAGTCTGGTACAGGATGGCAACTATGTGATTGCAGAATCCTTTACCAGCCGCACAACTGCAGGAGAAAGCTTTCAGGTTGGCACGTTCTGCCTCCAGGGATATTTAGACACACTAACAAATTAAATGGGTTACACTGAAGTCATACTTATGCTGTTACATCAATGTTCATGATAACATGAAACTTTCTTTACTTTCAGTAAAGAAATAGAAAGTGAAGAAAGTGCCGCAACCGCACCAAGAAGAGTGAACGCAAGAACGGGCAACTTTTTGAACTTTTGCCAACCGGCATTCTGTCTATAGTCAAACCTCCAGTTTGTGAGGCTCCTCGCACTTCCTCATTGACCTGAAGCATCTTCCTCTCATATTACAACCTGTCCCTGGAGTATATTTGATACTATAACCGCATGCAAAAAGAAAACCTTATGTGTTATCTCACATAGAAATACCCAACTTTACTTCGTAACGTTAACGTTAAGTCACAACACAATGTCAGTAACATTTCACATTTACCTAGTACAGCTTCACCAAATTACTGGTTGTTATTTTATCTCATGCCATCTCACTTAAAAATACACACAACATATTCACTGCGATGTGTTATACCTTATATTACAAATTCACAACACCTAAGATTAACCATTACATAATTTACAGTTAACGTTAACAGAGTTATAACGGTGATATGGCTAAAGCTAGCTATAGCAATTTTTTCTTTACTTACCTTGATAATTGTGGATAAACTCTTTGTGGAAGAATTTATATCCTTTGTCCAGTTTGTTCCCTTTTTTGGACGAATGTATCTCCACACTCTTCACCACATCAGCGCTGGTGAACTTCGGAAGACAAGTCAGGCTGGTTGAAAACACTCTAGCTGCCATTTCTCCATCAAAGCTTACACCGGAACTGGGTTTACGCTTCCTTGACGTTTTTGCGTAAATGGTCTATTGGTTTGCTTCCACTTCACACAACCAACCTGACCCTCTACTCACCATACTAACTCTGGCAGCCATTTATAGTCTAGGCCAGTGATTCTCAACCAGTGGGCTGCGGCCCTCTAGTGGGCCTCGGAGCGCAATCTGGTGGGCCGTGTAGGCAGTGGTAAACTACCCCCAAATTAATTTTTATTTGTTTTTTTAATTAACAAATCTTGTTATCTTCTAATTATCTGATTATTCTTATGAATTTATATGATCAAAAACACTCAAGTCCAGTCATGAAGCATTATCTAAAAGCAAATTTATGTTTAAATATCGCAACACCAATCACGTTACAACGTCAGATTGAACGTTTGTTCGATCAGATGCAGTAACGTTACTGTTATATGAATTGTTTTCTGAAAAGAAACGCAGACGTGGGAGACAGACTGGTACAAGCAAAAGCCGCGAAGTGTCTGGTGAGAAAATATGACGCTGAATACATTCAATTTGTTTTTTATAAGGGCAGGTCCTACTGAGACTAAAGCGGGTCGCACACCGGACGAGAAGCGCAGCGCCGCGTCGCGTCTAGGGGCCTGTTTACACCTGGTCACTTCATGTGTTTTTACTGATCAGATAGATATCCGATTTATCAAAACGATTCCATTTACACTTGGTCACATAAATGTGTTTCCGCAAAACAGATATAGCCTAAATCCGATCTTCAATTCCTGCGCTATATGCTGATTTAATGGAGTTAACGTCACCGAAATCAAAAGATATGAGCTGCAATTTATTGATAATCAGCTAATTTCAAAATCAAAGACCACAATAGGAGAGAACGACAATGGCACATGGTAAGATAATTTCGTTTCTTTACTTTTATTGAAGATGATTGTGTGTTAAGCATCTGCGACTACTTTCACTTTGATTTGCGATAGTTGCGCATTGGCTTGATGATGCTCAGCTGCTCTCATCTGCGGCGATTCGTAGCCCACTGCAGTAGCGCCGTCATATCTGATTATAACATGACATATAGGCCTAGCCTATAATAAGCTCTCACATGTTTATTTTTTTAGCATTGTTGGGAGGAGTAACATTTACATATGTGGTTTCAACCAGATGCATTCATTTCCACTTGTCCAGTTTCATCTGGAATGCGGCCCAGACCTCCTCCCTGTGGTTTGAGCGATCGGATTTAAATCCGTCTCGAATGCGTTTCGGAGGGCATTACACCTGGGGCCTCATGTATCAATCTTGCGTACGCACAAAAACTTTGCGTACGCCAGCTTTCACGCTCACGGTCGGATGTACTAACAGTGAAATTAACGTGAGAATGTGCGTTCCTCCATGCCAATTTCATGTCTGGCGTACGTACATTTCTCATAGTTTTTGTCCGTTGGCGACTCTTACAGGCAATGAAGTTAAGTTGCAAACATTACACAACGAATTGTTCTACAAGTCTATCGCACTACCACCTGTGGGAAGCATTGCTATTAATTTGCAATTTATAAAATAATTTACATATATTGTCACACGAGCCTTATGGGAATATTCTATCAATTATGCAATTAAGTAAGAACATATAAAAGCATGCAAATTGATACAACCCTTAGTCTATGGCAATGGCAGCTTTGGCCTTATTAGAGGACATTGCTAATGGCAGAATCCAAAGAGAACGAGTTTTTAGGGACCACAATGATTTTCTGGCCCAGGATGATGACTGGCTAATCAGCCGTTTCAGATTTCCAAGGGCTATCCTCTTGGAGCTCTGTGCTGAGTTGGGTCCGAATCTAGAGAGAGAGACAGCGAGGAGCCACGCAATACCCGTTCCCTTGCAGGTGCTGACAACACTTGGTTTCCTGGCAACTGGTTCTTTCCAAAGGGAACTGGCAGACCGCTCAGGAATAAGCCATTCGACTTTGAGCCGCGCAATGCCAGCAATATGGGTCGGGATCATCCGCATGTTTACCAGGTATATAAGGTTCCCATATGATGCAGTTGACCAGCCAAACATTAAAACGCAATTTGCAGCGATAGCCGGTTTTCCTAATGTAATCGGAGCGATCGACTGCACACACATTGCTATAAAGGCGCCATCTGAAGAAGAATTTGCATATGTGAATCGGAAACGTTTCCATTCAATAAATGTGCAGATAATATTGGTTAACTTCGTGGCAGTCCTGTAGTAAATCCGAGTCTCCCACAGCAGCAGATACTACTCCAGAGAGTAAAGTGTCACCCATAATTGAGGCAACTCTCTGCTCAAAGGGTGTAAGTTCATCGACCCCTTAACCACTGCCTGTTCTGCCCACACTTTGTCGGTGCGCAGCAGTTCTCCATTTAACGTCCACCTTTATATCAGACCATTTCTTTTTAAGGTCATTTACAGTGCGACTTTCAGATCCCACCGCATTGACGGCATCAGCCAAACTCTCCCACTCATATTTTTTCCTTTTGTTATTAATTCCGGAGGACAAAGTTCCAAATATTTTTTTTTTCTCGTTTCTACCTCCGATAGTAGCACCTCTGATTCACTTTCTGTAAAGTTTTGCTTCTTGCCGCTTGCTTTAGCCATTTTCTTACTCCTTTCTTTTGCCAAAGTGGACTCATTACCATATTTAAATGTATTTAATTAAGGGAGGAGACTGGGTGGGGCGTTGTGCTCGTGCATGTGCTCTCATTTTTAAGTTAATTTGGATGTACAAAGAGAATATGCGTGGGATCCTTCGTACGCAGCGATTCATATCTGTTTTTTTTTGTGCGTACGCACATTTACAGTACGCAATGTTTTAGTATGAATTCAACGCAAGTCTTTGTACATGAAGTGTACGTACGGCCAAAAATGTCGTACACAAAAAAATATTCAGACTTCTAAAACCGTGCGTACGCCAGAATCTGCGCTGAATTCAATTTATAAATCCCAGTCAGCGTAAGATTGTGCGCACATGCGTCTCCACCCCGAAATAACCATATATGGAGCTTACAACGCCTAGTTTTACTATGCATATCCTCATCTGCATATCATTTGCATGATTATTCATCCACGTGATAACATGTTTAACGGTACAAGACATTAGGAAAATATGAAATGCGGATGTGCTGTCACATTAGTTACATTAAAAAAATTATTTAGTAGCCTATCCTTCCCTTGATTTTGAATAAATAAATCAAATTGAGAAAAACTTTCTTTGAAATGTATTTTACACTATCTTTTCCACTGGCCAAAGAGTATTTTTAATTGATTTATATTTTTAATGGAAACAGATAGATCTTGTTGTGCATTATTTGCACAACTATTTTCTCAGACAATCTGCTATTATCATAAGCAATTATCTCTGTAGTTAAACATTAAAACACAGCATGCCAGAGGAAAAGTGTTCAAAAGCATTGCATCCACAACAAATATTTCTATTTATTGAATATAAAAAATGTTGTAACTTCTCAGTAATGATTTCATGTAATTATCCAATCTAAATGTTTACATCAGAAGTAAAACAAAGTTTAAATCATTCTTTTATTTATTTAAACTGTTATTGTGAACATGCACTGTATTTATGATTAGGACTTATAATGAAGATTTATGGTTTTAGATAGGCAATATGCGTCAGTTTCACTAAACGTAATAGGTTGATGCAATTTGTTTTATTGGGTGATGTAATAGGATAATTTAGAAGTTTTTCATTTAAAATAGTTATTGCTATTTGGGCCAGTTGGTGTCGCCAAAACACATACTCTTCTAAAAGAGTGCGTACGCACGGTCAAGAGCATCCTTATGGTGCGCACTTATTTACGCCAAGTTTATTTTTTATAAATCCCGATATGTGCGTGGAAAAATGCGTACGCGTATGCGTTTATACATCAGGCCCCTGGTCTTTTCACAATCGGAGAGCTATCCGATCACATTTTAAAGTGGCCAGGTGTAAATTGCCCCTAGGACAACTCAAGGTATCACACACCAGACGTGCACTTTCTCAGTTTATGGCCAGCAATATTGTTATGTTTAAGGACATTATTAAATTAAGATAATATGTGTACTATTATGATTGTATTGTAGCTACAATTAAATACAACCGTTGCTGAGTCTGCTGTAGAACACTTTACCTCAAGACGTACATTAACTGAATTAATTGAGAATCTCACCTGAAAATCCGATAATTTTCATCCACGCAGCTGATTTCTGTAAATTAATGTAAAACTAAATGTATCTTGTATCTATCTTAAGTCAGTGTAAATGGGGCTCTGTGGCGCGGCAGGATTTTGAACAGGGTCCTGAGCCGTAGCTGGGTGCCGCGGACAGACGCCGAATGGCGCTGCCGGTGTGTGTACACACTCATAGAAAATAATGTGTTCGAATTTTAAAGCCTCTCGTCCAGTGTGCGACCCCCTTAAGCTGAAGGCACAATGTGTTGAATGTGAAGAAATGTGTCAAATGAAGCGCTAAAAAAACCATCAAAGCTGCAGAAACATTTGACCTCAAAACACCCGGGCTGTGTTGGGAAGCCAAACGAATATTGTTTTAAACAGTCATGTTAATATCGCTAATTGTATTTGATAAATTATACTTACACTATGTAAATTGGGGTGAATGAACATTTCTGCTAATGAATAGAGTGAATGTTCCCCTCTTGTGTGTCTGACCCGTTGTTACAGTTAGCCTGTTATTGTTACAAGAATGGTTACTGAGTAAACCTGCCGAGTCTTTTTTATAAGCCCCTTTCACACAGAGATTCCGGAAAATACACGGATAAAGTGACCCGGGATTTGACCCGGGTTCGTTTGATTTTGCTTCATTCACACTGCCAGTGATTTGCCGGAATCAGAGAGCGCGTTCACACACAACCCGTGTAGGTTCCGGAAAGACGCGTGACGTTGGATGTGACGTGTAAGGTACGCGTCGAAAAGCGGAAGTGTTTGCCTTGCTTTTAATAACATGGCAGCTGATCAGGCATTAGATGTTGCTGTTCAAACTTTGTTGTTTATGTACAAAATGTTTCGCCTTAAGTTTACTTATGATCTGCGCTTTCGATCTCGAGAAACCACGCTCGATAATTTTTTTTTCGGATTCGGTCGTACACTAACGCATCACGTACCGTTCCACAAAGCTGGCGAGCAATCTCAGCTTCGGCGCGGATTGCAAGGAGCTCTTGGGTCTCTACTTCAGTCCAGTTTGCAGACATTTTTTCGTTCTTTCTTGTATCGATGACGAACACAAACTTTCTTCTAGAGTAACTGAGTCGCACGATAACTACGTCATTGCAAAGGCTCGTGCATCATCACTACGACACACCCCTTATACGGCATTGGTTCTGGCTTTTGTTCACACAGCGCGCGTTCCGGGTTATGTTACTAGGTCCCCAACCCGGCATCGATACCGGCATCAATCCCGGGTCGTGTTTGCGTTCACAAAGAAGGCACTCTGGCAATCTGCCGGGTTCAAAGCTCTGAGTGAAAGGGGCTATAGACAGTTTTCATCTATATAGCTGACTTGACCTAGTCTGCTACAGTGGCATAACAGATTAACAGCAGAGTATATCATTGTACTTTTTGAATTATCTGTTATTCTGTGTTCATACTATCATATTTGGAAAGGTGGTCCTTGGAATGTTTTTAAATAGTCATTGGTGGGCCATGAGTTGCAAAAGGTTGAGAACCCCTGGTCTAGGCCACACCCCTGGAGTGTACCATTCTACAGGTAAGTTTTACTTTTTTACATATGCTCTTCTTATCACCTTATGCATACAAAACATCTATCCATGATTAAATTACACAATAAAACAATGCAACTAATGATTTAACAAATATAAACCTTGTTTTACAGGAATATTGGAAACCCCCAATTACGTCATACCCAACATGGTTTCTCCCAATCAGACCGCGCGTCCACCATGTTTAAATACTCTGCTTTTAAAACAATACGGGTTTGGTCATTGGTGTTTCACAAGCAGGCAAGTTATATATGTTATACTGTGTAACCCAATCTTGAACAAAGATTTCAAATCAAACATATGTGTATTGTGGTTATTTATAACAATGAATGAACAATGTTAGCGGCTAATGTTTCCCAAACGCATTGTACATATCCACTGCACATAACGAGCAAATACGCATCGTACCCTCACATTTTAAACACATTATACACAATACCTTCAAACATTCACAAACATTGCACAAGTCTGAGTATGCATGATATTGGTGTCAGTAAAAAGACTGTGTTAATGCTGCGACTGTGTGTGTGTGTGAGATATGTTGTACGTGCATACAGTCCATTCATGATCACGGGGTTGCACCGTGACAATCTCAATAAAAAACTTTATAGCTAAAAATTCAGAGTTAAAACCAAAAGCCTTAAGAGTCTTTCACAAATAATTGTGTTCTACGCAATCGAAGGCTTTTTCTAAGGAATGATCTAAGGAAATCAAGCCTATCTCAAAACCAAACATGTTAGATACATCAAATAAATCTCTAATTAAATGAATGTTATTAAAAATGTACCTACCAGGCACGCAATATGACTGGTCAGGATGGATGACTTAATCTAAAACTTCACCCAAAGGGGTAGCTAGTACTTTAGATAGGAGTTAATAATTACAACACAATAAAGACACAGGTCTCCAATTGTTTATATCACTTTCTTAGTCAAAAGGGTCAAAACCGCTCTTCTACGACTCATTGGCAAAACTCCTTTGGTTAAACTGTCATTAAGAACTACTAACAAATCTTCTATAACAGACCAAAAAAATGTGTAAAACTCAAACGGGATTCCATCCATCCCAGGAGTTTTACCATTCTCCATGCCTTGAAGAGCTTTAAACAATTCTTCCAGGCCAATATGCTTTGAAAGTGTTATGTTTGACACTTTTTTCGACACTTTTGGTAACTAAAAAAAAAGAAAAAAAAAGCCTCTATGTACAGGTCCTTCTCAAAAAATTAGCATATTGTGATAAAGTTAATTATTTTCCATAATGTAATGATAAAAATTGAACTTTCATATATTTTAGATTCATTGCACACCAACTGAAATATTTCAGGTCTTTTATTGTTTTAATACTGATGATTTTGGCATACAGCTCATGAAAACCCAAAATTCCTATCTCAAAAAAATTTGCATATTTCATCCGACCAATAAAAGAAGTGTTTTTAATACAAAAAAAGTCAACCTTCAAATAATTATGTTCAGTTATGCACTCAATACTTGGTCGGGAATCCTTTTGCAGAAATGACTGCTTCAATGCGGCGTGGCATGGAGGCAATCAGCCTGTGGCACTGCTGAGGTGTTATGGAGGCCCAGGATGCTTCAATAGCGGCCTTAAGCTCATCCAGAGTGTTGGGTCTTGCGTCTCTCAACTTTCTCTTCACAATATCCCACAGATTCTCTATGGGGTTCAGGTCAGGAGAGTTGGCAGGCCAATTGAGCACAGTAATACCATGGTCAGTAAACCATTTACCAGTGGTTTTGGCACTGTGAGCAGGTGCCAGGTCGTGCTGAAAAACTAAATCAGATGGAAGCATGAAGTGCTCCAAAATCTCCTGATAGCTAGCTGCATTGACCCTGCCCTTGATAAAACACAGTGGACCAACACCAGCAGCTGACATGGCACCCCAGACCATCACTGACTGTGGGTACTTTACACTGGACTTCAGGCATTTTGGCATTTCCTTCTCCCCAGTCTTCCTCCAGACTCTGGCACCTTGATTTCCGAATGACATGCAAAATTTGCTTTCATCCGAAAAAAGTACTTTGGACCACTGAGCAACAGTCCAGTGCTGCTTCTCTGTAGCCCAGGTCAGGCGCTTCTGCCGCTGTTTCTGGTTCAAAAGTGGCTCGACCTGGGGAATGCGGCACCTGTAGCCCATTTCCTGCACACGCCTGTGCACGGTGGCTCTGGATGTTTCTACTCCAGACTCAGTCCACTGCTTCCGCAGGTCCCCCATCGGTCCTTCTCCACAATCTTCCTCAGGGTCCGGTCACCTCTTCTCGTTGTGCAGCGTTTTTTGCCACACGTTGTCCTTCCCACAGACTTCCCACTGAGGTGCCTTGATAAAGCACTCTGGGAACAGCCTATTTGTTCAGAAATTTCTTTCTGTGTCTTACCCTCTTGCTTGAGGGTGTCAATGATGGCCTTCTGGACAGCAGTCAGGTCGGCAGTCTTACCCATGATTGCGGTTTTGAGTAATGAAACAGGCTGGGAGTTTTTAAAAGCCTCAGGAATCTTTTGCAGGTGTTTAGAGTTAATTAGTTGATTCAGATGATTAGGTTAATAGCTCGTTTAGAGACCCTTTTCATGATATGCTAATTTTTTGAGATAGGAATTTTGGGATTTCATGAGCTGTATGCCAAAATCATCAGTATTAAAACAGTAAAAGACCTGAAATATTTCAGTTGGTGTGCAATGAATCTAAAATATATAAAAGTTTCATTTTTTATCATTACATTACGGAAAATAATTAACTTTATCACAATATGCTAATTTTTTGAGAAGGACCTGTATTTATCTTCTTTATATTCAGACTTCTAAAGCTTTTCATAAAAACTAACTGACCTTTATCTTATTTCCTTAGAATCTAACAACAAAGATCCAGACTCAGAAAGTAATGAATGGATAAAATGTTTCTGGCCATTCTTTTTTTCCAAACTGAAAAAATAAAATAAAAAATAGGTACATCCATCTGTTCTACAGTTTTAAAATGCGATCTGACCAGTGCACCTTGTGCCTTCATCTTTGTAGGTCAGACAAAGCAGTTTTCTTAATAAATTTGAGTCTTGCTAAAATACCACCAACTCTTTCATTTTTTTAAATGAAACTTTTTCTTTTTTTTTTAATTTTCCAACAAAAATTTAAAAGTCTCTTTAAAAAAGCATAATTTAACAGAGCAGTGTTAAAGTGCAAATACGCACTCCTTAGTGACACAGCATTGAAAAAAAAAACACTGCACATATCTAAACTGTGGTCTGAAAAACCAACTGGGTTTATTATAGGCCTACAACTCCACCAGGAAATATATATTTTTCACTACAACATTTGTCAAGAGTTGAGCATAAAATATCCAAAAAAAGCCACTCTTTCTATTCACAAATAAAAAACAGAATATATTTTTCAAAAAGGGCTTGACTTTTCTAAAGTCTCCCCTTCACGATTTCCTCTATTTTAAAAGAACATGGAGTAAAATTCTTTGCAAACAAGATGGCAACTCCCTCCTCTAAGTGAAGTTTTATGACTTATAAATATATTACCATTCCATTATTTTATCCAATCTGTAACATTTTTATCATCACTGTGCATTTCTTGTAGAAAAAGAGCTTCAAATTGTTTCTGTTTCATTGTTTCATACACTTGCATTCTCTTTACATCACCCCTGGCTCCATTTACATTTAAAGATGCAATAAGGATATTTGTAAAGAAAAAAGTGAACAAAAAAAATTAAGCCATACAGAAACAGAAAAGAGTTATGCCACTTTGTCATCTTTATTATTCAGCTGATTTTGGATTTTTGAGACAATTTTTTTCAGTCGATATAGGCTACTTCTTTATCCAGAAAGCACCCATCTGACTCTTAGTGCTTTTCACAAACCGTTTCAGGTCTGGGAAGAAATCGGCAATCTGATTTTTTGTCGCTTTTAAAAACTTCTTAATTTCATCAGCACTGTAATCATTACATTTCTATTCACTTTGTGATGTGGCGGAGCTGAAATGACTAATTGAATTAATGTCATCTCCGCCCATTTCCGTTGTCTAATGGAGAAAAAGGAAATGAGGTAATTGTATAAAAAGGAGGACACATTGCATAATGTGATTTTGGTCATGAAAAATGAATATTAATAAAAATAAATCAAGCCACAATGTCTCCCTTTCTTATAGATTTGTATTCAAAAATATTAATTTCTCTGCTGTTGAAGGACTCAGCCTACTTCTTTTTTACAGATAATTTCTCCAGCCTTTGAAAAAATTCTCTCACAAGGGACACTTGTTGCTGGCATACAAAGATATTTTTTAGCTAGGACATACAAATGAGGAAAGATTACTGCTCTCTCTTTCCAGTAAGTTAGAGGATCATGAGTTCTGGGCAAAAACGCATCGCTGAGGTATTTTTTCACTTCCACTGTGGCATCAGCTGTAGGATTGTGTATCATCTGGGTCTCACGGATACGATTGTCAAAATGTTCCCATAAACTGTCTTGTGTTTCAACTGGTGTTGATGATGATGGGCCTGATGTTGACATTTGTGGTTCTGAATTAAAAGAAAACGGCAATTAGTAACAAATCATAAAACAATGCATACCTTGCTTAGATGGCCCAGCAGTGTCAGTAGCAGGCCTTGGTACAGGGGGAACACTACCATCCTCTGCACCCTGCAGAATGGCAGGATAAATGCTCCTCAAATGGCGCATCATGGATGATGTATTGTTGCAGTAGGCTAGCTGCCGATCACAATACACACATCTCACTTTATTTGGGGTTTCCAAATGGAAATGCTCCCACACCACAGATGTACGGCATCTCTTCTGTGGAGCCTCCATTTCTATCTATCTATCTATCTATCTATCTATCTATCTATCTATCTTATATGTAGCCTATCTAATAATCTATATGTATCTGTAATATATGTATCTATCTATTAATCTATATATATATATATATTTCTATCAATGCATCTATTAATGTGTCACTATATGTACTCTGTGTGTCTCTAAGTCAATGTGTAAATGTAACTTAAATCCTAAATATAACTAAACAAATCGCACTATAAATGTCACTATATCACCAAAAATCCGCTATCTCAAAACCAAACTCCTCTCACTCACAAAAACCCACGATATGAAAATGCGTTGACAAAACTTTTATACTGTGTGATTGTGTGATTTGTTCCCGAACCGACCAATCAATGAAACCCTGATTCGGCGGAGCACTCCACCTGATGAAACACTTAAGGTGATGATACACAGGGCAACTTTTTGAGCAATGTTGCTGGGCAATCTTGCCGAGCGATTGTTGCTTGGGCACTTTTACATTGAAAATGGGCAATACATTTCTCTCTGGATAATTTAGATCGGTCGTGGGCCCTGTGTCTCATCTGGTTGCCCGTTGACGGCAACATTGCCCAGCAACATTGCCCAAAAAGTTGCCCTGTGTATCATCACCTTTAGACGCTTCATTTAGCCGTTGTCACGTGACGTGGGTGTTTTGAATCACGCTTCGGATCAGTGTTTCGAATCATCTTTGCTTCGGGATCTCGTAAAGCTTCGGAACGTCTGTTTCGCGCCAGCCATCCTTAACTGCTGGTAGTTGGAAGGTGGAATATTAAATAAGAAGGAAGGTGTTTTTCACTTACCTGGGTGGCGGTGACGCAGTCAACAGCGGGTAGAACGCTGCGCCTCTGCAGAAGCGGATGCTGGAGAGTAAACCGCTCTCCATAGCGTGATTTTTTTCCCCAAACCAGTTCAGCGAAAACCACGCCCCTTAACCGAAAGCCACACCCCGCAGCGATGACTCGTGTCTACGGCTCGATTTCATTGGTCAACTCTATCACGTAGTCATTTGAGGTAAAGTTTTGACATCAGCTAAATGCATCCGATGGTGATAAACGGTAAGATATATGCCTGGTTCTTTTCAGTATAATTTTAATAATAGAAGTGTTTGTAGGTTATAATTATCATTATAATTTTAACTTATCTTATGAATTTCTATCTTCCTCAGTGGAGGACACTTGTTCTGGCTGTGCTGAAGACCAAGCCTCAGATTTAAAGGTTACGAATTTGAATTAAATTAATTTGATATAACACATTTCTGATTATTGTAATATGACGCTTGTAATATGATTTGTTTTAATAAACTTTGTTTTGGGACCGTCTCAGTTAATATGCTTATGTAATATGACAAAATCTCTGCCAGCTTTACATAGCAGTGGCTAACATTTCTTATTAATTTACAGAAATGGTTACCCCCCGGGTACAATTATCATTTCTGCATCTATAATTTCTGCACTCCAAAAGGCCAATCACACCTGCTGGACCACACAAGCTTTGAGACGTCGTTCAGAATTGCACTGACAGAAGTTTGTGAAGTGAAGGAGTGGGTGAAAAAGCTTCGGGAGTCATCAGGAGTGAGCTGGAGAGTTGCAGTGACAAAACCAAACAAGGGCCAACGTGTGCTTTTTAAGGTAATTAAATTATTTATGTATGTTGCTTTAGTTTTCCAGTAAGAAATGATGGATGGGTGGGTGGATGGATGGATTTTCATATGCACAGGTATTAAGACAGACTAAACAAGCTGAGACTAAATCCAAAAGTGGATTTCAATGGGAAATCTAGCTGCAAATCTAAATAATACAATCTAAAACAATAATAAATAAATAAAACACTTTACAATAAGGTTTTATTAGTTAACATTGGTTAACTACATTGGTTAAAATGAACTAGTAATGAACATTGCTTCTGCAGCATTATTAATCTTTGTTAATGTTCATTTTTAACATTCACTAATACATTATTAAAACCAAATATTGTATTTGTTAACATTAGTTAATGCACTGTAAAGTAACATGAACAAACAATTAACAGCTGGGTTATGTCAGCAGAATAAGTACCCCTTAGTTCTATAATACTTACAGTATAATTAATTGTTTTAATTCTCCTGGTTGTTACCCCTTTTATTCCTCAAACTTAAAATCTTGTTCCCTTATATTTATATTGTAAGTACGTTATAGGTACACTATAATTACCGAAGGTTACGCTGTAAAATCGCTTTAATTACGCGGTACTTTCCGGGCTGTAATCTAAAGCGTTACCGAAACTTTATTGTAAAGTGTTGCCGAAAACTTTTTATGACATTATTTTTGAAAACATTCTCAATTTACAGCATTTTCTCAGACCAGATCCTATGGACCATGCTGTCTGTTTTTTCACTCCCTGTGCATACAGAAATCTTAGTGGATTATTACAGTTATAAATATTAAATTCTAATATTCCCTATTGGCACACTAATGCAAATTATATAAATATCTAAATGAAAATCTAACATGCCTAAGACTTTTGCCTAGTTCTGTATATTTGAACATTCATATTCTATCTATATCTATCCATAGGCTCATTATAGGTGCCAACACAATGTTTGTGCCCGATCAGGCACAGCTAATCAAAGACGGCTCTCAAAAAATACATGGTGTGAGGCTAAAATGGTTTGCACTCTGGTAAAGACTGTAGACAAAAGGGGAGGATCTAGTAGGTGGGTTAGCAATGTGAAAACGAAATAAAATATATATTGTTTTGCTTTTTTCAGTTACTTAGTAAGATTTGTTTTTATTTTTCAGGAGCAATGATCCCCATATACCCACCTACCCAGCTTCTGTGCGCTTGTACAATGTACATAATCATAACATATTTGTTGCAGAGGCACTGAGGCACAGAGATGTGGGGGTCAAGGCAATTGAAACCCTAACTCAGTTGTTTGAGATTGGGCACAACCCTACATCAGCTCTGGCAGTTCTGAAAAGTGACCTGTTGGCTGAGCATGGCAACAAATATGTATATGCCTCAGCTAACCGTGCCCTTTGCCCAGACCTTCAGTTTTGCTACAGGTATGTGAAAATGTATTTGGTCTTCAAATCAGTAGCTTTGGCAGACTTATGTAGTAAAACAATCGATTTAATTTGCAGACTGAATCAGAAGGTGAATAACCAGGAGTTTGGAGAGCAAATTGGGGAGGGAATGCTAGCAGCTTTGGAAAGGCAGGTAGAATCATACAATGCAGCGTGTGATGACAGCTGTGCCAAGCTTAAAATGTCCTCAGCAGGAACACCTCTAGTAGCCATTTGCTCCCCATTAATGAAACGAACACACAGCCTTTCCAATAGTGGAGAAATGTGTTTTATGGATTCATCTGGTAACATGGACCGGGAGAACTGCAGGGTGTTTCTGCTTCTCACACACACTTGTGCTGGTGGTCTTCCTCTTGGAATAGTGATGACCCAATCAGAGGATGAGAGGACAATTAGTGAGGGATTGGAGCTGCTGAAGTCCTTATTGACAAAGGATGGCTTTGGAGGGTGAGGCGAGGCAGGCCCTTGTGTGTTTCTTACAGATGACTCAAAGGCAGAAAAGGGAGCTATAGCCCAGGTCTTTCCTGAAGCCACGCAGCTGCTCTGCATATTTCATCTTTTGCAAGCTGTGTGGAGGTGGTTGTGGAACAAAGATCACAACATTGAGATGAAGGACAGGCAGACACTGTTCAGCATAGTAAAAGACATGCTTTATGCCAGGGAGATGAGTACAGTTGAATTGCTCTACCAGCAAGCCCTGGACAACCCTTTGACCAACAGGTAGAGACAATAGTAGACAGGTAGAGGTAGTTCTGATATGTTCACCCTCCAGAAGCCTGTTTTGAGGGATTTATGGTTTTGAATTTGTTATGTGTCTTAACTCGCTACAGATACAAGAAGTTCCTGACCTATCTGCGGGTTCTTTACAATCGACGTGAGAGTTGGGCTCTCAGCTACAGGAGAGACTTGCCAACACGTGGCAACCAAACAAACAACTATGTGGAGGCTGCAATGCGTGTTTTGAAAGACAAAATACTCCAAAGAACAAAAGCTTTCAACCTCCCTCAATTATTCAACCTTTTCATCACCCGACTAGAGATGTACTATGAGGCACGTGTGACAGACGTTGCACTTGGCCATTGGGAGGCATTCCAGCGGTCAAGATTCCTTGCTACAGAAAGTAACATTAAAGCGTCTGATATTTCTCAGGTGAAGAATCATTTTTAAATATGAATCATTATAAAATTGTCAGATCTTTTTGTAAATATGCCTGTATGTCATGTCTTCATGTCACTGTTAGGTTGGAGAGAAGAAGTTTGAGGTGAAATCCTCCACATCAGGAGACACCTATACCGTGGACATGGAGTTGGAGCTCTGCACATGTCCAGTTGGCCATAGTGGGGCACCATGCAAACACCAGGCAGCAGTGGTGCAACATTACAACATCACCTCCATCAACTTTCTCCCCACAACAGCTGAAATGAGGGCTGAGCTGCTGAAAATAACAAAAGGTCATTATTTCTTTGCAGAATCACTTGTCACACTTGGGCAAATATCTAAGGAAGGTATTTAAAGACAATGTCCGGTTCATCTTCTTCACAGCCTCAGTTTCTCTTGACTTCCTGGCCCCTTTAAGGCAAAATATGCCCAAGCCAAGCACATTAGCACCAGGTAAGAAAGCTTATGACAAGTAGGACATAGAACCTTCATTATACATGATTAATTCTGAACAAAACAACTAGTCAGCAGTGTGACATTAGTATACACTTTGTATAGACATGCCTCCAAGACAAGAAACCAGCAATACTGATGGTCAGTACAATTTCACTGCTCAAGATGATGGTCAGTATAAAGGTGCTTTATTGGTGCTTTTTTTTCTTGTTTCCAATGGTGACATAATGAACAGAAATTCTCTTGCAATATTTATATATTTTTTTTATGTGTATACATACATTACATGTAATGAACAGTAGACATGCATCAGCTGGACCGGTCTTCCCCCAGCTCATCTACTCCAGAGGCCACATACTCCGACCAACCCTGTATGCACAGTAACTCAGAGGGAGGTGAGTTCATGAAGCTTAGAAGAGTTAAAGGAAACGTTTAACCAAAAATTAAAATTATCCCATAATTTAATCCTCCTCAAGCCATCCTAGATGTATCTTCTTTCAACCAAACACAATCGGAGTTATAAAAAATATCCTGCATAGTTCTCCAAAAAAGCGCATTTATCCTTCATATAAGTAATCCATACGACTCTATTCTGAGGCGAAGCGATGAGTTTTTGCAAGTTTTGGGTCTAAATGTTTATTAGGGACAATTTATTTCTGTATTGTTTTCTTGTTAAACAGCATCTCTACCTCAATCTCCTGTGAAGAGGATGCTTGGACTACTTGGTGAACTGTCTGAAAACTCCAGCTACAGTGATGGCATGACTACAATGGCCAAGCAGCTTGAAAAGATGAAGCACAACCCAACCCAACTGGTCTCTGCATTTTACTGTTTTGGGAAAGGGATGTCGGTGTCAAAACGTGCAGCAGCATTAAGACGAGCTGCTAGACGACCAGGTCCCATTATTGGCTGTCAGTCAACAGCAGTGGCCCGAAGATCAACCAAGACTGGTTCGAGGCGGCATTTGACAGCTGGACGCCCCAGAAAAAGCACTTCTGGTTCAGAGCATGACTACAGTAGACATACAGGAAAAGGAGGGAAAAGGGTTGTCAGGGTACGCCACAAATTGTCAGAGTCTGTGGCAATGAATTACTCGCATCAAGCTTAGAATGGCACAAGTTTGTATGTTGCATTGTGTGTGTGTGTGTGTGTTGGAGGGAGGGAAATTACCGGTACAGGGTAATTAATTCAAAATTTTAAGTTATTACTTAAGTTATTACTATTTATTATTACTTATATATATTATTTATATATACGTTAAGTATTATTTATCAATTCTGTGCTATGAATTCTTGTTAACAGTAGCAACTGCAAATAAAAACTCCTTTCATGCATCCTTTAAAGTTTACATTTTTTTTTTATAAATTGTGAATTGTATGTAATGTTGCTTTTCCATCACAGGAATAAATTACATTTTAAAATCTGTACATTAAAGTTTTGATAATTACAATATTGAATGGTTATATATATATATATATATATATATATATATATATATATATATATATATATATATTATATTATATTATATTATGTACCCATAAAAGGCAAACACGTGTAATAAAAAAAAATATATATATATATATTTGTTTCAGCTTTGTGTGGTCAATCAGCTCTGTGGTCATTGGTAATCATTAAGTTCATGCAAACAAATTAAAAGTTACACAGAATTTACAACTTATATATAAAAGTGAAATTAAAGTTTAAGGTAAAGTTATAGAAGTTAAATTAAAGTTAAATATATATATATATCTGTTTAAATTAAAAAGTTACACAGAATGAACAACTTATATATATAAGTTAAATATATATAAGTTGTAAATTCTGTGTAACTTTTAATTTTGTATACACACTTGTGCGTCCCTTTTACATTTTAGGTTTCAGCGATGTTAGGCCAATCAGCGCTTTGATAGAGTTGACCAATGAAATCGAGCCGTAGACGCCAGTCATCGCTGCGGGGTGTGGCTTTCGGTTAAGGGGCGTGGTTTTCGCTGAACTGGTTTGGGGAAAAAAATCACGCCTCTCCATAACGTTGTTTTCAGCGCGGAGCGTTTAAAAAACCCCAAGCGAACTGTGTTAACGACCGCCTGGATCCTGGGCTGTTTCCGTTGACGACCAACAGAAGTTTACCATTGCTGAAGGTTAGCGGCTTTGCTGGATACGTGGCTGGTCTCATACAATTCACACCCAAAACACTCACACAATTCACCTCTGCAGTTTCCACACCCGGTTTATCCAGGTTCCTCTCACACTAAGTAACATTTTCATGTTTATTTTATTTACTCGGTTTGCTTTTGTTTGTAGGCTATTTTAAGTCCACAAAACAAAAATTGTATTTTCTTATATTTTTGGTATGGTATGATTCTGTCCCTGGAGGAATGAACTTTCGAATCTGTGTGTTTTTTTTTTTTTCGAAATGTAAATTTAGGCAGCATTGACAGCTTTAAAGTTATATTGTTGGGGTTTTTGTTTGTTCAGCGAGAAGATGAGGATTTAATATGTGTGTGTGTCATTTATATATATATATATATATATATATATATATATATATATATATATATATATATATAATATTTATTATATATATATATATATTATATTTATTATATATATATATATATATATATATATATATATATATATATATATGTATATGTGTATATATATATATATATATATATATATATATATATATATATATATATATATATATATATATATATATATGTATATATGTATATGTGTGTGTATATATATATATATATATATATATATATGTATATATATATATATATATATGTGTATATATATATATATATATATATATATATATATATATATATGTATATGTGTATATATATATATATATGTGTATATATATATATATATATATATATATATATATATATATATAATTTTTTTTAATGTGTGAAATACATACAGTCTAAACTGAATCCTATGTACTTTGAGCTTATTTCTTTAAATTTGAGTTGGTATATGTAACTGGTGGTATTTGGACTATCTGGGTTCTTTCTCTTAAAAATATTGACAGAGTTACTCCTGTCTGGCGCCCGAATTCATTAACTCTAATCTGAACAAAATCATTGGTTGATTATTTGAATTTATTATCAGGTCACAGTGAGCAACTTAAAGCACTAGAGTCAGACAATTCACTTTCAATATTATCTGTGTCCTTATTTTGTTCTTTTCTTGCTTGTTTTGATTCTTCTTCTGTCTTTTTCCTTTTTAGAGGAGTTTTGAAGACAGCTTGATCCATGTTTAAGCAAGCTCACACTCAACCTTATTTGATCTTTATCAGTAGAATCATTGTCTTCCATGATTTCGATCATGGTTTCAACTGTTTGCTCACGAGGCACTTTGTTTGTTGTGCACTTGACACTCTGTATTGGATTCATAGGTACTGGCACAGATGTTCCAGCAGTGCTTTCCTTGTCTTGCACCACCCTCTCATCTATCGTATCTTGCCTTGTGCATGTACTCCCATTTTCGGGACTGGCACGAGCCAAATGCCCAGTTTTTCCACATCCGAAAAATATTATATTAGTAGATATATTAGACCTAATAATAATATATAATAGTATATAATATATACTTATATAATTAGTAATATATATTATATTATAGATATTAGTAGACCGTATAGTTGAAATCATCAAATCTGAATTTCAGATTTAAAGGGATAGTTCACCCAAAAACAAATTCTTTCAGTATTTACTCACCCTCATGTTGTTCCAACCTCGTAAGACCTTCGTACGGTGGCCGAGAGGTGCAAAACAAATCACAATTATAAAAACAAAATAACAAGTCAGAAAACACAACGACAATTCAGAAAACAAAATAATTCAGAAAACACAACGACAAATCTGAAAACAAATCAGAAAACACAAAAACAAATCTGAAAACAAATTAACAAGTCAGAAAACACAACGACAAATCTGAAAACAAATTAACAAGTCAGAAAACACAACGACAAGTCAGACAAAACGGAAAAGGTAGGTATATGTGGCGAATGTAATACTGATCGCTGATTGGATGAGACATCTGTCAATCAAGACATGCAGAAAGTACAGCAGACTGCGGCAGAAGAAAGATCGATTCGTGTGTGCATGTGTCAATATTAGAGCTGTCTATTTAACCGGCTAATTTAGTGAGATTATTATGGAGAACAAAACTTTTCAAATTAAAATCTTCCTACCACTATCTGGTTTGGTCAGACAAAATTATAAAAGAACTCGATCTGGTAAAGTGGGAGAGTGGCGTGTTGGAAGAACAGCAGATTTAGCTTTTGACGCGAACGACCTGAGTTCAAGTCTCCCTCGAGCGACAAATTGTAATTCACAATATGAACTTCTTGTTTATTGATCTGTATAAAACCACATGTAGAAAAAACAAAAGCTCATGCAGGGGTATTGCCCCTATATTTGGAATTTTTAGGGCATTATAACTGCATTCTAATAGGGTTTATGTTTGTTTTTTGCAAAGTGAGGGACCTATTCGATAATGTCAGCTCACAGCCTCGCACATAATTAAAAAATTATCGTAGACGATACAGCTAATATTTACACATGCACACGTGAATCGATCTTTCTTCTGCCTTTATTATCTGCATGTCTTGATTGACAGATGTCTCGTCCAATCAGCGATCAGTATTCCATTCGCCACATATACCTACCTTTTCCGTTTTGTCCGACTTGTCGTTGTGTTTTCTGACTTGTTAATTTGTTTTCAGATTTGTCGTTGTGTTTTCTGACTTGTTCATTTGTTTTTAGATTTGTCGTTGTGTTTTCTGACTTGTTAATTTGTTTTCAGATTTGTCATTGTGTTTTCTGAACTTATTTTGTTTTCTGAATTGTCGTTGTGTTTTCTGACTTGTTATTTTGTTTTTATAATTGTGATTTGTTTTGCACCTCTCGGCCACCGTACCTTCGTTCATCTTTGGAACACGAATTATGACGTTTTTGATTAAATCTGAGAGCTGGATCACTCCTCCATAGGCTTTTTAAGGGATTGAAGCTTGCCAGCCCCTAAAAGTTATTAAAGATATCGTTAAAATAGTCCAAGTGACTACAGTGACTCAATCTTATCAAACGACGAGAATACTTTTTGTGCGCAAAAAATAAATAAATAACGACTTTATTTCAACTATTCGTTTCCTTCTCTGTGGGCCTCGAGTCAGTTCACTAGTGATATAGCGCAGTTCTTCTGTTGTTGTATGTCACACGCATCACACACATGACCAGCGTCAGCCAGTAGTGAGCCTACGTGTGACGTAGCTCTACGCTATCACACTAAGTTAACTGACTAGAGGCCTACAGAGAAGGAAATGAATAGTTGAAATAAAGTCGTTATTTTTGTTTTTTTTGTGCACAAAAAGTATTCTCGTCGCTTGATAAACTTAAGATTGAGCCACTGTAGTCACTTGGACTATTTTAACAATATCTTTAACTTTTCGGGGCTGGCAAGTTTCAATTCCTTAAGAAGCCTATGGAGGAGTGATCCAGCTCTCAGATTTCATCAAAAATATCTTAATTTGTGTTCCGAAGATGAACGAAGGTCTTACGAGGTTGGAACAACATGAGGGTGAGTAAATACTAAAAGAATTTTAATTTTTGGGTGAACTAACCCTTTAAATTCAGTTCTGTTCTCAATCAAAATCATGTAAGTGAATCTAAAAGACACCACATGTTTGATCAACTCAGATTTACTCCGATCATGATTACAATCTTTTTCACTGGAGCAACCAACTTCATCTTTAATAAAAGGTGGGATATTTGACAGGATAACCTTTCTCGCAGGAGTTGAAAGAGGGAGCACAGGTGTAAAAAGGCCACAAATTACAACTCCACTTTCTACTACTTTTACACTTTAAAAAACAAAACAATGACAGCATTCTGTCAATAGAGCTTAACTCTTATTGAACGCAGAACATTTAAAAGTATAGAAAACTTCTATAGCTCCTAAACATCAGTCACCACTTACAGAACTGTCACGGTCACCTCAGCTATTCGTTTCCCATAATCCTTTCTGCTTCCTACCTGCACACACTCCACCATCACCCACACCTGCCATCAATTACCCTCATCAGCTCTACACCATCAAAGCCTGCACCACACTCGTCATGATTTGTCTGGTCTACAACTAGGGCTACGTCTACACTAATCTGGATACATTTAAAAATGGCGTTTTCGCTTAAAAACGCTCTCCGTCCACACTAGCGTTTTTAGGTGTTTTCTGACATTTCAGTCAGGATGAGAAACATTTGGAAATCTAAAAATGCTAAATTCACCTTACTGCGCATGCGTAAAACCTCACAAAAGCTCAGACGGAATACAGATGGAAAAATAAAGTTATCGGGCAATTCTTCTGGCAGGATAATTTTATTTAGCAAAATATCTCACCATTCACTGATGCGTCCAGGTCGCACTCAGTACCCATATGCTTGGTCACCGTATGCATTGGATATGAAGAGTGTGCAAAGTAACATATTTAAGCAACTGTGTGAAAGTGAATAGCACATAACAGGCACAATACCAGTATAAAGATGAATATCTATTGGTACAATATGTGTCACACGACTAAACTTAAGTCATCGTTTTTAAATACCTCTGTTTTGGCATTCCACACTACAACGCGAAAACATTATTTTCAAATTTATCCACTTTGGAAAGCATTTTCAAAAAGGTTAGTTTTCACTAATAAAAACGCCTTCTCAGAGTGGACGGAAGGCCAAAACGAAAAAAAAAAAAAAATGTGTTTCCAAATGAAAACGTATTAGTGTGGACATGGCCTAGGACTACTATTGATTCTGATGAGCTTCTTACCTGAGATACCCACCTCTGTGGGGTTCCCTTCCTCTCCAATTCCATTTTATTCCATCTTCTGTCTCCCGATCTCCAAGTCTGTTCTCCAGAAATCTCTGAGAGAAAGATATCCTTTACCCAATTTATCAGCGACTATTGTGTGTGCTTTTGGTGAAACATACCTTAATTGGACTGATCCATCTTCATCTCCATTCTCCTGGGTTATCATTTACCTGAGAAATACTCACCTATACATTCTCCGGTTTATGAATACAAAAAATTGTTACTCACTATTCCTGCGAGTCTGTGTTCCCTGACAGAAGACCAGATACTAAAAAACAGCACCAACGTTGATTTTTCACAACAAAGAGCATTCTACTCCGCCCGATCGACATCCTGTACTCCCTCTCATAAAATGGGTGTCCGATTGAGGTATATGCAGAGAAATTCTTAGAGCTGTACTCCACCGTGGAGCAATGTATTCTCTATGCTCACCTGTTTAGTCGACACACCTCCAAAATGCCACTTTTTCCTGTAGTTCCTGAATCTGTTCCTGAGAATTAAATTTCCGAGTCTGTTCCTAAAGGAAAAGTGTCTGAACCGGTTCCTGATAATATAATCTCCAAGTCTGTTTCAAGGAGTAATTTTCCCATATCTAATCCTGAGAATGTAATCCCCGAATCCGTTTCAGATAATGAAGCCCCTGAGTCCCTTCCCGTGAGTTTCAAGTTTATTCCAGTAAATCACCAAGTCTGTTCCAGTAAGTGAAATCCCTAAGTCCGTTCCATTGAGTGAAATTCAAGAGAAAGCAGCTCTAGAGGAAGCTGTTTCAGAGATGGCTCTTCCTATCTATTCTGGTGTTATGAAGAGGAGGTCCATTCCCTATATGCTGCTGCTATGTGTTGTGCTTCTATGTGTCCATAGTTACCTCGTCAGGGCCACGGAGTCGGCACCTCCCTGGCTTCCTGCACTGCTGGCACCTCCCTGGCTCCCTGAGCTATTGCCACCTCCCTGTATTGCCAGTGCGACCCTGGAGGCTGCCCATACAATGAAATTCAGTGTGATTGACAAAATCTGGTAGAGCTGTTTGACTGTTTGCCAGTAGTCTTTTGCATAATGGTATTCTTCTCTCCTTATCTATACTGATGGAATATATTCTACCTAATGCAGAGTTCAAGGTGATTTTATGTTGTTACACTGTGATGTTCTTGTTACCCTTGTGAAAAAGAAGTAATCTTAACTGTATTGAACATGTTCTTGTAGTGTACTTTAAATTTTAAAAGTTTTTTTTTAATTTTTTTAATCTGTCCTTGTAGATAATTGTGGCAAGCAGGACAAGGCCGAGGGCCGTGAGAGAGCGGCACGAGGCCGGTGGCATGATTACAGATGAGCTTCACCTGCGCAACGCACAAGTCTCGTATCTCTCATGGAGAAGCGGAAGCATACAAGGAGGAGCGACGACAGTGGAGATCGAGAGAGGCCAGGCCTGGATTTTATTTAATGTTTTGTATTATTGTGTGTGGTGGCAGTCGACCGTGAGGGACTGCCGTACTTTAATTTTGTATTTGTTTTATTTTGTTATTAAACTGATTAAATGTTCGCCGGTTCCCACCTCCTGCGTTCACACAGAAGGTGTTCTGGTAATTTCCCGGCAATTTCCCAGGATCAACGCGCTGTGTGAAAGGGGCTCATGAGTCAGCTGAGAACCCAGAGCCAGAGGACACAGAGGTAGGTAGTCAACCAGAATGCCTATCATTCGCGAAATGACCGACAGGTGGCGCAAAGCGATATTGTGCAAAATATTTTGAAATGTAAGTGGGGTTAATGTCAATTAACAGTAAAGATGAAATACTACAACTATGGTAAAAAGAATAGAAAAATTTTTTTAGGACAAAAAAATAGAATGAAGAGTTAAGAATAGAGACGAGAACAATATATTATATATTTAATATATTGTAGGCCTAAACGTCGGTGGGCGACATAAGCCTATCCCTGGGGGAGCACATGATAACAAAAAACAAACAAATGAATAACAAAAATAACAAACAAAATTATATTGGGTGCAATGAAGCTGATTGTTTTTAATATTCTATTGAGGAATGACTCTGAGACGAATGAAGAGCGCTTCTCGCTCATGTGAGAAAACACACTGCAGAAACAAACGTTTGGGCATTTCTCAGTGAGCAAATTCATGGCCGAGTGGTAGAACTTATGTTTCGATCATTTAGATTTCCATTTACCATTTCCATTTTACACTAAGGAACAAATATTATCCAACAGAATGACTTCTGAATGACTTCTGACAGAATGACATCTGTATATTAATACCAATCGTAATTTCAAAAGCAGTTCTGTAAAAAAAAGAAAAAAAAAAAAAAAGAAATATAGCCTCTATATATTATTATTATTATTTTTAAATTTAAATTTTTTTTTGGATTCCCTATAGCCCAGAGTTTTTAAAAACATGGTTTTAAGCAACGTGCGATTTGCCAGGGGGGACGGGGATTTCCTTCTGGTCTAAACATCCCTGCTTCCCTGCTGAATTATTTTAATCCCCCACGGCTTTTCAAAGGCTACGTTTACACATAGCCGGGTATTTAGAGAAATGAATACCCCCATCCCCCCCCCCCCCCCCGCCACGAGCGCCATCATAACTATGCCAAAATATGGCCGGCAGTGTATGGAGAAGGATAAACCCATGCAAGCCAATCAGAATCCTCAGAATTGACAAGAGAGAACCTAAAACCCCGTTTCTCCCAGTTGACACGGCAACACATAACCGGCATTTTCAGAAATCTCCACTTTGGCCGAAGTTTTTAGAAATAATCGTTTTCTGTGATAAAAACGAGGTTTTCGTGTAAATGAGAGGCCAAACCGCAGGGAAATATCTGCGTTTTCCCTTCGTGTAAACGGGGCCAAAATGTCACAAAGCGTTTTCAGATTATTTTGAATGAAATATTGAAGTTTATAATTAAGTGTTTTGGCACACCACGCCGAGTGGCGCTATGCATTGTTCTAAAGTCGGGTTTTATCCTGGCATCAAAAAATGAACCGAAAGCCACTTGCCTCAGCTCAGTCACGATGAGAAATCGGCTATGTCTAACTCTAAAGCCTTTAAATGTCTAAATATTTAATAAATGTTATGTAATCCACATGAAACCGAGAGGCACAGAGGATCTACTCAAACATGTTTAGCTATCATTCATACAATGAGATACAATTTAGACAAAACGAAATTCACTTTAAAGAAAGGCTTTCTACAAAACTTAATGAAGTGGTCAAAATAATGTCTGATCCATAGCCTATATTGCGCATCCTGTCTTACTCATGCTGTTCACTTTTCATAATCAACATGAAAAAAAAAAAACATTATAATATTTTAACAAATATGAAACTAAATGCGCTTATTTAATGGCTATAGTAGACCTACAGACTCTCTATTGCTGCACATTCTGAATTTTGCACACATAAATTTAAAGGCATTTGTTTGTGCATAGTAAAACATATCTGCAACATTTATCAAGTTCACGGATAATTGTGCGTGCATGTATTAATCTTTATGATACTAAAATCATAATAAAGTAGGCTACTACAAAAAATCAGATGAGCCCAGAATATGAACGCAACACGTTTAATTAAACGTTTAGCATTTTCCTCCCATAGAAAACCATTATAAAACGCATAATGTGGCTTAATGCAGATTAGAATGTCCCCTTATTATGTTGAAATAGCAAGTTATTATGTCGAAATAACGAGATATTGAAATAACAGATATTATGTCGAAAAATATATTGACTTATGTCGAAATAACGAGATGTGTTGAAATAACGACTTAACTTATCTTGTTTTTTTCCAGATATTTTCTTTTTGTTTCTTCACAGCCTGAATATAATTGCTTCCAGAAATTATTTTTGGGGGTGCTTTGGTCTTTCTTGCGGGTGCTGAAGCATCTGCTAGCCCCTCCCTAGCGCCACCCATGAATATATCCCAATACAAATGAAAAATGTTTACAGCAATGTTAAATCAATAGCTTGTTTGCATATGACGTCACGTTACTGCGTTGCCATGGCACGAAATGCAGATGGAGGGCAGGAAGTGATTTGCTACATTTAAGAAGCAATATAACAAACTCGAAATGCCTATGTTTTGCGTCGTTTATGGTTGTTCAAATCGATCAAACCGAGAAACCACAAGGAGTTTTTATCGTGTACCAAAAGTAGTTGTTCATAAGGGGGGAAAATGCAAGAAAATGGACGAAAAACGCCGGAAAAAAAGGCTTGCAAACCTACGTCTGCGGTCGGGAGGAGCCGAATCGGAAAATGCCCGTGTGTGCAGTGATCACTTCGTCAAAGGTGAGTTAATACAACTTATGTGGCTATGTTTGTGTAACGTACCAGTTTCCGAACTTCGTAAAGTCAAAGTAATTGTTTCTTCTTTTCTTTGAGTTTGTAAGTTAACCCCTGTAACTGAAGACAAACACGTAACGTTAGCAAAGTTACCTACAAATTGTTTTGGGGGTACAGCCTTATTGCCACAAACATTTAATTTGTGTTGTTCTCTTTAGGCTGCCCTAGTTCTTTAAACGACGTTGAGTCTGTAGACTGGCCCCCTACAGTTAACCTTGGCTATCAGAAAGGGAAGCCCGTGTCCAAAGCATCGCGAATACGAGAGGATGAAGTCCAGGGACGATCAACATAGACAAGCAGAAGGTGCAGAGGCCTTGCTGGATCTCCATAGCCCCTTTCACACAGAGATTCCGGAAAATACACATATAAAGTGACCCGGGATTTGACCCGGGTTCGTTTGATTTTGGTTCATTCACACTGCCAGTGATTTTCCGGAATCAGAGAGTGTGTTCACAAACAACCCGTAAAAATCCCGTAATGACACGTGACATCGATGTGACATGTAATGTCTCGGCAGCGTCTATAGTTTGCTTATGAGCTGTGATTTCTCTCTCGAGAAACCACGCTTGTGCATTTTTTTTTCTCTGATGCGATCATAAACTATATATAGTTCTATATATTGTATGCAGATGCAGGATGCCAAACGGACCTAACCATGGATGACATTGAGAGGATAGAAGATGTTCTGAAGCAAACCACAACAGAGCTGTGTGATCTTAGGAATAAAGTACTGGACACAGCTTAGCCAAAAGTATTTTCAGAAGAATGAAGACAAGACAAAGTTTTACACTGGACTCCCCAACTTAGTTTTAATGCAGGTTTTTCAACTGTGTGAGCCTTATATCATCTGTGTGCCTTTTGTCTGTACTTTCTAAATTTGAACAGATCATTTTAATTTTGCTGAGGTTGAGACTAAACCTCCCTTTGAAAGATTTGGCTTTCAGGTTCAATGTCTCTTGCTCCACAGTTTCTAGAATTTGGCACAAGTTAATTGGCATTCTTCATGAGAGTTTGGAATTTTTAATTGAGTGGCCAGAGCGACATGTACTTCAAGCCACAATGCCAATGGCATTCAGGCAAGCATTTGGATGTAGAGTTGCTGTGATCATAGAGTGCTTTGAATTATTTATTGAACGACCTTCTAATTTGCTTGCTAGAGCACAAACCTGGTCAAACTATAAACATCACCACACTGTGAAGTTTCTGATCGGTGTTGCTCCCCAAGGGTATGTCTCTTACATATCTCATGGCTGGGGAGGAAGAGTAAGTGATAAGCAGATTACTGAAGAGAGTGACCTCCTAAAAAACCTTTTACCCGGAGATATTGTTTTAGCAGACCGTGGTTTTAACATTGGGGATAGTGTAGGATTCTACTGTGCTTCACTGCAGATACCTGCATTCACAAAGGGGAAAAGACAGCTGTCAGCATACAAGGTGGAAGAAACTAGAAAAATAGCGAATGTTGCACATTCATTTCACCACCATCCACTTTTTTTGCTGTTGCCTTCCTCCCCTAGACTAATCAGGAAAACGTAACATGTGTATTGGATTGGTTAGAAGGAAATATCAGATTTTGCAAAGTAGGGCCATGCCCATCGAACACATGGCAGCAAAACCAGGCGAGTCACTGACATTGATAAGATTGGAGTTATTTGCTGTGCCTTGTCAAATTTGTCAGAGTCCGTGGTCC
Source organism: Gila orcuttii (assembly GCA_026230005.1). NCBI lineage: Eukaryota > Metazoa > Chordata > Actinopteri > Cypriniformes > Leuciscidae > Gila > Gila orcuttii. The sequence goes on from JAPDVR010000017.1 coordinate 11,115,385, forward strand.
CACTGGAGTAAAAAAATTACAAAAACTACCAGAACATGGCAAATAAACGGGTCATAGTTGGTAAAAGTAATACCTGTGGTTAATTTGTCATTTCAGTGTAAAAAGGAACAAAGCCAGTAGTAGTAGTGCACACTAATGCAATAATCGACAAACTATGAAGTAAACCTCTGATCATAAGCAATGATATGACTTTTTCTGTTTAACAAAACATGCTCAGCTGCGCGTTTGACATTATTTCCTATGATATAAATAAATTGACAACTGTTTAAATGAAAACTTTGGATGTTAATGATAAATTATATATTAAATGTTGGTATACTAACAGAATATCAGCAATACATTGTGTTTTTAGTGAACTTTTTGTGTAACCTAGGAGTTCAATCCAATCTAAAAGTACTGTGGAGTCCTGCAAAGATTCCCATCTACAAGATTAGCTGCAGTAGCTTTGTTTGAATTTGAAACTGTTATGAAAGGTAAGAGAGGACCCAAATGCAAAAGTGCGATAGAACAATTTCTTTAATTAAACAAGGAATCAGGCTCCAGAAAAAGGGCATAAACCGAAATCCTCTTGTTAAATGAATACACAGAGTAGAGCACAGCAGACTGAACCCAGGATCTGGCGGCGACAAGCCTCAAGTCTCTCAGAGAGGAACAGGTAGACAGCAGGCTGAGGCAAGGCGCTGACCAGCCTTCAGCAGCAGGAAAACTGGGCAGAGTATAGAGCAAACGAATTATTCAGCATACACAAAGTATAAACGGTACAGACCAGATCCCGACAAGACATAGACAGGACAGGAACGTGAAGGAAATAGAACGAGAGCTCCTTGCATAGCGATACATGTAATAATCTGGCAAAGAAGCAGGAAAGAGAAAGCTAGAAGTAGCAAACACAATCAGAAGGGAAAAGAGAACAGGTGTGGGGGAATTAGCGCGATTGCTGGTAGAAACTAGGTTCAGCTGAGAGTGATTGAAGGTTCGTGTGATTATGTGTGTGTGTGGCCAGAGGAGGGAGAAAAAATAAAGATACCAAACTATAACAGTACCCCCCTCTCAATGAGTGCCTCCTGGCGCTCCCAAGGGAGGGGCCTGGTGAGCGCGGAGGAAATCATCAATGAGCGAACGGTCCACTTCGTCCCGGGAGGGAATACAGCTTCTCTCCTCAGGACCGTATCCCTCCCAGTCCACTAGGAACTGGTGTCAACGACCCGACGACGAATATCAAGAAGCCTTCGAACTCTGTAAACTGAGGATCCCTCGACACGAACGGGAGGGAGGGGGAAAAGCGAGAGGGGGCGCGCACGACAGGTTTGATGCAAAAAACGGGGTGGATGCGACGGAGATTGGGAGAAAGCTTGAGCTTGACAGTGACAGGGCTGATAATCTTAGTGATCTGGAACGGTCCAATAAACCGGGGAGCCAATTTGCGGGAAACAGACTGGAGAGGCAAGTTGAGAGTGGAAAGCTCTTTGACCAGATAGATATCTCGGACTCTTAACACGACGTCTGTTAGCGGCTCTTTGAGTACGAATCTTAGAACGACAGCGAGCTGATCTCACCCTTCTCCAAGTGCGCTTACAGCGCTAGATGAAAGCCTGTACGGACGGGACGTTAGACTCAGAATCCTGAGATGAAAACATGGGAGGTTGGTACCCCAGGCAACAATGAAAAGGCAAGAGACCAGTAGCGGATGTTGGAAGTGAATTATGGGCATATTCGGCCCAGGGGAGTTGTTCGGACCAGGACGCGGGGTTACGAAAAGCCAGGCTACGCAGGACACAACCGATAATTTGATTGGCTCGTTCTGCCTGACCATTGGTCTGTGGATGAAAGCCTGACGAGAGGCTGGCTGAAGCCCCGATCAATCGACAAAACTCCCTCCAGAACTGGGATGTGAATTGGGACCCCTATCCGAAACGACGTCCGAGGGAAGACCGTGAAGTTTGAAAACGTGATTAACCACAATCTGGGCAGTCTCCTTGGCAGAGGGGAGCGTAGTGAGCGGGATGAAATGAGCAGCCTTAGAAAATCGATCTACGACCGTGAGAATCACAGTATTGCCCGCCGACGGGGAAGCCCGGTAATGAAATCGAGAGCGATGTGAGACCACGGGCACACACGATGCAAGAAGCAATAAAACGACGCGTATCTCGTTCACGGGTAGGCCACCAAAAACGTTGGCGAATCGTAGCGAGAGTGCCTCTGACGCCGGGGTGAGCAGTCAATTTGGACGAATGAGCCCACTGAAGAACCGCGAGACGCGCTGAGACAGGAACAAAGAGAAAGCCCCTAGGGCAGTTACGCGGGGTGATTGAATGAGAAAGTGCGCGCTTAACAAGCTTTTCGATTCCCCAGACTGTAGCACCAACGACACGACCCTGAGGAATAATAACCTCCTGGGTTGAGGTGACTCTTGAGGAATCGAAGAGGCGAGAGAGGGCATCGGGCTTCACACTCTTAGAGCCGGGACGGTAGGAGATGGAGAAATCTAAAACGAGCAAAAAACAAAGTCCAACGGGCTTGGCGTGCGTTAAGTCCTTTAGTGGAACGGATGTATTCTAAGTTTCTGTGATCAGTCAAAACAATGAACGGAACGGTCGCCCCCTCTAACCACTGTCGCCATTCTCCTAAAGCCAAACGAATGGCGAGCAGTTCACGATTTCCCAAGTCGTAATTACGCTCAGCGGGCGAGAGGCGATGAGAGAAGTATGCGCAGGGGTGGACCTTGTCGTCAGAGGGGAAGCGTTGAGAAAGGATGGCTCTGACGCCCACCTCTGAAGCGTCAACCTCGACTATGAATTGTTTAGAGGTGTCGGGAGTCATTAGGATGGGTGCGGTAGTAAAGAGGGTCTTTAGGTGATCAAAAGCCCTCTGGACGGATTCTGACCACCTAAAACAGGACTTGACAGAAGTGAGAGCCGTCAAGGGCGTGGCCACTTGGCTAAAATTTCGTATAAAACGACGATAAAAATTTGCAAAACCAAGAAAGCGCTGAAGTGCGACGCGAGAGTCAAGGACCGGCCAATCGGTGACCGCCTCAACCTTAGAGCAGTGTTTCTCAACCTCTCCTGCAGGGACCCCCTGACAGGACATGTTTTTGTTTTAACCCTGAAATGGCACACCTGATTCAATTAATTAAAGGCTTAATGTGTAGCTGACTAATTGAATCAGGTGTGCCATTTCAGGGTTAAAACAAAAACATGTCCTGTCAGGGGGTCCCTGCAGGAGAGGTTGAGAAACCCTGCCTTAGAGGAATCCATGCTTATCCCTTCTGCCGAGATGACGGACCCGAGAAAAGTCACAGAACGTGCGTGAAAGGTACACTTCTCAGCTTTGACGATAAGACGATTCTCGAGAAGGCGCTGGAAGACACGACGTACGTGTTGAACGTGAACTTGGAGAGAGGGTGAAAAGATCAATGTCGTTGAGATGCACAAAAACAAAAATATTAAGCATATCTCTGAGGACATCGTTTATCAAAGCTTGAAAAATGGCCGGAGCGTTTACCAGACCGAACGGAAGAACGCGATATTCAAAGTGCCCTAAAGGTGTATTAAATGCCGTCTTCCACTCGTCTCCCTCCTTAATGCGAACTAAATGGTAAGCGTTGCGGAGATCCAACTTTGTGAAAACCTTTGCTCCCTGCAAGATCTCAAAAGCAGATGACATAAGCGGCAAAGGATAACGATTCTTGACAGTTATGTCATTCAGCCCTCGATTAAAAAAAAAGGGACGCAAAGAGCCGTCTTTCTTCTTCACAAAGAAGAATCCTGCACCAGCGGGAGAGGAGGAAGGAACGATAGTACCGGCGTCTAGAGAGTCAGAAAGATACTTCTCTAGCGCTTCACGCTCAGGAGCCGACAGCGAGTATAGCCTTCCACGAGGTGGGGTAGAACCAGGAAGAAGGTCAATACTGCAATCGTAGAGACGGTGAGGGGGGAGAGAAGTGGCCCGGGAGCGACTGAAAACCGCCCGCAGATCGAGATACTCCTCAGGAACCCCAGTCAAATTGCCAGGCTCCTCCTGAAAAACAGAGACAGAGGAAACAGGAGGGATGGCAGACATTAAACATTCGACATGACAAGACAGATTCCACGAAAGTATGGTGCCCTTGGACCAGTCTAAGTGGGGATTATGTTGTACAAGCCAGGGGTGTCCTAAAACTACTGGGTAAAAGGGAGAGTGAAAAATTAAAAAAAGAGAGTCTCGCGATGGTTTCCGGAAACAGGGAGGAATGGAGGTATGGTCTCGTGGTCTACCCTGGAAAGGGCGCTACCGTCTAGGGTGAAAAGGGGAGTGGACTCCTCAAGCTTCTTCAAAGGAATACCTTGTTCCACAGCCCACGCCTCATCGATGAAATTCACCTCAGTCCCTGAGTCAACCAAGGCCTTGCAGGAAACAGAGGAACCAGGGCAGTGCAAAACGATAGGAATGGTAGTGCAGGACTTAGGAGGAGAGACCAGAGAAGTTGCGCTCGCCAGTAACCCCTCCTCTACTGGCGAGCGTTGGCTTTTAACTGGCATGTAGAAACGAAGTGGCTGGCCAACCCGCAAAACATGCAAAGACGGTTGATGATTCTCCGTTCCCTTTCCTTAGCAGAGATGCGAATCCCCCCCCCAGCTGCATAGGATCAGACTCAGAACTGGCGGAGGAAGGTGCAGTGGCGGCGGAGGGAGATTAGAGAAGAGAAGTCTTCATGCTGCGGGCACGGCGACGGAGATCAAAACGCTTCTCTATGCGGATGGCAAGATCAGTGAGCGGGTCTAGACGTGTGGGTATCTCACGGGCAAAAATCTCATCCCTTATCTCAGCAATAAGTCCCTACAGAAAACGAGCGACCAGCGCTGGTTCATTCCAGCCGCATGTTGTAGCCAGGGTGCGAAACTCAATAGAAAAGTCCGCAGCAGAGCGTCTACCCAGGGTAAGTTGCGAAAAAAACAACTTACCCTGGAGGGACGAAAGGATTCGGGATGCCTCGTCCCCGTGAGCAGAGCGATCAAAGACGCGTATCATCTCCTGCTTGAACAGAGCAAAGTGATTAGTGCAATCTAACTCAGCCTCCCAGGTTGCGGTTCCCCACTCGCGAGCCCGTCCAGTGAGGAGAGAAATGACATAGGCGATCTGGGCTCTGTCCTTAGTGTGAGGTCGTTTTCTCTCTCCAGCCTGCAACCTACTCTGAGTCAGAAAAGAGCGACATTCCGTCGGCTAACCAGCGTAACACGGAGGGCTGTTAATTCTGGGTTCAGGAGTCTCCAGTGATCTCGAAGAGGCAGGCGGATCTCGACGGAGATGATGGACTTACAGAGACAGATCAGACATCTGAGCGGCCAAGGTCTCCACAGCGTGTCTAGCGGCAGACAGTTCCTCCTCATGCCTGCCCAGCATAGCCCCTTGGAGTTCGACGTCCGCCTGGAAATGGTTCTCCTTCGCTGGGTCCATGTTGGCCAGATTATTCTGTTATGAAAGATAAGAGAGGACCCAAATGAGATATAAGAATGTCTTTAATTAAACAAGGAATCAGGCTCCAGAAAAAGGGCATAAACAGAAATCCTCTTGTTAAATGAATACACAGAGTAGAGCACAGCAGACTGAACCCAGGATCTGGCGGCGACAAGCCTCAGGTCTCTCAGAGAGGAACAGGTAGACAGCAGGCTGAGGCAAGGCGCTCTGGTGACTGTGGGGGCCATTTTGGTACAGTGAACTCATTGTCATGTTCAAGAAACCATTTTGAAATAATTTCAAGCTTTGTGACATGGTGCATTATCCTGCTGGAAGTACTTTTCACATCATTCTTTGTAAACCCTAGAAATGGTTGTGCGTGAAAATCCCAGTAACTGAGCAGATTGTGAAATACTCAGACCGGCCCGTCTGGCACCAACAACCATGCCACGCTCAAAATTGCTTAAATCACCTTTCTTTCCCATTCTGACATTCAGTTTGGAGTTCAGGAGATTGTCTTGACCAGGACCACACCCCTAAATGCATTGAAGCAACTGCCATGTGATTGGTTGATTAGATAATTGCATTAATGAGAAATTGAACAGGTGTTCCTAATAATCCTTTAGGTGAGTGTAGAGCAAACAAATTATTCAGCATACACAAAGTATAAACGGTACAGACCAGATCCCGACAAGACATAGACAGGACAGGACCGTGAAGGAAATAGAACGAGAGCTCCTTGCATAGCGATACACGTAATAATCTGGCAAAGAAGCAGGAAAGAGAAAGCTAGAAGTAGCAAACATAATCAGAAGGGAAAAGAGAACAGGTGTGGGGGAATAAGCCCGATTGCTGGTAAGAAACTAGGATCAGCTGAGAGTGATTGAAGGTGCGTGTGATTATGTGTGTGTGTGTGTGTGTGTGTGGCCAGAGGAGGGAGAAAAGAGAAAGATACCAAACTATAACAGAAACTTCAAAGTTCAGATTTTAATGAAATTTAATCCATTTTACAAAGTGTACACTGTTTTAGGTCTTGTAAATAATACACCAGTAATACCTTTCATTGTATAATTTAATCTTTTCATTGTTAATGATAATTGTTAATAAACATCTGATTGTCAAAAAATATACATTCATGCTAATCAGTGTTTTTCATTGCCAAAAAGACTGAATGAAGGACCAGAGCGGTGTTATTTTGTAACTTGCTGTCCCAACGCTTCACAAAGTCACAATACTCAGCATCCACAATGTGAAGCTGTGCCTGGACTTGGAAGTAGTAAGCATGGCTCCTGTCCAGTGTAACATCATCCCCATCTTTAATGAGGCAGAATCCCTGAATTTTCTTCATTTTCCTTGCAGTGTGGGCACTAAAATTCACAGTGAAAACAAAATGTAAAAAACGTTATATTTTTGCTTATTTCACTAATTAAAACATTTAATATTATTTGCAGACTATGTGGTTTTCCGATCTTGTCACTTAGTGTTGAGCCTGTTTCAGCTTAGAGGCAGTTATGCGTCCAGCTCTTTGTCGAAACCAGATCCTGGATGCACCCTGGCTTTGAGTTGCCATCTCTACAGCCTGGACCTGAGAGGGGGTTAGCTCTTCTAGCTGAAAATCCTGGCATAGCTCTCCAAGCTCTTTGGGGGGTAGCTGCAGAGTCTCTGGTGATCTGTATTCAAGAACAGTTTTAGGCAGCAAACAAGATTTGGGGACAAATTATTTGTGGTAATTCTCCCTAGCCATCAGTGCAGCACTCCTTTGACAGTTTCTGCTTAAGGACTCAAAAAACCTAGCATACGTTTCTGACCCTTTCTTCATTCTTGGACATTGAACTGGGTTCACAACCTTAGGTTGTTCAGTTGATTTCCCAGCGATGGCATCATCCAGTTTTTGTTTTTTGGATTTTGCTGAGGAGAAGTCTATAAGAGCTACAGGAGCAGCAGGAATCTGGAAAAATTGAAAAGCACGAAAAACATAAAGTACTGCCCTATTGCTGGAAATGACAAAAAATAACTGCCAATTCTTAACACAGACTTCTGTGGTCCATAATATGGAATATTAAGATATGACATTGCAACTACAATTTGTGTTGTTTGTATTAGTCTAAGACAAACCATATGAATTGTGGTTGCAGCGTTAGGTCATACTTTCCCTGTGTTACCTGCACAAGCGTGTTTTAGGAATTGACAGCCGCTGTAATTTCCCTTAGTAAAGTAGGGTACAAAACAAAAGAAATGTTATGTACAGTACATTTGAATACCTTTTTTACATGTGATGGCATCAGCCATTTGCACTTTTCCGTTGGGCAGGAGGCTGTATCTCACATCTTAACACCAGCTTCAATAGAAAAAAGAACTGCCCCTAAATGAGAACAGGACTCTGACAATCTGAGAATATAATAGAATAGACATTTCTTAATTAACCACAAATTGAACATTGTATTTTGCATGGTTAATCTATGGGTGTGCACTGGCGATATGTTTAAAACAAATAGAACAAGCAACACTAACAGCTAACAGTTATACAAAATACAGGCAAAAATAACTTACCCTGCCATGCAATTGCAAAGAGCTGTAATGACTTCTCCGCTTTCTTTCGCAATGATCCACGTCTTTAGTGGTGTTTCGGCGGATCTTTGAGAGTGGTTAACCTAATAACGTAAAGTAAACAACCGTAAAAGTAACATCGAGAAGCGCTGCAGCGTTGAATGGTTAAGGTTAACGTTACGGATTAATCCACAGGACAAAAAAGAAATGTCACTCACCCAGGCGAAAACCAAACAATAGTCATTGTGGAGCATCTTAGTACAGAGATCGTGGACCCAACCACTTACAAAAAAATTGTATGCCTCCATACTTTTGTATGCTTTCATTTGTTGTCTTGAGTAGAAGGATGTCTGTAGGACAAGGTAGTTGCTGATATCTACCGCCTCGATGGCAGGCAAATCTTTCAATTCAGTTGAAAAATCGCTCCTCTTCATAAACGGATTACGTACAACATATGTTTCGATTTTTTTGTTTATATCTTTCTCTTGTAATAGCGTCTAAAGTAGTACAGTACGGACTTTCCTCCATCTCGTTCATTCCGCTCTTCACTTCTTGCCCTCCATCTGAATTTCGCGCGTCATCACAATCACGTGGCTGCAAACCTCCTATCAAGCAGTCTAATTGCTCGAAAGAACGTTTTAACTTCACGATCGTGAAAACTATCGATAGTTTGCCAACATACAAGATAGCTAGTTGAAATATGTCATCTAACTTTTTAAACGTGCAAATAAAACTCACGAAATGCATGTTCTCTTCTGTATACAACGTAATTATTGTAACATTTGATGAAAGCAATTATATAAATATATCATGACAGGTTACCGCCTCCATCAGCTGTTGTTGTATCTGATCTGAACCGCGTACATGTGACGCCACATGGGGCGAACATCTAAACTCCACCTGAGTCCATTTCACATGATGCCTTATAGCTGATGCCTTTTAGTCTGATGCCTTTTAGTCTGATGCCTTTTTGTCTGAGGCTGTTTCGTCTGATGCCATTTCGTCCGAAGCCTTTGTCTGATGCCTTTATGTCTGATGCCTTTATGTCTGATGCCTTTGTCTGATGCCTTTTTGTCTGAGGCTGTTTTGTCTGATGCCTTTATGTCTGATGCCTTTATGTCTGATGCCTTTTTGTCTGATGCCTTTTTGTCTGAGGCTGTTTCGTCTGATGCCTAATTGTATGAGACCAGACACCTGACATTGTTTTCCCTGAGACCTGAAGCTTTTCAGTCTGAGACGCTATGCCGTTTTGTCCAATGACTGAAGCCTTTTAGTATGAGGCATGATGCCTTGTCTTCATATGTCTAAGGTCTGAGGATGTCCTAAAATGTACACCATACGTCTGTGCAGCGGCTCTACTGGAATGTACCAAATTTATGTTGTAATGTGCCATTGATAGTTAAACAAAACGCTTGACTTTAAATAAATAAACAGTTAATAAACTCGCTAATAAACGGTTACCTATTTAAGCATCAAGAACGGTAAAACATAAATGATGTCGGCCAACAGCATTGGGCTACAATGAGATTCGATCTCGGATCGCTTGAAGCTCCGTGAGGCTCATGTTGTTGTGTTGACCACAGAGCTACCGTCTAAACGCTGTTAAGGTAACGTCTTTTATGCTCTTAAGCCTCATTGATGTAGCCTAATATGTTTCTATTGCAAATGTTTTATGTGGAAATGTTTTCATTATTTATTCAATTTAATTTCAGTAATTTCAGTATTGTGATTTATGATTTTTTTTAACTACAATGTTTCACTTGAATTCATCTGCTACCAGCTTTCAACCGCTCTGAATGAGATGCTGCGCGGCGGCAGATTACGCAATAGAGAGGATAAACTGATACTTTTCAAAGTCTGTGATTGTAGCGCCTCTTAGCGGTAAAAGGCAGAAAATACACACCCGCGATTTACCGCCGCGGAACGGCGACGGTAAAAGTATTATTCTGGTTGAGTACCAACTGTACGTTACACTGGTGCCGAAACCCGGGAAGAAGGAGGAACTCTTCAGTCAGAGAGCCCTGGCCGCTGTGGTCAATTCCCGGTGCCATCGAGCATGGTGAGCAGAGTCCGTCGCCATGGATGCTCGAGGCGGTGCGCTGGAGTGAGTTGCCGGGGGGACGGTCGAGCTCGCTGGAGGGGTGGCTGCCGTCTTTGAGGGAGCGGAGGAGTTGGCGCCGTTCACCATGGGCCGGAGCCTGCTGCCATCCACCTTGATGGGGAGGAGCAGGGAACGGGGGACTCCTGCCATCTGCCCGAACCTGGAGGAGCCGTTGCCTTCCACCAGGCGGCAGAGGGGTGTCGAACCGTTCACCGAGGGCTATCCAGCCCCACCGCCAGGCACCACGGAGAAGATCGCCCAGCTGGTGGAGGACCAGATGGCAGTGCGTTGTGGGAACCAGACCAAGATTATTTATTTATTTATTTTTCTCTCTCCCCTCTCTCATCTCTGTCGCTCCTCATGCTTCCGTCTCCTTTTCTCTCGCCTCATCTGTCCATACCCCCTGGGTCCCCCCAGGGGAGGGGGTAAACTATATTTTAGTTTACCATAAATGCTTCTCAGTACATTTGGCAGTAAATTTGAACCATTTTTCAAAAACAATAGAAGTAATAATGAAATTGCTTATAAAGATGTACTTAAGTCCTTCTTTGGTGAGTAAAAAAAAAGTGCTCTGAAGGTCAGCTAAATGCATTAAATATAAATTTAAACTATAATAAATGTTTTAATTAATTGAAATTACCATGTAGTCAGAGACTACAGATAAAAATAAAACAGCCTTTAGCTAACTCTGGCATATTTCCCGAAAAGTTTAAGATTCAGCTGGGAGAATATCTAGTCATTGATATCAGGTCTGTAACATGATTAGCTATAAAAGGGATATCTTAGAGAGGCAGAGTCTCTAAGAAGTAAAGATGGGCAGAGGCTCTCCAATCTGTGAAAGACTGCGTAAAAAAAAAAAGTGCAATACTTTAAAAACAATGTTCCTCAACGTCAAATTGCAAAGGCTTTGCAAATCTCATCATCTACAGTGCATAACATCATCAAAAGATTCAGAGAAACTGGAGAAATCTCAAGGCCGAAGACCTTTATTGGATGCCCGTGGTCTTCTGGCCCTAAAACGACACTGCATCACTCATCGGCATGATTGTGTCAATGACATTACTAAATGGGCCCAGGAATACTTCCAGAAACCACTGTCGGTAAACACAATCGGCCGTGCCATCTGCAGATGCCAGCTAAAGCTCTATCATGCAAAAAGGAAGCCATATGTGAACATGTTCCAGAAGCACCGTCTTGTGCTATGGGCCAAGACTATTTTAAAGTGGAATAGTGTTCTGTGGTCAGATGAGTCTAAATTTGACATTCTTGTTGGAAATCACGGACGCCGTGTCCTCCGGGCTAAAGAGGAGGCAGACCTTCCAGCGTGTTATCAGTGTTCAGTTCAAAAGCCAGCATCTCTGATGGTATGGGGTCGCATAAGTGTATACGGTATGGGCAGCTTGTATGTTTTGGAAGGCTCTATGAATGCTGAAAGGTATATAACGGTTTTAGAGCAACTCCACTCCAGATGATGTCTATTTCAGGGAAGGCCTTGTGTATTTCAGCAGGACAATGCAAAACCACATATTGCAGCTATTACAACAGCATGGCTTCGTCGTAGAAGAGTCCGGGTGTTTAATTGTCCTGCCTGCAGTCCAGATCACCTATAGAGAACATTTGGCGCATCATTAAATGACAAATACGTCAAAGACGACCACAAACTCTTCAGCAGCTGGAAACCTATATAAGGCAAGAATGGGACCAACACCAAAACTCCAGCAACTCATAACCTCGATGCCCAGACGTCTTCAAACTGTTTTGAAAGGAAGAGGAGATGCTACACCATGGCAAACATGCCTCCATCCCAACTATTTTGAGACCTGTAGCAGGAATCAAATTTGAAATGAGCTCATTTTGTGCATAAAATTGTACAATTTCTCAGTTTAAACATTTAAGTTATCTATGTTCTATTGTGAATAAAATATTGGCTCATGTGATTTGAAAGTCTTTTAGTTTTCATTTTATTTAAAAAAACGCCCCAACTTTTCCAGAATTTGGTTTGTATATATTTTTTCCATTTTTAAAAGTATGCTAATGTGTATACAAAACATGTGTAACGAGTTTGCTCAAAGGGGAAATATTAATAATAACTCATAACTTGTTATGATTAATTGTGAATATTTGGGTCAGTTAATTGGATTAACTTGATGTAGCTAAATTAATATTACAATCAATTAATCAGTTCGTCCAATGAACTCTTTTGATTATTCATTTATTCTAAGAAAAGGGTATCTTTCATGGCCACAGAAAAATAATTCTTTCTTGGCATGTACAGCGCTTAGAGCATGTAACAGGACCAAGATCGTAAAATAAACTTTGTTGCAAGCAGAGAATCAGAACCAAATACATATTGTGCACAAGTTTATTAACAAAATCACGAACAGATAACTAACATACAAACAATTACACATACATGGGTAGATGGTAAATGACAGAATGAAACCGGAAATACAATGAAGCTACTGAAAAGATTCAATGAACATGAAAAGAACCATCAGCTTATTTTTTAAGAGCACCTTATTAAATGTATACTTGCATGGCCTTTGCAGTGAAAGCATTTCTTGTTCCAAAGAAAGGGTCTTGATGGTTCCATGAGTGTGAAACGTTGAAGTTGCAATCGTTTTCTTCTCCATTGGATGAAGAAGATATGATGAACTTGCATGGTTCGTAGTAGTAGTAGTAGTAGTAGTATACTTTATTGTCTTCGAAAGGAAATTTGTTGTGGACTACATGTTGCTGCATATACATATAAAAGAAAAGAAACAGTAAATTTAAGACTTTGCAAATTTTAAATTAAATAGATAAACTGTTATTCAGCATTCGTACAGATACAGGCACAAAGGAATTCTTATACCGATTTAGTTTGCACAATGGGACTCTATATATCTTCTACCGGAGGGGAGCATTTCATACTGTGAATACAAAAAATGAGTTTGGTCCCCCACGATTTTCTGTACCTGATTCAGAATGCAATTCTCATATAAATGTTGAAGATTCAAATATTCCTCATGTCCAACAGTTTTTAATGCTGTCAACACCAGGTGTGCTAATTTAGATTTAAGCTGTGTAGTTAGGTTCCCAAACCATACTGTAGCACCATACTTAACAATACTTTCTAAAACAGCTTTGTAAAACAACATCATGATTTTCTTATTAACCCCATAAAAACGTAATCGACGTAAGTGAGCTGTCTATATAAACACCCAAATACTTGTAGTTCTTGCTGGTTGTGAGTCAAGGCCTGCTGCCCTGGGGCCTGCTGAGGCCACGCAGAACAGCTCAGCACCCCGAACGTACCGAGAAGGCCAAGAGAGGGAAGGGCTTGTGTAGATGCAATTTAAAGCCTTAGAAAGGTCCCACCTCGCAGGGTTGGCTCGACCAATAAGAAAGGTGGAAATTCCAAGCGGGAGAATTTGATTTATGGATCTTTTGTTTCAAGCGTGCTCATTTGCATGTGCAGCTGGATTGGTTGCTGATGAAGAAACTATGAAAGATTCTTGTAATACGAATATGTTGCGCAGCTATCGACATATACACGATCATTTCAATCTTCAAAGTACCAATTTATAAAGACCAAAAATGGTATAGGTGAGGTTACATTGACCCCTGGTTCTATTATAAAATACACAGTATATATATATATAAAATAACAATAATAATAATAATAATAATAGTATTAAAAGACACTACACAAGACAGTAAATTATCACACACGTCCTGAGATGCATGTTCATTTATAGATCAGTTCGTCAATAAATTAATGCAAAATCTGTTTTAAGGGCTGTGGGTCTGTTCTATGGCCTCTGCTTTTTCCACATGACCACATTTTTAACAGCAATAAAACAAACTTATCTGATCATAGTCATGGTAACCAAGACCCTTCTTGCCCTTGTTGGGGGGATGGGACCATAGATCCCAGAATGAGTTTTAAAGATTATTGTCTGATTTGTCTCAATCGTTACACATGCAATAGTTTATTTGTATATAGTTTACAGCGCAGTAAGCTAATTGCCTGCACAGGATATGATGGCATTATAAAATAACAGTGTAATATGTAACGATAAAGTTTGCAGTGGCTTCATGAATTAACTAAAAACATAAAAAAGCAAAGCACACCTTATGCACATCTTTGTTCTTAATTTTCTAGAACTAGAGTTTAAGAACCTTGCTGTATTTTTGTGTAATTAATTAAGAGAAAGTACACCGCCAGCTTACTCCGATGAAAGTGCCTTCAATGCACCTGCCTTCATAAACACTTCCCAACTCGTAAATACGAACTTCCCAGGAGGAACTTGAATGCACCATTAGTCCCTGATTAATTTATTTTCCACCTGTGTCTAGTTAGTTCCCCCATTTCATCCTGTGTATTTTTACTCCCTGTTCTCTTCAGTCCCTTGTCGGTTCTCGTTAATGTTAGTTGTGGTTGTGTCTGTCCTGTCTGAGTTGGTTTCAGTAAAGAATGTATTTACCCTCATCTTCGTCTTGTGCCTTCAACTACCACCCAGACATTACAGAAGAACCGACCTCTCAATAACGAGAAAGAAAAGGATGGACTCACCCGCGCTGCGACTCCTTCTCCTCCCTGAAAACCGTAAGTAGCTGGGGTACCTGGCCTGGTGGGTTCCAGAACGGAAGCATCACCCTCAGAGCCAGCGAGCCGCCCACTGAGATTATCGAGGAAACAGAGACGAAGAACAGCAGTGCCCCGGAGTCGATGCAGGGAGGTCAGTCCACCTCAGAGCCAGGAGCAGATAGACCTGTGGCCCGCGGATCCAATTCCCTCCCAAGTCCCCACCCTCGAGTCTTCATCTTCATCACCGGTCCCATCCGGAAATCTGATCCAACCTGTATCCCTGCCTGTCCTCCTACTCCCGTCTCCATCGCTGGTCATGGCCAGTCCCCTGGATCCATTGGCACCACTGGTGTGGTCCAGCTCTTCGGCTCTGCCTCCGCTGCTAACTCTGTGCTGCTCATCCTCTGCGCCTCGGGCTTCCCCTCCACCAGCTTGGCTAGAGGCAGAGCCCCCGGCTGCAGGCCCATATCTCCACCTCGACCTGTCAGCCCATCACCATCGCCTCGACTCACTTCTCCCTAATCGCCTCCACGGCCCGCCTGCCCGGAATCCCTAGGCTCCCTCGTCACTCCAGGTCAGCCTCTGGTGGTCGACGCCCAGCTTCCGCATCGGACTTCCGGGATTCCAGCTGCACCTACACCCTGCACCCCTACGGTGTCATCAGACTCCTCTTTTCCTCCGACCTCCCCGTCGTCCTCACTCGCTCAATCAGTCCTTCCCGGTCATCCAGATCCTTGTCGCCGCCTCAGTCCCGCAAGCCCATAGCTCAGCGCCCAACTTCCAGGCCTGCGATGTTGCCCCGGTCCGTCAGCCTCTCTGTTCCGCCGGTTCCTCCACCGATCGGTCCCAGGGTTCCATCCGGCCCCTCTGTCTGGACTCCTCCCTGGTTCTTCCCACCTTCGGCTCCACCATGGTTGGCAACTCCACCGACGACTCCTCATCACCATCCGTCACCAGCTCCACGCCCTCCACCTAAGCCTCCGCCTCATCACTACCTCCTGAAACTGTTGTTGCCATCTTGGTGCAAGCTCTACATCCTGAAGGTTTGGGCTTATTAGAGCCACAGAGAATGTAAGGTCATGCAGTGAGCACAATACAATCACCTATAGATTAAGCAGCTTCAATATGATTGACTCCCATTTCAATGGCAAAATACTGGTGTGGCTGAGAATTTTAAAGTTGAATTATGTAATACAACCCTCTTGCTTTGATCATTTTGTACTATTTTAATATAGTAATATGGTGCATCTTCACCATACTGGTAATGTGAAAGTATAACAGACAATGTTTTGGAGAGCCACAAACACACACATACACAAAAACATCTTGTTACATTAAGTCCATAAGTGCCAAGCAAGTCACAGATCAATCAGAATTAACAGCAGCCCACCCACATTCAGGTCATAATTTTAAGTAGCTGTCTGATTTAGTTTGAGTGTGTGAGACAGAGAAAGAGAGAGAACACGGGCAAGTGAAATATATGAAAGAATAGTTTCATTAGTCCAAAGCAGCCCCCCCCCCCCCCTGTCTAAACAAAATTACAGGAACTGAAGTAGAAAAATAGCCTTTGGCTTTAGATACAAAGCCCAATTGATTCGTTCATTTTAAACGATCTGTCAAGCCAGCATGTGGTCATAGCTAAAGTAAATATGAAAGTCATGTTTCAGCATGGAGGAAGGCAGTGAACTTTTCACAAATTAACCTTTAAATGTGACTAGACAGGCACCACCGGCTTAAAAAAAATCAACGCAAGGTGTTTGTAGCCCCATTTGCACTCTATAAATCGTCTACTTACACTTTAGAATCTATAACGTGTTTTTCTTTAGATGACAAAAAAAAAAAGAGATTCACAATCAAACACCAGCAATATGCTTAAAAATCCTAAACGCAATGGAATTTCTTATCATAACTGGGAATAGTTATTTGGTTAAATTTCTTGTAGTCTGATGCTGCGCGGCTGGTTGCGTGGAAACTGATCTCTCTCTCTCTCTCTCTCTCTCTCTCTCTCTCTCTCTCTCTCTCTCTCTCATACACTTACTCTCGGCGTCCAGACGCGTCCACGGCTCGCGCTGCGCGGATCTCCAGCACTAAACTAGACGGAATATTTGCGCAAATGACAAATGCCGAGAAAAGCAGAGAACATTTTAAAAGACAGAGAGGAAAAATGTAAGTCAGTCTTATGTTTGAATGAGAAGCACTGTGAACGCTCGCTAATTGCATGCCAACGCGATTAAACGTGAAAATATGCAGTAGACCTGACAGCTGTAAAGGTTCATAATAATAGCGTAAACTATTGGTTTTATTTGTAATGCCATTTTTCCTTCACATGCAAGTGAATGAAGAACAACTATGTAGTAATTTTAACTAATATTTTGACTTGAATAAAACGTATTACAAAGTCATTTAGATCTCACAAGCGAAAAATATTACATTGCAGTTGTCTTAATAATTAATGGTAACAATAACTTGTGTTTTTAATAATGCGTTTAATGGTTCACTGATGTCACTTAATATCACTTAATTTGTCAGTTGACCTTTAGACCTTCAAGATAATTGGAAAGAGTTTGTGTGTCAAGGCTTTATGGTTATTGATATGTCAAATTTATGTAGATTATTGATTAAAAAAAACTAAAAAATAGTTCAGGTTGGCATCCAGGGCTCCATGTAAACTACCACACACTCCAGCATTCAGGAGCAGTCAGACATTGTTTGAAATGAATTATTAAAGAAGACTAGAGACAAGGATGCACAATAGTTTGTAGACTAAGAACTGTTTCTTATGGTTAGCTTTTGTTGGTTTCATAAGACAAACTAAACCAAATGATGAGCTGCCATACTCGTAATTTATAATAACAACCAACATGCTGTTTGGTGTACATCAAACAGCTATTATAATATAGTTGTTTTTTGTTTGTTTGTTTTTTACCACCAATCTCTGTTCCCTCACACACATATTTTACCTTTTCACTATACTGTGTACTGTATAAAACTGAAAAAGTCCAATTGTGTCATTTAGTCATGTTAGACATAATTTGAATATTACCATGTAAAATGGATTTACAGTGTTCTGCTGAAGACTAGCTAAATTTACGTTTTATTTGAAGAGGCGACATGATTTTAAATTCTGAAACGTGGTTCTTTTGAACAATTATTGAAATTCATTCATTCATTCATAAAACCTGTAGAGACATATATATTAACATGCATCTCAGTGATGGTTGCTAAATTGGCACCGGACCCCCCAAAATTGCTGCCATCTTTGCTTATGGGCAGTTGGTTTTTGAAGATTTAAAGCCTAATACTTGAGCCATAATTTGAATGTGACTAATCACTCTGAAGCTGGAGAAAAAATGACATAATGGCAAGTCCATTTAATTTTATTTAATCAGAATACATTGACACATCTGAATGGCCATCAAAGGTGAACTGATTTATTTTAACTTCAACTCATGTTAGAGCTCTCTAGAGTCAGTCATCTACCAGGCTGTCTTGTCTCATAATGCTTACATTCAGAAAGAGCAACAAGAATAACTGCTTAAGAAAATGACAAAGTGGCAATATCACACCAGTTGTCACCTAAGTCAATTTCTATCTAATGACACACCATTCAGTACACTTCAGATAAGTTCAGTTCAGCTTTCCTGTCCACCTTTCCTGTCCCTACTCTAATGTATTTTTCATTCTCTTCACTATTTACTTGTTTGAGAGTCTGGAGAAATCCTAGGAAATTCATTGACAAGTCATAGAAGAAGTTATGAATTGATGAAGACAAAAATATCTGTGTACATGACTAAAAATCACATGAATTTCCATACTTCTACGAGTTGATTTGTGCTGATAAGTGATGATTTGGTGCGGGTCTGACTGATGGACCAACATAGTCATGTTTTTCAAAAGGACATAATGCTAGATAAGTTAGTTAAGAAGTGTGGTGGGCTAACCAGCATTCCATACAGCCAACAAGCATCCAAAACACATACATGAACGAATGGGGTATAGGGATGAGGCAGAAATAGTAATCAAATGTCTGTAATTTGCAACTCTCATCCATTATGTTCATTAATATCACTATTTACATTACTTTTTTACTTTCCTACTCCAATCTAAACATATTTGTTTGGCCTGTTATTGCAGGGTCAGGGTCACATCAGTTTTCTCCCCCAAAATGTTCTGTACTGAACCTTTTAACCTCATTTTTCGTCCTTCTCTTCTTTCTTCTTTTCTGTAATGGAAGACTTGCTCCTCAGATTCTCTTGTTTCCTCTCTTGTTCTCTCTGTTGAATCATGTAAACATCCTGTGTGGTTTCTCCTCACCCCCTGCATGCTTCCCTCTCATGTCTTGTTTCAAGCTTTACTCTGTCCATCTCTGTCCATTCAGCTGCTATTGAGCTTTCATTGATTTTTTTTCTGGCTCTCTCAGCTATACTTCTCTCCAAATCTCTGTTTTAGGTATTTGTTGTCCTCATCTTTCACTGTCTGTCTGTCTCTCCTTATGTGACCGGCCCACACTATCACTTGCGAAAATGTCATGACAGAACCCTGTTGTGTATTCATGAGCGGTACAGCTTGGGGTTTGTGACTCTTATCTAACCTCTCCTCCACCACCTTGCTCTTTTTTCCTAAGGTCAACCTTCCCCACTTTAAGAAAGAAAACTTTATGGGACTAAAATCAGTTTCTCTTTAAACCTGGGTAAATAACTGTCTTTGTTTTGTTTTGTTTTTTTTGGCAGGGGAAGACTTTGGCCAATGAATCATGAAAGCTAAAGTAATGCCCTCTTTTCTCTCTTTCTCTTTCTCTCTCTCTTTCTCAGCCTTCAGTATTTGCCTGGCATTTCAGCTGCTTTTGTAGAACGTCTTATTTCCCCCTCCCTTCAACAAACAGTCCCTCCTTTAGGAGACTCCCACTCGTTATGTGATACTAAGAGGTACTTAGAGATCGATTTCATTTTTAATCTGTGTAAGTGGACAGTGGCGGGTCCGCTGCCATTTGTCAACTACAAAACCCAGTGACTTTTATTCTTTCTGGATTTGTTATTTAAAATTGAGAATTATAAGTCCACTCCAAAAAAAAAAAAATTTTTACTGACAATTTACTTAAAGAAAACAAATGAATCCAACAAATGAATTATCCATTCAGATTACTTAATCCATTCGAGTTGAGAATATAGGAATGATTTTATTTGTGTTAAAGTAGCATTATAGAAACTGGGAACAGGATTTCCACTTCCGTTCATGGTTTGCACAGAGCTGAATAGGAAGAGTAAATGTTGAAATAAAGTGTTATTTTCTGCATTTTTTTTTAGCATGATGAGAAAATGTTTACTGTTCTAAAATGTTGGTATTTAAATAGTTTCTGTTATGTTGGGGAGTTTTTTGGTTACCATTGGTGAAGTGTCAAGCATGCACTTGGGTTGAGGACATGCAAACAAAATTCAAGTTTCTTTGATAATCACACAACAACTATGGGTGTTTGAGTATGAGTGCTAAATGTCATGTGTGCAAAGAAAATACAGTCATGTAAAAAAGAAAGGACACCCTTTAGAATTTTATGGTTTTACGTATCAGAATGGTTTTACGTTAGCAGGTCTTAAAATTAGGTAAATACAACCTCAGATGAACAACAACAAATGACATATTAGACTGTGTCATTATTTATAATACAAAACAGAAAAGCCATGGGTGACAAACTAAGTACACCCTATGATTCAGTCGCTTGTTTAGCAACAATAAGTTGAATGAATCATTTTCTATATGACAGTATCAGTATCTCGCATTGTTCTGGAAGAATTTTGGCCCGCTCTTCGTTACAACGCTGCTTCAGTTCATTGAAGTGTGCGGGTATTTTTTTATGCACAACTGCAAGGTGCCCAGGTCCTGAGGCTGCAAAACAAGCCAAAAATCATCAACCCCTCCATCAGCGTGATGGAAAGTTGGGATGAGGTGTTTGTGTTGATATGCTGTGTTTAGTTTTCACCTAACTTGTCGCTGTGCATTATAGTTAAACATCTACACGTTGGTCTCGTCTGTCCATTCAGCTGCTATTGAGCTTTCATTGATTTTTGTCTGGCTCTCTCAGCTATACTTCTCTCCAAATCTCTGTTTTAGGTATTTGTTGTCCTCATCTTTCACTGTCTGTCTGTCTCTCTTTATGTGTCCGGCCCACACTATCACATGTGAAAATGTCATGACAGAACCCTGTTGGCCCTTTGGGGGGAGTATAATAGCTGTAATACATAAATAGAGAACCGGTGATTTTTTTTTTTATTTTTTTTTTTTTTTTTGGTTATACTGGTGGAAGCTGCAGGCTTTGGATTTTTAAATCATTTTTCTTACAATAGTTAAGGTTGGATGTTATTGAAACCAACCTAGGCTTCTGGCTTCTAGAGCATGTTGCCTTGAAGATTTGTAAGAGGATAGCCGCTTCTTATATGGTGCTGATATATTAATGAGCTAAGGTGGAAAGCTATTTTTAGAAGGCTGGACAAAATAAATAAAAAAGTGTGAATTACAAGGCAAGTTGTTGTTCATCGTTACTTGCACTTTAGACAAAATGAGCTGCATCTTAAGTGAAACTATTATTATGGATTACTGACCACAACACTGGTGGGATTAAATATCCAAAATGGCAACCACAGTTCAAATAGCAGGCAGTGTTTCTTGCCCGCTCTCTCTTGTACTGTACATCATTTGGGCTGTTGTCTGTTGTCGCGCATCTCTAGGAGCAATCATGAACTAGAGATGTGAGAACTGAAACACTAATTGCACATTCAACAGAAATTTTCTCACAGGGTATTAGAATAAAAATGTAAGTGAACACCATTTCGCTTATGTGGCTAAGAGCAGATGGAACCCAAGGAGACAGCAAAGTGTAAATAGGCTCAAAAATCTATAAGGCAAATTTCTTGGTAACTCTGCTTTGCGATTCATATTAGAGTTTTAAAAAATAAAAAAGGGCAGACTTTATGTAACTGTTCTACCTATTTGAAGTTTCTAGACCCGAAACATCTTTTTCACATGCCTTGTCATCTTTTGTCAGTCCTGGATTAAATTAATGCCTGTGGCAGAGCTGTGAATTAGGCCAGCATAGCTGACCATAGCAGGGAATTCAATCAACCAACACTTTTGAGGAAGTGCCGCTTTTTCCCTTTTCAACATGAGTGCATATTCTTTGAAGGTTTTCTGATTGTTTGAGCCTTATTTAGCGTGTGTAGCTAAACGATTATAAAGCCGGTGGGTAAAAAATAATAGCTAAAAACCCCATTGCTTTGTGCAATAAGCAAACCATTTACTATGAGTAAATTAAGATTTAAAGGTTAAGGCATCAATCTGCTTTTTAATCTGTTTATTACATCTGGGTTGTGTGGGTTTGTGATCCATCTGTATGTGTGTCTGTGTATACTACACATACATTAGAAGGTAGGCTATAATGTGTTAATTACGGCCAAAGTACAACTTCTTAAATCATAAGAGACTGGTAAGGCATTTCTGCAATAGATGACAAGAAAAAGAAAATTAGATTTAATAATAGATTGTACATACAGTTAAACAATAGCATGGCTGCATTAATGGGTATTTGTGATACCATGGTATTAAATAGCACTGGGCGATATAGAACAAAATATAATCTCTGCATTATTCATTCTTTTGACAATGTTTGAAATATATATCTATATTTATGCATTTGCTCTGAAAGGGTTTAGGGATCATTTGTTTCAGTTAGATTAATCATTTTAGACCAAATGTTTTGAAGGGGTCATACATGCACTTTTACAAGTTGATTGTACTGAAATGTGTGTTGGCAGTGCCTGTACACAACCATCATATAATGATAAAAATCCATCCAGTGTTTTTGTTTTAATCTCCTTATATGTTTCCCCCTGCCTCAAATTGAGCCGTTCGATTTTGTGACGTTACTAAATCGGATGCCCCTCCCACGATTGATAATTGACAGCAGTGATTCAACACAGACCCGCCCTGAGCAAGCTCGAGCTGTCATCGTAGTCCGCCATTGTTGATACACTAGAACAGAATGGCGTCTAAGGGATTGTGGTGTTCTGTTCTTGGCTGTAATAAGGAACACAGCAGTCATTTTGGTGTTCCTAAATTTTAACCGCTGAAGACGCAGTGGCTGAGTTTTATTTTTGAAGAGAATATTCCCAACGATCTACGTAAATGCTTTTATGTTTGCGCTAATCATTTCTCTCCAGACTGCTTTATAAACGAGAGTCAGTGTAAATCTGGTTTTGCTAAGGAGCTGGTCCTGAAAACAGAATCGGTACCAACTATTCGTGTTCCTGCTGCACCTCCAGAAGAAGTGAGTGTAACATTTTATTAACCTTTAAATATTAATCTTTGCAAATCGCTTGCACGCTTCAAGATGAATGCAGCTAATGTTTACACTCAGGGTATATTACGGCATGTTTTCTATGTAACGTTACGACGTTCTCAATATAATTCATAATATACATTATTATGACAAGCAAAAAAAAAAGTTTCAACATCAATCTGTCAACGAAATAACCTGTAACGTTACATCAGTAAACACATAGCGTCTGTATCTCACTACTCTAAGGTTACCCTGCCAGTACATACAAAAATAGATCAAAGTGACATTACGTTAACCAACCATTCAGAAAGGTCCTGTTCGAGCCTTAATTGTCGAACTTCTTCGGGGCCGTCATCTTGTTCCAGTGTTCTGACGATTCATGCTACCCATCGAGATGTGCTACTTACTGGTTATGCGCATGTGCTGACTCAGTTTTCTTCTGCGTTACCACGCCCATAAATCTATGCATCCTTGCTGTGGATACTTGTAGGAAAGGTGTACTTTGACAGGTCAAAGATGAATATTTGATCATTTTTACTTTTCACAACGTTTTAAAAATAAAAACAGTACAGTATACAGTAATCATAACTTCAAATTTTATTATAATTGTATTTCATATAATATACAATAATGTAATTTTTACTTGTTATATCAAATGTGATAATTGCTAGTTCATTTAAAATATCAAAATATGCTCCCATACACTTACCCTGTTTTAAATGAAATAACAATGTCATAATATTGTGAGATTTACACCATTTAGGAAACAATAGAGAATGAATCGACATTCTCTGTGATCGATTTGTGCTTGGGTAGCATTTTTTGAGAAGGCAGCACAAATCGTCAGAACACCGGGTCCGACTCCGGTTTAAATTGATACGGTTGCACAGATGTGTCCTCGGAGACTCCCGCTGCCATTCTTGTTCCAAAATATACCCTCAACTGTTGTCAAGGCAACACTCCGAGTGCGTTGTCAAAATGCTCCAAAGAACAGAGGGGCGGAGTGAGCAAAGCTCATTATCATTTAAAGGCATATGCACTGAAACGGCGTGCTGAAAACAGAGCTGTTTTTGACCAGGTAAAATGAGTGTTTTCTTACAATACTAATAAGAATTTTTAATAAAAGTATATTACAAAGTTTTCATTTAGACCCTAAAGATTCATATTAACTTGTACAAAAATGGCATTATATGACCCCTTTAATCAGTTAACAGAGTCTTAACATTCTCATACTTCAAAATCATCAGACACATGAAGCACAATGGCATTCCAAGAAAATCCATTCTGATCTATACATATTCCGAAGTCTGAAACATTAAAGAAATATATGTTCTCTATTAACTGGTTATGGTATTCTTCATTTTTCTAGGCTTGCAAGCTGTTGGGGATTTTGATGTTGGGTACAGCCTCCTGGATGTTCTCAGCACAAGTGATACTCCAAAGGGATTATGCCCGCCGTCCCACAATGCTGCTACCCTCAGGTTGGCTGCTTCGGCACTCTGTGGTCATGTGTTTGCTGTTTCACAGCTTGGTGCTGATGACAATGTGTTTCCACCACGTTGCAACTTCCTGCTCCAAACGTTGCTACTGTTCAGACAGCGAGGACTCATTTGGCGGCAAGACCATGCGCTGCAGCAACCTGCATCTTACTGAGATCCCTCAGGACATTCCCAATGACACACGACGCCTCTACCTTGACTACAACCTCCTGACCAGCATCCCTGCCAATGCTTTTCATGATCTTCCACTGCTAGCTGAACTAGATCTTTCCCATAATGAACTGGCTTTGCTTGAACCTGGAGCCTTTAGAGGCTTGGAAGCCTCTCTGCAATTTCTTGATCTCTCGTCCAACCAGCTCACGATGTTGGACCCAGATGCCTTTGAAGGCGTTACAGTAAGATCTAACCTCACTGGAAACCCCTGGCACTGTGACTGCAGGCTGCAGAGAGCCATTCGACGCCTAGACCTAGAGCCTGTGTCTTTGACTGGCATTATCTGTCAGACATTTGAACTTGAAGATTTTGGAGCCCAAGGTGTGCCTTTCCTGCTGGCCAAAGACCTGGACCTGTGTGTGGTGCTCAAAAAGACCACAGATGTGGCCATGTTGGTGACCATGTTTGGATGGTTCACCATGGTCATCTCCTATCTGGTCTACTATGTGAGACACAATCAGGAAGATGCCAGGCGCCACCTGGAGTATCTCAAGTCTCTGCCCAGCAGGCAGGGCAAGTCTGAGGAGTCTTCCACCATCAGCACTGTGGTATAGCACAAGGCCAAGTGCTCATGACATGTGGAGGAAGCTTCTCAGGCTGCCAAAAGGCAATGGACACACTGGGCAATGGGCTACCTGTCTTAAACTTAAAGTTTAAAATGTATTAAACCCTTGGAAAAACAAAAAAACCCTTGAATCATATACCACACCACAAGCAACCATTCAGGATTGATCTGTACCCTCCCAAAGAACCAGAAAGAACTTATGCCATAGGATGCTTCTTGGCCAGTGGAGTGCAATGTCCAGAATAGGGAAATGTGAAACATATCATGCTGAAACTAAAACCATCCACAGACATGCAGATGGACATAGATGGCTAAAACAGAAGAAGGGAAATCACAGAGGCCATCTAATCCAATTCAGATGAATAATTGATTCAGAAATGGCCGAACTTGAGGCTCATCTTGACTAAGAGGTTTTTCTACTCTGCACGCTTTTAAAGGAGGCGTTGTCTTTTTTTTTCTTTTTTATTCAGTGGCTTTTTTTTCAGTCAGATCTCCATTTGACAGGCAACGCACGGAGCGTAAAGCACTCATCCCACTGGGTATTTACAAAAGTACTGTTGTTGTCCCTGCAGGCAACATCAACATTTTACAGAGCAACAAATTCTTGCATGCATCAATGATTCTTCAGGTGTCTCAGTAAACATAGTATACAAACTGTGCAAAAGTAAAAATCACTGTCGATTGCTTTGATACTCAGTGGTTAGGTTTTTAGGGAAGCACAGAAGAGCTATTTTCTTCATGGATCCTGCAGCGTTAATGACGTTGTGACTTAAAAGAAATAAATAGGTTGGCTTATTATTTTCATGATCAGTCACTGTAAGATATATCACTGTTAAAGTCATTTCAAGGGAAAACACTCTGAGGCATTTTTTATAAAAAAAAAAAAAAATTAAAATGTTTAAAAA
The DNA here is from genome assembly GCA_026230005.1 of Gila orcuttii. Lineage (NCBI taxonomy): Eukaryota > Metazoa > Chordata > Actinopteri > Cypriniformes > Leuciscidae > Gila > Gila orcuttii. Next base: position 11,141,550 of record JAPDVR010000017.1, read on the forward strand.
CTTCTATGCTCAAAGATAATGAGACAATGTTGACAACCACATAGTGTGTTTGCACTGTTAGAGTGGATCCTTGGTATGTCACATCCACTACTGTGTGATTGTTCAGTTTCTTATGTGGAGTGCCAGCAAGAATAATTCAGAAAGTCTGCCAAGATAAACCATAAGTTAAAATCAGCCTGAATGTTCTGCCTGCATGATTTAATGTCTTCAAAGCTTTACAAGTCATACCCATAAATTAAGAAAATAGCATTTTCTTAAAGGATTAGTTCACCTCAAAATGAAAATTTCCTGATAATTTACTCACCCCAATGCCATCCAAGATGTTCATGTCTTTCTTTCTTCAGTGGAAGAGAAATTAAGTTTTTTGAGAAAAACATTTCAGGATTTTTCTCCACACAATGGACTTTACTGGTCACCAACATGTTGAAGTCCAAATCAATGCAGTTTCAAAGGGCTTTAAAGTGCTTCAAAGGTCTCTGCACAATCCCAGCTGAGGAATAGTGTATTATCTAGCGAAACGTCATTTTCTAAAAAAATAAAAATAAAAAATTGATATAGCCTACTTTTTAACCACAATTGTTCATCTTGTGCTGGTCTGTGACATGCTCGGCATTACGTCATCACGTTGGAAAGGTCAAGTGGAAGTACCGCCCCATTGTTTTAAACATCCAGGATACGCACGCGAAAGGACCATTTTAAACAATAAACTGACACAAAGACATAAATATGTCATTCAACATACAGTAAAATTTGAACGATCCTCCTTCTCCACACTTTTAAAACAATGGGGCGGTACTTCCACTTGACCTTTCCAACGTGATGACGTAATGCCGAGCGCGTCGCAGACCAGCACAAGACGAACAATTGTGGTTAAAAAGTATATCAATTTTTATTTTTTTTTAGAAAATGGCCGATCGTTTCGCTAGATAAGACACTATTCCTCAGCTGGGATCGTGCAGAGACCTTTGAAGCACTTTAAAGCCCTTTGAAACTGCATTGATTTGGACTTTAACATGTTGGTGACCAGTAAAGTCCATTGTGTGGAGAAAAATCCTGAAATGTTTTCCTTAAAAAACTTAATTTCTTTTCCACTGAAGAAAGAAATACATGAACATCTTGGATGGCATTGGGGTGAGTAAATTATCAGGAAATGTTCATTTTGAGGTGAACTAATCCTTTAATCCTTTACAAAAGGCAGTGTGGTGTATGTCATGAAATTACTCTGCCTACCAAGACATTTTAAGGTGTCATATGTAATCATGACAAGAAAGTTGTAATTGTGCTGGCATTGGGCTATGTAGACAGTAGATAACAAGGCAGCTCACTAATGGTAACACTTTACAATAACGTTTCATTTGTTAACATTAGCTAACTGCTTACTACTGTATATACAACCTTATTGTAAAGTGTTAGTGAAATAAATGATTTGCTGGTCATGCATATGTTGGATCTTTTGTTTCAGTGCAAGCAACAGAAAAGGATGACTTATGTGGCAAAATGAATAAGAAAAGGTATTTGATTTTTCCTGTTTGCTTGAAAGTGTTATCTGTAGTGCCAACATGGCATTGTTTTTTGGTCTCAGTGATATCAGGGTGTATTCAATCCATTGATCCTAACAAGAAATGTCATGCTGAAAATTAAGATAAACTCTGAGAGGTAAACCTTATTTTCATTTGTAAAACTACTTTATTTTTTACTTTAAATATGGATTGTGCACTTTTAACTTTAAAAAATAAACAAAAATAAATACAAAGAAATAACAACACCCTTACAGAAAAAACACATGATTTGCCCATGTTTTCCACATGTGATCACATGTGGTGACATGTGATCACATGTAACAAACATGTTACCACATATTTGTTACATGTGGTAACATGCGGAAAATGTTTCCACATGTTGTAATATGTGATAACATGTGAAGCACATGTAGAAAACATGGTACCACAGGATATACCATGTCAAACACATGTGGAAAATGTTTCCACACGTTGTAATATGGGATAACATGTGGAGCACACGTGAAAAACATGTTACCACATGGCACATTTTCAAAGTTTCAGCATTACAATTTCAACAAGTGAACTAACTTGATACAGACCCATGAAACCACATAGCAACCACCCAGAACACCCTAGTAACTGCCTAGCAACACCCTAGCAACCACCCAGAATACCCTAGCAACCACCTACCAATGCCACAGCAACCACCCAAAATACCAAAGCAACCACCTAGCAATACCATAGCAACCACCCAGAACACCCTAGTAATCCCCTAGCAACGCCCTAGCAACCATCCAGAATACCCTAGCAACACCATAGCAATCACCCAGAACACCCTAGCAACCTTCGCATTATCAATCATTACTTGAATAAAACATTAAAATATAGAGACAATATTATATAGATGCACCTGGGTGATTAAAAATATTCGTTAATCATCTGTAGAATTAAATCATACCAGTCGCTCCACGACCATGTCATCTGTGAGCGTGAGTTTCTAACAAAAAAAAAAAAAAAACACTTTACTAAAAAGAATAAATACATGAAATAATTTACCATTGTTAATGTGTGTTATTTTTGTCTGCAGTTTTTTTTTATCATATTTAATGATTATACACATAATTACAATAATTACAAAATAAAGACATTATGATGAAGACATTGTTATTAATATTATTTTATAAAGTAATGCTGCGTTCCAGGCAATCTGTAACCCGTGTTTTTCCAGCCTTATAGGGATCTCCCAGTCACGTGACCCCCAGCCGCGTGTCAGCCATTTTGACGGAATACATCCGTCAGCTACTCAGTGGCAATGGATCTATTATTAGGGGCAAAGAGTGTAGAAGTTGTTCTTCTATACTCTTTGTTAGGGGTGGGCCACCCCTAATAATAGATCCATTGCCGTGGGTAATATATATTGTTAGTATATTATTATACTAATAATATAATTGCATAAAAACGTTTTGACATTGGGCTACAGTGTGTTGAAGCTCTGAAGCTGAGCAGTTCCACGGCTCTCTTCTCTTTACTACTACTTTAATACTGTTTCTAGCTAATGTTGGTAAGGTTTTTTTTCACTGCTACAAAAAAAACGAAGAAAAATGTAGTCAACCCATACACCGTTAGAACCGTGAAAAAAATGCACAATAGCTCTATCATAAAGGGCGACAGCTAAACGTTTGATTAACAAATGATTTTCTGTTTAAAGCAACAAAAAAAAAAAAAAAAAAAAAAAAAATATATATATATATATATATATATATATATATATATATATATATATATCGTAAAATTGGGACACATTGGGGCTAAGACAAGCTTATGTTATGCTGAATGGTAGTGCACACACACATTGCGGATTTCTATGGCAACAGTGGATTTATAACATTTGATCCCGAACTCCGAGAAATCATTCATTAGCCTTCGAGGGGACAACTTACCTGATCCAAAATGAAGACTGCAAAGCTGTGTTGAGTTGGACTGTGTTGAGTTGGAAGCCAAACAGTAACACCGCCATCAGCGTTTTGCCTGTTTATTGCCGCCAACCACTTGTTTCTCCGTTTTGTTTCTTTTGGGATACGGTATAAAGATATTCCTTTTGTATGATCACGTATCTGATCGCATCCAACTGCACAGCATCGCTCGGGCATGATAGAAATATTTCGCGACGAGCTGTATTATCACTGGCGGAATAGAATTTTCTATTCCGTCAAAATGGCTGCTCCAAATGGCGTGACGTCACGCGGGACGTCCCTATACCCGTGAAAGTGCACTTTAACGCCAGTCAAACCCGTGACTTCCCACCCGTGAACTCATACTAGATCGATGTACTCCCAGTTACGAGCTCTGACGTCACATAGCCCACGAAACCATACAAAACAACAATGGCAGCCCTTACGGATGCAGTGTTTCTGCAGGCGGTACACGGTGAGAATACACTTTAGGACAATATAACGTTGCAGTCAAATTAATAATAATGTAATAATAATGATAATAATACACACACGATTATGTATTACAATGTTATGTGTCTGAAACAATAAGTATGTATATTGTGCTCAGGTAGTTTGGCGTGACTGGTTTGACAGCGACACTGTCTCCTCAGCTGCGCGCTTGCAATAGTCACAAGCTCCACACAGTACGTGACAGAGGCTGGTAGCAGAGCAATCAGTTCTGTGAATTACACTGAGCAAACCAAAAGTAATACTAGGCTACCCACCGGATGAAGAAGGGTTGGCTCTCCACAGAACATAAAATATTCATTTTATTGTATTTTTCGTGTTCGCATTTATGAGGAAAAAACAATGGTATGGACGTAACAGTTCTTCGGACGTGACCGCTCTGAAAGCGGCACTGCTTTAAAACTTTCACAGAGACCTCAAACAGGCATTTAAAACTCCTAATATTAAGGATTGGCATATCAAGCAAAATAATATTCGATGATTGCTCGAAAATCGTACAGTAGGCTACCTCCCCCCCACATGCTTACCGTAAGACGGCGTTAGCTCAAATTCCGCTCCGATATTAAATCTCTCTGTAGGCCTACTGTATAGAGGCCTACGTGTTGTAGCCTAGTCATTAAAGAAAACGATTTAGTTTCATATTTATGTTTAAATAAAATAATTTAATTTTTTAATTTCATCTATGTTGATTATATGAAAAGTGAAAAGCATGAGTAAGATCATAAGATGCGCAATCGGGAGATGAGTGGGCAGACATGATTTTGACCACTTCATTAAGTTTGTTTTTGTAGAAAGCCTTTCTTTAAAGTGAATTTCGTTTTGTATTAATTGTATCTTCATTGTAATCAATGTTTCATCAACCAATTGTCTGGAATTAATAAATAAGAAGTAAGTAAATATAGCAGGCAATATAATCAGGACTTCTCAGGAGCTCCATGCCGGCGCGTGAACTGAGCTCCTCTCATAAATGAACCGAAACTCAGCGTAGCCTATAAGCTACTTGCCTCAAAGATCTGAGAAATAGAAAGCTTGAAATGTGTACATTAAAAAAAAAATATTCAAAACGAAAGAAAACAGACTCTCTGCTTATGTAATCCGTATAAAATGTGCATTTCTCTCTGGCGCGTTCACTACTGCGAAGATCGCGAACCAGCATTGTCAACATCTTTGCAGCCACACTGACAAAGAAAACACTTGTTTATTAATAAACAATTGAAATGTCTACTTGCTATATTTGACATATTCATAATCATTACTTTTGCGGTTCTTTGTGACATTTTTCATGAACGCGTCACCACCGCTCAATAATTAATATTGTTCTTTGGGGGTGGTGACGGTGCAGTGGATAAGACACATGCCTTTGGTGTGAGAGACCCGGGTTCGAATCCACTGTGAGACACCAATGTGTCCCTGAGCAAGACACTTAACCCCTAATTGCTCCAGAGGCGTGCGACCTATGACATATATATAGCAATTGTAAGTCGCTTTGGATAAAAGCGTCAGCTAAATGAATAAACGTAATGTAAATGTGGTGTTCAGTTTACAGGTTTTTCAAATGTTATTTAAATAAAAATATATTTTTTTTCTATCTCAAAATAGAGATAGAAAAATCTTTTTTTTTTTCCTAGTTTTTCAATAATTAGAGTTCATAGTAGAATTTTATGTAGGCCTACACATTTAGGAACAGAATTGGGTTCTGCCCAAAGTCAAGCAACATAAAAGTAACGAGTAACGTAAAAGGTTACTTTCCAAAGGGGGTAACTAAGTAATGGATTACTTTTTTAAAGAAGTAACGAGTAACGAGCAAACACTACTTTTTAAAAGTAACTTCCCCAACACTGCATAGGCTACACTATATTGGGATCAGTGAACGAGTGAGCTGTTTCGGACACAGCTACTTCACTTCATTTCGTTCACTCCTTGCAGATATAGTGCACCCATATGCCATACACTAGTCTATAGGGATTAGTGTGAATGAGTGAACAAGTGACCGGTTCCGGACACATTTGAGCCAACTCGGTATTCCCATAGATAGGGCTGGGCGGCATATCGAGTTTATACAATATATCGATATTTTTTTTCCCCACGATATGGAATGAGGTAATACCGTTTATATAGGGATCTCCCAGTCACGTGACCCCTAGCCGCGTGTCAGCCATTTTGATGGTATACATCTGTCAGCTACTCAGTGGCAATGGATCTATTATTAGGGGTGGGCCACCCCTAATAATAGATCCATTGCCGTGGGTAATATATATTATTAGTATATTATTATACTAATAATATAATTACATAAAAACGTTTTGACATTGGGCTACAGTGTGTTAGGTAAATGCATTTACCAGTAACGTTACTGACTCTGAAGCTAACTGAGCAGTTCCCACGGCTCTCTTCTCTACACTTTACTACTACTTTAATACTGTTTCTAGCTAATGTTGGTAGGTTTTTTTTTCACTGCTACAAAAAAAACGTAGAAAAATGTAGTCAACCCATAAACCGTTAGAACCGTGAAAAAAATGCACAATAGTTCTATCATAAAGGGCGACAGCTAAACGTTTGATTAACAAATGATTTTCTGTTTAAAGCAAAAAATAATTATATATATATATATATATATATATATCGAAAAATTGGGAGCCTGATGTGTCCGGCTAAGACACGCTTATGTTATGCTGAATGGTAGTGCAAACAAACATTGCGGATTTCTATGGCAACAGTGGATTTATAACATTGGATCCCAACTCCGAGAAATCATTCATTAGCCTTCGAGGGGACAACTTACCTGATCCAAAATGAAGACTGCAAAGCTGTGTTGAGTTGGAAGCCAAACAGTAACACCGGCATCAGCGTTTTGCCTGTTTATTGCCGCCAACCACTTGTTTCTCCGTTTTGTTTCTTTTGGGATACGGTATAAAGATATTCCTTTTGTATGATCACGTATCTGATCGCATCCAACTGCACAGCATCGCTCGGGCATGATAGAAATATTTCGCGACGAGCTGTATTATCACCGGCGGTATAGCATTTTCTATTCCGTCAAGATGGCTGCTCCAAATGGCGTGACGTCACGCGGGACGTCCCTATATAACGTCTTTATAGATACAGACGGTTGGTCTGGGAACGCCCCCGGGAACGCCCCGTCACATGATGTGAATTTAGCACGTGGGGGAAAACATTGCCTTGTCGCTTATTGAAATACACGCAACAATCATGCCGAAGAGGTGCTGTATCGTTTTCTGTACCGCCAATAAACAAACAAATTATGAATTGAAGTTCTACATCCTTCCTAATAAACACACAGAACCGGAAAGGAGGACAAAATGGTTACAAGCAATAAATAGTAGTGTAATACTTCTGTGATGTTCTGTAATACCTCTATAGTACTTCTATAGTATGTCCCAAAATACTATAGTATTCCTATAGGATTACTATAATATTTTGTCCTAAAATACTACTAGATTCCTATAGTTGTTTTTCATAAGGGATGTCTCATTCACATAAGCGTTATCAGCTGAAGGCTCGCTTGATAGGCCAATCACTACGGTCTACACTCAATACAGACTGCAGTCTGTGAGTTATGGATAACTGTCAGCACAGTCCCTCGGCAACCTCGTACTACCTCGTGTCACCGTTTTACAAAAGGATTAATAGTTTGGAGAGAAGCATACATACAATTGGTAAGTGACAAGGTTTTATGGATTTATAGTATGCAACATATACGAAAGTTGATTGAGTTATAGGCAAATGTTACCGATGTCGATGTCTTACCTGGAGATTCAACCAGATAGCAAAATATGTCTGGAAACGACACCTCCGGCCATTTGGTTGGGTCATTGATGCAGTTTTGAATTTACATTTACATTTATTCATTTAGCAGACGCTTTTATCCAAAGCGACTTACAATTGCTATATATGTCAGAGGTCGCACGCCTCTGGAGCAACTAGGGGTTAAGTGTCTTGCTCAGGGACACATTGGTGTCTCACAGTGGATTCGAACCCGGGTCTCTCACACCAAAGGCATGTGTCTTATCCACTGCGCCATCACCACCCCCCGAATTAAATAAGGGCAATCATAATGTATTGCAGTTAATTTTGCAATGTACCGTTCCCGGTCAGCAGGCGTCAGTGACATGAAATACGACATTTTGTCATTCAAATACACACAACGTTAGTGGTGTTTTCCCCCACGCCGACCACGCCCCCAACTATGACTAGTTGCCGACTGTATCTATAGCAATAATAATTAAAGCTGCAAGCAGCATTTATCGGTGTTCAAGCAGTTAATGCAGTTAAGGCAGTTAAGCTCAAAAGCATCAAAAGACATAAAGTTTTATGTAGCAAGCATTTAATCACTGACATCATAGATGGAATAGACCATGTTTTAGCATGATTTACCATGATATACCAAATTTTAGTGTGTTTTTCATGATTTACCATGTTCCAGTATGATTTACCATGAATCTAGCATGATTTACCATAGTTTACCATGATATATCAAGTTCAAGTATGATTCACCATGATTTACCCTGTTCTAGCATGGTTTACCACAATTGAACACATTCTAGTATGATTTAATATGATTCTAGCATGATTTATCATAGTTTACCATGATTTACCATGTTATAGGATGATTTACCATGATATACCACATTCTAGAATGATTTACCAGGATTGTAGCATGATTTACCATGATTCATCACATTGCTAGCATGATTTGCCATGATACACCATGTAATAGTATTATTTACTATGATTTACCATGTTTCTATCGTGATTTACCATGATTTACCACATTGCTAGCATTGATGTGAAGTGTCAATAGCAATGAAGTGATAAACTCTGACAAAAAAATGATTGTCTTATTATAGTTAACATGGAAAAACAGGTTTGCTTTAGTGCAGAATACTGGTGAAAATCAAGTATGTCAAAATGAAACTAAGCCAATAAGTGGTCTTCTACTGCCCTCTGCTGGCCATTATACTTATTAATAAAGTGTTTTCACAGGTGCTTTTGCACTCATATTTAGACATATGCTTACACACACATACACATACACATACACACACACGCGCACACACACACACAGACACAAAGACAAATGTTGTTGTTGTTTTTTTCAATGCTATTGGGATGTGTCATTATAAAAATATACTTTAATGGTCTATAAGCATTTCACATAATGTCTTTGTAAACTATTAATCCGATTATTCAGCATTTATTCAGAAATCTAGGACTACACACACACATTCTGTTGTAGATACAGACATTTGAACTTTGTGATGGAAAAACAAAATGTTTACTGCAAGTTTCCTTCAGGATTCACATTTCTCAATGTGCTACAATAGTCAGTAGCAATACTTTAATTGATTAATTTTTACTAAATGTGAGTGTAAATGTTAAAATAGTGATTTTATAAAGTCTAAATAAGAATTATAGAATTATATTAGTTAGTAGCATGACAAAATGACTATTTTAAATAATAGCTCTGACTTTTCGTTTAGGATTTATAGGCTTTTGACCGTATTTTGCGACGGACCATTTTTTAAATTACTCTGTTACAGCCAACCAAATGCAATTTTTTTTCGATAATTATTGATCTAGAGAGTCCAGAGAATAGGCCTAGACTGGTTTGGTTTCGATCCGGCGAAAAACCAGGGACTAGTTCGCAAAAGTAGGTTTTGGACAAAATTCGACATAGCAGAAAATTTTTCTTGCCTAAATCGAAATTGGAGATATACATCTTGTCCGTCTTGAGTCCAGAGAATAGGCCTAGACTGGTTTGGTTCCGATCGGGTGAAAAACTAGGGACTAGTTCGCAAAAGTAGCTTTTGAAAAAAATTCGACATAGCAGAAAATTTTTCTTGCCTAAATCGAAATTGGAGATATACATTTTGTCCGTCTTGAGCCAAGGATCATAGTGGTGTAAAAAGCTTGATTCTGAGTCAAAGGAGTTATGCGCAATTTAGTACTTTTGGTTGCTGTAGCGCCACCTATGGACCAATCGGGGTCATACTCTGATAGGTTCTCCCCAAAAGTGTGGCCTACCATCTGGCCGAGTTTCAAGTCTCTAGGCCTTATGGTTTGGGCTGCACGATGCGTTTTAGGGGAATTTTTTTTTTTCAGAAAAATCCTAACAATTACAATAGGTTTTCAGCACTTCGTGCTCGAACACCTAAATAGTAGGCCTATTCTTAATTTCTCCAGTACTGACAGCAGAACCGATAACGTCCGAGCTTATCGATACAGCGGTCTTTCAAAATTCAGCACCGGGGCCCGTTTAATACCGGGTTTCGGTACCCATCCCTACGCATAACGCATCGATTACTAAGTTGACGACATTCAACAGTATTTTGAGGAAGGATGGAGGCACAATATGTTTTTCTTGTTTAACCCTCAGACATTCCTTATTAACTGTTATGCGTCAGACTCAAAACTGACCAAACACCTTAAGTGTAATTTTTATCAATTAAAAATAAATTCACTATATTTGAGTTCAGTAATATTTAGAATATATTTTATGGTAGGCTTATGATCCAATAATGTAAATTTGATGCATTACATCATTGTCATGTCAATCAAAGGCCTCGTTGAGCAGTACAGCCAATCACACGCGTTTCTGCTGATTTTAAAAATGCAACGTCCAATCGAAGGTGGTTAGATTAGTCTCTGGTGAAGAAATCCGATGAGAACTGATTTCAGTGCACTTTCACTGGCAGAATTCTCTAATCATACACCACAAAGTGCAAATATAATGTATGTATGAAATTCATTTTGCACTGTAGACCGCTGTTTCATTATTTTTCCTGCATTGAAATTATTTTATTTGCCTTATAAAAGCCTTATTTGATCAGTGATAGATGTAGATGTCCTCAGTGCCGGCCCGAGCCTTGTGGGGGCCCTAAGCAGAATTTGATTTGGGGGCCCCCTCCCACCACGCGGAGTCAGCTGTGCTTGCTATTATTGACACAAATGTCATCCTATAATGTTACATTATAAATGAATACAGTGAAGTTATGTATTAATACAAAATGAATACTTAATAAAAAATAAATACTTTAATAAAGTTTTAACTTTTACTTTACTCTTTTACTAACTCTTTGAAACTTCTGAAAACAAACTCACAACACATATTAAATAAATTGTTTATTTATTAAATAAAAAAAATTACAAATGCAAATGTGCATTAAATGTGCAATCTTCAAATACAAAATAGACAAACATTAATATAATCAAAAATAAAATGTTACAAAAAAATAGATACTTAAATAATGAAAGTGCATCAGTATTTCACTTTTATTTTTAAACCGAGTAACTTTTAATTTACTCAATAGAGTGTAACTGTCCTCAAAATCTTTCCTTCCTAGCTTTTCTGGAGGCAAAGTCACTGATGACATCATTGTAAGGTATACATTGGCCAACTTTGTTATTAATACTAATAACAGCAAGTCCACTTAGTCTTTCCCGGGCCATTGATGATCTCAGATATGTTTTAATCAATTTGAGCCCATTCGCTCTCATTTTGTGAGAGGTATGTGAGAAGCTCAAGGGCGGTCATCATAGTTTGGGGAAGTTCAGGAAGACTCAATCTCTACAGCCAGTGCGCTACCATCAATATCAGCCTCCTCTCCACAAGAGAGTTTTTGTCCAAGAAGCTCACATTGTTCCCTCCGGACCTTTCGATCTTGCTCCCTAAAATTGAGCAGCACTCCAAAGTTTTCTTTAACCTCACTTAGAGACTGAAATCTATCCTCCAACGACTGAATGCTACAGTCCACTACAGCATTAAAAAAGGACATCCACTATCGGCTCATCTGCAGCCTCATAGGCACAGTGCCTTTTTGTAGAACGCAATCGCTTCTCTTTCAGCACTGCTTCTGTGTTCATCTGCTCACAAATTTTTTTTGCAGATGTCTGTGCATCACAGAAACCTGTTTTTCGGTAACTGATGAGTTCACCTTTGTTCTTTTGTACAAGGTTAACAGCTACATCAAGCTGCATGTTGGTTGACTGTAGAAGCTTGTTAGTGATGCTAATTTTAGACAAAATGTCAAACCAGACCGCACAACAAATCTGAAATCTAAAAGAACCTATTTCTTCCACAAGAGAGTTGGCTTCAACAGCCACTACAGGGTCAGTCGCTTTATTTCTAACTTATAGCAGGGCTTCCCTCACCTTCTCTGCCTGGTAGCGCAAAGCTTCAATGCTTTTAATCCGGCTTTCCCAGCGCGTCTCACTCCAGGACTTGAGGGTAAGGTCAACAAACTTCCGTAAGATGGCCCACCTCTGAGTGGACCCAGCGAACAAATTGTACACCTTCTCCACATTTCCAAAAAAACAAGAAGAATCCGTTGATGCTTTAGCCGCATCTGAGACTGTCAGATTTAGGGTATGAGCACTGCAAGGCACATAAAAAGCTCTTGGATTTTTAACCAATAGCCTAGCCTGCACACCTTTGTTTTTTCCCTTCATATTAGCCCCATTGTCATAGGACTGCCCCCGACAATCCTGAAAAGGGATGTTCAATTCTTCAAGCCTGTTAAGGATTTGATTGGACAAACCCAGGCCAGTGGATTCTGGAGCTATCAGAAATCCTAAAAAGTGCTCTTTTATTTCTGGTGTTTTGCCCAGAGTGACTGTGCGCACCACAACAGACATTTGTTCATGGTGACTAACATCAGGTGTACAGTCTAAAATAATTGAATAATATTTGCAGTCCTTGATTTCTGCCACCATTACCTCCATTATTTTGTCACTGACACACTCTATCAGCTCATTCTGGATAGTCTTACCGAGGTATGTGTTGTGCTGCATTCCACTATCAATTCGTCTGATGTGGTCTTTTAACACCGGGTCAAATTTTGCCATCAGTTCCACCTCTTTAAGGAAGTTCCCATTGTTAACCTTATGCAAAGTATCGACAGACCCTCTGAGTGCAAGGGCCATTTCTGTTGCATCAATAGTCTTCTGCTTAGAAAGACGGATGGCAAAGTCTTTCCACTTTACCATATTATTGCAATGATCTGGACTATTCTCATGTTGTTTCAGCAAAGCACCTACATTTACCCAATCACGCTGTCCCTCTGTCGACAGTTTTGTGGACTTTCTCGCAGTAAACCGCATCATTTTTCTTTGAATAAATTAGCCAGCTTCGCTTGATTTTTTCTCCATTAACTAATTGTCTGTATGTATAGTGGTAGTGAAAGCTTCGTCCATCTGATTTTTTGGGGAAGGTGAAGGTGTCAATTATTGGCACTGGCCCTCGTTTTACCAGATCAGTCCTTTCTGAGTCGGACAGGAACACTGACCATTCAACTGGGTCAATTGGAGTAGCCGGTTGATCTATCTTGATAGCTGGAGCTTGTTGAGGGAGTCGATGGGAAATCTATAGCAGTGGGTGCAGATGTAGAAGGACCTGTAGGGACATTAGATAAAAAAATAGAATTATAACATAACACAGGATATTTTACAGTAAAGCCAAAACAAAACAAAAACTGTTAGATTAACTGACCCGTCATGCCGGCTGAGGTTGAAACCGATGTATCAGTGAATGTAAGTGCTGATAACTGTTCCTCGCATTCAAGTGATTTTAACTGTTCCTCGCTTTCAGGCGCCTGTGACTCTGCAGTGGATGAACCTGCAATGATCAAATAAATAAACAAACAAACAAACAAATAAATAAATAAAAAGCTATGTTAAATGTGTCATGTCATATTAACAGGCTATGTAACCATTTTCCATCAAGAAAAACCTCACCTGCTGTATCATCAGCTGTGGAGGCACTGACACTTGATGAAACATCAGGGGCAGGTAGAGTTGGTTGTGCTCCAGCTCCAAAGTACTTCAACAGTGTTCCTGAAAAAAAAAAAAACATTGCATAAGTAAGTGCATAGTTGTTCGAGCAGAATTAGTTTTGCCATCATTACTAACACTCATCAACAAGAAATTCCACACCTAACAATTCATATTTTTTGGGCAAATGAGGCATAATTGCAGCATGGTCGGTCACCACTTAACATGGTGATCTACTGCAGCCTGAATATAAGGGGAGCACAGTTACATTACTCGCCACCATATTAATATAATGGAAGTCTATTTTCATCACAGAAGTGAGTCTCCCCACCCAACATGGTATATTTTCTCATTAAGACCAATACCATCTCTTCTCTCACTAAAGATCTTAGAGCAGAGCGCACGTGCTTCATCTTTGCCTATGAAGCTGGAACGTTACCGACACTGGAACGTTCACTTCAACACGTACAGCAATGCTAGCTGGCATCCATTACACCTAGAAGGTTAAGTTCCCCTTCGGCTGTTTTCTCCAACTTAAACCGATATCTATCAATACGTGAAAATACACCTAGTGTATACACCTAATATACTAATACATGTATAGTAATGGGAGACATTTCACTGTCGATGGTGGGAATTTAGCTATATTTAGCTAGGGATTTATAAGATCATGACTAGCTGCTACCTCAAGAGTCCAATTTGTACACAATTAAACATAAAATGGTAAAAATGGTAAATGGACTGCATTTATATAGCGCTTTAACAGACCCAATGGCCACCAAAGCGCTTTACATATTGCCTCACATTCACCCATACACTCACTCACTCATTCATACACCAACGGCGGTGTCAGCCATGCAAGGCATGCAAACATACCTTTATCTCGTTTTTCTCGTTTCTTCTTTTTCTTTTCGGCACCAGAGGGATACATCCTTTTTTGTGACATGATGGCTTAACATTACCGACATTACCGTGACAGTCACGGGCTATGCTCGGCGTGCATTTGCGCGCGCTCGTCTATGCACGCGAGTCGCGAGGTGAGTTTATGCGCATGATTCAAATGCTGGCAGACACAGCAGCAGTTGTAGGCAGGTATTGATCATGAAATCAGAATTTTCTTGTCTTATTCATTCATTTATGTCACTTGTTTAAGTCATTTAATATGTAAAAAAAAAAAAAAAGATTCTGGTGGCCAGGGGGCCCCAAGCAGCCGCTTAAGCCTTGTTTATACTCGACGCGTCGGCAAGAGCGCGAAGGTGCGCGCGGCAAAATGACGTAATTGCGGTGTGGGCGGTCGTGCGCGTTGGGTGCGCGAGACCCCATTTCGCCTGGCGGTGTGCACGGCACTTTTTGTAACATCGCGCGCGGCGCCGCATCCGAAGATGAACGACTTCGAGCCGAATCTGGCCGAACTGGTACGTCTGTACCAGCATGTTTATGATCCTTCTATACACATATACATTTGCATTGATGGGCGAACATAAAAGCCTCTCATTTTGTGAATAGGATCACATTTGCATTAAGGACCCAGTTTGCACTTGTCTAAAGTAACTGCTTACATTTACAAAATAAGCCTACAATAGCAGAAGTAAGCCCTCCTGATGAAATTAAGGTTCAAACACTCTTCAATAAGGCTTCAGTTGTTTAACTAGTTTGTACAAAAAAGTACAATAAACCTACTGCATTTATTACTCTTTTAATATGAATCAGCTATTAATAAACTACTAATAAACGGCTAACTACTTCTTCACTGCTGATTCCTGGTGGTTTAGAGGAGAATTACTCCGAGTCGCCCCCTGTCGTTTCACAGAATAGCACAACGGCGAGCGCGTCAAGTATAAACGCCTCGTCCGTTTGGAGAGGTGCGCGCGCAGTCAGCGGAGACTCGCGCTCGTGCGGACGCGTCGAGTATAAACAAGGCTTTAGTTTGCTTATGTCTCGGGCCGGCCCTGGATGTCCTGCTGCGCATGTGACAGGGCGCGCACTGAAAGAACGAGCAGAGGGAGAGAGAGCCTCGGCCGCGCGCGTGCGCGCTCTCTCCGTCTTCAAAGCGCTGCCTTGCAGTCAAAATTGATCAAAATCAAATGACACTATGGTAAAAGGTCGGATATTTATATAAGGTTATTTATATGACAATGTGTAGATTTTTGTAGAAAATTACAAAAAAATGTTGTAGAAATTTACATGAGTTGTGAGTGTGGTGTTGAGTTTTATGACACTCTTGTTTCTCTGTTTCAGAATACTGTTTTCATTCCTTACTGCATTTTGAGGAAAGGTTTAATTAGGGACATGGCCACATACAAAATGCTTCAGATTTGACTTCTTGATAAGAAAATCGTTATAGTTAAAAAATTATCAGGATCATAGAAGCTATTAAAATAAAAACTGTTTTGTTTATGCAACAAATAATTAATTACCCACCCATTCTCCAAACCACTTGCCCAGTAAACCTGGATGGACGGCCAGTCCATCACAGGTTTTAGGCCGCATATTTTACATAACTCTGCTTCTTGAAAATATGAGAGAATTTCAAGAAAAATACATTATTGAGATACATTCCTAAATTATATTCTACATATAGATAAAAATAATTAATATTGAACATGCAAAGAAGTTATGCATAGTTGACTCGAGTTTAGTAACTTTTCATTATGTTGTCATTGTTATTTTTTTCAGACTGACTGATCAGAGCACAACCTGCATTTTCTGCTGCACTTTTCTCCTTGGTTAGTATTAATATGTTTTTTTTAAGCTGTACTATGACATTTTCATTACATCACCATAATTGTAGTCCCTGTGCCCTAACATGTCTGTTTCTGTTCTGTTTCTTTACAGGTTCCTTGTGTGTTGGTGTTTTCTACAGAGAGCAGTTCATTTCTTACCCCCACCCCCCACAAAAAAATAAAATAAATAAAAATTGCATTTTACAAGTTTACACAGTGTCTCTTTCATTGTTGTTTAACTGTTTTTTTTTTTTTCTTCCAGAGAGTACTACAGTGTAGGTAACTGTCTGGTTAGACAGGTCAATTTAGCTCAAAAGGAATTATTAATTAATTCATAGGGAATCTTAAAAGAATCACTTAAACGGCTCGCAAATGACTCGTCCAGCGTTCATTTGAACGGGCCGTAACTATCAGCTCTAAAACGGATATAAATATCCAAACTATAGTGAAACACTATTTATTAGCAAGCAGTTTAAGACATTAAATCTGTAAGCACATAACACAAGACAAGTTTCTTTAAAATATAAACAAGACTTTATTTATTATTCTAAAACATAAAACTAATATCTAACACAAACCCACGCACACACATTCATACGAGTTGCAGAAAGAAAGAGAGTGAGGAAGGAAAATGAGTTCAAGAAATGAACTCAAGAAGTGAAATCCCAAGTTTCTATATGCACTTATAAGACATGACCTGAACGAACCATCAATCATTAATTTAACCCTTCTATCATTTCTTAGGTGGGTTATTCAATGTTATCTCAATGCACCAGTTCAGCTAAGAGTCTGGAGGTGTACTTGCGTTTGTCTGTGCGTTTCTTTGGGATTCCTTTTTGTTTACGTAAAGGGGTTTTCCCGGGTCCGTTGTTTGGCGGGTCCTCGTGCCTGAATAGATGTCTCTGGGCAACCAATCACGTGGTGTGTTGGCGATGGATGAAAGTCTTTGAAGTTGGATAGCGGACTTTGCAGTCGAATCGGTTAAACGAAACTTTGCAGCAAAACTTAACTTAGAATCGAGACTCTCAACGGAAAAGAAAAAGAAAGCGAAGTGAGACGATAGTTGTTAGATGGCTTGAATGAAGCTGTTTAACCCATGTTCTTCTGATCTTGGTTTGGGTTCTTTTGTCTGCTCGTCAACATGGTTACAAGTCTGTCCGGTTCGTCATGGCTTCTCCATGACTTCTGTAAATTTGCTCTAGCGAACAAATTCACAAACCAAACCTCAACCCAACTTAACAAAAACTCTCTACAAAAAAACTCTACTGGCTTTTTCGGGTCCTAAGATTTTAAACTCAATAGTTTGTCCAACCTCTTAGATGAGTTCTGACCAATTAGGCACTGTCTTTATTTGGGAGGTGGCATTCTCTTCACCTGTCATCGTAAATCATGCGTTATCTGTGATCTTCTTACTCTTCAGCTCTAGCAGAGAGTTCGGAGGGAACAGCTTAGACATTATTCCTATTATTAGAACACGAAACATTTTACACAGATTTCAATCAAGCCATCTTCTGAATTAAGAACATATGATCGTATTGATAGGAATCAAGACACACTTTCATTCATACGTCTTATAGTTATTACAATTACATGTCTTGTATGTGATCTAAGCATAATAGACACATACAGAGGTTGTAGATACAATATAGGATTACGTAGTTGAACAATGTTTGATTAGAAGTCCGTCAATAATTGTTTTGGGATGATTTTATGTATTTTTAAATGTAAAGTCTCAGTCTCTGTGGTTTTAAGAGATTTCAACCCTGGGGTCGTTCAGGGGTCCTTAAGAAGGAGGTGGTCTGTTTTAAATCCTTTGTCTTGGGATCAAACAATCTCTGCTGTTATCTTGGTGGGTCCCGAGCCGTGCCATCACTGAACCAATCAGTCTTTTCCAAACTATCTAAGTTTGACCAGTTCTTCCTCTATTTGAGCACATCTCTTTGAAACTTTCATGGTCGTAAAGTTTTTTTAGCTGGGACTGGCTGGAGCCCACTCCATTTATGGCCTGAGATTAGACTGGTGTTTTGGGGATCTGGAATGTTGAGTTTTGTGTGGAATTATATTTGAACGAATCACCTGGATGATTGTGTTTGGTTCGCCCTCAATTCCTACAACAGGTTTTATCTTTTCAGGCTCAACAGCTGTTACATCGGGAGAACTTTCAAAGTATGTGCCTATCAAAGGGAGAATGTCCTGTTGAAATTATTTAGAGTAGCAATTAAGTGCATTTTTAATATGTATAAGCCTATGTATGTATGTCATGAAATTACTCAGAAAAGTCCAAAAGCCTACCAAGACATTTTAAGGTGTCATATGTAATCATGACAAGAAAGTTGTAATTGTGCTGGCATTGGGCTATGTAGACAGTAGATAACAAGGCAACTCACTAATGGTAACACTTTACAATAACGTTTCATTTGTTAACATTAGCTAACTGCTTACTATGTACAAACTTATTGTGAAGTGTTAGTGAAATAAATGATTTGCTGGTCATGCATATGTGCGATCTTGTTGTAGAAATTTTAATAGTCATTGATCCCAAACAGGTATCATAAGAGAGAGAACCTATTCAATGTATAAAAATATATGTGTGTACGTGCTTGTGTGTGACGTTTCAGGAACATATGGGACAGGACCTCTGACCTTAGGGACGGTCAGTTTTGGCCAGTTTATTTCAGTACCAGTTTGTGTCTTTAAGTAGAAACTGAACAGCAGTAAGGACCTTATCTGGGTGGGTGAAAGGTACAGCGGGTGAGGAGGAACCTTGAAAAGAGTATAAAGGCTGTCTCATATCTTCCTGTGGGGTGTCACTCTCTTGCACAGCGTAACTTCTGTGTACTAGACTGAACCTATTCTTGCAAGAATAAATACTTCCCTTTCAAGGGAACTCGAGCTGCGTTTGAGACGCGGTGGGAACGCTCTGCGTGATTACGTCGTGAAGCACGTGTAAAATCAGTCCAATGGAAGCCCACTACGACATAGGTGACGTCATAGACCAGGAAACTATAAAGCAGCCCTGAAATCAGACCGCGACAGCTTCTGTACCTTCAGCAAGCGCTCTCTGTATATCTGTCCTTGTCTATTTATTGTTGTCTGTCAAGCCCAATATATCTATCATTATTATGGCGAGCAAGCAAGATTATAGACGGTGTGTTGTTCCCTGCCCTCGTTATATTACGGGTGGGGACACACATCAGCTTTGTGTTACTTGTTTGGGAGTGGAGCATGCCCAGTCAGTCCTCGAGGGGGCTGATTGTGAGCATTGTATGAGTCTATCTATGAAGACGCTCCGCTCTCGCCGATCGTTCTTTGAGGAGGACGGTTCGGTTCGCGCTCCCCGCGCGGGTCCCGCTGTTGCCTAGACACGGCGGCAACTCGCATTTTGGGGTTCGCAAACGGATCTGACAGCGTGGGTTGGGACGGGCCCCGCCCTATGTCAGCTTTCACCTGCAGATCCAGTGTGCTGCGATTTCCAGTTCCGAGGAATTCGCTCTGTGCACGAGAAAAATGTTAACTTCCGGCTTGAGGGCAGAAGTTGGGTACTTCGTTTCCGGTTGCCGTCTTGTTTACATCAGTGGACCTGCGTTAAGTTAGTTTAATCGTTCGCAATGGACCTAAAACATAAAAAAAAGCGATTTACTTTTCAAAGGGCAGTCGGCGGGAATAACCACCATTGCTGCGTGCCACTATGTACCGCCGGGGGAGATTCAACACAACGTTGAGCTTCCATAGTTTCCCAAAGGAACTTAATTTACGCGCCCAGTGGCTTGTTACAATCAGAAGGGAAGGTTTCACCCCCACCACCAACTCCAGAGTGTGCAGTCGGCACTTTGAGCAAGAAGAGATAGTAATATCTTCTTCTGGAAAGCATTGTCTTCGACCGAAGGCAGTTCCATCCTTGTTCGGTTGGAATAATTACACTAAAAAACCCCAGCGACCCGGAGTTTGGGAGCGCCGCCCTCGAGCAATCCAGGCTTTGGACCGCGCTCCAGAGGATGACTCCACCGTGGACATGGTGACTGAGGTGGATGAAAACACACCTGTCTCTGGTTGTGCTGAGTTGGCTCCGTCACCCCTGATGCAAGACCACGATTACACAGGCAGCTCTTTCATCGTGGTCGACCGGATGAAATTTGAGAACATGTCAAGGCAGATCGAGGAGCTCACAAGGCAGCTCGAGTCACATCATTTGGAGAGATTTGGGTTGCAGCGGTTTGCCACATCACCTGATGACTTTCGGCACTATACCAGGTAAGAAATCAGAGAATTCACACTATCACATTTGGTGTATTTTCTTTTCTTTGTTCTTTAAATAATACATATTTTATGAATATATACATACATGTCACGGGACAGATCTATCCCTTCCAACAAAGTCAGCCTCATCTCCGCTGACGAGGCAATAAAAAACTTATCATCAGCAGCCGGTGATGTGATTAGCTTTAAAGTTTCACGATAGCTGTATAATAGTTTGGCTAGTAAGGATTTTTACGGTTCCATACAATGCGTGTGTGGTGAGTGTCTGATGTGTGTAGATTGTGACTGTGTGTTTCAGTAAAGAAGAATAAAATATAATGAAGGACATATAATTAACAGATCTAGAGAAAACAACGCTAGATTCCATGTTCACAACTTGAGAATGTTTTGATGTAATCTGAATGCCATCAATAGAAAAACTATATGATATGTGCTGTTTGTATGCAGATTTCCATCATATGAGCATTTCATGGCATTTTGGAATCTAATCCAAGAGGCAACGAGGAGAATGGTGAGAGTCACCAGTGGTCAGAAGAACCTTTCCACCAGTACATCCACTGAGAGCCCTATGAACAGATCAACAGTAAGTTCTACAAAAATATACTACCAGCTTGGTCCATGTGAATTACACATTTTGCACTGTTAGCTGTGTTTTGTTTTTTGCTTGCTCTGGCACTCTTGTTGTCTGTGCAAGCGACTAAAGTTTCCAATTTTTAGATTACATACACCCCCACATGCACTGCATATTTAAATCACCTTAGTTTGTGTATTTTATCTTTGTTGTATAGTGTTTCTATCTATTAATAATATGGTAACTATTTTCCCCAGAAATTGCTGCCAATTGACGAGCTCTTCCCCTTCCTTAACTATCTATCAACCGGCTGTACACAAAGGGAACTTGCTCACAAGTTCAACATTCACAGAGCTACAGTGAGTCGAATAGTTGTGACGTGGTCCAACTTTCTATATACTTTACTTGGATCTCTCTCGATATGGATGACAAGTGGATCAGTGAGAGCAAACTGCCCAACAGATTTCCATGGGACTTATGAAAACACCCCAGTCATCCTTGACTGCACAGAAATGAGGTGCCAAACCCCTACCTCCCTTCTGCTCCAAAGTGAGGTATTTTCCACATACAAGTCGCACTGTACATTCAAAGCGCTTATTGGCATGTCCACCCATGGAGCATTGACATTTGTGTCGGCACTTTTTGAAGGCTCCATCAGTGACAAGGAGATTTTTCGTCACTCTGGCATCACCTCCCTCCTAACACCCGACATGGAAGTTATGGTAGACAAGGGATTTCTGATAGATGAGCTAGTTTCCGGGAAAGTGCATCGCCCAGCTTTTATGTCCAAACAGGATCAAATGTCAGGGATGGATGTCCTTAAAACCCAGGCCATTGCACATCTGAGAGTCCACGTCGAGAGGCTCATTAGGAGGGTCAAAGAGAACAAACTTTTTGACACGATCATCCCTCTCTCCATTTGTGGGAATATAAACCAACTTTTTACTGTTGCTCACTAATTATCAGTCCGGACCCCTGGTCAAGAAATGGATGGTCTGATTTTCTGGTGGCCGGATTTCCTAATCCATTCTATAATGAACTTTGACACCACACTCTCCTGGCAAAATAAAGGTCAATAACACATCACAGGATGTTTAACAATACTC
This sequence comes from Gila orcuttii, assembly GCA_026230005.1. Taxonomy (NCBI): domain Eukaryota; kingdom Metazoa; phylum Chordata; class Actinopteri; order Cypriniformes; family Leuciscidae; genus Gila; species Gila orcuttii. The sequence goes on from JAPDVR010000017.1 coordinate 11,163,960, forward strand.
ATATAGTTTTGGAAATGATTTGTTGTTACTCTGCGAATAAAACTGCTTTACTTTTACAGTGTTATCTACAGCTTTGTTCTGTGTGCTTCCTGTTGACTGTGATAGATTTTTTTTAGAAGACCCATTTATTTAAACTGGCTTTTTGATTTTTTTAGCACTTTCATATTTTATCTTAACGTGTTTTATATTTTAATAATTTAGTTATTATATTGTTTTGACGTGTTTTTTTTATCTATATATATATATATACACACATGTGATTCTTGTTCTGTATTATCTGTTTTTGTGGGTTTCACAGTTGTAAAGCACTTTGGTCAACCTGAGCGTTGTTATAAGCTGCTTTATAAATAAATTTTGATTTGATTTGATAGATTTAGTAAAAATGTAAAGACCATTTCTCTGTTCTTCAGAAAGCAAAAACACATAATAGATTTCAAGTGAACTGTATTTGACAAACTTCAATTTCATAAATGGTTAATATGAAAGTGTCACTGTCCTTCAATAACAATGCATACAAAGGCACACATGAACATTTATAATATGAGAAATGATCAAGGTAAGTATGCAAGATAATAACAGATTTAAAGGAGTCTTCTGTAAAAATGTGCCCAAAACACAGGAATGACAAGCAACCAATTTACGCCACTGCCAGGTATTTGTCCATGTACACGTGAAAGTAGAACTTATCTATCCCACGCTTCATTTTTTCCATCACACTCTCATCCCTCTGTATTCTTTGTATGAAAACATCATCTTGAGCGGAGACGACATAATCACACCAACTCATACCGGTGACAAGTAGTTGGCCCTGAACTTGCCAATAATAGGCATGAGTTGGTTTGAGCTGCAATGAGCCATTGATGACCTTGAGATAAGGTGCGTCTACATAATTTGGAATGTTTGGACATTTTATTTCCACAAGGCCAAACTGAGGCTGCTCCAAGGGGTCAAAAACAACCCCATCTGGTGAGGCACCAATCCATGGTGCATCCGGTTGTACCACAAACCCACATTTGTAGTGGTTCACACGTTTTATCTGGCAATATTCCCAGATCGCATCTGCCTCCAACTCCAAACCCCTCTTCATAGGCCCTGTCTGGTGAGTACCTCTTAGAATGCGTTCAGCAAGTCCCTCTTACATTTACATTTATTCATTTAGCTGACGCTTTTATCCAAAGTGACTTACAATTGCTATGTATGTCAGAGGTCGCACGCCTCTGGATCAACTAGGGGTTAAGTGTCTTGCTCAGGGACACATTGGTGTCTCACAGTGGATTCGAACCCGGGTCTCTCACACCAAAGGCATGTGTCTTATCCACTGCGCCATCACCACCCCAAGAGGCATTGCCTACATGGCAGATCTCTCTAAAACGAGATGCAGTCACCCGTGGTTTCCGTACATTGTACCAATCGGCACACAAACTCTGCTCTCGCGTAGCACATTCAATCTTCTGGGCCAATTCCAGGGTAACCTCAAGACTTTTCATGTGCAGCTGTTGCTTCCTGGAACAGACAAACATGCACTCTGATGGGTCAAGTCTGTAGCCTTGCAGTGGCAATGATGGAGGAGGTGGAGCATCATGGAGAGTCTTTGCTTTCTCTTTGGCAGGTTGCTGATAAGAAAGGGGACTTCCTTGTTGCACCTTGCCGAACAGTGAGTCCACAAGTGGGATATCCTCACTTATTCCCATGCTGCAGATCATAGGGCGGTCAGCATCAACAAAATCTTTGAACACCTCAGACACCCGAAGAACTGAGAGGTCAGGAAGTTCCCCATGAAGGCCTTTGTACAGTTTACTCCTGTATGTTAGAAAACACACACACACTAAAAATCTGCAACATTGTAATACATTTTGCTTGAGGGGAAGAGCATTCTGGAAATAGAATACAATAACCAGTACAGTGACAGGTCATCAGAATTAATAATAAAATTGAATTTCATGATTTAAGGTGTGCCTGCTTTGGCCAACTTAAAAGACACCTGCAGAAGGATTTGACACATTTTAAGTAGTATCATTCATTCATGAAATTGGTTGGACCTATAACTCACTAGATGTAAAACACATAGAACCTACCTTGTAAAAATAATAATTTCAGTTTCCCCCCACTGGTTTTAAATGCTATTGTCCAATGGAATGTTGTTTTCTGAAATCCCATAAATGGAGCACTTACCGCACTCCCTCTGCGGTCTTTCTTGTTTTCGGTTTGGCTGAGATCACAGCCATCTTGTCAACAGGGCCCGGCTTTATCCCCTATGTCAATATAGTGAAAAATAAATAGAGAATGTAGGCAAGTAGGATTTTTTTAATCCACTGTAAAGCAGGTACAATGTATTTATGAAAAGCGCTTTATAAATAAAGTTTGATTGATTGAACTCACCATAACTCTAGGCTTATGCCACTGTTGGCATTAATATGGCAGCTTAATATTGGGGGAACAACTTGGAGTTTCAATTGCGAATAGTGTGCAGATTAAAACAGAAGAGCTACACAATGGTTGCATAAAGCTTTCCCAGCCTTGCAGGTGCAGCAGAAGTGCAGAAGTTGCACAGGCTGCAAATCTTTTAGGACAACCTATTAAGTAAAACATATCAATGTATTTAATGTAATCAATGCATATCCCTTGACAGTATTACTCATTTCTTAAAAAAAAAAGCCTGTCTGAACACCCCCTTGACATGATGAGAGCCTGACATGATCCTAGGAAAAATAACAATACCCTACGTCCATCAATACCCTACAGCCTAACAATACCCTACCCAACATTAGGCCTACTACTATTTGTATACGGAACACAATTTCACAGTGCTGCTGACTGTAACCATACTCTGAGCTTATGAGGTTTCTCAGCTTTCCTCATGGACCTGAAGCACTCTGCCCTGACAACCACCTCTCCTGAGCCCTGATCTTTCTCAGACACTGCAGAAAAATAACAATATTAGCAAGTTAGCAATAGAATAACATGCAAGTTAGTTGGTAAGTATAATAATTAGCAACTGTAATAGGAACATATTGTTGTCAAGCTATCTAAAGCTTAGCTATCTAAATACATTTATCTAAAACTATGTTCGTTTGTTCATAGTCAAGTCAATCAACACAGTTTCACACATATTTGTGTGGAGCCAGGCGCTGCTGCATTGTGAAAAGTAAACAATGTTTCACATCTGCTTTTTGTCACCGCACCCAAGCAGTCGCTTTACAGAGTGGAGCGTTGCGTATCCATGACAACTAGACGGAAGTTTTTAGGCTACTAATTATTTATTATTATTATATTATACCCTTTAACCAGGAGAAACCCCTGGGGTTAGAACCTATTTTGCAAGGGAGACCTTTCTAGAAATATGTGTGAAAACAGCCTAACTTGATAACGAACGAACCAACGTCGGATACCTTTACTCCCTGTATGACATGTGTAGGAGTGGTTGTCAACAACATAGCCTCCGAACATCATAAACAAAACAATGGCTAACACAAACTGTTCGGGAAAATGCACTATCTAACGCATGATTTCGACTTTTATAATGTATAGAGAGATAACATAACAGTTACCAGATAGCATAGCTTGAGCACGTAGCATGGATGTTGTTGTGACTTACCTTCAAAATTATGCAAATACTGAGAGATGTAATATTTAAACCCCTTCTCTCTCTTGCTCTGGGGAGCTGGAGAAAAATCACTAACCAGTCGATGAACATCATGTAATATTCGGCAAATGTCCAAGACATCTGGAGAAATATACATCCTCTACGTCGTCCATCAGGCTACCGGAAACTAGACACCCCCTATCGGTTTCGCAGCCGGAAGTAGCATATGCTAACGTGCACATAGTCTATTGGTATCGTTAGTGTTTTGTTAAGAAAAAGTGAACAAAACAAATAAAAATATTAAGAAAAAGGCAGATGTTTGATTTTTCAATAAATAGGCAGCTCATAACTCTGTTGAATAAAGAGGAGCTTTTAAAAGGAGGTTTTTCTAATGCTGTTGCTAGTTAAATATTTACTGGACAGCTGAACATTATGAGAGTGAAAATAAAAAGAGTTTATTAGATGAAATATATCTAAAAATCAGGAAAACTTTGTATCTCAGCCTCCTCGTCGGGGACTACTGGTTTTTCCCTATCTCCACACTGAGGTGTCGAGATCGTGGAATAAACCGGTTTCTATTTTATGTGTTTAATACCCAAACGTCTAACTAGAGTAATGTTATGGGTATTAAGTATCATGGTATGACAGTGCCTTGGATTATAGAGACGCTTGCGAGCTTTCTCTCTCCCGAGTCGGCGTCATCATTTTTAACCCCGACGTTACCCACCAGCCATCTTTAATAATAAATTAATTTTATTAGGCAGTACTGGTGGGTAAAGTATTTAAGGACATAGATGAATGTGAGGATGTCAGCATTGACTCTATTCGAGAATATATTCGAGAATATATATATATATATATATGTTTATATGTATACGTTTTTCTGATATAAAAATAAAGAAAAAGAAAGATAAAAATGTCTGTTCTTCTGGACGCTCCGCTTTCAAGAAAACTAATCCTTTCAGCGGCATTCCAGAAGTTTCTTCCTCACTAATCTATATTCCTGAAACTGGCATAGAGTGCAAAGAAGAAGACCTGATGCCGAGGCTATCAGGCTTCTAAGGGTGGTCCCCTCCGGGTAGGGATGGTTTTGAGAAATCGTTTCTCCTCGGCGCCCTCTGGGGTGCGACTCTCTGAGGAGGGTCGCAGCGCTGCCAGTTCGGTTGTTCCCTGCCGGTTCGCCGTTCATGGCACCGAGGTGTCAGCGTCCCCATGCGATCCTCCGAGGAGGGTCATAGAGCAGTCAGTTCGGTCTCCCTGCCGGTTCGCCGTTTTCAGGGTGCCGAGGTGCCTGCTTTTTCCTACGATCCTCCGAGGAGGGTCGTAGGAACTAAGCTAGTTAGAGGTAGGCAAGATCTGAGGACTGTCGTCATCTCTGATAAAGCTTAGACAAGAAGTCCTGTCGAATAAAAAAAAAAAAAAAAAGAGGGACGGTTTTGAGAAATCGTTTCTCCTCGGCGCCCTCTGGGGTGCGACTCTCTGAGGAGGGTCGCAGCGCTGCCAGTTCGGTTGTTCCCTGCTGGTTCGCCGCTTCAGGGCGCCGAGGTGTCAGCGTCCCCGTGCAATCCTCTGAGGAGGGTTGTAGAATGGTCAGTTCGGTTGTTCCCTGCCGGTTCGCCGCTTCAAGGCACCGAAATGATTGTTCAATCAAATCCAGAGGCCAGTCTCGAGAGACTGGTTCCCTTATCGGAATTTCTGGCAGTGTGGAAACTTCTGCCATATATTTCTCTATGGGTCCTGCACATAATAGAAAAGGGTTAAACGGAGTTGTGGAAACGGTGGGCTTGGCCTCTGAGGGGGCCCAGCTCATAGAATCAGGTCTCTCGACTGAGGTCGTTGAGCTCCTTCCACGAGAAAACTATGTACATTGAAATGGACACTGTTCTCTACATGGCGTGGAGAACGTTTTTTAAATCTTGTTAACTGCCCGGTTGGTACAGTTCTCGATTTCCTACAAGACCGTTTCTCTGCTGGATTATCTCCCTCCACCTTAAAGGTGTACGTAGCAGCTATATCTGCTTATCACCCCTCGCGGGGCTTCTTCTCTTGGGAGAGATCCTCTTATTATTTGTTTTCTCCGTGGTACATTGAGGCTCAGGCCTGCACTACAATCTAGAGCACCGGCTTGGGATTTGGCCATTGTACTTGAGGGTCTGGCCTTGGCTCCCTTCGAGCCCATCGAGGAGGTTTCAGAAAAATTCCTCACTCTAAAGACTATACTTCTCCTTGCTATTTCGTCTATCAAGAGAATTGGTGATTTACATGCTCTGTCGGTTGCTCCTCCATGTCTGGAATTTGCACCTGGTATGGTGAAAGCATTCCTCTACCCTAGACCGGGTTATATTCCTAAGGTCCCACTAAATGTTGGGGGCCCAATAGTGCGGCAGGCCTTTTTATCCTCCACCCTTTAATACCCCAGATCAGGAACAGCTTAACCTGTTATGTCCAGTCCGGGCTTTAGATGCCTACGTTCACAGAGCTGCCCTGTGGCGTAAATCTGAGCAACTATTTGTTTGTTTTGGGTCACTCAAGAGAGGATGCCCTGCATCTAAACAGGTTATGAGTAAATGGATAGTCGAGGCTATTTCATTAGCTTATGAAGCGGCCGGACAGCCTTCACCTATCGCTGTACGGGCCCATTCTACTCGGAGTATGGCGGCCTCTATGGCCTTAATTTCGGGAGTTTCCCTTCTTGATGTGTGTAGTGCGGCAGGATGGTCCTCTCCGCATACATTTGTCAGGTTTTATGACCTTGACCTCTCCACTCCGGGGGCGAGGTTGCTTGCTTCTTAGTGTGCGCAAGGACTTCACACAGAACGGGCATTTGTCACTATGGCGTAGTGGGTATAGGGTTCCCACCGCGTCTCAAAAGCAGCTCGAGTTCCCTTGAAAGGGAACGTCTCAGGTTACGTATGTAACCCTGGTTCCCTGATAGGGAACGAGACGCTGCGTTTGCCTGCCATACTTCCTGCATGCCCTGATCGACTTGCTTCAGGTTTTTCAGAAGCTGTCACGGTCTGATTTCAGGGCTGCTTTATAGTTTCCTGGTCTATGACGTCACCTATGTCGAAGTGGGCTTCCATTGGACTGATTTTACACGTGCTTCACGACGTAATCACGCAGAGCGTTCCCACCGCGTCTCAAACGCAGCGTCTCGTTCCCTATCAGGGAACCAGGGTTACATACGTAACCTGAGACGTTTTCTTTTTTATTAATTTTACTCTGAGTGTCTCTTACGCAGTGATGATGTTTAACAGAATTTTTGCCACAACAATCTTTTGTTTCAGTGGCAAAATGAATAAGAAAAGGTATTTGATTTTCCTGTTCGCTTGAAAGTGTTACCTGTAGTGCCAACATGGCATTGTTTTTTGGTCTCACGTCTCAGTGATATCAGGGTGTATTCAATCCATTGATCCAAACAAGAATTGTCATGCTGAAAATTAAGGTAAACTCTGAGAGGTAAACCTTATTTTCATTTGTAAAACTACTTTATTTTTTTCTTTAAATGGATTGTGCACTTTTAGCTTTAACAAATAAACAAAAATAAATACAAACAAGAATAACAACATCACAATAAATTAGACATGCAAAAAAAATAGGATACATTTTTCACTATGTAAATTATTTAAATTCTGCATTGCTTGAATCAAATCCTAGAAGCTCAGTCGATTGACGAGTTGTGTCAGAACACATTGCAGGCTATCTTTAAAAGCATACATTCACATACAAACATAATGGCCTGCATCAATGCAGGAAGCTACGAATTTTGCACCAGTACAAAATGACATGACAAATAAAAAATAAAACCAACAGATTATTAATGATGGTTGTCTCGTGATGTCTACACTACAGCATAACTAACATTTGTAATATATTTGCAGGTCCCAGAAGAGCCTTGGCAGACACTAATTTACTCCCCAAACACCGTTTTAAAGGTTCAATTAAAGCCATTTTTAATGCATGCAATATTCTGACATGCCAATCAAGTGTGAAGACCAAGTCAAGTCAAGTCAAGTCAAATATATTTATATAGCGCTTTTCACAATACAGATTGTATCAAAGCTGCTTCACAGTATCAATCAAAACAACTTAACAATGTTTGTTTATTACTGGAAAAAAGACATCCAAGTTTGGTAGAGCTGATCAATGGTATGATTGGTTAATTAATTTGAATATCCCCAACTGAGCAAGCCAAAGGCAACAGTGGCAATGAACCGAAAAACTCCATCCAGTGACCTAATGGTGTCCTAACACCCCATCAGATGACCCAATGGAGAAAAAAAAAAAACCTTGGGAGAACCCAGGCTCAGTCGGGGGCCAGTTCTCCTCTGGCGTTTATGAACTAGAGGCCGATTTTACAGTAACTGTAAGATAAAAAATTTATATGAATGCCTGGCTAAATAGATGCGTCTTCAGTCTAGTTTTAAACTGGGAGAGCGAGTCTGAGCTACGAACAATATCAGGAAGGCTATTCCAGAGCTTCGGAGCTAAATGTGAAAATGCTCTGCCTCCTTTGTTGGATCTGGATATCCTAGGAATGACCAGAAGCCTCGAATCTAGTGATCTTAAAGAGCGCGATGGATTGTAAGGCGATAGAAGATCCGTTAAATAGACTGGAGCTAAACCATTTAGAGCTTTATAAGTCAAAAGCAATACCTCGTATTTAATACGGAACTTTATAGGTAACCAATGAAGTGATGATAAAATCGGTGTTATATGATCATATTTTCTTGATCTAGTAAGAACTCTAGCGGCTGCATTTTGGACTAACTGTAGCTTGTTTATTGAAGATGCAGGACAACCAGCTAATAAAGCATTACAGTAATCTAGTCTCGAGGTCATGAATGCATGAACTAACTTTTCTGCATCAGAGACTGATAGCATATTACGTAGCTTAGCAATGTTTCTAAGGTTGAAAAAGGCTGTTTTTGTAACATATGAAATATGCTTTTCAAAAGACAGGTTGCAGTCTAATATAACATCCAGGTCCTTTACTGTAGCGGATAAAGTAACAGGGCATCCTACTATGTTAAAGTCGTGCTGTGAAAGGTTTTGTGGACAGTTTTTAGAACCAATAAGTATTACCTCTGTCTTGTCTGGATTTAATAAAAGAAAATTACGCATCATCCAATCTTTTATATCTTTAACACAATCTGTCAATTTGGATAATTTAGCGTATTCATCTGGCCGTGATGAAATATATATTTGAGTGTCATTAGCATAACAATGGAAACTAATTCCATGTTTCCTTAGAATATTACCAAGTGGCAGCATATATATTGAGAATAATAAAGGGCCTAACACAGATCCCTGCGGCACTCCATAGTTTGCCGAAGTTATAATCGATTTTTCTCCATTTAAGTAGACGAAATGGTACCGGTCAGATAAGTATGACCTGAACCAGCTTAATGCTTGTCCTTGAACACCAGTGTAATTTTGTAGTCGATCTAAGAGTATTGTGTGATCTATAGTATCGAACGCAGCACTAAGATCAAGTAAAACTAGTACTGAGATACAGCCTTGGTCCGAAGCTAAAATTAAATAATTTGTGATTCTAACAAGCGCAGTTTCAGTGCTATGATGTGGCCTGAATCCAGACTGAAACTTTTCATAGATGTCGTTTTCTTGCAAGAAAGAGCCGAGTTGAGCGGACACAACTTTTTCTAATATTTTTGACATAAATGGAAGATTCGAAATGGGTCTGTAATTTGCTAGGTTATTTGGATCTAATTGTGGTCTCTTAATAAGAGGTTTTATAACTGCCAGCTTGAACGTTCTTGGAACATGACCTAAAGATAAAGATGAGTTAATAATATTGAGAAGAGGCTCTTCCACTATAGGTAACACTTCTTTCAGTAGTTCAGTTGGTATAGGATCTAATAAACATGTTGTTGTTTTAGATGAAGTGATAAGTTTATTTAACTCTTTTTGTTCTATGGTTGTAAAGCATTGTAATTGTTCTTGCGGGGTGATAATTGCGGCTGAATTATAAGGCGCCAGCAAAGATTGAACGTTTAAGATTTTGATTCTGATGCTTTCAATTTTCTCGGTGAAGAAGTTCATGAAATCATTACTACTAAACTGTAACGAGGTATTTTGTTCAGACGACGTCTGTTTATTTGTTAGTCTAGCCACGGTATTAAATAAAAACCTTGGATTATTTCGGTTGTTTTCTGTTAATTTGCTGAGGTGCTCAGCCCTGGCCGTTTTAATTGCCTTTTTATAAAGTGACATACTGTCTTGCCACGCGATTCTAAAGACCTCTAAATTAGTTTTTTTCCATTTACGCTCTAAATTACGGGTTTCTCTCTTTAAAACATACGTAGTATTATTGTACCATGGTGCTATACTTTTTTCTCTGACCTTTTTTAATCTAATGGGTGCAACAATATCCAATGTTCTAGAGAGAATGGTGCTCATAGTGCTAGTTAGTTCGTCTAATTCATCCGTTTGTTTGGGTTCAGGCAGCAGCTGAGACGGATCAGATAAGCTATTTGAGAAATGATCTATGGTGGATGGACAAATTGTTCTACCTGGTCGATAACGTGGCACAGCATGACATATTACAGCAGTGCGTAATATGCAAGTTACCAAGTAGTGGTCAGTGACATCATCACTTTGTGGAATGATATCTATATCGGTTGGATCGGTTCCATATGATATAATTAAATCGAGTGTATGATTAAGACGATGAGTTCGTCCGGTGACGTTTTGCTTGACCCCGAAGGAGTTTAATAAATCTGTAAACGCAGCCCCTAACGCATCATTTAAATTATCTATGTGTATGTTAAAATCTCCAACAATTAATGCTTTATCGACGTTGACCAAAAGATCTGATAGAAAGTCAGCAAACTCTTTTAGGAAATTAGCGTAAGGCCCTGGAGGTCTATATACGGTAGCCAATGCTAGAGATAATAGGGATTTTTTTCTTACATCTAAGAGCGTAACATTTAGCACAAGTACTTCAAACGAATTAAACCTATGATGAGTTTTCTGAGTAACATTAAGGATATCTCTGTAGATTGTTGCAACACCGCCGCCACGACCGATCAGACGGGGCTCATGCTTCTAACAGTATCCTGGCGGAGTAGACTCATTTAGACCGAAATAATCATTTGGTTTAAGCCAGGTTTCAGTAAGGCACAGAACATCGAAATTATTATCTGTGACCATTTCATTTACAATAACCGCTTTAGGTGTGAGCGATCTAATGTTTAGAAGACCTAGCTTTAGAAATTGTTTTTGTTCACTAATAGCGAGATTTTTTCTTTTAATAACAATTAGATTTTTTCTAGAAAAAATACCGTACCGTATCGATAAGGCTCCTGAAGTCTTTTTTCAGAACCTCCGTCTGTCGCAGCCTAATGTCATTTGCTCCCGCGTGCAGCACAACAGCTCCGACGCGCTCGTCACCGTTCAAGATCTCAGTTACCCGCGCAGTGATATCGAGAACACGAGCACCAGGAAAGCAGTGACTGTGCACCTTACTTTTACCTAACGTAGCGTGGATGTGTCGGACAGTGGAATCGCCGATGATCACAGCATCGCGTTCCGTTTCACAAAGAGGGGAGAAGCGGTTCTGAGTGGAGATCTCAAAAACCGGGAGGGGCGAAAAGATTCTTGTCCTGGCTCGCGGCTTCCGCGGAAACACCCAGGCTTCGTGGTGGTGTGTTGGAGCCGGAGTGAATAAAATCATGGCTGATCGTGACCTGGACGCTCTGGACCAATGCTGAGAAACGCACGGAGTAGACAAGGTCAGCATCAGCGGGTTACTAACGTTAATCACTGATCCGTGTGCATCAGCGCGTGATGTTTCAAGAGCTAAACGCCGGTCTCTCAGCTCAGCTTGTCTCTCTAGAAGGTCACGGATCTGCTTTTCTACAGCTTCTAATTCAGACTGCACCGCGAGCAATTCAGATTTGTTCTCATCTGCACCAAAAGGTAGATAACATACACCTGATATATTCGCCATTTTAACAGATGGACAGTAAGTTAGCAATGATGCAACCAGTGATGCTATTAATATTTATACTAATTTATGACTCAAGTCTTGGGTAAAAACCGTCATTTTAGTGGTATGGGTGTAATGTAGACGCACGATAGACGGGAAAACAAACAAACTCACAGCAGGCAACGAGGCTGACAAAAGCAGTCGATCGCAGGGCGAGCAGCAATGAAGCAGTGTCTCGCTCTACGACCAACAACCAATGTTCAAACCGTATTTGCACAAGCAAACAAACAAACTCACAGCGGAGACCAGAGGCCTCAGAGGTTAGAGGCCTCCTTCTAGACATGGTTTCCTTCCTGGGTTGCTGTAAAGTAGATTTCCCTGCCCTGGACTGTTGCCCAGGGAACCTTGAGGAATCTTATGGCAGCTTTGGATGTTATGAAAAGGCATTCCCTTGGGGACCGGAAATTCAAATACGGGAGAAGAAAAACATGACCTGGTCTAGTTACAGAGCCTGAAATAGCTTAAATCCCATATAACATACTGGCAGAAGAATGAGAGATCTAAACATTTGTGCTTCAATCAGAGCTGTTAGCTGTTAGTGGTTAAATACAGAAAATAATTGGAGGAAATCTTAAGGTCAACATGAACTGCTGTCTGCAACCAACTGAACTTCTGTAACATGGGGGATTGTGAAGTGAAACGCAGTTCCCTTTCAGTCGCTCACGTTCGACATAGTCAACGTGTCGCCTGATTGGGATCACGCCAGGGTAGGGCTGGGCGATAAATCGATTTTGTGGATTAACTCGAATGTGTAGTTTACGCCGATTTTTTTTTATGAAAATCGGTTTTCTCTTTAACAACCGCCGACGCTCCCATCTGGGCTCCCGTAGTTCCGACCGGGCTCAGCCCTTGCCATGATATGGCGCTTTTCCACTGCATGGTACGGTACGGTTCGGTTCGGTACGGCACGCTTTGGCGCTTTTCCACTGCATGGTACGGTACGGCTCGGCACGGCTCACTTGTGGCGCTTTTCCACTGCATGGTACGGTACGGTACGGCTCGCTTCGGCTCGCTTTAAATGGTACCACCTCTGTTGAGGTTCCAAGCATACCGTACCGATACTAAAATGTGACGTGGAAGCACTGTAGATCACTGATTGGTCAGACAGACAGAATCGTCACTACCAGCGTCATTGTATTTGCGAGACATCAAACCCGCTAGATTTAAATAGCCAGTAACAGCCACCGCTGTAGCACCTGTTTTAAAACTACTTGCTTGACTTGCTTGAAGAAAAAAAACGTCCAAAAAAGAAATGGCTGAATCGTGGTCAGTGGACGAGAAGCGCAGACGTTCCTCTTGTTGGTTGGCGAGGAGGGGATAAACTATAACAATCAGTCATAATCCCACCCACTTTGAAGCGGTACTAACTGCAGTGGAAAAGCAACCGAGCTAAAGCGAACCGAGCCGTGCCGCGCCGAGCCGAGTCGTACCACGCAGTGGAAAAGCGAAGCGAGCCGAACCGTGTCGCGCCGAGCCGAACCGCACTGAGCCGTACCGAGCCGTACCATGCAGTGGAAAAGCGCCAATAGAGATACACAAACAACATGGCAAATGAGCAAGACCGCGGCAGCAGAAGCACACCCGCCGAAAACATTTACAAGCTGAATCTGCAGGGCTGCCAAATCTCACGAGTTCACTGTGAGAGACGCAATTTTGTCACTTTTAACACGCTCTCACGCCACACATCCATTTTCTCACGCAGAGAAAAATCGCTAAGCAAAGAGGACACTGACACCGACAGACAAGACAGAGCAGGTTACTATCGATATTGAAACAGATTCTCAGCTCTCAGATTCTGTCAATTTTATTATGAAATTCAAACAATAAACACCGTTTTGGTGCTTGTAAATGTGACGTGAAAGAACGCTGGCAGATCTCAGTTCAAGCGGCACGTGAACCGATCATCTGTTACTCTTTACTACCAACTTACCGAAATGTAATAAAATCGATCGATCAGTGTTTTTCAACCGCGGAAAGATGTCCATAAAACAGCTGGAGAACAATATATGTCACGTAACGTTACATTTACCTCAGGAATGCCTTTTAATGACCCATAGCACGCATGTTAGTTGAACTTAAAATAATTGCTATAGAGAGGAGTATTTTGCTAAATATGATAACTATATTACACATTTATTATATTTTTACCTATATCATTAAAATAGTATAACGTTGTTATTATAAAAATAATATTATATTTAATTTGAGTTAGTTTTAACCTTTAATAATACCAGCTGACAGGGCTCTCTGTATGTTTACAGCAGGTGATTTTTTATTTTTTTTTGGAGAACAATTAACACATTAACGTATCTACTGTACCTATTTATCCAAAGGAATTTATTTTGAATCAAGATCAGAACCAAATCACAAGAATTGAATTGAAATTGTGAAATTTGTGTTAAGCAATAATAAAAACAGTAGCATACCAGTAAACTTAATAAAATTATGTTTAGTTACCAAATAATTTGGCAATCACAATACACTTATTGTGATGCAAGTTTTTTGTTTTTTTACACATCCCCCCAATCCCAATCCACCCATTTTATTTTATGTTACATTTTCATTGTTTTCAAAGACAGGGCCTGCCCTCTTGTCTTTTTGGCTTGTTGTTTCTGATTGCACTTTAATCGAGATCAAATCCCAGAAGGGAATATTAAAACAAAATAAAGTTAAAACTTGTTTTGAACAATTTCTTTGTCATCTGCAGATTGATTTTAAGTAGGGAGAGAAAAAAAAAACGAATTAAATCGTAAATCGGATTTTTTGTGAAAAATTGGGGATTTTTTTTTAGGCCATATCGCCCAGCCCTACGCCAGGGAGCTACTCATCTTCGAGTACTATTGAAATGAGCCAAATGGAATTGGCGTGCGTGATTTTCATCACACACTCCATGCCCGCGGCGCAGGTATAAATACGGAAGTGGATGCACGCACTAGTTGCCTTTCGCTTCGGAGCCGATCGTTTGATGTCTCTGAAGAGTGCTGTTGTTTACTACGAGCGAGTGTGTCGGTGTTCTTCTGGAAGACTCTCCCAGTGCTGGTGGTTTCCACAGTGCAAGTGCAGCGGTGATCGCGAGCTTTGAGCTCTCAACTGCTGTTTTAACAACAACAAATTTCTAAATGTTTGTGTTTGTTGACGGCTGGTTAGAGGGCGGAAAAGTGAGTGCTTCACTGTTTCAGTTCACTGTTCAGTGTTGCCGCAATCATTACCCTGTGTGCTCCGGCACTGGTGATGGGTCCTATTTCCTGAAAGAGCAACACAGGGGCATTTGCGTCTTTTTCAAGATGTCATTCCACCTGTGTGTTTCTTGATGCCGTCGTTCCCTGTTCCTCTCTGACGGTCACAATTGTTGCTTCAGGTGTTTGGGCTTACAGCACGCTGAAGCAGCTTTTGTGGACGGTTCATGCTCCCATTGCGGGAATATGACTGTTGCGGTGTTGAGATCAAGACTCCCCTTCGTGCGCGAAGCTGGAGTACCCATTACCATGCCCCACCCCCAGGTGCCGTATGGGATGGGTGATTGGAGGATAGTGATGGATGTCTCGCCCGGTAACCATTCCCTGTGGACTCCTCCATCACACCGCAGCTGGTGGAATTTCCTGTTGAATGTGCTGGTCCCTCTGTAATGGACCGATCAGCCATTTCAATAGGGGTTCCCCCAGAGGATAGGTGTCGATAGCAGCATCGGAGGGTGAGCTGGCCTCTGGAGATGACAACTCGGCTGCGTTATCTCCCTCTGGGAGTGTAACGTGGCCCGAGCTGGATCCAGAATTGTCAGCTATGCTGAAACGGGCCACCGAGGCTGCTGGAGGAATGGTATCTCTGGGCGGGCCGCGCTGCTTCTCAGCTCGCCGCCCCAGTGCCTTTCTTTTCCGGAGTGCATGGAGAGCTTACCAAGTTGTGCACGGCACCTTTATCTGCCAGAAACTGCCTGAATAGCTTTTTCCCCCTCATTACCCTTGACGGAGGAGCAGTGAAGGATTGTGAGGCTATCCCTCCAGTGGAGCGATCTGTCTATACACAGGTGCACCTGTGTCCGGCAGCCTCTACCTTTTGGAGGGGGGATCCTCGTCCCCCCCCTAAGGCCTGTGAGTTCTCGTCCGTTCCGACGGGCAGAGCTTAGAAAGCCTGTGGGCAAGCCACCTCCTCTTTGCGTACCATGGCGCTGTTACAGGTCTATCAGGCCAGGGCACTCATGGACATGAACGAGGGTAGCCCAGACCGTGCGCTCATAGGTGAGCATGGCACTGCATCCGACCTTGCCCTCCGGGGCACGAGTGTCGTGGCGTACGTGATCGGTCTGGCGATGTCCACCTTAGTGGTTCAGGAGCGCCATTGTTGGCTCAGCCTGGTTGATATGGCGGATACGGACAAGGTTTGGTTCCTGGTCTCCCTAATTTTCCTGGTTGGGCTGGTCGGCGACGTGGCAGAGAACTGTGCCCAACAGTTCTCTGCCGCCCAAGCACAGACAAAGGCAATCCAGCACATCCTGCCCCGGCGGCCCGCTGCTGCCTCCACTCCGCCGCCGGTGGCAGTTCCTGGGCCTCCGCAGTACCCTCCAGGTCATCCTGTGTTCGTACATTCGAAAGGTGTGAAGTATCAGGACAAAGTCCTACCCTTCAAGTGCTCATAGAAAGTTCCTCAGGTCAACTGGGAAAGAGTAAATTCATCCATGGGCTGAGGATTTCTTTTCTAATTTGGAGATGGATTCGGTCCACCACATCTCTGAAAAAGAGTATGTGGATGGTTAGTGCTGTATAGAAATGAGGAAGGGTCCCACTGAAACTCTTTAGAGGCTCCTGAGTATATGGTATACGCAGCCGCTCGACTTCCTCCATATGAAGACGGCTTCAGCACTGACTTCACGGCTGAGTCCCAAGGTGGCCGTGGCAGAGCGGCACGCTCCGTGTGAAAGCGCCCTGGCCTGCTGCCAAACCCTCAGTCCGTAACAGACCTTTTGTTTCTCCAGGCCAACGGTCCCTAAAACGAGTGTCCATCAATACCGGCTGAGGAGCCATGGAGAAAGGGCATGCAGTAACGGAGGTCTGGGCGGCCCTCCGACTGCATTGGCATCCATTGTCTCGAGTTGCTTGCAGTTCATCTCGCTTTAAGACACCGCTACTCAGCGAATTTGTACTGGTCTGAAAAGACAACATTGCGACTGTTGCGCTATGCTTCCCTCGCATGTCACAACTCGCCCGCCACCTCCTCCTCGGAGTCAGAAGCTTCTGAGGTCGCTTCATTCCACTTATTACTTCTGCTCAAATGTGCCGCTGACGAGCCTCACAACAGCCTATGGCCCAGGGAGAGTGGAGTCTCCGTCCCCAGGCGGTCCAACTGTTTGGGACCACTTCGGGGCCGCACAGTTACATATGTTGCCCTTCCGAACTCGTCCCTCCGCCAGTTGTTTTTTCTCCTGTCTGAGTGGACATCACTCGACACAGAAAAAACTCTGGGGAAGAAATGCGTTCCCCAGTGAGCCTTCTTGCAGGGAGGAGATGAAGCAGGTCTTGCTAGTTGCCCCTTACTTGCCCAACCAGACCTCTCCTCTCGACGGGACGCGGAGGTTCTGGTTACTACCGCAGTTCTGGTTACTGGAGACCATCACTTCTTTTTTTTTTTTTTTTTTTTTAGTTTAGTTTATTTATTACAGGGACAGTGCATATTCATAAACATTACTGTCAATATGCCAGAATTAGCCTAAAGGCTATTTTTCATCTGCAGTCCCTAGACAGATGGTAAAAGTCACCCTAAAAGAGATTACATATTACATAGCACTAAAAAAATTTTTTAAATACATTTAGTAAAATTACCTATTACATTAGAATGTATAATCTAAACACATCAAGACATCAATCGGACAAACATCACGTAAAAACATGACACACACATAAGGAGAAAAGCCAACAGTGTGCAGCAAGAACAGGTTTAGTAATAGGTTAATGTTGACAGCTCTGATGATCAATAAGCCATTTCCTCAACTGAATCTTAAAGGAACTATACGTGTTTATATTTCTGATGGTTATTGGGGTGAGGTTCCACTCAGCAGCAGCTTGAACAGAAAAAGCAGTATGACCAAATACACTTTTTCTAAGGGGAATGATACAATCTCCCCTAGCTGCACCTCTGGTCCTGCAGTAATCAACTGTTCGGGTATTGACAAACTGATGAAGAGGAGGGGAAGATATACCATGAATAATTTTATAAATGAGACATAAATTTGAATATTTAACCATATTATCCCAACTGAGTAATCTATATTTTTGTAGTATTGGACAATGATGAGAAATACATGGTTTATTGTCCAGAATTTTAACAGTTCGTTTGTAAAGTGATTGCAGAGGTTTCAAAGATGTAATACTAGCTCGTGCCCAAATGGGTAAACAGTATGTGATGTGTGAGAAAATCATAGAGTGCATGTACATTTTTGCTGCCTGTGTGGACATTTGATGGCGAATGTGTCTAAAATTACAGAGACTATATTTAATTCGATTGCAGACCATTTTTACATGTGCCGAAAATGATAACTTTGAATCAATTAAAACTCCCAGATATTTGTATTCTGACACGATCTGCAGTTTTTCCCCTGAAACAAAGAGTAGGTTCACTTCTGTGAGAGCACCCTCTCAATGTGAGGCGCGCTCCCGCTTAGAAGTGGAACCTACTCGTTGAATTGCGTCTTTTCTCCATGGGGAGATCCCGAAGGTGTTCGATCACTTCAGTGCTTCTTTTCTGTTAATGGGTTGGAGTGAGGGCTGTCTCCTCCACCTCAAAAAGTTGTTGCCTCTGTATTGACGCACATCATAATGCAATAGATACAAATCCGTGGGAAGCACGACTTGATCGTCAGGTTCCTGAGGCGAGCAAGGAGACAGATCTCTGGTGCTACTGCACTGCAGGTAGTGATTTAAAAATCCTTTTTTTA
This sequence comes from Gila orcuttii, assembly GCA_026230005.1. NCBI lineage: Eukaryota > Metazoa > Chordata > Actinopteri > Cypriniformes > Leuciscidae > Gila > Gila orcuttii. Next base: position 11,182,479 of record JAPDVR010000017.1, read on the forward strand.
GAGAAACAGTTCTCCTGCTTGCTTGGTCTCTATCTACTGGGTAGGGACTTGCACGCATTTTCGGTCAACGAATCGTGCCTTGAATTTGGGCCAGCTAACTCTCATGAAATCTGAGACCCCGGCATGGATATGTGCCCAAGATTCCTACCTCTCCGACGGGACCAGGTGGTGAGCCTGCAAGCGCTGTCCTGGAGGAGGCAGACCCAGCCATGGCTTTTCTCTGTCCGTCCGCTCCATTGCGATTATACTTGCTTAGAATGCAAAGCCTGGACCTCAGACCAGCTCTTGTCTGTTACAGAGACCAGCAGAAGGGAAGGCTGTTTCCAAGCAGAGGTTGGCCCACTACATGTGGTTGCCTTCATCTTGGTGAGAAAGTTTTCCCAAGATGTACATGCCCACCTGGGTGGTGAGCTCCTCCTAAGTGAGACTATTGCTCCCTCCTAAGCGTTGACATAGAGTGCTTTGCTGGGTGACACCTATCACGCTCGCTAGAGAACTAGCCTATGTGTCTAACCGCTGCTTCCCGTGGGCTCCCTTCACATGAAGCCAGTTTCACTGTAAGCCCGGTTCGAAGTGTCGGCTTGCTGCGCCATTCCCCTCCTATGGACTGGATACGTGCGCAATTCTTGCTCCAGGAGAGTTCCCCTTATTAGCCGAACCCTGTCGAGTTTCTCCATTCCCTTCGGCAACGGACGTGGCGGAACGTCCGAAGCCAGGCCTATCACTCGTATGCACTGTTGGAACCTGTGTTAGATTGGGTCCATATGTTGTGATCCCATATGTGTATTCTTCCATGGTACGGCTCCCTGCGGCGAGCCTGTGTCTTCCCGGCTCTGCCATCACTGTCCGGTTGAGTCTCCCCCTGTCTTAGGCTAAGGCCACCCCAGTGACTTTCCATATGTTGTACTGCACGGTAATCTGCCCAGTCCATATGTGTATCCTCCATGTGTTACCTCCATACGGGCAGGATGTGGCTTCGGCAGTGTATTCCTTTCCAACGAAAGAGAACGCTTTACCAGTGGTCTTGTGGAGTCCTGTCCCATCTCCGCCTCAAATAATGCGGGGGGATCAGAAGGCTTTTGTTTAGGCACTGGAAGGTGGCAGCACTAGTGGCGTTTTAATTGGAATACTCAATCAGTCGACAGGTCGACTACGTCAAACGTGAGCGACTGAAAGGGAACATCTCGGTTACGTTTGTAACCCTCGTTCCCTGAAGGAGGGAATGGAGATGTAGTCCCATCGCCACTATTGCTGGACCACCGCTGATTCCAAGTTATGCTCGGCTCCTCAGTGAAAAAGCAACTGGTGCGTGCATCCACTTTCGTATTTATACCCGCGCCGCGGGGTGTGCAATGAAAATAACGCACGCCAATTCCATTGGCTCGTTTCAATAGTACTCGAAGATGACTGGCTCCCTGGTGTGATTCCAATCAGTCAACACGTCGACTACGTCTCCGTTCCCTCCTTCAGGGAACAAGGGTTATATATGTAACCGAGACGTTTTCAATAAGAAATAATTTAGAACATCTGAATGTCTGCAGATAAACCTCTCTATCTCTATCCAGTGTTATTATAGTATTGATTTTAAAATTAGTTTTTTTATATATATTATTCTCGATTTTAAATTTCATTTGTTAGTTTTATATTGTAAAAACAATTATATTTAGTTACTCATTACTTTAGTTTTAGTAATTTTAGTTACTGTATAGATATTAACCTCTTACATGCAAAGGTAATGAATATTAGATTTAAGGCATTATTCATTTCTGATGGTGTTAACCTTACAAACAGAGAATATGACACATGCGTACAATTTTTTTTAACAGCAGAACAGTGCTTCCAATTTACCATGTTTAGCACTAACACATTTGCTATCATCTCCATATGATACACACATGAACAAGTTTTGGAGACGGAATTGTCATAGCGTGGGGTTGTAAATGTAGATATTTTGAAAAGTGCACACCTGTAAGTGTTTATTCTGATATTTTAACATTTTTCAATATGATGCATCATTCATGTCCATGACAAACGGAAAGAGTTACATATACCATTATTTTAATTCCTTGTGCCTTATGAAAAATATTGAACCCCATTTATATAATTGTTATCCTTGAGCATTTTGAGAAAGAAAAAAAGAAAATCGCTAAGAAATTGTGTGGTGGCCCGCAACCGGTCTTCTGTGTATTTTTCTAGACGATCTAACAGAGATGCTGGGTTCAGATCCAAGTGCCAAGATTTTAATGAGCAATGCTGATAGCAAACAATTCTAAGTACTGAATCCCAAGACAATTTCCAAAGGGTCAAAATAAGCAGTCAGGCATGATGAAGGGTAAACAAATGCAGATCACACAATTTAAAACCACATGTACTGTACAAGATAACTGGATACAAGATAACAGGAGTCAGATGAACCATGACAGACAGGACTATGATTATAGAAAATTGCAGTGGCAATTACATTCAAGACTTGACAAAAACTGCACAGAGAGTGAATGAGACTAAATACACAACTATGAAAAATGATGAGCAGGTGTAAGCAATCAAGATTTCAATTCCGTAAATCTTGGTTACAGCGAATTCGGTGAGTAAAACAATCAGCAGACATTCAAACACTTTTAAAAAATTGTGAATGTATGAAAACAGAATTTCATAACCATATCAATTTGAAGGATGCTCTGGCAACTATAAAGTCTTATTCTTTGAATTATGGGATAATGGTAAATGTTATTCTCATCTGAATTGATCAGATCAGCAAGAAACAATGGTTGTTGGTGTTATGAATCAAATCTAGTCATGACATGAGGCAGCAATTGTGCAAGTGGATGAAATTAAGTGCTGCAGCCAAAGCTATTGTCTGGCTTCCGAAGACTTGGTATATAATTATGATTTTTTTTAAATAATATATTCATTTTGGGGATAAATATTCTTTAAGGAAGGCAATTTCTCCATAAAGGATCAGTACTTTTGAAATATAGATGGTAAGACTTTCACTTGCTCACATCTCACTCTCAGACATGTGACAAAGATGGAAACAGAATCAGACAACATATGGAGACGGTATATATTTACACACAATTCATCATTGGAAAAAAAAATTGTACAGTATGTAGTTGTAGCCAAGAGACATTTGTCCTAGACCGCTCATAGAACAGTAAATTAAGAGGTCCTGCAGGTGTGTGTGTGTGTTTGTGGGGGGGGGGGGGGGGGGGGTTGTAACAGGTAATGTTACAGTCTTCTACCAAACAAACACCTGTTGCCTCAGGTTCATTTACATTTCAGACTAGCTCACCTTGCACTTTGGGAGGAGTGGAGTCGAAGAGTGTGTGTGTCTGTGTGTGTGCATGCTCAGGAGTATTTTCTGCCTAATAATGGACACAGTTTTGTGTAAAAAATTTTATTTTATTTTTTTGAATCATTGAATTGAATCTGCTTGTGTTTCACGAGGCTTGATATATAGACCCTTGCAAAAATCGAGTGCAGTATCATGTATGGTATCAAATGATATAACCATATACATACCATAGCATTTACATGATACTTACGCGTATTTCATATTTACTATCTAACTGTCCCTCACTTTGTTTTACTCCATTCTGTCTCTGTGATTCTATAAACAACATTGCCCTCTACAGGTAAGTACAAAGTTTACCGTTACTGCATGGTCACAAAACACTTTCATGACAAATATCTAATTCCAAACTAACCACACTCAAGAACCCTGCAGATCTGACTTACAGGTTGTTGTGGTTGCTTTTTTTTACACAATTGCTTATACATTAACATTGTAAATAACACACGGTGAATGAAACCTGACACTCAAGGAGCAAAACCATTTTGCAAAAGAATACACTTCTCTACATTAGACACAGAAATCTAACATGATGTCACTTCTTTGCCATTTCAAGGCACTGCTTATGGCAAACATGGTTTTGGCCAATAATGCGATAAATCTCAGAGAAATTCAAACAAACATCCTTAATGACTACAGTTTTCAATAATGTCCATCAGGTCTCTCTATCAACACTGGAGCGAATCCTTAAAAACACATTACACATGAAACAACTCCACGAGTCCCTTAACCCTTATGAAAAAGAAGTATACTTCAAGTTCATTTTATGAAGTATACTTAAAGTGTAAATTGCAGGTAAAATTTTTCACGAAGATAATGCAATGTGCTTATTAAACATAAAGATAAGAACCACCCACCATTGTTGTGTATGTTTTTTTATACCAAAATGCTGAATATAATATGAAAAGTTGGTACTTTTTACAGTGGTTTTAAGCACTCCCTCTCCCTTCCACTAGGCTGGGCGTGACGTCATAAAAGGGACTCCAAGCCTAGAGTTACCATTAGTCTAACGGCAAGTAGGCTAGCAGTTATATTGGAGACCTAACTCAGCAAGCAAAAATGGTGTTGATGAATAAAAAAAAACTCAATTGTAAACTCGTGTGTGCTGGCTATGAGATTACCGTGATTCTGCCTGTAATTAGTGTAAGCTATTCGCAAAACAAACGGGTTCAGGCAGCATATGTCAAAACCAGGATGCTGCGTGAGGCACGTCAGATTAACAGATTATTTGATGATAATGTTTACTTTTCACACCGTTTTAAAAATAAAAACAGTCAGTACAGTATACAGTACTTATAACCTCGAATTTTATTATAATTGTATTTCATATAATATACAATAATGTCATTTTTACTTGTTATATCAAATGTGATAATTGCTAGTACATTAAAAATATCAAAATATGCTCCCCATACAAATTTTAAATGAAATAACGATGTCATAATATAATCGACATTCTCTGTGATCGATTCGCGTTTGGGTAGCATTTTTCGACAAGGCAGCACAAATCGTCTGAACACCGGTCAGTGTGCGGGTCGAGCTGCTTCCACCAAAATGCGTTCACTTCACGGAAGCACATACTCTCCACTGCTGATTCCATTGGGTGGCGTAGCCCACACAAACACCTGTCAAACACAGCGATAGGGATATCGATCTCTTTTTTTCTTTCTGACAATGAGCATCGCTAATTAGTTGCGATTTAGCACACGCAATATCACGTTCTGTCTGCAGATGCCAGCAAAAGCACCTGTGCAGTGTGTGCATCTCTACAGCTCAGATTAGGACTACTAACACCATGTAAGTAAATAATGTCTTCAGTCGTTGACCCTCCTTGCTATTCTACATGACGACAAGATTTTGAAAAGACTTTGGCTTGTTCCCTAATGTTATCCAGGTTAGCACCAGGTTAACCTAGGCTAGCTCTAGCAACTCACCATGACACCTGGCCAATCCTCCACTCATTTACCTCACACCAAGCATTGATAACTCTTTGAGGGCCATGATTTCTGGCAATTTCCTCCCCTCTCTCATGCCTGACTGGTTCAAAATTGTCCATAGTCAAGCCACAAACAGTAGGAATCTAGCAGAGTATGGGTTGCTACTCCCTTTTATGACGTCATCACACAGTTACGTAAAAAACATGCTACCTTTGAAGCAACCCCAATAAATGTTATTTTAACGCATTTTAAGACAGAAATTTTTAAATATTTACATACTGAGCACTTTAATCTACACATTAATTGGTTGTGGTGGTTAACCTGCAATTTACACTTTAAGTAATGTTCAAGTATATTTTAAGTATACTTTAAGTAGTAAGTATACTAATATCAATGTGTACTTGTAGTGAACTTGTAACTGTACTATTTCAATACTGCTTGGGACTAAATTGGCCCACTTTTAGTATATAAAAGTATAGTGTGCTATTAGTGTAACAGTAGTAAACTTTAAGTACACAACTAGGTTTCTCATTTGTAATGCATCTGTACTACAAGGTAACTTAGAAGTATACTAGTAGTTTACTATTTTAGTATAAGTAGTACGTTTTTTAGTTTATGAAAGTACACTGAAGTGTAGCCTACTCTCAGTAAACTACTAGTTTAGTAGTTTATACTGCAAGTATACTTGTAAGTTTTCTTTAAGTGAACATAACATTATACTCATAGTTTACTATTTATATATTATTTTTGCACTTGCCGTATACTACTATGTTCAAATGTAGATATTATTTTTCATAATTGAAAAATACCTTTAACTGTACTTTAATTTTTAAAGTACAGTTTAATACATGCATCCTTTTTTATCAAAACTTGAATGTCGGTAAGTTTCATAAAGAAAGGTAACATTTTAAACAAAAAAGTTGAGAAAATCACATTTTTGCCAAAGACTACGCATTGATCAGATTCAAAACGATGATCAAAACACAGATGGAGTAGATCGAGTCAAACACCCCCAAAGCTTCAGTCGTTTTCTCTTCATGGTTTCGACATTTCATTTGGTAACATTATGAAATTTTGATTTACATGCTGTTTAATGTTTGATGATCACGTTATTTTACATTTGAGTGAGCAATATTCTATCACTTGTTTCAGCTTCTTCTTCTCCTGTATTTAGATACGGAGATTCTGTACTAGAAGATGTGTCATAGTGCCCCCTACCGTATAACAGTGAAAACATGGATAGCTGGACAATTCAGTCAATGGTCATTGGTGAGGAAAGAGTAAAGTAGAATTAAAGTAAATTCCTTTGTACACTACCATTGGGCTTGCCTACACAAACATTCAGATATGCAGAATTAGAAACATATCTGTTTTATATCAATATTCTAATCAATATTTTCAAACAATGTAAGTTTCATAAGGCTGTATATAAAAAACTATGTGAAAAAGTATATTTAATAGGCTACTCGATGAAAAGAGTTAACACAACTACAAGCCAAGTATACTTTGAATACTTAATTATACTTTGAAGTATATCTCGATCAAAAGATTGAGTACAATTACAGGCCAAATATACTTGGACTTTTCTCTCAGTATAAGTCAACTACACTCAAGTGTAATTTTAAGTATATTTCTGAGAAGTACATAAAGTATATTTTTGTGAAGTATATAAATTCAGTATACGAAACTGTCTCAGTTTATATACTATTGTATTGGAACCTCAATTAAACATTTAATAAATTTGTAACACTACATTTCCCCATTACATTATATACAAATTTAAACACTTAAAAGTTCATTCTTGTAACTTGTGATCGTTACAGGCACATGCTTCTGTGTTGCTGTTTCTGCAATTGCATGCTGACACAGAAACAAACATGCAATTTTAGGGTCCGTGACGTTCTTACGGGTAATAGTCTTTTCTGGTAGGAACTGTGATTTTCTCGTGAGAGGCGTGATTCATATGTTGTATGAAACACTTGATACTGTGGACGCATAGATAGTACGCCAGTAGAACAAACAACAACATAATTGCTATTTCCTTTATCCACAGCCAGGGTTTCCCAATCAAGTTTCCGAACCATGAAAAATTATCTTCAGTCATCTGGTGTAATTTTGCTGAAAGATCAAGAATGTCTTGTTGGATTTTGTTCAAGTTCTCTGTTGGGTCCATTAAACCGGTGCAGCACTCAGGTCCGATGATGGTGCAGGCTCCTCCTTGCGTTGCTAGAATGTAATCCAAGGCCACTCTGTTCTATAAGATCATTATCTTGTGCGAAGCGAGAGTGTCCGTGATGTTACCAAGGGCCAAAGCCGTATCATTGGCCAATTTCTGTACAGAATTCGATAAGCTTCTGACTTGATCAACGGCTTGCATGACACCATAAGATGGTATTAATGCTCCAAGAGTTCTTGACCACCATGTTTGTGCACAAGTGAGTCCTGGAATGCAGCCATCTGCTTTGTTAGTGGTAGGAGCTGAATTTTGTAGCTGTGGGGAGCTTGGGGTGGAGTGTGTATTTTCTCTGATAGCTGGTAGAACATAAACTAGGGTGCACCTTCCGTTGAATTGGCTGGGGAGGATGCTGTAGACAGAAGTTCCACATAACCAAAAAGTGTCAGTTGGTGGAGAGATCATACACAACTGATTTATTGCAAAAAAATTGGGTAGGGATGGGTTTCTGGAGAAACACTCTGTTAAGTCATTTTCCTCTTTCTTTTCTGTTGTAGTAACGTACACATGGGATTCTGTTCCTCTTTCAATTACAAAGCTGCAATGTTCACGAGGAATTTCACCCAGTGGAGTCGATGCTGGAGCATAATTTTCCATGCACCAATAGAACATCATTGGCAGGAGTAGATCTGTCATGATGTGAGTAGCTGAAGTTAGGTTGCAGGATGGTAATCCTGGAATGCAACACGGAGAAGCGGGAGGAATTGTTATGTTGTGACATGTATCCTTGTTGTATAATCCACTGGTATGATGATTGAATAAGGTACACGTGTCACATTTGGAGATAGGGTGGGCCACCCATGGGATTCCTGCTCCTACTGAAGGTGCGTGTGGCATGCAAACGTTCTTCCCAGCAAACAAGGCATTTCTTGACATATTCATCAGCTCTAAGAATATGTTGTTTCTGGAGTCCACACTTTGTGCGATATCCATGATGCTTAGTAGTACGACAATCTTGATCATGTTGATAGATGACTGAAGGTTTCGTATGTGAGTCTCTGCGTTGTGTTTTTTTTTTCTTTCGTGATAGTTGGTTCGGCAGTCTAGTCGTTTTCTTGAGGTTTTCTTGTGGCTTCATACGCAGATGACGAGGTCGGTGCGTATGGGTCCCGGGAAAGTCATCAAGTGGTGTCTGCACAGAATAAGAAAGAAAACAAAAGACAGGAGAGAAGTTTTTGTTCAAACACTAGGATTGTGAACTTTTTTCGAGTCTACTAGACAGTAGAGCAGTATTTGTTCAAACAGTATGGTTGTAAACTTTTTCTGAGTCTGCTTTTGTTGTTCCCTCTTTCCCTATTTCTTAAACCCTTTGACACCTAAGGAACAGTGAGGTAATGATGGGAGTCTTCACCCCATCTTTTACTTCACTCGTAGGTGTATATGTAAGCGTAACACAATCGTGAGTCATTTCTACTTCATCCTCTAACGAATTCTCAGTCATTGCAGACATAATACATGAGGATGGGTTTGTGACTGGTGCACACTGTAAAACAATGTTCGGAGCTGTGAGAGCTGCTAACCAATTTCCCCAACAGGAGGAGGTTACAGAAGTGACTTTTGCTTGATTCATTAATGCGGACACTGCATGAGGGCATTTTACATTTACAGTCTGACCTAACACCATTGCTGATGAAGCCTGAAGAGCTAGATGAACTGCCTGCACTACTCTAAGGCATGGGCCCATACCTTGAGCGACTATGTCAAGTTTACCAGAATAGTAATGAATTGGGCGTAAACTGCCCCCATGATCTTGCATTAGACATGCAGTCATAAAGCCTAAGTGTTCATGGACATAAAGCACAAAGGGTCTATCAGATTGGGCAATTCCTAATGCTGGTGCTTGACATAGTGCTCTCTTCAAATCATTGAATGCTTTGAGGTGAAGTTCTTCCATACAAACAGTATCTGAATCTGTACCATGGCCTTTCAACAAGTCATAGAGAGGCTGAGCAATCGAGGCATATTCTTCTATCCACGGTCTACAGTAACCTGCTGTTCCTAAAAATGAGCGGAGTGTTTTAATGGTAGTAGGCGGAGGTATGGTTTTGACTGAAGCTGCTCGATCCTGTGTAATGGATCTATTTCCTGCACCAATTGTTTGACCCAGAAATGTGACTTGCTTTTTAGCAATTTAAGCTTTGTGAAAGCTGCATTTGTGTCCTTTTTTATGCAAATAGTCCAACAATTATGCCAATTCAGTTTGATGTACCTCGTGATCTGTTGAGGCAATCAAAATATCATCGACATATTGGATCATAGTGGACTGTTTTACCGGACATTCTGGGTCACACAAATCACGTCTGACAGCCTGATGGTATATGGTTGGGGAGTTTTGAAATTCCTGTGGCAAACGTGTCCACTGGTATTGCTGATAGTCAACTGTGAAAGCTAACCATGGCTGGCTGTCAGAGTGCAATGGTACAGAAAAGAATCCATTAGACATATCAATTACTGAAAAAATCTGACACTCTAATGGTAAGCCATTACAAATTGTGGAAGGATCTGCCACTAGGGGGGTGATTTTATCAATATGTTTATTGGCTACTCTGTAGTCTATGGTGAGTCTCCATGTCCCATTGGATTTCTTGATGGGCCAAATGGGTGAGTTACAGGGACTGTTGGTTTTAACTAGCACTCCTTGCGTCACCAACTTTTCTACAATAGGTTTGATCCCCTGTATAGCTTCCTTATTGATCGGATATTGTTTGGTGACCGGAGGTGGAGTCCCCGTCAATTTTATTGGTTCTACACCTGTCAACAAACCACAATCATCCTTGTCTTTAGCCCAAATTGGATGATTCTGGAAGAAAGCATACTCTGGAGGGATTACATTATTGGTAGAAACTTGTGCTGAGGAAATTTTAATGCTAGCAGATTCTGAGGACATGTCTAAAGTTAGATGTACTTGTCTCAGGAGATCCATGCCTAAAATTGCACCTGTGTTTAATGGAGCACATAGCAGTTTTTGGGCCAAATTGTACCTCTATGGGCGGGGTTTCATACAAAACAGAATCTTCACCTACTACGCCAGTTAAAGAAAGTTTGGTTTTCTTGTACGGAATGTCTAAACCTTTAGCCAATTTTGTAGGAATTATTGTAATTTCTGCACCTGTATCAAGCAAAAAATCAATTTATTTCTCTTGTATGCTACCTTTCACAAAAATTATTTTGTCATTATGATGGATTACAGGTGAAAGGTAGCTACTCACAGCTCCAACAATTATTTTTTTTCCTGGTCTTTTTGTGCTCTTAGAAGAGCCTGAACGAGCTGTCCTAAAGTTTCAGTGGACACTTGCGGAACTACTTCAGGGTTGTATGCAGGCTGAGAAGGAGCAAAATTATGCATAGCATTTCTTTTTGTATCTTGCAACTTCTTCCTACACTCTTTCTCCCAATGTCCTAATTTTCCACAATAGTGGCATGTGCCTTCTTTTTTAGACCACCGGCTTTCTTGTTTTGCTGTGCTAAATGTAGCTGCTGCTGCTACTCTCACTTTGGCTTTAACATCAGCATCTCATTCCCATGCCACCAAACTGTCTGAGTTACTTCTGAGAGTTCTGTTAGACCAAGCTATATCTAGAAATGGCAAAGCTCTTCTGTATTCGCCCACAAGGCCATCTGACCAGATACGAATCAGTGGTCCTTTGTCATCGAGCACACTTTCAGAATCATCCACTATTCCACTGTAAGTTACGGCTGACTGACAAAACCTCTCAGTATATTCGCACACATTTTCAAAACAGGATTTTCAAAACACCTTCTCTCATATCACTTCTACTGGCATGTTGTAGTTCAGAAGTCACGGCAGATTCAAAACTGTTGAATTCAGTTTCAGTTAAAATTTGTGACATTAACTGTGTGACCTCTGTTAACGACATGTCATATAGACGCATTTTGCTGATTAATGTTCTTCTAAATTCAGAAAACTGTTTACGTGCTGAAGGTAGGCTCTGGGACAGTCGCTCTATGTCTTTAGGTCCAAGTGCTTTTGCAACAGTTTGGATTTGGACAACAGAAGAGTTGGGAGGAACACTTTCAGTTCCCTCAATTCCCTGCAATCTCCTTCTAGCACCACACACATTGACTGAATTTACAGAGCCACATCTGTTTCAAAGAACGCTTGTAAGTCAGGGTAAATGTTATCCGGCTGACTAACTTCTTCTACATCATTTTTTTCTATAGGTTTGTTGTGGTTCAATTTCTTGGTTAAAGAAGAAATTCTAGCACGTAGCTCTTTGTTCTCTTTCTCTAGTTCTGAGTTATGCTGAGACTGTTGTGTAGCTAGTGCTAAACCAAATTCTCTATGGCAGCATAATATGCCTTTCACATTTTTTTTGTGGATACTTGCTCCAAGCTCCTTTTTACACTCATCTACCAACCAAGTCTTGTCTGGATGAATCTCATATTTCTGTGTTAGTTCTTGTCTAACTTTTCCTGTGACTATTAGGTTCATTTGTTCTCCTAACAGTGTTTTGAATTCACTATCTGACCACAAAGGAGTAGCAAGACCACCTTTTTCAGTTGTTGGAATCAACCTAGCATTCCTTCTAACCATTTTGTGAGTTTCTTTGTTACCACACAAACAAACACTAAAACTTCTCTAATCAAACAGAGGTTACACTCAAAACTGATCAACTATCGTTAACCTTCCTTCAAATTACTAGCACTTTACGCTAATCTTTCCTGCTTACAAGAACAGAATATAAACAATTCTTCTCTGCTGAAAACAGAGGATAAACAAATATTAACATGTAATGCTAATCTTCCCTGTCTGCACAGAGGGTAAAACAAACAACAACAAAAAACAAATAACTAGCACGTAATGCTAATCTTCCCTGTCTGAAACAGAGGATCACCAAAAAAACAAAAAAACAAATAACTAGCACGTAATGCTAATCCTTCTCTGCAAAACAGAGGATCACCAAATATTAACACGTAATGCTAATCTTCCCTGCCTGAATCAGAGAATAAACAAAATATGAACACGTAATGCTTCCCTGCCTGACAACAGAGGATCACTTTCATCTCTAACAGAAAAGTTTAGAGGATAAACCTAGTTAACCAAACTCTACAGCTGTTTGTTAACTCTTCCAGTGATGGCGCAGAGGAATAACAGATTTGTACTGGTCTTCAGCGGTTCTTTGAATAGAGTGAAACTCACCAAATCGTTGGTTGTACGGAAAGGTTCCGTCTGGAAACTCAGTCAGCTTTGAGATCTTTGTTGAGCTTGAAGTTTCAAGATTCAGTCTGGACCTGTAAATGTTGAGCTTGAAGTTTCAAGATTCAGTCTGGAACTGGAAAGTTAGATCTTTGTTGAGTTCAATCTGGATTCAAAAGATTCAGTCTGGAACTGGAAAGTCAGATCTTTGTTGAGATCTTTGTTGAGGTCCAGTTCTGGAACTCAGTCAGCTTTTGTTGAGATCCTTGTTGAGGTCCAGCTCTGGAGTTAATTATATCCGGGTCACCGCACCATCTGTTGTGAACTTCCTCCTTCTTCAGTGTAGAAGATTGAATAGAGTTAAAGTGCTAAATTCAGTATACGAAACTGTCTCAGTTTATATACTATTGTATTGGAACCTCAATTAAACATTTAATAAATTTGCAACACTACAGCAGCCTCCATTCCCTCCTCCCATGGGACAGTAAGGTCCGGTGGAGATCTTTCGTAGTGCAATTTTTCTTCTTTTACTGATTTGGTGTTATCAGCTACTAACGTAATATCAATAAACTTATAAGCATCATATGATACAATGTCATCTATACAATGTTGGAATTTGCGAAGACGAAGATGTGCTGCAAGACTGTCCCTGCGGAGAGAGCATGCTCTTAACTGATAAAGTTCAAACATTATTAAAAAAGTGAACAGTCAGTAATAAAATAAGAACAAATACAAAAATTACAAGCAGATATGAATATTAAATAACAAAGTTATTTAAAATCTAACAGTAGTACTCATGTACAGGCAGGCCAGGTAAATTAATAATTAAGCCTAAATGTAACCTAAAATAACACTATTTGTTCACTGTAGAAATGAAATATAGTTTTATTTTTGTTAAAGCTGTATTTTGTTGTTTTATTAACATTAACGACACAGACAACAGTAGGAATAGGTGTCTTCTGTCACTTTAAGACCGAATGCACGGACCGAAAAAAACTGACAAAAAATCATGGTTTCTTTCTCAACTATCTTGTTTCTCTTTCTTTCTCTCGCTATCTTAAACGTGCGCCTCTCTCTCTCTCTCTCTCTCTCTCTCTCTCTGTGAGCGCGCTTCGAGTGTGTGCGGCTGTGCGCACAGATAGTGTGTGCAAGCTCCACACAGTACGTGACAGAGGCTGGTAGCAGAGCAATACATTCTGTGAATTACACTGAGCAAACCAATATACTACCCACCGGATGAAGAAGGGTTGGCTCTCCACAGAACATAAAATATTAATTTTATTGTATTTTTCGTGTTCGCATTTATGAGGAAAAAACAATGTTATGGACGTAACAGTTCTTCGGACGTTACCGCTCTGAAAGCGGCACTAAAAGACTGCTTTAAAACTTTCACAGAGACCTCAAACAGGCATTTAAAACTCCAAATATTAAGGATTGGCATATCAAGCAAAATAATATTCGATGATTGCTCGAAAATCGTACAATCGTACTGAAAATGTACAAATCTTTTTTCATTTATTCAACGAACGAAATGACTCGAAAAAAGATTCGTTCAAAATTAACAAATCTTTTTTCTAGTCATTTTGTTCGTTGAATGAACGAAATGACTCGAAAAAAAATTCGTTCATTTTGATGAACGAGTTCGAACAGGAGAGTCACGAATACGCATCCCAGAACAGAGCAAGGCGAGCATTTGTGCTTATAAAACTTAAACTTTTTTATTTATTTTTGAAATGACCGATCGTTTCGCAAGATAAGACCCTTATGCATCGTCTGGTGTTGTTTAAAGCCATTTGAAGCTGCACTGAAACTGTCATTTGGACCTTGGACCGTTTGGTACCCAATGAAGTCCATTAGCTATATGAGAGAGAAAAATCCTAGAATGTTTTCATCAAAAACCTTAATTTCTTTTCAACTGAAGAAAGAAAGACATGGACATCTTAGATGACATGGGGGTGAGTAAATTATCAGCAAAAGTTTTTTAAAAAGTGAACTACTCCTTTAAATCGATTTTTTTCCAGTGCATGTTCTACCTTTACAAATAGGGGAGACCGGGGACAGTTGCAACACTTTTTGCATTTGGCTCTAATCAGAACATAACAAAATTATAAATGTATGTATTAATAAAGAACCCCTGTTAAAAGCCAGGTATCTCCCCTTTTTTTAAGTAAAAATCAGACTAGGTGTCACGATTACCAGTGAGAGTGCCCATCATTACCACCAGAGGGCACTCCACCCCGAACTATTGTCATTCCCTAATGAAACTACATTTCCCATAATTCTCTGCCTGGACTCATCCCTGATTGCATCCACCTGTGTCTCATTACCTTGTTTAACTCACCCATAATAGCCTGGTTTTCACATTAACTCCCTGCAAAGTCTTGTATGTGTAACACTGCATTTCCACTGTTTTCCATGTTCCTGGTTTTTGTTACCTGCTAGTGATGTTACGTATGATGTCACTGAAGCGTCGATGTGTTAAAGCCCCGTATTGGGGTGTGTATTCGTTTCCCAGAGTCACGTGATCGATGACAAATGAAGCCTCACTTTCTGTCCAATCACGTGCACGTTTCGCTTTGGGTGTCAGAAGGCTCGAACCCCAGATCTTACTTAACGAGTCCTTGTTGGCTCAGTCTGGTTGATGGGTTTGTGAGGAGAGTGCTGTACTTTGAAAGTTAATCAATACATTACATTTAAATAACCAAAACTACTTTTATTGTACTTTTCATTTTGTTTTTGTAAAATCTTTGCACTTTTGGTGTTTTTTTAGGTATTATTATTGTTATTTGGGGTTAGGGTGGGCTTAGGGGAGAGGGGAGATATTTGGGCAATGATCAAAAAGATGAGTGGGAATAATAAGAAGAATAAATAAGAAGAAAGCTGAGCTACTATTTAAGAAGTTTGCAAGTGTACATAGTGGGAGTCATTTAGATGAAATACATAAACAACAGAAAAAGGATATTTTAAGAACAAATAGTGATGTAACTAAGAAAAAAGATAGTGATGAATCGGCACTTGACATGGACTTTTCATTACATGAGTTAAAAATGGTCATAGAGGGAGATATACAGCTCCAGGACAAGATCAACTATGCTATGCTATGTTTAGACAATTACCAAAAAAAAGTCTTGGAAATTATACTAAAACTGTTTAATAAGATATGAGAAGGTGTAATGCCTGATAGCTGGAAAAGTACACTGATACTACCTTCTGGTAAACCTGGTAAAGATACAACTAATGCAGGAAACTACAGACCTATAGCCTTAACATCACATTTGTGTAAATGGATGGAAAAGATAATTGTCTGTAGATTGTCAAATTATTTAGATCAAAGAGGATTGCTAAACAAATATCAAAGTGGATTTTGTAAAGGAAGATCTACGGTAGTCGCTTTAGTTAAAGTTAGCAATGAGGCATAAAAGGCGGTTAGTATGAAAGAGGTCATGGCTATAGTATATTTTGATATTGAGAAAGCTTATGATTCAATGTGGAGAGAAGGACTATTGATAAAAACGCATTAAATGGGTATTGGCGGAAGCTATACAACTGGGTTTTAGACTTCCTGTCTAACCGAACATTCCGTGTAAAGGTTGGAGATGCTGTGTCGGAGTATTTTGATATTGTAAATGGTATTCCTCAAGGGAGCGCTATAAGCCCTATTCTGTTTAATATCATGATAAACGATATTTTTATAAATGTTGGTAGAGATATTGGGTCATCACTTTAAGATGTCAGTTTCAAAGTCATGCTATATGTTCTTTACCAGAAAGAGAAGGATTAATAACGTACAGCTTAAATTGTATGGACGAAATATGGAAAGAGTGAAAGAGTTCAAGTATCTAGCATTGTGGTTTGATGAGAAATGTGTATGGAGGAATCATGTTAAACAGGTTGAAACAAAATGTAAAAAGGTACTGAATCTCATGAGGTCAGTTTCTGGTTATCAATGTCGAGCAGATAAACAATCACCACTAGATATTTATAGGGCCTTAATACGATTGTGTATTGATTATGGGTGTATGGTGTATGGAGCAGCAGCCAAGAGTATTTTAGAAAAACTAGACAGAATACAGTTCAGAGCTCTAAGACTCAGGCCCCATCCACACTACTACGTTTTAGTTTAGAAACGGAGACCTTTTGCTACGTTTGCACCTCCCGTCCAGAATAAAACTGCAAAAAGGAAGACCTATAACGGAGAAGTTTAGAAACCCTACCGACCCCGTTTTGCGTTTTGAATCTCCGGAGGGCGTTTTAGTGAAGACGGGTCAAAACGGAGGACTTCAGAAATGATGACGCAGAGGCTCACGCTCGGCTCTCTGATTGGGTGTCATATAACAGAAGAAAACATACAACAACAGCCTGGACTACCAGTTACATTAGTGCAAGTAAATTCTGCATTTTACAATACTATAAATGCCTACATGCGCCGAAGGCAAGCTATTATCCGAGTGATCTGTAACAATTCCCGTGTGCATCGGCGGTATCAACCGTACATGGAGCGTCGGTTTTGGGTTAAGCCGGGAAGAACCAGCTCATGGTGGGATAATTTTATCAATGAAGTTGTGGTTCCTGAGGAATGGTGTGCAAACTTTCGAATGTCCAGATTGGCACTTATCAACCTCAGCGAAATCTGAGGAATAGTCAATCTGTTTCCTGTTTACACCGGCACGCGCATGCCCAGTGTAGGTGAATGGTCACGTGATCCGCGTTTTCAGTCGTTTTAATGTGGACGGAGATCAATTCTAATACGCAGCTAAAACGCTGGTGTGGACGGAGATCGTATTCGTTTTAATTCTCCATTTCTAAACTAAAACGCAGTAGTGTGGATGGGTTCTCAGTATAGGAGGAGTGAAAATAACCCCTACTAATGCACTGCTGGTAGAAGCTGATGAATTACCATTATATTTAAGACGTTCTAAGTTGTCTTTAGCATATTGGGTCAAGTTAAAACGATCAGGAGAGGAACAACTTGCAACAAAGATTCTGTGTGACTGTTAGGAATATACACAACAACTGAAGGCAAGGCAAGTTTATTTATAGCACATCTCATAGACAATGGTAATTCAAAGTGCTGTACATAGAATAAATTAAAATAATCAAAAGAAATCAGAAAATTGAAAACATAAAATAAAATACAGTACAAAGTCGGACGAACAGTGGTACAGTGCTCATTCAGTATATGCACAGCTAAACAGATGTGTTTGAGTTTAGATTTGAATGTGACCACTGTAGGAGCACATCTGATCTCTTCTGGAAGCTGGTTCCAGCTGCGGCTGGCATAGTAGCTAAAAGCAGACTCGCCATGCTTAGGGTGAACCCTTGGTATTTCTAGCTGATGTGATGCTAATAATCTGAGTGATCTGTTGGGTTTATATTCAGGGAGCATATCTGCAATGTATTGAGGTCCTAGGCCATTGAATGATTTATATACCAGTAATAATACTTTAAAATCAATCCAGTATGTAACTGGCAGCCAGTATAAAGACCTGAGGACTGGTGTGATGTGTTCATATTTTCTGGTTCTGCTCAGAATCCTAGCAGCTGCGTTCTGTATGAGCTGCAACTGTCTTATGGTCTTTTTGGGAAGGCCAGTGAGGAGTCCATTACAATAATCCACCCTACTGGTTATGAAAGCATGCACAAGTTTCTCTAAGTCTTGACTGGAAACAAAGCATCTAATTCTTGCAAAAAGGTAAAGGATTTGGTTGGAATATTAATGCAGTAGCAGAAGAATACAGATTAAATAGCATAGACTATGGACCAACTACTGCATGGGGTAATGTTCCTCCGTGGATATTTCCTGTGCCCAATGTGGCTTCTAGAGAAGAAGAAAGAATGGAGTGAAAGTAATATGGATAATATTGGATATTTGGTTCGAGATTATGTAAAGAGGAATTATTATAATTATATGCTAATATTTACTGATAGATCAAAAGATCCAGGGACTGAACATGTAGGATCAGGAGCATACATACCTGAGTTTGATGTAGTTATATGTAAAATAATTAATGATAAATTATCTGTAGGCCTATATACAGCAGAAATGGTTACTATTATTTTAGGGTTACAGTGGATAGAAGAGGTGACTCCACTGCCGCCCTGTATAGTTTGAATTCCAAAAAGACAGTAAGAGATGATTTATTGATTGAAATATGTACAATAATGCTGAGAATACAAAGAGCTGGAGTTGATGTGCAATTTGTTTGGGTCCCTGGCGGCTCATGTTGGTGTTGTATTGAATGAGAAAGCAGATGAGATTGCAAAGACAGCGTTGAAATTAAAAGATCATGAAATAATGAAAGTTCCCTTTGGAAAAGGAGAGGCCAAATCATTTCTGTCAGGTCCATTAAAAGTCAAGAACACACAAGACAATAGAAATGATTAGGAAATTTGTATTAAATAAATTGCAATTCAGTTGATAATTGAAATTTGGTGGTATGGCTCTGTTCAGGGAGTCCTCTGACCTTTCATGAGCACCATGAAATAGCAGAGATTCAGAGGACAGCAGCAGCATTAGGGAACGCTCACAGTTTAGCACTGGGAGAGCAGAACTATTCCCCCATATGAACAGAGCAGCAACGATGACAGAATAGCAAATGCCACGTTATACACGACAAGGAGGAGCTGGGGAGGTGTTGGGTTGCAGAGAGCGAGCAGCAAGCAGTTAGGAGCGAACTGAATCTGTTTAAATAAGGCGCCCTGATTTGAGCGTAATCATTAGCAGCGAGGAGAGATGAACAGCTGATGCAGCTCAGCTGAGCAGATCGCTGATGAGACCGTGTTGTTGGCCAATAGCGTTAGCAGCATCTTGACTACTTGGCCTGCCAGAACTGACGCTGACGCTCAATTTCTGTCAGGTCCATTTAAGTCAAGAACACACAAGACAATAGAAATGATTAGGAAATTTGTATTGAATAAATTTCAATTCAGTTGATAATTGAAATTTGGCAGTATGGCTCTGTTCAGGGAGTCCTCTGACCTTTCATGAGCACCATGAAATAGCAGAGAGTCAGAGAACAGCAGCAGCATTAGGGAACGCTCACAGTTTAGCACTGGGAGAGCAGAACTATTCCCCCCAAACAAACCATAGATGGAATAAGACAATTAAAATGCTTAGAAAACTTTATGAATAAATACTATTAGTGGGCAATATGTTTCAGTTCAGATGAGTCTCCTGACCATTAATGAGCACCATGAATTTAGCAGAGAGTCAGGGGACAGCAGCAGCATTGGGGGACGGATGAGTCTCCTGACCATTCATGAGCACCATGAATTTAGCAGAGAGTCAGGGGATAGCAGCAGCATTAGGGGACGGATGAGTCTCCTGACCATTCATGAGCACCATGAATTTAGCAAAGAGTCAGGGGATAGCAGCAGCATTAGGGGACGGATGAGTCTCCTGACCATTCATGAGCACCATGAATTTAGCGGAATCAGGGGACAGCAGCAGCATTAATAGACGCTCACATGAATTAGACTAGGAGAGCTGAACTATTTCCCCCAAACAGACCATAAAGCAATGTCCTGTGATAAATATGAAGGATGAATTAAGCAGCCAGTAAGCGCATCAAGGGGCAATGTAACTAGCAGAAGGAAGCCAAGTAAGATTTAGCAGATGAGACTAATTTTAATTGACTCACTGAATAGTGACTGTTACTTTACTTACTCGATTAGGCAATAGTCATAGTTGATGAATGGAACATTGTAGCGCGCATCCCATCAAATAAACGCAATAATCTTTGTGCTTTGTTACTATTGATATGAAACAAAGTTTCAGATGTCAAATTACGTCCATTTTCTTACGAAATTCAAAAACAAACACAGCTTTGGCGCTGTGGCGTGAGATCACTCTGACGCAGCTCAAGGGAAGCAGCACCGTGGGCACGGGCACATCTTATCTTCCGCCTTAAGCCCAATTTATACTTCTGCGTCGAACTTACGCCGTAGCTACGCCGTAGGCTGTGCGTAGCGTGCGTACCCTGACGTGCACCTCTCCAAAAATGTAACAACGCGTCAATTCTACGCGGACGCAAGCACTGTGATTGGTCTGCTAGAACCCCTCCCTCGGGTTTCACATGCTCCCTCTGCATGTGTAATTGCGCGTCAACGCGGACAACGACGCAGAAGTACAAATGAAAACCAACGCGTAGTGTATAGCGTAGAGGCTCCGGCGTAGGTCCGACGCAGAAGTATAAATCAGCCTTTAAAAATACGAACTACAGCGCGAAATAAACATTCATGACCATCTGAAAGTGTTTTAAAAGATAGAATACAACTTTTCGAATTCCGTATCATGTTACATGGAATCGCTCAATCGCAGTGTTCCAACCGTGGAAAGACGTAAGTGAAAACAATAATGTAAACGTCATAACGTCACATTTACCTCAGATAAATGTCCATATCCATGATTGCCAGTGACCATACACTCGTTAGTCAGCTAGAAAAAATAACTCTGGAGAGGAGCAAATCGAATTGTGAAATTTGTGTCAATACCCAGCCCTACTATCTATCACTGCAAGCTGCTTGATCTGTGCTGCATAGTGCTAAAAGCACAGCATGTGCAACACGAGCAGTTGCCAATGACAACAGATAAGTAACGCACATTGCCAATATGATCGCATAAGCCTAGCAAGAGCATTTAAATGAAAACGACTAGATAAGCCCAAGCAAACGGATAGCATTAGCAAACAGCATGGTGCCCATATCCTAATAGCTTTTAACAATGAGCATTAAAAAGGAACTTTTCGTGAAGACTTTCAGAGATGAATGGAGAGTGAATACATCGAGTCCTGTTTCAATATTGCAGAGAGCGAGCAGCAAGCAGTTAGGAGCAAACTGAATCTGTTTAAATAAGGCGCCCTGATTTGAGCGTAATCATTAGCAGCGAGGGGAGATGAACAGCTGATGCGCTGATGCAGCTCAGCTGAGCAGATCGCTGATGAGACCGTGTTGTTGGCCAATAGCGTTAGCAGCATCTTTACTACTTGGCCTGCCAGAACTGACGCTGACGCTCAATTAATTAGAAAAGCAGTTAGTGAAGTATGGCAGAAGACGTAGGACACGGACACTAAAGGGAGACACTATTACAGCATACAGAAATCAATTAAGGTGAAGGGTTTCAAAGGGAAATGTAGAAGAGATTAAGTGTTTTTTTCAAGATTAAAGATGAACTGAACTGAAAAAAATCAACGTTGATAACATGTTTTTTATGACAATTACAAGTAATTTACATTAAACATTTTAACTAAAAATATCAATATAGCTTTTTTTAACCAGCACAAAAATTGCGTTTGTTAGGCTGGCAATTTCGATGACGTCACTGGCATGGTAGGACCCGCGAAGATATATAGGCAGCAGCTGCAAGTCCTATATACACACACGAAAATGAGTCATTTTAATGGCATGAGTTACGCATTTGATCATGTGAGGGACAGGCCAGTAGTATCTGACTACCACCACATGGAGGACGACCAGTTTCAGGCTCTACATACAGTGTACAGGATCGTTTGGGGGGAAATATGTGGGCGCGGGCGCTGCCGGAGCATGGACACTGCACCGGACTCGATCTGTTGCAGAGAGGTCAACCTGGAACATTTGATCGGCGAAAATGCATCACCATGCACCGTTCATTTCGGATGCTGTGCGGTGAGAGAGACGTGTTGGAGGAGGCAATGCTATCTCTAAGGGATGTCCGAGCTGAGACGCTGGAGCGCCTCATAAGTAGCTGGTATGTAACCGTGTATTTTACGAATTGGCGACTGGGCTAGGCTAGGCTAACTTATATCCTTTTCTCCGACTGTTAAGGTTAACAGCGTACCGGCAGTTCACTCTTTGGGCGAGGGGGCATTTGGGAAGGAGGAATAAGATTCCGTTCCCATCCTGTGCAGTGAACGTCTCGGTTACGTATGTAACCCTCGTTCCCTGAGTAGGGAACGGAGACGTTACGTCGGATGACGACGAATGGGGTTTCGCTTAGAAAGCCTATCAGCTTCGAGTATTACAAAACGAGCCTATGGCAAAGAAATGCCATGGGTCTGCGGAATTTGCATGACGTAACTCCGCCCCACCTCGTGGGTATAAAAGGAGGAAGTCCGCAACAGCAGTTTATGTTTCTTCGCTGAGGAGCCAAGACTGAGCTCAGGCGATCCCCGCGGTACAGCGGAAAGTGGCAGGCAGACGTAACGTCTCCGTTCCCTACTCAGGGAAAGAGGGTTACATACGTAACCGAGACGTTCCCTTTCGTTGTCACTCCGAGTTACGTCGGATGACGACGAATGGGGTTACCAGTCTAATCACGCCACCTTCTCAGCTGTCTTCCAGTGGTCCGAGGAGTGGAATGGCGAGCAAGCGAAGACACCTGAGCGGGTCCGGTACTAGCTAGTTGAAGCGAGTACATGAGAGGACACTGGCTCCACTCGGAGATTATAGAATCTGGCGAATGTGTTAGGTGTCACCCAGCCTGCAGCTCTGCAGATGTCTGTTAGCGATGCGCCATGCGCTAGAGCCCAAGAGGATGCCACACTCCGGGTGGAGTGGGCCGTCACACCAAGGGGGCACGGTCGACCTTGCTGCTGGTAAGCCAAGGCAATGGCGTCCACTATCCAGTGAGACAACCTTTGCTTGGAGAGAGCCTTTCCCTTCAGCTTCCCACCATAACAGACAAAGAGCTGGTCTGAGGTCCTGAAACACCACGTCCTGTCTACATAGGCGCGAAGAGCGCGTACTGGACAGAGCAGTGCCAAGGCTGGGTCTGCCTCCTCCGGGGGCAGCGCTTGCAGGTTCACCACCTGGTCCCGAAAGGGAGTGGTAGGAACCTTGGGCACATATCCGGGCCGGGGTCTCAGGATCACGTGAGAGAAAGCCGGTCCGAATTCCAGGCACGCTTCGTCGACGGAGAATGCGTGCAGGTCCCCTACCCTCTTGATGGAGGCCAGTGCAACCAGGAGCGCTGTCTTCATTGACAGGAACTTCAGCTCGACTGACTGCAGGGGCTCAAAGGGAGCACTCTTCAGGGCAGTTAGAACCACTGAGAGGTCCCAAGAGGGAACGAGAGGAGGGCGAGGAGGATTTAGTCTCCTCGCTCCTCTCAGGAACCTGATGACCAGGTCGTGCTTCCCTACCGACTTACCTTCGACTAGGTCATGGTGTGCGGCAATGGCGGCAACGTAGACCTTAAGGGTGGAGGGAGACAGCCTTCGCTCCAGCTGTGCGCCAGTGCATCCGTGCCGAGCGTGCCCTCGGTCAGGGAAAAATACAGGGCGCAATGGGTCGAGTCGTGAGAGGCAAACAGATCTATCTGTGCGTCCCCGAACTGGTCCCAAATCAGCTGAACCGACTGGGGATGGAGTCGCCATTCTCCAGGGAGGGGCTGAAGCCGTGAGAGCTCGTCGGCTGCACAGTTCAGGGCTCCGGGAATGAAAATGGCTCGAAGCGACCTCAGATGCTTCTGACTCCATAGGAGGAGGTGGCGGGTGAGTTGTGACATACGGCGGGAGCGTAGACCACCTTGATGGTTGATGTACGCTACAGTAGCGGTATTGTCTGAGCAGACTAGTACGTGTTGACCCCTGAGCAACGCCCGGAAGCGGTGCAGGGCAAGGCGTACTGCCAACAACTCGAGGCAATTGACATGCCATAGCCGCTGGGGTCCTGTCCAGGAGCCCGCAGCAGCATGTCCATTGCACATGGTGCCCCAGCCCATGGTGGAGGCATCTGTGGAGACCACAACATGCCGGGAAGCTCGTTCCAGGGGGACACCCGCCCTGAGAAAACTGAGGTTCGACCACGGGGTGAGGAACTGACGGCGGGTCGGAGTAACTGGTACCCGGAGCGTGCCTTGATGCCATGCCCACCTCGGGACTCGGTCGCGAAGCCAAAGCTGAAGCGGTCTCATATGAAGCAATCGGGGAGCGGAGAACAAAAGATTCTCCCCCGGCCCTCCACTGGGGGAAGGAGTGGTCCTGCTACCATCTCCTGAAAAACGACCATCTTCCCTGAGCAGCCCGTCTCAGGAGCGCCGCTTGGCCCGGCGTTTAGCGGGGGGCGGGGCGGGAGAGGGCTGTGGCGCCTTCTTACGGCTTCCTCCGCGACCGGCCCAGGGTGGAGGCTGCTGCGTGGGCCGGGCGGGAGGGGCGGGAGCCGCAGGAGGGCGCCCTCGGCGGGAAACAGGACGAGGCGTCTGCCCGGTCGGCTGGGTGGAGGCAGCAGCTGGCCGGCGGGGCAGAATGTGTTTTATGGCCTCGGTCTGTTTCTGGGCGGTTGAAAACTGTTGGGCAAAGTCTTCAACCGCACCGCCGAAAGGGAGCACTCTTCAGGGCAGTTAGAACCACTGAGAGGTCCCAAGAGGGAACGAGAGGAGGGCGAGGAGGATTTAGTCTCCTCGCTCCTCTCAGGAACCTGATGACCAGGTCGTGCTTCCCTACCGACTTACCTTCGACTAGGTCATGGTGTGCGGCAATGGCGGCAACGTAGACCTTAAGGGTGGAGGGAGACAGCCTTCGCTCCAACCCCTGCTGAAGGAAGGAAAGCACAACGCTGATCGAGCATCTCCGGGGGTCTTCTCGGTGAGAAGAGCACCAGACGACGAAGAGGTTCCACTTCAACGCGTAGACGTGTCTTGTGGACGACGCTCTAGCGGAAGTGATGGTAGCCGCCACCGCTGGTGGAAGGGTACTCAAACCTACCTCGAGCTGTTCAGGAGCCACACGTGGAGGCTCCAGAGATCGGGGCGAGGGTGCCACAGGGTGCCCCGTCCCTGAGAAAGAAGGTCCTTCCTCAGAGGAATGGGCCAGGGAGGTGCTGTCGCGAGGAGTGCAAGTTCGGGGAACCAGGTCCGGCCGGGCCAATACGGCGCGACCAAAATGACCTGCTCCTCGTCCTCCCTGACCTTGCGCAAGGTCTGCGCAAGAAGGCTCACTGGGGGAAACGCATATTTGCGGCCCGGCGGCCAGCTGTGCGCCAGTGCATCCGTGCCGAGCGTGCCCTCGGTCAGGGAAAAATACAGGGCGCAATGGGTCGAGTCGTGAGAGGCAAACAGATCTATCTGTGCGTCCCCGAACTGGTCCCAAATCAGCTGAACTGACTGGGGATGGAGTCGCCATTCTCCAGGGAGGGGCTGAAGCCGCGAGAGCTCGTCGGCTGCACAGTTCAGGGCTCCGGGAATGAAAATGGCTCGAAGCGACCTCAGATGCTTCTGACTCCATAGGAGGAGGTGGCGGGCGAGTTGTGACATACGGCGGGAGCGTAGACCACCTTGATGGTTGATGTACGCTACAGTAGCGGTATTGTCTGAGCAGACTAGTACGTGTTGACCCCTGAGCAATGCCCGGAAGCGGTGCAGGGCAAGGCGTACTGCCAACAACTCGAGGCAATTGACATGCCATAGCTGCTGGGGTCCTGTCCAGGAGCCCGCAGCAGCATGTCCATTGCACATGGCGCCCCAGCCCGTGGTGGAGGCATCTGTGGAGACCACAACATGCCGGGAAGCTTGTTCCAGGGGGACACCCGCCCTGAGAAAACTGAGGTTCGACCACGGGGTGAGGAACTGACGGCAGGTCGGAGTAACTGGTACCCGGAGCGTGCCTTGATGCCATGCCCACCTCGGGACTCGGTCGCGAAGCCAAAGCTGAAGCGGTCTCATATGAAGCAATCCGAGCGGCGTGACCGCGGCTGCAGATGCCATATGCCCCAGGAGCCTCTGAAAATGTTTCAGTGGAACCGCATTCTTGCTCCTGAGATGTCTCAGGCAAGTCAGCAGTGACTGCGCGCGCTCGCTCGTAAGCTGCGCGGACATGGCGACCGAGTCGATGTCCATACCGAGAAAAGAGATCCTCTGCACGGGGCAAAGTTTGCTCTTCTCCCAGTTGACCCGAAGGCCCAGACGAGCTAGGTGCCGGAGCACTAGGTCCCTGTGTTCGCAAACCTGATCTCGAGAGTGAGCTAGGATCAGCCAGTCGTCGATATAACTCAGGATGCGAACCCCGTGTTCCCGAAGGGGAACAAGGGCAGCCTCGACGACCTTCGTGAAGGTGCGAGGAGACAGGGCTAGCCCGAAAGGGAGAACCGCGTACTGGTATGCCTGCCCCTCGAAAGCAAACCGTAGGAACGGTCTGTGTCGAGGAAGAATGGAGACATGAAAGTAGGCGTCCTTCAGGTCGATCGCTGCAAACCAATCCTGGGGCCACACGCATTCGAGAACGCGTTTGGCGGAGAGCATCTTGAACGGCAGCCTGTGAAGGGAGCGGTTCAGCACGCGCAAGTCCAGGATTGGCCGTAACCCACCGGTTTTCTTGGGGACAATGAAGTAGGGGCTGTAGAACCCGGACCTCATCTCGGCTGGAGGGACAGTCTCGATTGCACCCTTCGCCAGCAGGGTGGCAATCTCTGCTCTCATGATAGGGGCATTGCCACCGACCAAAGTGGAGCGGACTCCCCTGAAGCGGGGAGGAGACCGTGCGAACTGAATCGCATAGCCGAGCCTGATGGTGCGCGCGATCCAGCGGGACAGACGGGGAAGCTCTAACCAGGCTCCCAGGAACTGAACCAGCGGGATCAAGCGGACGACAGGCGTCCCCCCGGAGGGGCAGCGAAGCGGAGTAACTGGCCCAGACGTGGACGGCATAGCAGCCCGGTGTGGGGGCACAGTTAGCAACCGCGCCCTGACAGAGGGGGCCAGGGGAGGACCAGGCTGGTCGTCCCGCGGGGGCCTGCTCTGCCAGGGGTCTGGCTACAGAGGGGGACATGGGCGACGCGGTCCGTGGACGGCACGCCTTGTCAACCGCCTCTGGGACAGAGGGGGGCGAGGAGAGCACGGCTTGTGGGCGGCGCTCTGTGTCGCCCGAGAACTCTGTGAGCTCAGGGAAGAGAGGGTCGTTTCTGTCTTTAACCACTTTAGGGTGCTGCCCACCCGTGGGTGAGCAGCGGGGAGCGGAGAACAAAAGATTCTCCCCCGGCCCTCCACTGGGGGAAGGAGTGGTCCTGCTACCATCTCCTGAAAAACGACCATCTTCCCTGAGCAGCCCGTCTCAGGAGCGCCGCTTGGCCCGGCGTTTAGCGGGGGGCGGGGCGGGAGAGGGCTGTGGCGCCTTCTTACGGCTTCCTCCGCGACCGGCCCGGGGTGGAGGCTGCTGCGTGGGCCGGGAGGGAGGGGCGGGAGCCGCAGGAGGGCGCCCTCGGCGGGAAACAGGACGAGGCGTCTGCCGGTCGGCTGGGTGGAGGCAGCAGCTGGCCGGCGGGGCAGAATGTGTTTTATGGCCTCGGTCTGTTTCTGGGCGGTTGAAAACTGTTGGGCAAAGTCTTCAACCGCACCGCCGAAGAGGCCGGCCTGGGACAAGGGGGCGTTAAGCAGACGGGTCCGCTCCGCGTCCCGCATGTCAGCCAGGTTCAGCCAGAGATGTCTTTCCTGGACCACGGCTGTGGACATCACCAGACCCAGGGAGCGCGCGGTAACCTTCGTCGCCCGGAGAGCAAGGTCGGTCGCGGCGCGTAGCTCATTGAAGAGCCCTGGGTCTGTCCTACCCTCGTGCATGTCTCTGAGCATCTGGGCCTGGTAGACCTGCAGAGTGGCCATAGCATGCAGTGACGCAGCCGCCTGTCCCGCCGCTCTGTAAGACTTCGCCACCAAGGTCGACGAAAATCTACAGGCTTTGGATGGGTGCTTAGGCTCGCCACGAGAAGAAGCACTCTGAGGACATAGTTGCATGGCAACAGAGCGTTCAACCGGGGGGAGCCCAGTGTACCCACGGGCGGCTGCATCATCGAGGGGAGGAAAGGCGGATGAGACCAACGAGCGGTCACGGGAAGACAACGGGGACTTCCAGGACTTCGAGATCTCATCATGCACATCCGGGAAGAAAGGTATTGGGGTTTGCCGAGGACGAGGGTCGGTGGCCTTACCCAAAAACCAATCGTCCAGCCGCGAGCGCTCAGGACAGGGTGGAGGCCTCCACTCAAGCCTGATGCTCGCGGCTGCCCGGGAAAGCATAGCCGTCATCTCCGGATCAGACTCGAGCACAGCCGAATGCACACCGGAAGGTGGCAGCTGTGACGAGCCCTCACTTCCAGAAGAATCAAACCCACCTAGTGATGCAGCAACAGACATGGCATCATCCTCTGTAGCTTCAACCGAAACACGCGGGCCACCAGAGGGTAGACCCGCGGGAATCGGCAGTTCACTAGCGGGCACCGTCATTGAAGAGGGGGGCTGGGGTCGTGGACACATAGTCGGCGCCTTGTTCCAGACCGTCACCCTCAGGTCACCCTGGCCACCAGCCGCAGGGCGGGGGGTGGATGAGGGGACTCTCACTCTTGCGAGTTCATCGAGTCTCGACCGTAATGACGCGATGGTCATGTTCCCACAGAGAAAACATGAGTCATCCACGAGCGCTGCTCTAGCATGATCAATGCCCAAACATACTATGCAACGCTCGTGCCCATCAGAGTCCGATACCAATCTGCCGCAACCAGAAGTACACGGGCGAGGCATCTTTAAAAAGACGTGCCGCGTGTAAGCTCTTTTAGTGAGAAAACTGAAGTGTTGAAGCGCCCGGGGAGAAACGCGCCGACTGGCAAATCACTGCAGCAGATCAGCAGCAAGCACGCTCTCGCCGTAGATCGCCGTCACACCAACACTCGAGGCACTCGTTCGTGAAGCTGACAATTCAGAGATGGCTTGTGGAGAGAAGAATAAACTTGGCTCCGAAGCGAAAACATAAACTGCTGTTGCGGACTTCCTCCTTTTATACCCACGAGGTGGGGCGGAGTTACGTCATGCAAATTCCGCAGACCCATGGCATTTCTTTGCCATAGGCTCGTTTTGTAATACTCGAAGCTGATAGGCTTTCTAAGCGAAACCCCATTCGTCGTCATCCGACGTAACTCGGAGTGACAACGAAAGGGAACTAACGTTAACGTTACATCTTTTCCCCTCTGCTGAATATCAAGGATTCTAGTATGCGTTGGACTTGTAGCTAAATAAAACATTTGATGTCAGACGCTTCATGTACTCATTGACGTTTTCAACACATCTGTCTCTCGTACCTAGGATTAAACACTAGAAATCACAACTAGAATAATTTTGTTGACAAGGCCAGGGGGTAGAGAGAAGCTAGCTCTGCTGGTGTTGGTTGGCAACGGAGTAGCCTACCATGCCAGTGACGTAGTCGAATGTTGAAATCCAACATGGCGGCGCCCGTGTAACAACAACAACATTTTCAACATACCATTTTATCCCTTTTAACAAATTCTGCCATTTTAATAATTGTACCAATGAGAATAAATAAAATACATCTGTTATATCACATTTTTTCAAATTTCAGTTCAGTTCATCTTTAAGGTTTGGACATACTGGGTTAAAATCAACTCTGTATTTAATGGCAAAATGTGTGTCTGATAAATGTGAGGTTTGTAATGTTCCTGAAAATGTCGAGCATGCCATCACGTGTAGTAAATATGATTCTGAGAGGAACATCTTACATAATAAGATATATGAATTAGGACGGGGATGGAATTTGGAAGGGATTTTAGGGATGAGTGAGGAAACAAGAGAGTGCTGCAAAGCTCTCTTTAATTTTCTCAAATCTAGAACATAACATATAGGTTGTTTTTTTTTTGGTTTCACTGAATATGTAACCTGAAGTACTAAAATCTTGATATTACACACTCCGGTACAGTTGGTGGCGGTATGCACCTGAACAAGTTGGTTGCGACCTGCCATAAAACCCAGAGAAGAAGAAGGGGAGAGGGGATCAAGGGGGTAATCCATCAGCCGGAAACTGAAGCCTCGCGGGAGCCGCCATTGTAGCAGAACTTCACCTGCTGTTAGCATTCCATTGACTCCCATTCATTTTGGCGTCACTTTGACAGCGAATAACTTTACATCTGAGGCGTCCAAAGACTTCATTTGTCCATTATTTATTTCTAAAGAAACACGACAATGTATAAAAGGCTTCATTACTTTGTATCTTACGTTATGGCCCCGTAGAAGCCGTTTTTGTAAAAATAGGCTAACGATTGCGTCATAACCACGCGACTTTCTGTCACACAATAGAGACATTACCGTATAGACAGGAGGAGAAGCTCGCAGGCAATCTTTTACTGTCTATGAGGCAATCGTGGGGACATAGAGGCATAAAGTAAAGGGAGAAGCCCATAGATAGAGAGTCCATAAACTGGACAAACTGGACAAAAGATTTGTCTTGGCACAGCTACTAGAAGATTTACAACTGTCAGACTGCGAAGACGCTAAGGAAAGGAAGCGAGGAAAGGAAACGAGGATGCACAAATAAGAAATGAGAAGCACCCAGTGTGTTGGTGTTTGGAGAAGGGTTTGTATTTAGAGCAATGGCAACAGCCAAAAAAAAGGAAGACTTCCCCTATCTGGGAATATTTAGAGTTTATAGCTTCCAATGTATGTATGCATTTCTCAAAAAGAAGAAGGAAATGTTTTTATTTATTTATTATTTAAAATTTTACTTATTTTATTGTTTTATGTAATTTCTTACTTTCATATAACTTTTTCCAGAAGGTGAGATGCTTGATGTGTGACAAAGAGCT
The DNA here is from genome assembly GCA_026230005.1 of Gila orcuttii. Lineage (NCBI taxonomy): Eukaryota > Metazoa > Chordata > Actinopteri > Cypriniformes > Leuciscidae > Gila > Gila orcuttii. The sequence continues at coordinate 11,213,711 of JAPDVR010000017.1, forward strand.
AGTGTATGGAACAATTGCGCCACCACGACTCCTGGCCGACTCCTGGCCACCCCACTGGCCACCCCAATGGCCAGTATAAATTTTAGTAGCATCAGTTATGCATTTCATAAATAAGTCAAAAATATTCTTTAGTAAAAGAAGACGGGGAATTATGTGTCGTGACGTGCTTTTTAAGTGACAAATGGTTACAGTATACTGTTACAGCAGCTTTTTGATGTGTCTTTACTTTGGCACGTTTTGACAAGCAGGGATGCAAACAGCGCGCTTTTCGGCTCCTCCCGCTTTTTTTTACGTCAGTTTGGGTGACAAAGTCATCTGAAGTCATTCCATAGCTTAATGTGAGGGACCGAAGTCTATTTACATCATTAAAGTATACGGAAACTCGTTTTCCCTCCTCTGCGGCTGTCAATCATTCTCCATTCATATTCAAACAGCGCACGCGCCTCTTGGATGCACGGTAAAACTCTCTCCAATATGATATCTTCACATTATAATGCATGATCTGTAGATAAAAGGCTGTAGATTTGCATAAAATTACTATTTTGTTGGAGTTTGTTGCTGTTTTTAAACGAATCACTACCGTCTGCTTGTTAGATCACACACATCACAAGGACTATGAATCGGCATCAAACGCACAATAACTGGAATTTAAAACTGTGAAACAAAGGAACAAATAGCACTAGGATTTGTGCGCTCGACATTTCTTCGCTTTGTGACGTGAACTTTTAAATGCGCACTTATGCAGCGCAGCACTAAACACTGTTGACTCCATGTTGCTTTGGGCACATCATTCTGCACCCGCAAATCCCGCGTTGCGCATACACGCTGTGTGCGCTCTGTTTTTCATGTTATCATGGGCTTTGCGCACTGAAATATTATTAAAAGCCAATATATTTTGGTATACCTAGCCTGCTCAATACATTTAAAATAAGCATAATTTAATTGTATATTATTTCTTTGTAGTGTAGGCTATGCACTTCTGAATTCTTGACATTAATATATAAATATAAAATTGTGAAATGTATGATTGCCTGATTGAATTTTATAAGAGAACTAATAGTAATTAGTTTTTATTAACATATTTAGATTTTATAAAATTACTGTGCAGATTTTTTCATGAATTACTTTTTGCTGCTGATTTATACACTCATTAAGTTTATTAAAAATTCATAATACATTTATGTAATATTTAAAGGTGTTAACTGTAATCTTACACTGCAAAATAATAACTTAAAAGGGATTAAATTCATCACAATTATGTAAGTATCTGGAAACTTGACGCGGGGCGAGGGCCCTTATATATATCATATCTATATTAGAATCAGAATCAGAATCAGAATCAATTTTATTGCCAAGTAGTGCACATACAAGGAATTTGCTTTGGTAATAAGGTGTTACCGAGGCTGCTATAATCAGCGCCAACTTGAGAAAAATACAGCATGACATGAGGAGAGGTGAGAAGAAAAAAAGGCAACCCCCAGACTATGCTCCTGTAAGGAGAACAGTCTGGGAACAGGAAAAAACACCTCAGCAACATTAGCACATAAACAGTACACTCTACAAACAAGACACTGCAACACGGTTGGGGGTGGGGGATGGAGGTAGTCCAGCCCAGGCAAGCAGCATCCGGTCCTGCAGCCATTATGGCGCTGGTCACAGACCCGCCTGTCAGACTGGGGGTACGAAGCGGCGAAGGCGTGGGATGGGGTGTGGGGCAGGTGCATATCTGTGTATGTGTAAGTTCATGTGTGTGTAGGCCTGGAGAGAGTCGCTAAGCCAGCACCATAATCTAGGAGCCTCAGTCCGCAGGATTGTCATAGCGATACACAGCAAGTTGCCATGGAGACAACCTTGATCATGTCCCAGGCAGAGTCAACAATCACCAGGTGTCTGAGGAGTCGGGGAAGGAATGCAAGAGCGGCTCACTGCAGTGCTCTTCCGGGAGAGTTGTTGTTCCAGCAGCGGCCTTGGCCAAGGCCAGTGCTGGTAGCGGGGTGCCGAAACAGATAAGATTGGGATTGTTTGGTCTTGGGGCGAGTAGCCGCATTCAATTTATACAGGCTATTCTCCTGGTCTATTTTGGTCTCTGAAACGATCCATTTGCCTTTGCAAAGCTGTGAGCTTCTCCATGATGTTATCCATATTGTGGTTCATAGACCCAGTCTGAGTGCTGACAGCTCTGCCCACCGCTTCAATCATCACGGGCAGCCTTGCGGGGCTTTTGACAGCTGTCACCGTCTGCTTAGTTCCTCGATAAACCAGGGCAATGCATAATCCAATCAGCGGCCATTTTGAAAGGTGTTTTTTTATGAGGTGGCAGGTTTTTGTTTTTGGGGAAAAATAACCGAGCTTGGTGAGAGTCTTGGTGTATTAGACGTGAGGAGCTGTTTCATCTACGCACGCTCTGGTCTGGGATATACGTGGTGGACTATACTTTGGGAACTTCTTTTTTCCAGCTGGAGGATAACCTGTTTTTTTTGTGGGGCCTTGAACCAGTGGATTTATACTTTTTTTCTCTTTTTGGGGACATTGTTTTTTTTATCCGGACTTTAAGTTGCCTATCTACCCCAAAGCAGAAAAAGGACTGAGACAGGACTGTTGAGTATTGTCTTTGTTATTTATATTTTGCTTGCACGGACTTACTACTCTTGAACTTTCTCTATATGGACGATTTTCTTTGAGTTTTATACAAAGAGTCAACTGCTTTATGTTATGTTGGTGTGTGCGTCTAAGTTGCCTTTATAGTTTTCAATACAATGTTTTTTGGGGACTTTGCTGTCTTTTGCAATCATGCTGCTTTTGGTGAAGTGGTTTTGATCAAGAGTAAAATAAAACAATAATCAACTCCCCTGGTTATAATGATTCAACCATTTTATGAAGAGTTGAAGTTGTTATAGATGGTGGCCCGTACGGGGAATGATTATTGTGAGAAATTGTATAAAAAACTGATATTGTACCTTTTATATTTGCAAAACTGCCTGACTGTAAATCATGGATAACCCATCAGATAATGTTTGTGAGCAGGTGAGGGGGAAAAGTGTCCAGAGGCCCATCCTTATCAACCTCCCCCTGGTGTCTCATATAGAGAACCATTGCCAGTAATAGAATTAAGTTCCCTGATGAGTGATATGTATATTGATGGCCAGGTTGGAGGAAGTGAAGAGGATGAACCCCCACTGTTGAAACCGAGGGAAGGAAGGTTTGAACAACTTGAAATTCAAATAACCAAACTCTCTTCAACCCTTCAAGCTCTGCAGACAGAGGTACAAACCTTCAAAAGTGATTTCATGGCCAGCAATGATAGCATTGTTAACCGGGAGGCCTGTTTCAGGGATGCTATTGATCAACGTTTCGAGGCCCTTTAAAGGGGAATGAATAGATCCTTGAACCACTTAGAGACAGAGATGGTCAATTGTCTTAAGCGACATGATGATCACTGGAAAAAAGAAATGTCACGAGTAAAGACGACCAGTACCCCAGTATCACCCCACCCTTTCAGCCATAGCTTTTCGGATCTGAGACATCTTCCTTCTGCGATTCCTTCTCCGACGACACCTAAACCTCCTATCAACCTAGAGTTTCCTACCTTCGGTCAAAACCGTGAAACCTGGGATGTTTTAGAGTTCATTGAAACGTGTGAAAACTTCCTGTCACTCAGACCACTCACAGATGTGGAACTGCTAGCCACAATCAATGCAGTGTTAACAGGTCCTGCGAGGAGTTGGTGGGCAGCTGAAAAGTTAAAGATAGGCAATTGGGATGAGTTTAAACACTCCTTTATGTCTGCCTTCCTTTCTACCGATTACTTGACTGAGTTAGAAGAACAGCTCAAGGCTATGATTCAAGGCCCTAACCAGAATATCCGAGATTTTGCCTATGATTATAGAGCTCTGTGTCTGAGATGGAGGGACGACTTGCCATAAGAGGAGGTGGTACTACGAATTCTAAATAGTTGTAATCCTTCCCTGGCGAGCAGTCTCAGAGGTGCAGTGCATACCGTGGAGCAGCTAGTTAAAGTGGGATCATTGGTGGAGAGAGACTTGAATTCAAAGAAGGACTACTGGGCTCGAGTCAACCAGCTCAAGGTAAATAATGAAGGGAAAAAGGGTGCCTCATTCCGACGTGACCAACAGTCCAGACCACAGAGTACACCAGTCCAACATGTCTCACTGATTAAAACAACCACGCCGCCTCTGCTGAAAGTGGTCATTGATGTGAGGAGTTACCACGTCGAAGCCATTGTCGACACTGGTTCAACCTATTCCTTAATGCAGAAACAGTTATGGGAGGCTATAAAAAAAACAGAAGAACGACTGCTGCAGAGTTTGAACAGGACGTTCATGGTGGCAGATGGAAAGGCTCATGTATCAGAAGGTAGAACACCCGTGGTTTATGAGTGGCATGGAATGGTCTGGACCATTGACACCTATATAATGTCAAATGAACACCTAGCGTTTCCTCTTGTCCTTGGACTGGACTTCCTGAGACAAACCGGGGTACAGCTGAACGTTGCTGCGATGAGCTATGAGTTGAAGGTCAAGGGGCAAGTTAGAGTCTATCCTTTTCTCCAGCAACCACAGTGGGAGCAGCCGTGCATTCTGAAGAGGGAACCGGTTATCTCCTTGTTCATGGCTGTGCCCATGGAGAAGGGTGGAGAGCTGAAGACATCCTCTGAGATGGCTGCTGTCAGAAAAGATATTATAGCAAGACAACCACCAGAAGTCCAGTCCTTCTTAAATAAATGGGCGACGGTCTGTGCTGGAACTCTAGGGAGAACTAATCAAGCCATTCATCAGATTGTAACAACAGACGAAATACCAGTTCGGTCAAAAGCCTATAGAGTATCTCCATTGAAGAAAGAGGTGATGGAAAGGGAAATCGATAAGATGATGCAAGAAAGTATCATCGAGCCGTCTCAATCCCCTTGGGCATCTCCGGTAGTATTGGTTCCAAAGGCAGACGGCAGTCTAAGGTTCTGTGTGGATTATCGCCGGCTTAATTCCAAAACTCCCCAAGATGCCTACCCGATGCCTCTCATTCACGAAATACTGGAGTCGTTGCAAGGTGCCCATTATTTCAGTACCCTCGACTTAAAATCTGGATACTGGCAGGTCGAAATGGAAGAAAGCAGCAGGGATAAGACAGCCTTTATAACCCCCTTTGGATTATTTCATTTCTTGACCATGCCCTTCGGGCTAAAAAATGCTGGGGCTACGTTCCAGAGGTTGATGGAGAGAGTGTTGGGTAAGCTAAGAGGGAAGGTGTGCTTCGTCTACATAGATGACATAATTGTCACTCCCCAAGCCAACAACAACACTTAAAAGATCTCAAAGCTGTCTTTCAGAAATTGAAGGAGGCTAATCTTACCCTAAACCTAAAGAAATGCCACTTCATGAAAGCAGAACTCAAGTTTTTGGGACATGTTGTGTCCGAGGAGGGAGTAAAAGTCGACTCGGACAAGATCATCGCCATCAGTGGGTACCCAACCCCACAAAACTTGTTGGAACTTCAGAGATTCCTGGGGTTGGTTGGATGGTACCATAAGTTTATCCCACACTTTGCTGAACGGGCTGCTCCCTTGAACCACCTTAAAAGGAAAGGCATGAAATGGACATGGACCAACGAAACCCAGTTAGGCTTTGAGAGTCTCAAACATGCTCTGCAACATGCCCCTGTACTAGCTCAACCTGATCTGTCGCAACCCTTCCAGGTTCAGACAGATGCTAGCTCAATTGGCCTGGGAGCGGTTCTAACCCAGAACATCAGTGGAGAAGAGAAGGTGATTGCGTATGCCTCAAGAGGATTGAGGGGAGCAGAGGTGAATTATTCCACCTCAGAAAAAGAGTGCCTTGCGGTGGTTTGGGCCGTCGAAAAGTGGCACCACTACCTGGAAGGAGTACCATTTGTGGTATATACGGACCATGCTGCCTTGACCTGGGCCTTTAACTCACCCAAAACAACCTCTCGGCTGACGAGATGGACCTTAAGGCTCCAGCGGTTTCACTTCCAGGTCCAGTACCGGAAGGGACGGATGAATGTAGTGCCTGATGCCTTGTCGAGAGCTCAACATTGTGATGTCCCCTTAGCGGTGTATGTTGATGAGAAATCCTCCCATTGGAATTTGGATATCCCATCAACCATGGCAGAAATATTAAAAGCCCAGAGTGAGGATGTTGAGGTGAGTGAGTTAAAGGGAAGGCTTGGGATTACGGATGACGTCAACCGCATCAGATGGGAAGTCCAGCAAGGGGTGTTATACAAAGTGTCGCCCTTTGCTGCGGGCACAAGGTACCAGCTAGCAGTGCCCAAGTCTCTAACCACAACCTTCATCAATTACTTCCATAGCAATCCGCTTGGGGCACATCTGGGACGAATGAAGACACTTCTGAAAATCCTAGAAGTCGCCTGGTGGCCTGCAGTGCGCAAAGACGTATGGAAGTACGTGAAGGTATGCACCGTCTGCCAGAAATACAAGCCCAGCAACACCAAACCCTCCGGTTTCCTCCAGTCCACTGAGGTGGAGGAGCCTGGGTACATGTTAGGAGTGGACCTTATGGGGCCCCTTCCCAAAAGTAAAAAGGGTAATGTGTATCTTCTGGTAGTAGTTGATTATTTCACCAAATGGGTAGAGCTGTTTCCCATCAGAGATAGCAAGACGCATAGAATCTGCCAGATTCTGCAAGAGGATGTGTTAACGAGGTGGGGAGTTCCAAAATTCCTATTGTCAGACCGCGGGCCACAGTTTCTAAGCCAGCTGATGGCGGATCTGTGTAAGAGATGGGGAATAACAAGGAAGCTCACCACCAGCTACCACCCTCAAATGAATCTCTCAGAGCGAGTCAACAGAACCATCAAGACCATGATTGCCTCCTTTGTAGGTGAAAGCCATCGTGACTGGGACAGGTGGCTGGCTGAATTTCGCTTTGCTATTAACACCGCTCGCAATGAGACCACGGGACACTCCCCTGCTGAGCTAGCACTGGGCAGGCAGTTGAAAGGTCCCCTAGAACGACTTGTTGCTCATCCTCCAAATCCAGGACAATCAGGATATTCCCTCATAGAACGACAACAACATCTTCAGCAGGATGCACTAAAGGCAATGAGGAAAGCGCACACCAAACAAGCCAGGTATTATAATGCCCGACGGAAATTTGTACAATTCCAAGAGGGAGACCTGGTTTGGGTTTGTGCTCATCCTATGTCAAAAGCAGATGATTTCTTTACATCTAAACTTGCCCCTAAATGGGAGGGTCCGGTGAAAATAAAAAAGTTGGGGCTGGTGAATTATCTTGTTGAATGGAGTTCTGGGGAAAAGGTGGACAATGTAAATGTCGTGAACCTTAAACGATACTTCGGGGGAGAACTCCAAAATAGCCTCCGGCAGGGGGGGGGGGGGGGGGGGGGACTCTGTGACACTGCCACAGTAAAGCCCTGCACGATGCTCACTTAAGTTGGAATGTGTATATATATATATAAACTTTTTTTTTGTAAACTGTATGTATATGTGCCATGCCAAAATGTTTATCGTTTATTTTTTCTAATCTGCCTGTATGTTGATTTTGAGCATTTGCCTAGGCTTTATTGTTGAAGGGGGAATAGGGGGAACTTTGGTTGGACTCTTAGGACTCTTATTATGATGAGCCTAGGGTAAAGGGGGGGCGGCCATTTTTAAAGGTGTTTTTTTATGAGGTGGCAGGTTTTTGTTTTTGGGGAAAAAAAAACGAGCTCACTGAAAGGTGGCCCAAAAAAAGGATCTCTAAAAAGAGTCTTGGTGTATTAGACGTGAGGAGCTGTTTCATCTACGCACGCTCTGGTCTGGGATTTACGTGGTGGACTATACTTTGGGAACTTTTTTTTTCCAGCTGGAGGATAACCTGTTTTTTTGTGGGGCCTTGAACCAGTGGATTTATACTTTTTTTCTCTTTTTGGGGACATTGTTTTTTTTATCCGGACTTTAAGTTGCCTATCTACCCCAAAGCAGAAAAAGGACAGAGACAGGACTGTTGAGTATTGTCTTTGTTATTTATATTTTGCTTGCACGGACTTACTACTCTTGAACTTTCTCTATATGGACGATTTTCTTTGAGTTTTATACAAAGAGTCAACTGCTTTATGTTATGTTGGTGTGTGCGTCTAAGTTGCCTTTATAGTTTTCAATACAATGTTTTTTGGGGACTTTGCTGTCTTTGCAATCATGCTGCTTTTGGTGAAGTGGTTTTGATCAAGAGTAAAATAAAACAATAATCAACTCCCCTGGTTATAATGATTCAACCATTTTATGAAGAGTTGAAGTTGTTATAAGAGAAGATAAAAGCAGCTGAGTCGAGCGGCAGTGTGATGAAGACTCAAGATAAAAGACGAGCGCACGTGGCTGGATCAAGTACGACACAGAGATGGTGTGCTTCAGGGTGGCACCAAAGGCCACCGAGCGGAAGGATGTTAAAAGCCAGCGACAGCCAGCATTCACCATCCAGGAGAGGGGTCTGATGTAGGACATGGGGGCTACCTCTCATATCATCACGGACATAACCATGTTCAAGAGCCTTGACAGCGCATTCAGGCCCGAAACGCACAGTGTCGAGCTGGCAGGCGGCACCCGATGCAGTGGGGAAATGCTGAAGTTTCCCTCATCGACAGCAAAGGACAGCGACACAAGGCGGTGCTGAAAGACGCTTTGTTCGTACCGTCGTACCCCCAAAGCATCTTCTCAGTGAAGGCAGTCGAAACTACTACAACCTGCAGCGGACCTCGGGTTACCACTGGAGCAATACCAACATGCAATGGTCCACGGACTAGATTTGGAGCTGTGTGTAACTGCAGCGGTATACGGGCTAGCATTGGAGCTACATCCACCTGCAGCGGGCTATGGGTTAGCTTTGAAGCTACACCCACCTGCAGCGGGCCTTGGGCTAGTATTGGAACCACGTCCACCTGCGGTTGGAGGTGGGCTAGCATTGGAGCTTCCACCTCTGTCAGCGGGCCGCGGGCTAGCGTCTGAGCCACGAACACCTGCAATTGGCGGCGGGTTAGCATTGGAGCTTCCACCTCCAGCGGTGGGCCGCAGGCTGGAGCCTGAACCAGGAACGCCTGCAGCTGGCGGCGGGTTGGCATCGGAGCTTCCACCTCCAGCGGCGGGCAGCGGGCTGGCATCTGAGCCACAAACACCAGCAGCTGGCAGCAGGTTGGCGTCGGAGCTTCCACCTCCGGCGGCGGGCAGCGGACTGGCACCGGGGCTACGACTACGAGCAGCGGGGCCCATTGGACTAGCGACAGGGCTGATATAACTTCCACCACCAAAACCTACAACTACCAAGGTATTAAACAGACAATTGCAAACTAAACTTTTACAAACTGCGAAAATTTTATGGGAGCCCGAAGCTAAACCAAAATCATTTTTTGGTGGTCACATTAATATTAGAAGCCTTCCATCTAAAACGGAACAACTGGAAAAATTATTATATGACTCAAATCTTGACTACCACATAAAAAAGGAGGTGGTGTGCTGCTATATGTTAAAAGGAATATCCAATGCAAGCAGATGGTTCTTCCCAAAAATGGTGTGGAATGTGTGTGAGTTACGATTTGTCTATACCCTGAAATGTCTTTTAATGTTGTAGTTTTATATAGGCCGCCTAACGAGAAGGATGCATTTTTCGATATGTACTCAACGTCTGTGGCAACAAGGAAACTATTCTCATGGGGGATTTTAACTTAAATTGGTTGGATAAAACACGTTCTAATAAGTTAAGGCACCTTGCCAAACAGTTTAATCTAACTCAAATGATGAAGAATCCAACTAGAATAACTAGCTCCACTAAAACACTGCTAGATTTGATATTTACTAATAAGTCAGATCGTGTCAATAAAATCTATAATCTAAAAACCGGTCTATCTGACCATAATCTAACACTGGTCTCTAGGAAACTTTCCAAGACCTGTTATAGAAATCAAAATAGAGATAAGACCTATATATCACTTATCCCTAAGTGTGATATGGAGCTCTTGGATATTGAAATAAAAACTTCTGTCCAAAATAATTTAGTTTGTGGCCAAGACTGTGAGCAGGCCTGTAGCACTCTTAAAAATACAATTACTCAAATTCTCTCTAAATACACAAAAAGGCAGCCGCGAAAAGTTAAAGGTAAAAAACCCTACCATGGCTAAGTGAGAGGTTATGGCTTTTAATGAAAGATAGAGATGCTGCTCTAAAAAAAGTATCTCAAGTCAATGTTGGGGACTGACCAGTTTATTTTCAAAAGCCTGAGAAATACAGTCACAGGACAGCTCAGAAGAGGTAAAGCAGACTTTTTCTTAGAAATAAACAGGCTAAAGGGAATAGTAAAATGATATGGAAGTGTATTGACAATCTCTCTGGGAAAGAGCGGACTAAAAATGGACCTATCGAACTTAATATAAACATTGATAACAATGAAACAATTGCACCTGGAATGCAAGTTACTGCAAATGACAGCTTAATGTGATGTGGAGAGAAGGATGACCCAAGAGCGAGATGCAGCAATACAATCTTTAATTAACAGAAAAATACTGTCCAGAGGATTTAGAACAGAGATCTTCAGTATAAATGTAAACGAAATTTCTCCAGAGGAAAAGGCTTGACAGAAAGTAATAAAGATCCTGTGTTCAGACAGCTGAGCGATCTCTGTGATATAAAACACAGATGCGGTGCCAGCCAGCCCAGGAACTCACAGGAGGTCAGATCTCAGCAGATGGTGACGGGCAGGTACTGGACAGGTACTCTGTAACAAGCACAGCTTAGTCGCAAATGCAGAGAGGTTGAACTATCTCCAAAAGAGCACAGGACAAGACAAGATAGGAACGAGAGGTTAGTACTCTGAAGTCTGATACGCATTACACTTGAAATAATCTGGCAACGAGACAGGGCAAAACAGGGCTACAAGAAGCAGATATAATTAGAGAAAGAGAGAACAGGTGTGGAAAGGGTGACAAGATAACGAGTAGAGAGTGGAAACAGCTGGGGGTGATGAGAGAGATGTGTGTGCGTAAAGAGAGGTGTGGCAATCAGCGAGTGTGTATGTGTGTGTGTGTCCAAAAGGGGGAGACAGAGTAAAAGGAGAAAGAGAGCCAGAATCATGACAGTACCCTCCCCTCAACGAGCGCCCCCTGGCGCTCCCGAAGAAGGAGACTGACTAGACTGGAGGAAATCACAGATGAGCGAGGGGTCCAGGATGTCCCGGGCCGAAACCCAACTCCTCAGGACCATACCCCTCCCAGTCTACTAAGTATTGATGCCCACGACCTCGGTGTCGCATATCTAAAAGTTTGCGGACCCTGTAAACCTGGGTCCCCTCGACACGAATGGGAGGAAAGGACGGACGTGAGGGCGCGCGAACGGTCGGTTTTAAGCAGGAAACGTGAAAAAAGGGGTGGACACGACGAAGATTAGGATGAAGAGAGAGCTTAACAACGACTGGCCTGATGACCTTAATACGAAATGGCCCAACGAAACGAGGAGCGAGCTTACGAGACTCCGACTGGAGCGGTAAATTGGACGTGGAGAGCCATACCCTTTGGCCACAAATATAGCGAGGACTCTTTACGCGTCGTTTGTTAGCAGTGTTGCTCATGCGTCTCCTCGAACGACAAAGTGCTGATCTCACCCCTCTCCAAGTGCGCTTGCAGCGGTCGATAAACGCTTGTACGGACGGAACATTAGATTCTGAATTCTGCAAGGAGAACAGCGGGGGCTGATAACCCAGGCAGCAATGGAACGGCGAGAGACCCGTGGCAGAAGTGGGAAGCGAGTTGTGAGCGTATTCTGCCCAGGCGAGTTACTCTGATCAAGACGAGGGATTACGGTGGGCAAGACTGCGGAGAATGCGGGCGACAATCTGATTGGCTCGTTTGGCCTGACCGTTAGTTTGGGGATGAAACCCGAACGAAAGGCTTACGCAAGTGAGGACGTGCTTTACCAACCTCTCGATTCCCCAGACTGCCGCGCCCACTACACAGTTGGAGGGAATCTCCTCCTGTGTAGTGGTGGAAGTCGAGGAGTCGAAGAGACGGGTATATGCCGTGTTTTGAAATTTAACATTGCTAATTTCCAGCACATCAGAAGCTCTTTATCATTAAAAGCAGCAAAATCATATTTCCAGACAATTATTATATCGCATATATTGTACTGTATGTCATCTTGGTCTCAAGCCAAACAAACTGTTTTAAACCCCCTTAGATCATTACATAATCAGGCCTTGAAAATCCTTGATAAAAAGCCTCGGCAGTACCACCACTGCAATATACTTGAAAAGTACAGTATATTAAGCTTTGACAACCTGATCAGGTATTCTAATATCCGGTTGGTTCACAAAATCCTTAATGATGCTGCCCCACCCCCTTTAAAAACATATGTACAGCTACGCTCTGAATTAACAAACAGAGCGTTGAGGTCTGTATCCAGGGGTGATTGCAATGTTCCCAAAAGAAAGTCTGTCTTCTCTCAATCAGCCTTTTCCTATAAAGCCATCAAAGAATGAAATGGGCTTCCAGACAATCTAAAGAACAATGCAGATTTTCACAGCTTCTCACGGGCAATCAGATCACCAGTCTTGTTTACACTAAAAGCACCAGACGGGTATTTTGGCGATCAGATGATACCCTTGTGGGTACCATTTGATGGCTTTTACATGACATTCTTAGTAAGTTGCCTTTTTATATTGTATTAACCGTCTTTGTTATATAACTCTTATATGTTAATTGTCTTTGTTATGCAATTTTAACTTTGTCATGTAATCTTAATTGTGTAGGACTACAGATGGAAATTAGCATAGTGCTAAATCTGGTGCAGCCATCTTTTTAATGTAACTACACATTGTCCTGATATAAATAAACTAAACAAACAAACCAAAGCAGCTATAGCACTACGCAGTACAGACAGCAGCAATGGTACGCAACAGGTGCTTTAACAGGCGTACAGGGCAGACTCCTTATGAGTTGCTGACAGACAAGAAGCCTAATGTATCTAAAATGCAAAAGTTTGGGTCTGTATGCTACACGTACAAACAGGACAAGGGAAAACTTGATTCCAGATGTGACCGGGGCGTTTTGTAGGTTATGACAAGAACAGCCCGGCGTATTTGGTGTATCATCCAGATACGAATAAAGTACAGAAACACAGGCTAGTGAAGTTTGTGAGCAAGGCAGCTGTGGAAAAACAGACACAGACAGGTGAGCCAGATCCAAGCGACGGCTATGACAGTGTGAAATCCAGTACAGAAAATGCTCCAGAGCCAACTGTTCGGAGTAGAAGTGTACATAGAGATAGTCCAGGTGCAGTAACGAGTTATAGTGACCATTATCAAATACAACAGTGTGTGACAAGTGGTGAACCCGAGAGTAGGAGGTATCCGACTAGAGAAAGAAGAACACAGAGTTACTTAGATGACTTTGTAACTGAAGACAGTGATAGTGATGGAGTTCATATCACGGTAGACTACTGTTGCAGAGCGGTGTGTGGCATTCCACATACTTTTGGGGAAGCAATGGGGTCAGCTAACTCAAAAGAATGGGTAAAGGCCATGGATGAGGAAGTCCAGTCCTTAAACAAGAATAAAACCTTTACCCCGACAACGCTGCCAATAGGCAAGAAAACATTGGGGGGAAGAAAGCAGAAAAAACAGAAAGCAGCACAGGATAATTTACTCCCGCACCAAATGGATGTGAAAACAGCGTACTTGCACGCCCCCATAGACTATGAGATCTACATCAATACACCAGAGGGTTATCAAGAGAAAGAGGGTATAGTTTATAAGCTAGAGAAATCACTTTATGGTCTAAAACAATCCGTGCGAAATTGGAATAGGGTTTTGCACGATTGTCTAACTGAGGACGGGTTCACACAAAACCCAGCCGACTCCTGTGTTTATGCCAAAGAGTCAAAAGAAGAGAAGGTGATCATAATCATATGGGTCGATGACTTGATCATTGCAGCAAACAATAAAGAGAGACTGAAAAAGGTGAAAGAGATGCTTGCAGAAAAGTTTCAAATGAAAGATCTGGGCAAACTTAAACATTTTCTGGGTATCGATTTTAGTCAGTCAGATGGGTGTGTAAAAATATCACAGGAAAAGTACACTAACAAGATTCTACAGCGTTTTAATATGTAAGACTGTAGGACCAGAGAAACACCCTGTGAGCAAAAGCTAGAGTATACTGAGGATGCAGTAAAAATGGAAGATATCAGGGTGTAGGCTACAGGGAGGCTGTGGGAAGTCTTATATACCTCACTACTTGCACCAGACCAGATTTAAGTTTTGTAGTGAGCAGGTTATCACAATACTTTGCTGAGCCTACAGAGGAACAGTGGGTCACTGTGAAGCATGTACTTAGGTATCTCAAAGGCACAGCAGAGAAAGGGTTAAGTTTTAGGAGAAACGACAATGAGAAGCTAGGTATACAGGCCGACTGGGCGCCTGATACCAGTGACAGATGCAGTACCACGGGATACTGTGTGAGCCTCGAGGAAGACTAGAAAGCAGCCTAGTGTTGCGCTATCAACATGTGAGGCGGAATATATGGCACTGGCTTCAACCGTACAGGAGTGTCTATATCTAGAGCACTTACTGGGAGGTATAGATAACTACAAGTACACACAAACTATAGTACATGAGGACAATCAGGGAACAATCGCTCTCGCCAAAAACCCTGTAAAGAGACGGAGATGTAAACATATCGACATAAAGTATCACTTTATCAGGTCTACTGTGAATGAGGGAAGAGTGACTTTGATGTATTGTTCTACTGATAACATGATTGCTGATGTTATGACCAAACCTGGAAATAAGTTAAATGCTCTTTTTGGAGATTGATGTATGACGTGTTTGACAAAGATTCACATTCATTCTGGGTTTTTTTTTTGTTTGTTTTGTTTTGTTTTTTGCTTTAGAGTATAGCAACCTGAGTACAAGTGGGGGTGTTAAATATGTTCATTATGTCCTCAGTTGTATATTGTGTTATGTAATGCAGTACTGTTCTGTATTGTGCATATGTTTATACTACAGGGGTACACTAATGTGCAGAGGACGCATTTGTGTTATAATGTTTGTCCCAGTTTATTTACCGTAGTTAAGAAAATAATAACTCTATGCTGTCCGACCATGAGACTGATGTGTCTGCAGCTGAAAATAAATATGCCAAGAACGGCTAAAGATGATTCATATCTATCGTCCACTCTTTTCCTCTGAATGCAACGCTAGCTACAACAATAGTGTAATAACAGCACTTTTCACATGCTTCAACGGCTGCATGAGGAAAGGCAAACTGTGGGAGTATCCCTTGCCTCACTTAAAACTGATACAGCTCCACTTCATGCACAGGACTATGAAGCCATACAGCAAATTCTGTTTGTTCTCGCCCCATTCCACCTGGCCACAGTAGAGCTGTCCAAGGAAAAACGAGTGTCTGGCTCCAAAGTAATTCCTTTGCTAAAAATGATTCAACATTCATTACAAGTTGAACAAATTAGGTATTTATTTTTATTTATGTAGAATACTCATTAGCAATTTTATTATTTATGCACAGAGTAAATCCTTTTGTATTTCATAGGTTAACCATGGAAATCACAAAGGAATTAACTGAAAACCTCATCAGGCGTCTGAGGGAACATATCTGGAATATGGAGTCGCTCAGCATAATGACCATGGCAACTCTGCTGGACCCAAGGTTTAAAAATTTGGGTTTCCTTAACCAAACTAAAATGACAGAGGCTGCCAAACGGCTAAAAGCAGAATGTGGTAATGTCATCAGAGCTCGAAGATGAAAGACCATCCACATCATCAAGCACTCAGTCAACAGAAGCACCATCATCAACCCAACAGCCCACACCAAGCTCAAGTATTTATTTATTATTATATTATTTTTTATTATTGAATTTTATAATTGTTGACCGTTGATGTGTCTTATATTCAGTCAATGTACATGTGCAGTCACTCCCAATCATTTTTTTTTTCTCCTCACACTGAGGTGGAAACCTTTCGCTTCTGTTGGACAGTGCTGTAGACCAGCACAAACAAAGCTCAAATGCCACTTCTGATGCGATCTTAGAAGTGGATAAATACCTTAAAGAGACAAACATACAAAGAGCTGAAGATCCACTTGAATACTGGAGAATGCAGAAACATGTCTACCCCCATACATTGGCATTACAGTTTCTTTGTACCCCGGCCTCCTCTGTAGCATGTGAAAGAGTGTTCTCTAAGGCTGGGGAAGTACTGTCTAAGAGGAGAAATAGACTCAGCCCCAACACTGTGAAACAGCTTTTATTTCTTAATAAAAATAATTAAACACTTTATCACCTTTCTCTCATTCCTGCTGTTACATAAGCACTATCACTCCCAAGTGTCAAAAACACATTTAATAACGGATGATCCTATCACACAATGTCCTTATTCACTATGTGTGTGTATAGAGAGAGAGACAGTAGGCCTACATTAGATCTTATTGAATCATATAAGCTCATTTTATATTTTATTGTCCCACTTTAATGGGTAAAGGAATTTATTTAATGGACAAATCGAACAAACATGTAAGGCTTTTATTTGTACACAACATTGAAACCATGGAGTGTGTTGTGGTTGCTTCATCTGACAGAGCTTCTTACAAAGGCTTCTGGCTGCTTTATTTTAAATAAGCACCAGATGGCGCTGTTCTCGACACTCTCAAAGCTTTGAATCTTTTCCCGGAACAGTCAGGGGAAAGCCTCATTGCTTCATGAGGCTTCATTTCCCCATCCCTATTCTCTGCCTGTGTCCTGGTTTTCCCGTTCCTGTCTCACCCTCTAGATTTGTTTGTCATTGTTTGGACTGATTATCCTGTGCTTTTGACCAGTGCCTGTTATACGGTCTTTGATCTTAGATTTTCCCATTAAAAACTGCATTTGGATTCTCAACCTTCGTGTCTCAGAGCAGTTCGTTACAGAAAATCCAAGATCATAAACCGTATAACAGGCAGTGGTCAAAAGCACAGGGTAATCAGTCCAAACAATGACAAACAAATCCAGAGGGTGAAACAGGAACGGGAAAACCAGGAACATGGAAAACAGTAGAAATGCAGTATCACACATAGCCTACTACAAGACTTCGCAGGGAATTAATTTGAAAACCAGGCTATTATAGGGTATGTTAAACAAGGTAATGAGACACAGGTGGATGCAATCGGATGATGAGTCCAGGCAGAGAGTTATGGGAAATGTAGTTTCATTAGGGAATGACAATAGTCCGGGGTGGAGTGCCCTGTGGTGGTAATGATGGGCATTCTCACTGGTTTTTATTCGTTATTTGACACTATAAACCAGGGGTAGGCAAGTTCGGTCCTAGAGAGCCGCTGTCCTGCAGAGTTTAGCTCCAACCCTGAAAAAAACCCTTACCTGCCTGTAGTCTTAGTAATCCTGAAGACATTGATTAGCTGCTTCAGGTGTTTTTGATTAGGGTTGGAGCTAAACTCTGCAGGACAGCGGCTCTCAAGGACCGAACTTGCCTACCCCTGCTATAAACACACTGACCTTCTCGAGCTTTTATTTTGGCACTTCCGGTCAGTGTGTGTTTATAGTGTCAAATAACGAATAAAAAACATCTCATCCGAGGAAATGGACTCTTGGACATGGATTATAGTGATAATAACTACCTAAAATAATAAATACGTTTGACTGATCTGTCATGTTCGCTTGCATAAAGGCCAGCTGCGAGCCTATCCCCTATCACACACTGACCTCCTCGAGTTTTTATTTGGGCACTTCCGGTTACCGGCATTTTTTAAATTTTTTTTGCATATTGGTAAAATACTTAGTTTCACCCGAAACATTTAGAGTCAACATTTAGATTTAGATTTAGATTTAAATTTTAGATTTAACATTTAGATTTAGATTTAACATTTAGATTTAACATTTAGATTTAGATTTAACATTTAGATTTAACATTTAGATTTAGATTTAACATTTAGATTTAGAATTTACATTTAACATTTAGGTGTAAGATTTAATATTTAGATTTAACTATTTAAAATATTTAAGTTGACAAATATGGTTGTAAATGTGCTAAAAAGTGACTGTCAAAAATTCATACCAGTTTTTTAAACATTGTTTGAAGCTAAATGTGACAAAATGTTGCTGACTGTTATTTTCAGCGTGAGCCAGCGTATTTTCACCCCATATGGAACCTCATCGCTTTCACATATCACAAAACGGTGGTCTGAGTACGGTTCGCTTTTTGGTCCCTTTAGGGGGGTCTGAGATCACTTGGTTGTTCATATAGGTCCACGCTGAACCGCTCTGAGAGTTTGAAGGGTTCAAACAAACAAACTAGGTGTGAAAACACCCATAGGCTAATTACCCTTATGTAAGGGGAGGAGCGCGCACTAGCTAATATTTTTTTAGTGGTTACACAAAACGGAAAACTCTTGAATATTCATGTATTCAGAGGGCGGAGCTTCAAGAGCTTGTGTGTGTGTGTGTGTGTGTGTGTGTGTGTGTGTGTGTGTGTGTGTGTGTGTGTGTGTGTGTGTGTGTGTGTGTGTGTGTGTGTGTTAGAAGCTCCGATTACCTCATGCAGACAAGCACTAAAATGTCAGAAACTGTTCTGCCTTTTATGTTTAAACTGGAGTCAGACAATGATGGAGACACTCAAGAAGAAGTGACAACATCAAAAGTAGAATGCAACAGGACGTTTCCGAATGTTAAGTTGATGAATTATGTTGCTGATATGGAGTTAACCATCTTCAATTAGCATATTCTGTCATGATAATCCGCTCGTTTGGGAACTGTTGCAAGATGCCTACAGAGTGATGCTATTGCATTTGTGTTACGTATTGTATTGCATGTGAAAATACGGATGCGACAGTTTGAGCAGACCCACAAATGTGCTCTACTACAACAACTCTTCCTCTTCTCAACATGGACTGTGTTCCCGGGGGCGGGGTTTATGTACATTTTAAGGTTTGTGATGTCACTAATCCGGGAAAGATAAAAAAGATAAAATAGTAGACCATCCGGGGACTTTTGACAATTCTCTTTTCAACATACTATGCTTTGGGACACACCTCTTCAGACACTTAATCTCACATAATAAGGATGGACAGTATATGGACATCGGGATGCAGGGAGAGAGATATTTAGAGGTCATGACTGATAAGGGCTAATGGAGAGAATATGGCCAGGACACCAGGGTTAAACCCCTACTCTTTTAAAGGAAGTGCCATGACCACAGAGACGTTTAACCTCTGTATAACATCTCATTCAAAGGACGGTGCTTGTTACAGTATAGTGTCCTGTCACTAACATTAGGACCCACAGAGACCACAGGTTGAGCACCTCCTGCTGGCCTCACTAACACCTCTTCCAGCAGCAATCTTGTTCAAAAATCTATAAAGAGTAAGGATTCATTATCTGAATGCCGTGCCATCATAATTTGTGATTGTAGCAGCACTTTCAATCAAGAGTGAGTATATGTTCTGTCTGTTTACTCTGAGCGAGTTCATGCTAATGGAGGGTTTCGTGCGAACACACAGAATTTAGCAACAACCCATCTTCCCCTTTCTCTGTCTATGAAGCTGTCTGTCTGTTTTTGTTTCTCTCCGATTCTCACAATGAAAATAGACAAATCTTTTTCTGGTAATATTGGAGATTTCACACTGTTGATGTACATGATGCGATGGTGAAGTCACATTTATTTTGCTTATGTCTTACACATGATACTGCTTGTTTCCATAGAAACTTTTCTTCCCCTTTCCCCTCATCTCTGCTTCCTTTGATGGAAACTCTGCCTGTGAGATTACACAACACCATGCATTTCTACCATGTGCTTAGTGTCATCATGACAGAGTAGGAAATTTGTGCTTTTTGACTCAACTCATCAAATCAATCTATCAAACTATCTATCAATCAATCTATCTATCAAACTATCTATCTATCTATCTATCTATCTATCTATCTATCTATCTATCTATCTATCTATCTATCTATCTATCTATCTATCTATCTATCTATCTATCTATCTATCTGTCTGTCTGTCTGTCTGTCTGTCTGTCTGTCTGTCTGTCTGTCTGTCTGTCTGTCTGTCTGTCTGTCTGTCTGTCTGTCTATCTATCTATCTATCTATCTATATATATATCTGTCTGTCTGTCTGTCTGTCTATCTAATAGTTAAAATACATTTTTACATGTTTTTCTCACCTCTGGACTGACATCATTCTAACAATTAATCTAATATATAATTAGTTCAGCAATAATCTCCAAGGAAGCCTACTTAATATAATCTTGAGGACTATTATTTAAAATAATAATTTGAATTGATTGTGACAGATTGAATTTTGATTCATTTACATTCAATCATTTAGCAGACACTTTTTTCCAGTGTGCACTAGGAAAGAATTGCTTATGTAATATATTAGCTCATAGTCATAGCCATTGCAAATGTTTACAAATGTATCAAATCAGTAGTGAAAATCCCATTGTACGTCATAACTGATTGGCAGCAGAAGTTGAGGTTAGTGCAACATGGAATTTCAGGGGTGCATTCATTTAACCCATACAGTACATGACCTTATAAAGCAATACTGATATATTTGAGTGTATCTGTCTCATCACTGTTTCTATTTCTGCTTGGGAGTGAAAGATGATAATTCAATGGTTCAAAAAATACACTTTGTCTTGTATAATCCATGGGAAAGAAAGAGTGCAATACTGACATTAAGAGACTTTTTGGGTCACACAGAATTTGAATACACCCATGCTGTATGAAAGTTAAATATGGTATTACATCATAATATAATATAATATAATATAATATAATATAATATAATATAATATAATATAATATAATATAATATAATATAATATAATATAATATATAGTCATATTTTCTCTTGACCATAGATGGCGTAAAAACTCATATTAACATTTAATGAGTAGCTATGCTCTTATTTACTTTGTCATTTCATCTGAATATCAACATTTGTGAGATTTAGTCATGAAAACCTGTTTGATTAATTTATCTAATTTTGTTCTCTGAAAAATTCTCTGATTTGTGACATATTATAATGAATATCAAATGCTTTTTTGACTATTTGTTATTGAGGGATTTGTGGACACATTCATGTTTTTAGATTTGTGAAGTAATTTCTTTTATTATTTTGAAGTCAAAAGGTAAAATTAGACCCTTGGGGTGAGATGGCCTCTATGTAAAAGTCTTGTGCTACTACACGTACAAAAGCTGTTTCTATTTATTTCTCTTAACACATTGGCTGATGATGACTGTCCCTCAAAAATCAAAGAAAAAATATTTTAGATCATATTTTACATATACAGACATGTGGTAAAAAAACAACAACTCTGAGCAAACTATCTTAATAATCTTAAAAATAAGTTTCATTTACTATATCCAAAATATGCTTTAATAATCTCAGATTTTGTATTGTTCTCTGTTCATGATGTTTTATTTTTTAATAGAGTTCAGTTGAATGTAGTAAAAAGTGGCTGTAGTTAAATAAAACTGTCTAGCATTTAGCTACATAATACATCGTATCATAACTATCATTAATAACATTTAAAAATTACATTGTACATTTAGTTAGTAAGAAATGACTTGGAACTTTTTTATGATATTTTTGTATATACTCATATATGAATGTACATGAACTACTGGTCTGTCAAGTATTATATAATGTTTGGTATGATTTATTAATGTATAGTCATCAATAAGCTTAACTATTCTTTGACCCATAATTGGTTGTCTACGTCAATGTAAAAAAAAGAGGAATTTCCCCTGCAGGATATATAAATTCTGAACATGATGGGGCTTTGCTACTGCTGGAGTCTGGTGACTTTTCTTTTTCATTACTGTTGTTATAATGAACTTCCAGGGTAAGCCTTTTCATTTTTGAATTATATGAAATAATGATTCTAAAGAATTTTGTTTAATATACTGTTTTCAATAATATTTGCATATGCTATACTATTTATATCACTTTAATATAGATTTATAAGATTGATGTATTAAAAAATATAAATGAATAAGTGTTTGGAAATAAGTTAGGTAACTACAGTACCAGTCAATTAGAATCAGGTGCATTTATGCGAAATCATGATGTCCAGCCATGACTGAAGCACATGTGATTGTTTGAGCCATGAGTGTGAGATCTGCGTCACAGTTACACACTCTCTCTCTCTTTCTCTCTCTCTCTCTCTCTCTCTCTCTCTCTCCTCTTGTAGCTCTGTTATTCATGTTAGTGGGAATCGTGGGATCTGCCCCTGTCTCTCAGAAACTGGACATTATGGACAAGGAAACTATTGAACAGGCACACAGTTTAATCAGCAAAATTCTTAAAGATATTCCTACAGTGCACACAGCCTGGATAAACAGCAAGGTAAGCACATATGTTTCAGGGCTGTAACCCATTGAGGGGCAAAACATCCTCCATACTAAGGAGAGTAGTCAATCAATATGGGGTTTTCACTGATTGATTCTTAAACGGTTTGAATTGGTCCCTCTGAACTTGAATATTTGGTAACATGCTTGCTGTTTAACCTATTTATAGACATTTCTTTTATTTTTTTTACATGTGCATTGGCTTGTTGTTAGGATAGTCTAGTGGCCAAAGATCTGGGCTGGCAATTGAATATATCTCCATTGTGCCCTGGATTAAGAACTGCATATGTTAATACAAAAAAATGTTTGCCTTAACTTTATATCCTTATATAACTACAAGTATAAAATCTTTGGACGCGTTTGGACACTTTGGTCACTTTTAAATCCGACTGGCATCTCACCAGATTCTAAAATCTTTCTCATAACCTCACTTTGTAATGAATTTTAAAGCTGTTTTTATTGAACAGTTTCCCAGCACAGTTTCCTAGAGTAACATCAGTGTAGTTCGCATGAACTGTGGACTGCGTTCGACATTGTCTGACAAGCATAACAAGGTCCACATACTTTTTGGGGCCTCTGTATGCAAATTAACTTTGCTCTGGCATGTCGAATCCATGGTGTATTGACACAAGAACAAGAAATGGTGTCCTGTCGTGTTTAAACACGTCAAATGCTTATCTTTTCTCTCAGAGTCTGACTTTGGGCGACAACTCAACTAGGCTGCAGCTGCAGTTCTTGAAGACACGTATGATACCCTCTGCCCCGGTTCTCCAGAACATCTCTAGTAACTTCAGCCTGGTGAGTTTCATTCCATTCCATTTTTTTTTTATTTTTGCCAAGCATTTGCCAAGTCAAGCATGTCTGTTGCTCTTCATCATATAGGCTAAGAATATATACAAATCCTTAACACTGTGTAGTACTGTAAACCTGCACCATTTGTGCTTCAGACATGAATGATATTTGGCCTATTCTTGATTTCTGAGAGACGCACCGAGATGGCAATGAGGCTATTTAATTTGCAATCTGGCTGTGCTCATTTCATTTATAGAGTTTACACTCATTCACATTTACACACACATTAGTGCATAGTGATTTTAGAGGTGCATGTGTAATATCATTCTATCCCCTGGCTCAGCTGTTATACAGCAAACACAAGGAGTGATTGTGTCTGCCGAATTTTTTTTCCAGTTATTTGGTAGAATTCGTTTGTTTTGAAGCAATTATATGTGCCTTTCTGAATAAGGTATTCAGTTTCTGGAGCATCCGATTGTGCCATTCCTTTTCTAAGCAATCAGACTTTTCTATAAAAAAAATGAAATAAAAAAAAGTTGTAAACTAAGCAAAGATTATTGAAGTACATTTTACAAGAAAATACTATTTCAGTCTTTCTACTTCAACATTTCCTGTGTTACATTTTTTTAAGCCAATTTTTTTCATGTAGTTGTAGTGTAATAGTTGGAGAATGATTATTAGGCTTCTTTTAAGAACTTCATAATAGCAGATTTTCAGAGGAACACAATTTAAAGACAATTATAATAGGATTGAAAGTTCAGCAAATAAATTGTGAGATATGTCCGTTATTGTCACAGGAAACCTGCTTTGCTCACATAGTGAAGGGACTGCAACTACATCTGAAACTCTTGAAAGAGATCAGCAAATCAACCATGCTGAACCAGACAAACAACGTGAAAGGACTTCAGGCTGAAATTCGAGACCTTCTGCTTCTAATCGAAAAGGTAAAAGTCATCAAGGGATTTAGGCTTGGTGACTGTTCTTCTATTAACCCATAGAGGAAATGTATATGATAGTTTTGTACTACTATTTTGCAGTCTCAGTTCCTGAATTGCATGAGTGTTAGTCATGGCTTGATTTAGATACTTACTTTCAAGCACTGCTAAATTTAAATCATGTCTGGAATCATATTACAGTGTCCCTCTTAGGATAGCAATCAAGTAGTGCGTTTAATCTAAAGTAATTTAAATAGGGAAAGTCAACCTGATCTTTTTACTAATTACTAATTAGAAAAAAATGACTAATCAAACATATACCTAACAATGAAGCCCATTGTAATAATAAAAAAAAACTATCTAAACTACTAAAGTCTTTCTCATGATCAAAGTGTGTTGGGAAGGTGCAACTTTTGGATTTATTTCCAAATGCAGTTTAATGAAACTGTCTAATAATATATTGCATGTTTGAATGCTTCATGTATTTATGTATTTTCACAGTTGCAGAAACAGGCGGGATTTGACCAGTCAAAGCAGGCATCAGACAAGAATCATGATCTGGCCAAACATCTGACCAGTGAATACATGACTCAGGTTGCAGCCCACCTCACTCTGCAACAGCTTCAGGACTTCAGTAGTGACGTCCTCCGCAGTATCCTCAGTATGACCTCCGATAAGGCCATCTCAGAGAATACTAACACTGTGCAGCTCTGCGTAAATGCAGCATGCGTATGAGTGGTCTAGACCATTAAGCGCAAAATGTACTTCAGTTTTAACGTGAACACTTAGTGACGACAAGGGTGAACTGGAAACTTTAGTCTTGTCCAGTGTCTGCACTCTTTCTCTCCAGAACTATGACTGATCAAAATTGTAGCCTTGTAGCGCTTTTTTTCCCCATACATTTTTCCCATAAGCAAATTTAAAAGACAATCTTTGTTCAAGCATTATAAGCCATAAAGCCATATATACTGGAATATATTTAAATATTCTGACAGGATAGCGAGACTTGATTACGTAATTTCATGGGTCCTTCAATGGAGTAGGCGTTCAGTTTGTCTGTTTTAAAAGGCTTATAGGTTAAAAAATAAATTTCTCTATGGAGAAAATGAACCCGCAAAAATCAGCCTGCGCACATACAGCACTGTATATAC
Organism: Gila orcuttii; assembly: GCA_026230005.1. NCBI lineage: Eukaryota > Metazoa > Chordata > Actinopteri > Cypriniformes > Leuciscidae > Gila > Gila orcuttii. The sequence goes on from JAPDVR010000017.1 coordinate 11,238,979, forward strand.
CCTGATGTATGTGTAAAAACTGAAGTATACTTTGCGATGCAACATGGTAAAATGACAAGCAAAACAAACAAACAAACAAACAAACAAACAAACAAAAACAGCTGATATGTTCTAAGGGTACATTTACACGACGACGACGTACTAGAAACATAAAAGTTTTTCCTTTGAGTTTTTGCAAAGTTTCGCGTACAGACGACAGCATTGTCAAATAGATCCCCGTACACACAGATCCACGAAACCGACAAAAAATTCTGCCAATTCATGCCAGGCCAGTGGTTGGCGATGTTACTTTGTAGTCTAACGTTACACACCTTTAGACTGAACATGTAATTCACATATGTATGACATCAACGTTTTCACATATTTACTTTTTATTTCATTTTACACATAGGCGATAACGGAGTATTTTTTTTTTTTTTTTTTTTAAACTTGCACTTTGAAACCCGTTTTTTAAAGGTTGCGTTTTCAGGCCCCCAAAATGCTGTTTTGTGTGAAAGAATAGCCAAAACGCATAAAGCATAAAAAGTGTAAATGGCTCCCAATTGGCTGTGTGTTTTTGTTGCATCATTCAGCATCTTTGCTATCAAGGTAGATAGGAAACTTATTTGTCACTGGAAACTTTCATGTTGCACCATGATTTTTCTCAGTATTTTGTATTTTGTGCATTTATTATTATTTATTATTTATTTTGTATTTATTTTGTATTTCACTTCACATCTTATTTATTATTTATTAATTTAGGAGCTTCCTAAACTACTGTATTAATCTGCTTCAGAAAGCAACATATAATTTAACTAAATATGTGAAATACTTTTCAGTATTATATAATTCTATACAAAGGTTATTTATTGAGCACATGACCATGTCTCATAAGTTGCTAAATGAGATCATGGTCATTGGATTGATCTTCTGATCTCTGTGAGAACTACCTACTGCTTTTATTACTCATTTCATGTGATATTATGTTCTTGTTTTTGTTTTTCTTACTTATAGAAGGACCCATAATTGAGATTTCATTTTATTTTATGTATGGTTCAATTATATATTATTATTTATTTATTATAAGTGAATGTGGCGAACAGGACGGCCGAGGGACGTGAGAGAACGGCGCGAGGCCGGTGGTGCGATTGCTAATGAGCAACACCTGTGAAGCACACCGGTCTCGCATCTCTCACGGAGGAGCGGAGGCATAAATGAGGAGCGACGACGTTGATGATCGAGAGAGGAACAGGCCTGATTTTAGTTGTTTGGTTTTTGTATTTGTGTTTTATTTTAGCCAGCAGTCGTCCGCGAGGGGCTGCTGGCCGTTATGTTTATTTTGGCTAAGCCAGCAGTCGTCCGCGAGGGGCTGCTGGCGGTATTTTAGTTTGTTTATTTTATTTTTAATAAAGTTTGTTTGAATGTTCGCCGGTTCCCGCCTCCTTCTTCCCTGAACATTGCTACAGTGAAGAATTATTTTTTGCCATTATTTGTTTATGAAATGTTTGGAATATTTGTCACATTTTATCAAAATAAAAGAAAAATAATATTGAAATGTTTGTGTTTAAAATCATGCTAATAAAGAAAGAGAAAAAAAAACCTTTTTGAGGCTAATGAGTGTTAAACATTTATTGTTATTTTTTTCAGTTGCTCATATTTTCTCTCTATTTTTCTGGAATTGAGATATAATTATGTCATCTTTAGAGAGAAGACATTTAAACACAATGGTAATAACAACCCATTCAGTTATAGACAGATAATGCACCCCAAGGTAGTTATGTGGCCACAACGCAACACATTGTTGTCGTGGTTGGCTGCACAGATCTAAGAAATAACTAAAACCATTTTGCGAATTTTGATTTTGATATGGAACTGTAATGCGGTCGACAGACCTGGGGACTACTTCAGCTGTGCATTTACTGAAAATAAGAGTATAGGGTGCTACAGTGCCCTTCTTTTTCAGCTGCCTTTGTTAAATTGTTATAAGCCATGAACCAAACCAAACGGCTATGAGGTGAATCCTAAATGAATCAATAATTGAATGATTTGAAGAAATATACTATTTGAAAATGGGATGAAAAGACAACAGTACAATTCTGTGCACTTAACCACTGTAATGAGGGATATAACTTCAATCCTATGAAGCAGTGTGAATGACATGATCGATTAATACTGTAGTTGTTGATGTAACAATATAATTTAGGTTTACTGCAAAATATGCATATAAAGGCCTTTAGAGGTATGAAGACTTTTCGTGCAATTTGCTCGATACAGTTCACTGATTAGTGGAGCGTCTTTGCATAATCATGAGGAATGTTGTTTTTGACTAGGAATTCTGATGTTAAAATTACGTTGCAGACTGATGGCTTCAACAAAAGAATACCTATACAGTCAACTCTGGTAGTTTCCTTTTGTTACCAACAGTGAGGTGACTTTTCATGAAGTGGATCAAAACATTTGCATGTATCAAACCATTTACAAGTAGCTGAAATTCTTCAATAAATGCAGAAAATCTTCATCAGACATACCTCTCTTGACCCCATGTTGAGATCTGGGGAGTTAGGTGTATATTTATCTATATATCTATATATATATCTATATATATATATATATCTATCTATCTATCTATATATATATATATATATATATATATATATATATATATATATATATATATATATATATATATATAAACAAACAAGCCCAGCCCCGATAAGAAAATGTAGCGCAAAAGTAAAATAACGCATTACTTTCCATAAAAACTCACTAAGTAAAACAATTAGTTACTTTTTTAGAGAGTAACGCAATATTTACTGATACATATTTATATACAATATTTACACTGATTATGGAAATAATTTACTTTAAAATAACATACTTGCAAATTAAATGGAATGTTATTGAACACTTAACTGCAATTTTATTTACAATTGATAAAAAATGTTTTACTATAGTTAAAATTTATATTAAATGCAATTACTTGAGCTTTAGAGTGCTTTTTTGATCCACTTAAGTAGGACTTACGTACATCTTTATATGTAATGTCATAATTCTGTTATCTTTGAAATATGGTTAGTGCTCTGCTGAAAGTACTGACAAGAATTTATGGTAAACTAAAAGTATAATTTAATGTGATTTATATTGAAACTGTCACGGGTGGTTGCAGGAAGGCGGGTGAAGATGAAGATTTATTTCCAACAGTTAGTTTTAAGAATAATTCAAATAGACAGGCAAACAGGCAGGAGCAACACACACTAAACGTAGACGTGACCAGATAACAAACAGAGGGAAAGGAGGAACTTAAATTCACATTGAGAATGAGGAGATAACGAACAGGTGTGATGATCTGATGAGTGTCCATGACAACTGATGACTGGCGGGAAACAAAGAAAAAGAACACATTTGACTGAATCTGAAGAAAACCAACTGAAAGTCCATGAAAGCAAACTAACTGAACATAACTGTGACATGAAATGTGTATACCGTACATCGTGTATTTAAATATCTTTGTAATTACACATTTGTAATGATGAAGTTCATTTATATATTCACTTTAAATGTAATATTGAATAACACATTACAGTTACAATTATAATCAAGTCAACACTTCAATTTCAGTGTACTAAGCACAAAGACAAAAGTCCTTAAAGTAAGATTTTTAATTTGACATTATTTCAAAGTGACTTCTTAAAAGTTTACATTGTGTTGACGTAATAAGTGCACTTAAGTGGTCTTTTTTAACTTCATTAATAATACCTGCAAACAGTTTTTTTTAAAATACATTTGTAAGATTTGAAGTATTTAATTCAATTAAGCACACTTCTTTTACATGAAGGTAGAGAAGTGTGGTGTATAAAAATTGTGGGGGAAACTAATTTTCTATGCCAATAACGCTTGCTGGTGAAATTTGGATAGTTTAATTGACAGTTTTCCAGAAAGAAAGTAACATCTGAAAAGGTATTCAAGCTTTTTTAAATATGCATAATAGGTATATAGGTACATTATAATACATATCTATCCGTCCATCTTCTCCGCTTATCCGGGTCGTGGGGGCAGCAGTCTAAGCAGAGACGCCCAGACTTCCCTCTCCCTAGACACTTCCTCCAGCTCTTCCGGGGGAATACCGACGCGTTCAACAGCTGCCCACCACCATTGTAAACAGTGTTGGTAGGGCACTGCTTCCCTCTCCTAAGGCGTTGGATGGTTTGCCAGAATCTCTTCGAAGCCAACCGATAGTCCTTCTCCATGGCCTCACCGAACTCCTCCCAGGCCCGATTTTTTGCCTCCACAACTACCCGGGCTGCAGTCCGCTTGGCCTGCCAGTACTCTTCAGATGCCTCAGGGATCCCACAAGCCAGCCGGGCCTGATAGGACTCCTTCTTCAGCTTGATGGCATCCCTTACTTCTGGTGTCCACCAACGGGTCCAGTAGCACCTCAATGCAGTACATGAGATCCACGGGGAGGAGTCGGATCAAGATCCAAGGGGTAGAGATGGGTAGGATTAGGGGTGGGTTTAGGGATTAGGGGTGGGTTTAGGGATCAGGGAGCGGAGATGGGTAGGTTTAGGTATATGTAAGGTGGGAGGAGTTGGATCTGGATCCGACTCCTCCCCGTGGATTTCATGTTCTGCAGTGAGGACCATCTCAACGGGTTTGGGAATTACTGCCTCGACAGGCACTGGAGACCTTACAGCCACAGCTCCGAGCGGCCGTGTGGACAATGGAGGCGGAGAACACAGTCCACCCGGACTCAATATCTCTAGACTCCCTCGGGATCTGGTCGAAGCTAATACGGGTGATATTATAAAGATAACATGAATTACATAATTAGCATTTTATGTTGACATTGTACTAAAATAAATAAATCTGGAAAATATTAAATAATTCAAAATTCTTTGTATAGCGACTCTTCAACTAGAGTATTCCCAGAGAATCTCAGCCATTTCCGCCAATGCCAATACTCATAAAGGCTTAAAAAAGTTATTATACAAATCTAAAATAAGAGTCCAGTCAAATAAACAGAATGACTGATTTTACTTAGAAAGAAAATAAAGGGTATCCTCTGACAGACATTGTTCGGACGCTGTGGGCTCTGGGCATTCCTTGACGTCGAAAGGGCATTATTGACATACAGGATATTATGTAACAAGTTCTATTTTTATCCAGTTCTTAGGTTTTTTGAGTATTCTTTTCCATTTGATTATACACTGGTATTTCCAGTTCATACAAGTCCTATGGTTTCGGTCGAATTTTTTTTTGCTGACCCGCAACAAAATGAGTTTACTCACTTTATCCACTATGACGTTATGCCCACTACAGTTAAAAGTTTTCTTAATTAATGGATTATTATTTAGGATCCATTAGTGGTTATATCACACGTCACTGTTCTCTAATTAAAAATTTGGTTTAACTTTAGTTGATTTTGATGGTGCCTTTAACACCTTCTGTTGACTGTAAGTGATGTTACACCTTTACTAACTCTCATTAGAGTGTCAGTCGAATATGACTGGTAGGGTTAGGGTTAGAGTAGATTGACGTTACTTATAGTCAACAGGATGTTTAAAAGGGACCATTAAAATAAAGTGTTACCAAAAATATTTAACACCAAGTGAAAATGCCCAAAGTTTCCAAAGAAGTAAGTAAATAAACAAAATTTAAAGACTTTATGAACTAAAAACAATTTTAAAACACTGAACACCCAAACTGTAAACAAATGAAGTACAGATAAAGTTCCCCTCTTTAAACCACTGAATTGAAATGGTAGGCTATAACATTCAGAGGTATTTTTTAAGACAAAATGACATGATATTCATCAGGATAGCGATAAATAATTCAGTATTATACATTTTTAAGGCCAGATAAGTCATTTGTTTAGGTCAATTTGTAAAGAAAGACTACACGCCTGCGCACGCGCGCACGCACATACACACACACACACACACACACATTCAAACGCGCATACCTATAGACTAAACACGTAATACGCATGTGCACGCCGTCAGTGTTTTCACAGGTTTGCGTTTTTAAAGCTTGCGCAGAGATAATATATACACTCACCTAAAGGATTATTAGGAACACCATACTAATACTGTGTTTGACCCCCTTTCACCTTCAGAACTGCCTTAATTCTACGTGGCATTGATTCAACAAGGTGCTGAAAGCATTCTTTAGAAATGTTGGCCCATATTGATAGGATAGCATCTTGCAGTTGATGGAGATTTGTGGGATGCACATCCAGGGCACGAAGCTCCCGTTCCACCACATCCCAAAGATGCTCTATTGGGTTGAGATCTGGTAACTGTGGGGGCCATTTTAGTACAGTGAACTCATTGTCATGTTCAAGAAACCAATTTGAAATGATTCGAGCTTTGTGACGTGGTGCATTATCCTGCGGGAAGTAGCCATCAGAGGATGGGTACATGGTGGCCATAAAGGGATGGACATGGTCAGAAACAATGCTCAGGTAGGCCGTGGCATTTAAACGATGCCCAATCGGCACTAAGGGGCCTAAAGTGTGCCAAGAAAACATCCCCCACACCATTACACCACCACCACCAGCCTGCACAGTGGTAACAAGGCATGATGGATCCATGTTCTCATTCTGTTTACGCCAAATTCTGACTCTACCATCTGAATGTCTCAACAGAAATCGAGACTCATCAGACCAGGCAACAATTTTCCAGTCTTCAACTGTCCAATTTTGGTGAGCTCTTGCAAATGGTAGCCTCTTTTTCCTACTTGTATTGGAGATGAGTGGTACCCGGTGGGGTCTTCTGCTGTTGTAGCCCATCCGCCTCAAGGTTGTGCGTGTTGTGGCTTCACAAATGCTTTGCTGCATACCTCGGTTGTAACGAGTGGTTATTTCAGTCAAAGTTGCTCTTCTATCAGCTTGAATCAGTCGGCCCATTCTCCTCTGACCTCTAGCATCAACAAGGCATTTGGACATCAACAAGGCCATAGGACTGCCACATACTGGATGTTTTTCCCTTTTCAGACCATTCTTTGTAAACCCTAGAAATGGTTGTGCGTGAAAATCCAAGTAACTGAGCAGATTGTGAAATACTCAGACAGGCCCGTCTGGTACCAACAACCATGCCACGCTCAAAATTGCTTAAATCACCTTTCTTTCCCATTATGACATTCAGTTTGGAGTTCAGGAGATTGTCTTGACCAGGACCACACCCCTAAATCCATTGAAGCAACTGCCATGTGATTGGTTGATTAGATAATTGCAATTATGAGAAATTGAACAGGTGTTCCTAATAATCCTTTAGGTGAGTGTATATATATATATAAATTATCTTTTTTCTTCAAGATTTGCACCTTGGAACCTATTTCAAGGTTTGCGTTCTTGAGCCACCAGGCACTGTTGTTGTACGAATGAGCGCGTTAAGGGTTTTCTGTTAGAACGGTGTCGTGTAAGCGACCCTTGGTTAATAACTAATGATTTTTGCAACGAAAGTGAATCGATCAAAACTAACTTTAGCTGTACAATAACTTTATTCTTAGAGCTGCTGCTTTGAAACAGCCCATATTGTTAATAACGCTATATAAACGAAGATGACTTGACTAACCTTTCTTTGTTTTAGGGAATCTTTTGGTTTGTCTAAACTGCCTGGGTCAGTTTGCATCAACTGGATTTGGGTCTTGACATTCCCATGCTTGCCTTAGTTAGGGCTGGATGGTATAGGCATTGTTGGGTTGGTCTTTGTGCTGTGCCTTGCTCTCAAATGTTGAGCAACAAGATTTTATGATGACAAGTGTCAAGATTAAAACATTTTGAAAAAAAGTTTATTTAACCTAAATAGGTCTAATTTAATAGAAAATATGGAGTTCATACTTTAGGAAGAACTGAGTAAAACTAAATTTGGTGCTGCTAAAAAGTAAAATTCTGATAGCTTAAATCAGTGTAATGTAAATGTAAATCAGTTCTTTATAACAATATAGCAGAGTTGCATAAAATGCATATTAATATCAGTTGTCATATCTCCCAATGGTATCTCTCAGTTAGATGATATTTAATTGCTTAGTTTTATAATCAAATCGCTGTAGTTTTTATTGTGGGGGCAGGGGTCATATAATGCAATGCTGTACAATGATGATTCAAGAGATAAATATTCCTTAAAAGTCTATTGTATATTTGTAGTCTATTCTATTCTATAATGTATATTTGATACATTTTAACTTGATTTTTCAAAAAAAAAAAAAAAAAGCATAAGTAAACATTTCACAGTAAAAATACACACACTATGTACAGTTTTATAATATATTATATGGAATTAAAAGGTTAAAAAAGGTAAAATATCAGTCAGATGACAGAAGGCATGTAGTAGATTGTGTACAAGATCTTGACCAAAAATGTATGCACATCTCGATGGAAATAACATCACAACATTTATTTCCATCAAGAGGAGCATTCATTTTTGGTCAAGATCTTGTATTGCCAAGCACTCTGTAAAGTCTACTCCAGCACATCCCAAAAACTTTCAATGAACTTAAGGTCTGGACTCAGAGGTGCCAATTCATGTATGAAAATTATTTTATACACCCTCTCAACCATTCTTTTACTATTTGAAATTTCAAAGACTCGTTTGTCTTTCTAAATCCAAACAGCAACTTTCTTTTTTGGCTGGGCAGTGTATATTTATATATGTATAAAGAAAGTTTTAAATCTAAATTTGTATATCTTATTTTAATCAAAGAATTAACTACGGGCAGATGGAGAAAAGGTAGCCAACTAACGCTAAAATACACCTCTCCCATTAGTTGTTCCAATGAACACAGATAACATCTAACGGTACAAATCATCCACAGACAGATATTTCTTAGTGTGAAACCAGAGATGATTCTGAATGTTCCAAGGAAATCTAATAAGCAACCGCTGCTGAACAAACACTTTTGCTCATGTTTGATGACAGGAGACAACACAAGACAAATTATCATTATCAAGACAAATTTTTAAAAAGACACTTCAAAGAGAAGCAACATCTCTAACAATTTGACCATTTTATTGGAATTTTAGTAAAAATATACAATTTTAGAGTTCTCGTATTTTGCAGGAAATCCAAATCACCTTCATTGTTTATAAAAACACAAAAAAAGTTGTCAACAGGCAATAATGCATGAACTGTTATAACATATATAAAAACAAACATTATACCACAACGTTACTTTCTGTTTTCACTTCTGAGTGATGGAAATAAATGTCAAATTAATGTGAACAGTCAGCTGTCAGCTACTCTGTGTGTCAAATCAGAACTAACACTGAGCTGTCCTCGAGACGACAGACGTAAATGCAAAATCACAACCCCCAGTGGTTACTGGAAACCTATGTAGATGATAAGAAATGACTCTTTTGGGAAGGGAGGTCGTAGTGGTTTCCTCACTCTTGCACACCCACCAAAAACACATATTCCTATAGGCGTGCTGGAGTGAATGTCCTCTATAGAGCAGCGATGGCTTTAGCTGCCATCCTACGGCCCAGTGGAAGACTCAAGTCTGTGATGGACAGCACAGTTTTGGGTTTTGCAAGTGCCTGAAGCTTCACCAGTTCTGAAATCTGTGAAAACAAATTAAAAAAAGTAAAGGTTTTCCATACTAAAATTTAGAGCTGAACGATAATTTAACTGATAATCATTTTACGCCAATAAAAAAGAAGAAAAAAAGATTGAGATAATTTTTTCAGTGTTTTTACTGTAGTAATAATAACAGTAAATGATGCATAATTACATGCAACTAACTATAAATCAAACCCTACAGTAAGTAGATGTTGTTAATTAATATTACTCAGTACTTAAATGTATAATTACACTGCAACAATGACACCTTAAAACAAAATGTAACCGATTTCGATTATTGATCAAGACTTCTCATTTGAGAATTTTAAACTCTTGACATCTGGTGACCAAAGCAATGCAAGATATCAGAAATGTCAAATTATAAATATCAAGCAGGCAAATAATCGCAGACGATTATACTAATTTAAGTGAGAGAAGCAGAAATTTTAATCATGATTCAAATATAATTAATTGTGCAGCTTTACCAGAATGGTGAATGTATATCAGTGTGTGTTGTGCATGTATAGTACTGTAGTAGATGATTCCCTCACCATGGTAAAGGGCAAAAATTGCAAGATACTGCCCCGACTGCCCTGTTCTGAGCACTCCACACACTCCTCGATAAAGCTCTGAACAAACTGTGTGTGAGGGCCTGCTGTCTTAGACCCCAAAAGAGAGGAAATCAACAGGAACAGATTTGCTGAAAAAAAAAAAAAAAAAAAAAAAAAAAAAAAAAAGTTTTTTGCTTCTAAGCAAGGCTTGTAAGAGGCAGTGCAGTGGTACTACAGTACAGAGATGGTAATACCATGTTATTTAATCTATATAGTGGGACTAAATGTTCATCAGAGATGCAGCACAAACCTAGCACTCTGTTGAGAGGGTCTCTCATATTGACGGTGTGAAACTGAGAGGCAGATAGTGAACTGCTCATGGAACGGTCACCTAGAAAGATAACATCAGTTTTAGCAGATGTTGTAACATACGTAGAAACCGCAAAAAATTTGTACTATGTCACAGTGGCTATCAAAGCGGATTTCACTATACATCCCTTTCTCGGTTTACTTACTTTCAGTTCCAGCTCTTCCTCCTTTTTTAGTGAAAGTGACAAAATAGTCAATGCTTCCAGAAACTTCTTATAACAATAGAGGTTTCTCAATATTCTCTCTTTCTATTTTCTATCTATCCATTTACGTTTATTAATTTAGCAGATGCTTTTAGCCAAAGTGGCTTACAAATAAGGAATGCAACAAGCGATTCACACTAAAAAGACAATGATGTGAGAAGTGCTACCAATTCAAAGTTTCAATTGTCCAGATTAGTACAAGCTAGAACAGGGAAGGGGAAAAGTCTATATTTTTAGTGAAGTAACAATAATCTTAAAGGCATTTAAAAATATATGTATGAATTCAGCAAATAATCTTAATCTAAATGAAGGAAATGAACAAAAATGTTTTTTGGTTTGTCTTTGGAAAATTATTTTTTTGGAAAATTAGTTTAATCAATTGTGTCATGGGCATATAGTGTGATACTGCCACAGGAAGCTCAAAACTAGCTTGCATTTTGTGGGGATTTTTCTGCAAATTTGACATCTTACAATTATTGCAGCATAGGCAGATTTGGTTAACAAGTTTCTAGATTGACTAACAGATAAAAATCGCACATTAATCCTCAGATGGATGTGATTTTAATGCAGTTGTTGTTTTTTGTGCAGCTTGTGTTAAGTGGGGCAGGCAGGAAATGACCTGGACTGGACAGCATGACAGTCTCGTCCTCATTGGAGCTAAGCAGACGCATCAGTTTAGATGGCTGTGTGTCATCCAAAGGGAACAGGCTGGTGTAGTCCTACAACCAATGAGAGAACAATGAGACTTACATTTTAGTTTGTTTTAAGAAGTATGTGCTAAAGGGGTAAGACATACATGTGTTAATTTTACAAATGTCTGTAAGCATACACAGCATGACTGAGTTCAGTTAAAGTGCCCATTATGCTTTTTTAGACATTACCTTTCATGTAGTGTGTAATATAGATGTTTGTGAATGTAAAAGGTCTGTAAAGTTATAAAGATCAAAGTGAACAATACATTGAGTTATTATCGGTCTCCCAAAGAAACTAAAAAAAAAGACTGAAATGAGTTATAAGTAATTCCAGTCTTACTTCCTGCCCAGACCTACGTAGGTTTGTAACAAATTTGTATAATGCTAGCCTATGGTCTTCATTGGCTGCCTGCGAACAACGTCTACTTTGACAAGTCCTCAAATACTGTAGCTGTAGCTGAGGACAGGAAGAGATTGGTTTCTTGTTGTCGACATGTCAAGTAGACACACTTTTCTGCGCTGTAAAAGCAAATCCACTTAGCAAGCAATTATCATGAGGATGAGGACCCGGGCTCAAATCGATACGGTAAAATTGTAACTGTTCATATCACTGTGTATCAAGTGCTAAAAAGCCTCTGGAGCTGAAATTTAGATACGGTAATTCAAATAGGCATTTCCTTACTGACACACGCTGTAAGCGGTACACCAATCACAACAGACTGGACATTCTAACCAATCAGAGCAGACTAGGCTCTCTGAAAAGAGAGGGTTTAGAGAGACCAAATCCTTTATCGAACCGTTTCAGATACTGTGAGAAAAGAGGTTATGCTGCAATATATATATATCATGAAAAAATGTGTGTTTTTTTACCTATGCACGTAAACCTATTGTAGGAGACATCCAAAACAAAATTAGGAATCTTTAAAAAAGCATAATAGAGGCAATTTAAAACATAAGCTGTGTGAGAAACAGTGTAACCGACCTCTATATCCTCACGTTGTCTCTTGCGCTGTCGTGCCGATGCTTGACCCTTATGATGAGACGAGTAAGAACTGAGAGCACACCACACTGACAACCTATAACACACACCCGCACACATACACATCATTTTTTCATAAAGATCTTGTGAAATCAAAATAGGATTTTTGTGGCTTTTAGTTCGCTTTGAAGTTAACAACTACATGCTAGTATACTTTGAAAGGTTGACAAAAAGACATTTTAAAATGTAGTCTCTCCTCTGCGTTAAAGCAGGTGTCCCCCACGCAAATTCTGTCAGATGAAAGAAGGTTTACATCTAGTAAGGGTGATTGACCTCATAAATGTACATCTAACTAACTAAATAAAAAAAAGAGAAACCAAGGAAAAAGCCTGACAACTTCATATTCATCACAACGGATGTCCGTTTTGAATCTCAGACTGAAAAAAGAGGAAGCAGATGAAAGAAAGAAAGTCAAAAGAGGAAAAGAGTAAAGAACTCATTCATTCATACATAAATGTGTCATTCATTTATGAATCATGTTCAAAACAACAACAAAAAAAGCAAAAAAATAAATAAAAATTAAGTTAGATAATCTTAATATAATAAAATTAAAATCTATGTAAGATTTAAATAAAATAATTTTAAGCCAGCATTTGTGTCTCTTTTGGAATTGTTCTTTTTTTTTTTAAAGGTTAACATTTTAATTGTATGGGTTTTTTTGTATTTCAATTAAGTTAATATTAATATATTAATAGTAATATTTATATCAATTGTATTTATAATAATACATTAATTTAAATAATTTGGATCCTGCTGCTCCCCTTGGAAGGGTGTTCTGAGTGCCTGTTTTGATTAGTCCACCAGTTAGATTTATGCTTTCAGTATAAAAACTAGTATCATATTAATTCTGTAAATTAAAAATAAGAACTATACACAAATAATAAAACAAAATTATACACAATTTAGGATTTCATTTATAATTTAGTTGCATTCAATTACATTCTGCCTGCACAAATATTTACACTGGAATACAACATATAAAAATAACAATATTGCAAATTGTGATTCTGTTCCATTTTTAAGCATTATAAGGATCAATTTATTTCTTCTGCTGAACATAAAAGATGATATTTTGAAGAATATGGGTAACCAAACAGTTAATGGCCACCATAGTGTTTTTTTTCTCTCCATACTATGGAAGTCAATGGAGCCCATCAACTGTTTGGTTACCCATATTCTTGAAGATATCTTCATTTGTGTTCAGCAGAAGAAAGAAATTCATACAGGCTTGTAAGACCTTGAGGGTGAGTAAATGATGACAGAATTTTCATTTTAGGGTATCCCTTCAAGGCCTAGGATGAATCCTATATCATTTAATTATCCTTAGTCAAACAGATTTGGAATGACAAGAGGGTGAGTAAACCTTATTGCTTTAAGTGTACCTTAAGTGTAAGTGTACTTTAAGTGCGTAATGTATTCACCACAATTTTAACACAAAATGCTATTTAAAAAAAAGGCATACTTTGCCAGGGCTCTTCCGGGCGGATCTACCAGGCTGTGCCAATGGGCAGGGTCAGTGAGGAGACGTGGCAGAATGTGTCCCAGTAGGGTGAGGGTGATCTGCTGTGTGTCCAGGCAGAAAATACTGTACAGCAACTCCACCACACGAGACGCCCACTCTTTACGGGTCTCCTTCAGGAGCTCCTACAACACAAACACAGGTTTGTTACAGGTACAATTCATTTCCCTCAATCTTTAATAGTGCAATCCCAAACACATTTACCTTAACCAGGTTGTTAGTAAACCAGAAAACCCCTCCCATATGTAGTAGGTTCTCAAAGAGATGGAATGCATGGGAGTCCACCCAGCCCTTCTCCAGAACCTCCCTAAACTGGGTTTGCAGAGCCTGGTGGATGGGCTGGCGTGCTGGGAGAAGGTTACGGTAGGGAATAACCTCCTGACCTTCGACTGCTGGCCGCAGGGACAGTCCTGTCTGCTGAAATACATCAGCACACATGTGCTCCAAGATAGAGCTCATGATCACCACACTGGAGAAGGTGTGAGAAAGAGGGAGACAAATATCAGTCTTTCAGTGCTATTCAATTCTGTACCTGGAGGACCACGATCAGCAACCCTAATCAAACACACCTGCCTGAAATCTTGGAGACCTGGAACTAAACACGGCAGTACATGGCAAACAACTTTCATGAATTCTTTCAAAATATAAATCACTTTTACCCACTATATATATATATATATATATATATATATATATATACAGGTCCTTCTAAAAAAATTAGCATATTGTGATAAAGTTCATTATTTTCCATAATGTAATGATCAAAATTAAACTTTCATATATTTTAGATTCATTGCCACCAACTGAAATATTTCAGGTCTTTTATTGTTTTAATACTGATGATTTTGGCATACAGCTCATGAAAACCCCAAATTCCTATCTCAAAAAACTTAGCATATTTCATCCGACCAATAAAAGAAGTGTTTTTAATACAAAAAAAAGTCAACCTTCAAATAATTATGTTCAGTTATGCACTCAATACTTGGTCGGGAATCCTTTTGTAGAAATGACTGCTTCAATGCGGCGTGGCATGGTGGCACTGATGAGGTGTTATGGAGGCCCAGGATGCTTCGATAGCGGCCTTAAGCTCATCCAGAGTGTTGGGTCTTGCGTCTCTCAACTTTTTCTTCACAATATCCCACAGATTCTCTATGGGGTTCAGGTCAGGAGAGTTGGCAGGCCAATTGAGCACAGTAATACCATGGTCAGTAAACCATTTACCAGTGGTTTTGGCACTGTGAGCAGGTGCCAGGTCGTGCTGAAAAATGAAATCAGATGGAAGCATGAAGTGCTCCAAAATCTCCTGATATCTAGCTGCATTGACCCTGCCCTTGATAAAACACAGTGGACCAACACCAGCAGCTGACATGGCACCCCAGACCATCACTGACTGTGGGTACTTGACACTGGACTTCAGGCATTTTGGCATTTCCTTCTCCCCAGTCTTCCTCCAGACTCTGGCACCTTGATTTCCGAATGACATGCAAAATTTGCTTTCATCCGAAAAAAGTACTTTGGACAACTGAGCAACAGTCCAGTGCTGCTTCTCTGTAGCCCAGGTCAGGCGCTTCTGCCGCTGTTTCTGGTTCAAAAGTGGCTTGACCTGGGGAATGCGGCACCTGTAGCCCATTTCCTGCACACGCCTGTGCACGGTGGCTCTGGATGTTTCTACTCCAGACTCAGTCCACTGCTTCCGCAGGTCCCCCAAGGTCTGGAATCGGTCCTTCTCCACAATTTTCCTCAGGGTCCGGTCACCTCTTCTCGTTGTGCAGCGTTTTTTGCCACACTTTTTCCTTCCCACAGACTTCCCACTGAGGTGCCTTGATACAGCACTCTGGGAACAGCCTATTTGTTCAGAAATTTCTTTCTGTGTCTTACCCTCTTGCTTGAAGGTGTCAATGATGGCCTTCTGGACAGCAGTCAGGTCGGCAGTCTTACCCATGATTGCGGTTTTGAGTAATGAAACAGGCTGGGAGTTTTTAAAAGCCTCAGGAATCTTTTGCAGGTGTTTAGAGTTAATTAGTTGATTCAGATGATTAGGTTAATAGCTCGTTTAGAGAACCTTTTCATGATATGCTAATTTTTTTTAAAGGACCTGTATATATATATATGCTGTCAAAAGTATGCGATTCATTTTTTCACTTCAAACCGTTACAAATATGTAATGCAATTAACGCAGCATCCGTTTTTTCTGTAATATTTGGCTGCCGTTACATTATATGATCACACTCTTATTCATGCAAATGCTTTTAAACCATTTAAAAGACAAACAAGAATGCGTATACTTAATGTTTTTTTTAATCTATTTCATAGAGACATCAGTACCAGTGATACTGGCCTTCATTCATACAATTAAGATGCAAACTGAAATATTATATATTGTAATGGCATCTTTTTATGTTTTTTTTTTAGCATTTCAATTGATTTAGATAATCTTAATATATACAGGGTTCCCACTCTAAACCAAATGTCAAATTCCCTGACTTTTCCCTGACTTTCACTGACTAAAAAGATGAATTTCCATGACCTATAATATGGAAGTAAAATAATGCCAAATGTTTTTGAAACAAAAAGCCTGTTGAATTGCAGATGGAAATTAGCCTAAGGCTATAATCTGACATATTTACATTTATGAAAATGTTCATTAATATGTATTGTCCCTTTTGTTTTTTCAAAAAAAAAATAAAAAAAATAAATTGTACTACTTGAAAAAAATATGCATTGCATTAACCCTGCTTGTATTTTAATGCATTGTATTTTTAGGGCTTGCATTTTTATGGGCTGAAATTTAGCATGGTTGAATATTTAAGCTGTGAATATTTAAATTCAAAACATTTCAAACACATTTTCATTAGTAAAATTTCAATAATCCATATTCACCTTTCATATTTCACTTCCAAAATATTCAAACTGATTAAAAATACAACCTATAATATTCAACAGGCGGTTTTCGGTCCATTTTATTTCGCTTTGCAAATTCACTTCCACAAATTCAGTGGTTCAAATTCGACAGTAAATTCAACGTTGACATCCAGGAACTGCAGGAAAAGCAGTGGATTACCGAGCAGTGGATCATCTGCTGTTAGTCTACCTCACCAGCAGGGGGTGCAAGCGCTGTTGTTGACGAAGACCAGAGCAACAGTTAGAGCAAGCCATTCATTCATAAAAACTCATTTACAACAATGTAAGTGTATCTGTGATTATTATGTCTTATGTGAAATTCAGTGTCTTCACGATTACTCTTCCTGTCTAGCCTACATGCATCTCTACCGTGAACGAGATTATAATGTTATTCCCCCGATGCGGATGTATACAGATCCAATGTTACATTTGGATTTGACATATCTATTGGTTGTTTAGTTGCCTCGACCTTATATTGCGGCGATTGTGCTGCATAGCTACTAGGGTTTCCCTCAATACTTCAGGATTCCCCTGCTGGACATATAAAACGCTTAACGTAGCTTAATGGACTAATACAGTGATATAAAAGACCAAACTCGCAGGCAAGCAGAAGGACTCAGAATATGAACTTAACACGCAAAGTTTAAAGCTGAGCGTTTCTCAGTGATACTGGCATTAGTTGGGTTGACATTGGACATTCGCACATTAAGGGACCGTCTCTAAAGTTACATACGACATTGGTATACATGTTTCTAACTTCAATAGCATTTGAAGATAACGACTTGCAGTCATAAAACCAACTGTAAAGTGTTCATGTAGGTGTCAGGCATAACGCGCAATTTATTCAAATAAATTGAAGTTTGCTATTGAAGTTAGAAACGTTTAGGCCTATAGGACTACCAGTGTTACTTTAGAGATGGTCCCTAAATGTGCGAATGTCAAGCCAATTTTACATTTAATTATTTAGCAGACGCTTTTATCCAAAGCGACTTAAGTTACAGTTAAACTAACAATATAGGACAATAATATGAAAGTGCTATGACCCTTCCCAGATTAATCATGCATGTAGAAATATTAACATGTATGTAGGCATACTTCCCCAATAAGGTGCGAGTTTAGTCTTTTATATCACTGTATTAGTCCATTAAGCTACGTTAAGCGTTTTGTCCTGACGGAAGGGGAATCCTTGAGTATGATGAGGTACTGAGGGAAACCGATTATAATCCCGATCATGGTAGAAAAAGTTGATAATATGTAGCCTAACACAGGGAAAGTAACAATGAAGTTAATGAATGAAACATAAAAAACAGCTTTTGTGCCTTTATCATATTTTCTGCATATATACTGACCCAGATAATCATCACAAAAAACTTAATGCATGCTCAATTGTTGTAAATTAGTTTTTATGAATGAATGGCTTGCTCTAACTGTTGCTCTGGTCTTCGTCAACACACGCTTGCAACCCCTGCTGGTGAGAATCGGTATAGAAAAATTACATTTTGATAAATGGAAACTAAAATTTAAAGCAACAAACTAAATTCCCTGATATTCCATGACTTGGACAAAAAATATATAAAATTCCCTGACTTTCAATGTCTGGAATAGACCTTTTAAAATTCCATGACATTCCAGAAATTCCATGACCCGTGGGAACCCTGTATATAAATTTTTCGGATCTCATGACCTGTAGTTTACTTCATAAGATTTAGTGTGGTTATGTAGTCAGGTGTGTTTGTGTAGAGATCCCTACCGCTCATGGTAGAACTGCAAAGTGTTTTCTCCTGACATAGGAGTCATGAGCTGACGAATCATAGTCTGAGGTTTATCTCTCTCATCCAATCCTAGCATCCGAACATGAGCCACCAGCCACGCCACTGCACAGATGGCCATACTGCACACCTTCCCTTTGATGTTATCGGTGATCTTCTACACTCATAGAAAAAGAAAGAAATTTCTTCAGTTACAACCATAAAGATGAAACTACTGTATTCTGACAATATGGCACAACTCAGAAAAAAATATTTTTGCTTTAGAATCTTTGAGCCGGGTTAGGGCCCCATGAATGTCCTCACCTGAACAGCCTCAACTGACAAAACTCCATTCTCCCAGGCATTGAGAACCTCCAGAATAGCTGCTGGAGTACTGAGACATATTTCATGCCATTTCATCTGACTGGAGAGAGATAGTTAGAGATAGATAATCCTTAATCAGATCCTTAAGACACCTTACTAGATCCTTAAGAATGTAGCAGCACACAACCAAAAACTTCCTCCATTTATTGAAACCAAATTGCAAAATATTAATTTAGAAGCCATAGCTCATTAACATGACAGTCCACAAAACCTTGATTCAACAATTCATAAAGTTTCATAAACAAGTTTGTCCTGTTCCAAGAATAAACAAATTCTTAATCAAATGCAGTATATACAGTGAAAATATATGATTTTGGATGCAAAAATATACTAATTCCAGCTTGTTAACATTTTATTCAAAGAAACTCTTTCATTTTAAATGAGATACTTTGAGCATTGTAACTTTGCAGATGTTGTTTATGCTCAAACAGCAACATTTCACACTAGCTAAAGTTAGAAAAGTGAAATCGTGTTTTACCACCCCTTTAAACTTAACTCGAACACAGCTACTGAAGTGGACGCTATATAAATCAATGTTTTATGAAGATGTTAAGGTGACTAGAGTGACTGGTAGATGCAGCTGATGTGAAGAAGCACTTACACAAGCTTCATCTCAGAGGAAGAATTGAGCAGGGCCACCAGACTCTCCACCTTTCCAGACTCAGGTCTGAAGCAGGGGTGGTCTGGATTCAGGGTTTTCCCTTCCTCTGGCATGCAAGTCTGCAACCACGTCTCAAAAAAGGGTGTCTCGCTCGATGGGCTGGGGTCCGAAAGAATCACCTGGACAGACAAGGAAGAGGATGTCAATGACACAGGTATAGGAGAACGCCTAAAAAATAAGAAGTGTTCTGTAATGGCAGGATGTGGTTATGAATTATGTAATAATGTTACACAACTTCATCAGACCGTAACATCTTTTTGCTCTATAGCTCAAACACTTAATCTGTATAATAAATATGTGTGGAGACTGACCTCTGACCCATAGGTCTGCACAACATGACACAACATGAGGAAGGAAATGTCAAACAGCAGAGCTCGTACTGACGCAGACTTCGCTGGAAAGTATATTCACAGGTGTTATGTTAAAAGTGTGTATGCACACACGCTAAAAATAATCAACCCAAGTTCACATGGCAGATGTGGCTCGTTTTACTCTAGTAATACTCAAGGACAGAGTGTCCTTCACTTTCCGTTATAATTTAGAAAAATACATGAAGATGACTATTTTAAAAGTGTCCCGAAATTTTATCTTGCATAAACATATTAGCCTAATGCCCATCTGAATAATAACTGATTAACAGGCTGCATGTAATCGTAGCAAAATAAAGCACATGACTTACATCCTTCTCCACTGATGTGTTTTGGAAACTCATTAAGCCTGAAAGATAACAGCAAATATATATAAATATAGACACTTTGTTCATGTATTTCTTTGAGGAAATATAAGATGATCCTGATGCAATGTATCCAGTTTCTGTCATATTGTCATACTTGATGAATTTGCGAGCGAAAGACTTGAGTTTTCCAGTAGCTGCGGCAGCGGCCAGTAGCAAATCAAGACTTTTCCCTGAGAGCATGTGACCCAAAACACCCAGCAGCCCCTCAGGAGACTTAGAATGATCTGCATCCACAGTCTAGACAACCAGAAAGAGAAGAAAATCAATCAGCTAACAGGTTACAATAAGGTTCTATTTGTTAATATTAGTTAACATGAACTAACAATGAAAAAAATAATTCAAAAGCATTTATTAATTTGTGTTTACTTAATGTTAATTTCAACATTTACTAATACATTATTACAATAAAAAGTTGTATCTGTTAAAATTATTTAATGAACCTGAGCTTTGAACTAACAATGAGCAGGTGTATTTTTATTAAATAAAGGGTAACACTTTATTTTAGTGTCCTCGATACATATGTAACATGTACTTACCATAGTAATAACAGTAAATTATGCATAATAACATGCAACTAACCCTCCACCAAACCCTAATCCTAGCCTAACCCTATAGTAAGTACATGTTATTAATTCATATTAATCCGTATTGCACATATAATTGTTGTAACTGACACCTTAAAATAAAGTGTAACCAAATAGAGTTAAAGGTGGGGTATGTGATTCTCTTTTTTGTCCATTTTTTCAAAATAACTTGAAATCCTATTCCTAACCCACTTACAGCCACTGAGTTAGAAGCACTGAAATGAAAATTAAGCAATTTAATCATCTGTGGAATGGGCAGGACTCGAAAAACTCCAGCCAATCATTTCCAAGACCACCTGGAATCATTGGACTGTAAGTTTGTCAATCAAACGGTCGTACCACACCCCCCTCCCCCCAGCGCACGTGACCCCCTTCGTGGGCATACTCAAAGCTCGTGACGCATGCGCACCTCATCAGTAAAGCCGGTTCCATGATTAGTAGTAAATCGTCATTACAATCTCTCGCGCATCTGAGTTTTCGCTCGTGCATGATTGCGCGTCCATGTTTGGAGTCAGGGCCCGCGTTGGAGGAAAGAAGGTAGGACCATTTGAATTGTATATTTTCTAAATCTGCCGGTCGTTTTCCAAATCACATACCCCACCTTTAATGAGTAATAAATACTGTAACAGATGTATTGTGCATTGTTAGTTAATCTGTATTAACTAACATTAACTAATGAGACTTATTGAGATTTTTTTTTACTTGTCAAATAAATATAATTGAGAGCATGAAACCATTAACCCACTCATTTGGAAGAGACAGACAACATATTCAAAAACATATTTTACTCTATGTAAAATGTATATATATATATTTTCTATTAATGAAAATAAAGCCTATTTCCAGGACCATTACTTTTTTTATTTTGACATTTTTATAACAATTAAGCACATTTTCCCTCCAAATTCTCATTACTGTAATGCAAAAAATTGTCATGATAAATGACAAAAAAACATTTGCTCTAAAACACTGTAAATATAATACTATAAAGTATAAAATACTGTAAGGTAAACTGTCATGAAAATAAAATGTCAATAAATTTAGTTTTTGACCTCATAATGTTTCATCAAAATACTATAACTGGATCAGCCGGTGCAATCTTGTGTTCATCTGTCTCCACTTTTGAGTGCCATGCTCACATCTCAAAAACTGATGTACAGAAAAAGTCGCCTACATTTTTTCTTCCCGATAATCCATAACACTCGGATGAAGTCGCGACTATACACAGGCTATTTCTTTCTTTTTGATATTGGGGTAAAATATAACTTGCACAAGTTTTTAACAGACTTTGTGAGATTCCAAGACAATCAATATAAAAATGATATAAACCAGAGGAGGACCTTGAGGATGTTGGTGACTGTTGGTTCGGCTCTCAGGATGAGGCCAGGGTTGGGCTGAATATTGGCATTCTCTGCTGTCTTCAGTCTGGGCGCATGTTCTCTGTCCTCAGTCCTGAAAGAAAAAAAATAAAGAAAAAAAAAATATATATATATGTCACAGAGAGAGAAATCAACAAGGAACATACGTGCATGTTGCCAAATTTTAATATATGATATAATAAAAATAAGAATAAAATGTTCTGATCATACCGTTTTGCAGTAAGATTGGCAGTGTTGGGATCAGACAACAGACCCAGTTTATTACACTCCTGCAGTAACAGACTCAAGCAGTCACAGCTACACACACACACACACACACACACACACACACACACTGAACAACAGCCTTATAACTGAACAAAAACACTATTGTGAAGTCAAAAACACACGTGGAGATTCAATGGTATTCTTGAAGTACCATATACACATGGTACATGATTATGGTAACAAATCAGTGTGTATATATTTATGTAAGTTCCAACCTCTACCAGTTGATCTAACACCATGGTATTAATAAATATCTAGAATGTACTGCCAGTCATTTTGAATAAACGCAACATGAAGTTTCCAGCTTCCTATGTTTCAGCACATAACTAATACAGGTGTTGGTAGTGGTCAGAGATGTATAAAGTACTAGAGATGCAGACTTGAGTAAAAGTACAAGTGCTCTATCAAAAAAGCGACTTGAGTAGAAGTTGAAGTGCTCTTTAGGCACCATACTTAAGTGGAAGTACTAAAGTATTCAAAAAAGATTTTACTTAAGTATTGCAAGTAGTTTTCTTTTTAATTTACTACAAGTACTGAAAGTAAAAGTAAAAGTATTGTATTATGTAGTAAAGCATCTCACCCTTCTCTTCCCTGCTTGTGCCTTTTTTCTCCACAGCTTATTGGGTATTTATCTGCATGTTACAGCCATATCTGAAAGCTTTGTTTATGTCAGGGAGTTCCTGGAATCTCACATGATGTGGCTCTTTTTCATGAGTTCCATATATGGACTAAATGTGCACAGGGTGCCCTCAGGCTGCCAGTATGGATTGAAAACACAGTATATCAGAGTATCCAGCACTCATAATGATTACATCGGCCCATTTTGGATATAAATTCAATACATATTTTTCCTCTCTATAGAAATCTTACGTAAACCTATGAAAATCTATCAATATTTGTCAAAAACTGCACGAGCTAAAAGCCTGAGGGACGTTGTTTGGTCAAGCGCTTTCATGACGACCTCACAGGAGTTTTTTTTTTTATTTATTTTTTTTATGGGAGCGGCTGACGCTCATAATTCATAATAAAGATATCGACTCATTTTGTCATTATATAACACCTGACACAAATTAAGAAATAACTGTCACTATAAGTTTCTCAGAATATAGTGGTCAAATACTGAAACTTGAGTCTAATATTTTTTTAATGATGTATTGTCAAGATAATAACATTAAATCTAATAGTAACTATTAAAAACAAAGAACGATTCAGTGCGTCGGCGTCCTCGCACATTCTATATGAATTGTCTTTCACTCTGACAAATGCACTCTAATGGGTCTCCTTCCTCACCGCCACGATCACTCGAAGTTGAATGGTGTTTCTGGTTCTTCCATCTCGAAACACACTAACAAATGTCAGGTGTTCTCAATGGAGGGAGGCAGCAGAGCGAGAGGCAGAACGGGAGCACGCGCGGTCTTCCTGATCGCTTGACTCGCTCAATGATGAGCCAGCTTCCTCAAACCTGGTGACAGAGCCATCTACCGCTCTGGCAGTGATTATGTGGGTTTGGAATGATTCGTAACATTTTTATAATTGTAACGAGTAACGATGCAGCACATAAAAAATGTATCGGAGTAAAAGTATTAAACTCATCGAAAAAATGTACTGAAGTGAAAGTGGAAGTAGGAGAAAAAAATAATACTCTAGTAGAGTACAGATACAGCCTTTTAATACTTAAGTACAGTAGTGAAGTAGTTCTACTTCGTTGCTATACATCTCTGGTAGTGGCGACATACTTGCATCTCTGGTCGGCTTTATCCAGCAGTGGAGTGAGATTCAGAAGATATTCAAATGCCACGTTTACATCCTCCGTAAAATCCTGACAAACACACACAAGGACAGGTCAGATGGAGTGATTAACATTTCGGATTATGTGGACTGTCATATTTTTCTGGCAGACATATGAGGTTTCAGGTGTCATGAAAGACACAAATTAGAACTAGAACCACAAGAGTTAAAATCCTGAACAGGTGAAGTAAACAGTCGAATAATTGTACCTGTGTCTTCTCTCCTTGTGGGTACTTCTTCAGCCTTAGTAAAACCTGAGGAATCTGGAAATGTCATGTGAAAAAGCAGAATTTTACTCCATAAACAACAGTTTGACTATGTGAACTCCAAATAGATAATAATTGTCTGAAACAAAGTCAAGTAACATAGATTAAGAGTTTTGTTCTTCAAATAAGTTAACCAAAAATAAAAATGTGCTGTCTTCATTTAATCACAATATTAATTTATCTAACATTAATGAGGAAGGAAATGCTTTCCACATACATGTTAGACCTTAAAAAGGAACATAAACGTGTTTGTTCATAATTAAACTCCACAGAGTAGCTACCTTCTAATTTAGGGCCCCATGAAATCCATTTTATTCTCTCCTAAATTCTGTTTTCCATTTTAATTTTTGTGGATTCTGTGTTTTATGATTTAATAAAAATGTATATAAACTTGAACAATTTAATAAAGCTTTTAAAATGTAATCAAATGAAAACATAACAATTTACAACAAACCATTGCATTTTTTGTCAAATAAGATGCTGCACAACAGAAATGTATAAATTTAAATTTACATGGATGAAAAACATTTTTGATTGTATGATATTCCTTATAAATAATAATATTATTATTATTACTTTGAGAAGCACATTTTAGTATAGACTAGAGTAGTGATAGATTTTCTCTCATAATTTCTTGAAGTTAAACGGGGCTTTTATTTTTGATGATTTGTCATGAAGATCTTTCAGTTTTAGTGTATATTTGACAGTAATTTTTTTCAAATGAAACAGTGAAAAGCTTGTGAAGTGACTCAACAATAGGGCTGGGCGATATGACGATATTATCGTATATTGACGATGTCTCGCAAGTATCACGATGTCGATTATGACAGTTTGTTTCCAGACAATAATCGCCAATATCAAAAAATGACATACTTCACATAGCCCTAGTTATACACATATTTATTCACATGCAATAACATGAATTAAATATTTTTTATAGGCTAGTTGGTAGGATTAGGAATAGAAAATCCATTCTTATTGATAGCATTCTTTAAGCGCAAGACGAAAGAACACTTCTGCATGTGCGCTGTTTTATGAGCTGCACTCTCATACAAAGCGCGCAAAGAGCGCGCGGACAAATAGGCCTACACACAGAATTATATCTCACAATTATCCTTCTAGTTAATTTATAGTATCAAATAAACATCAGAAGAATTGTTGTTTCAACAATTCGGCCTCTAGTTCATAAACGCCAGAGGAGAACTGGCCCCCGACTGAGCCTGGGTTCTCCCAAGGTTTTTTTTCCCTCCATTGGGTCATATGATGGAGTTTTAGGACACCATTAGGTCACTGGATGGAGTTTTTCGGTTCCTTGCCACCGTTGCCTTTGGCTTGCTCAGTTGGGGATATTCAAATTAATTAACCAATCATACCATTGATCAGCTCTACCAAACTTGGATGTCTTTTTTTCCAGTAATAAACAAACATTGTAAAGTTGTTTTGATTGATACTGTGAAGCAGCTTTGATACAATCTGTATTGTGAAAAGCGCTATATAAATATATTTGACTTGACTTGACTTGTTTCAACCATGGAAATACATCAGTACACACCTTTTTTCAAGTTCAAATATCCCCGTAAACAGTCGGTTTTGTCTTAAACGGTTAAGAAAGAAAAGCAGTAGGCTAGGCCTATGTCTATTGAATCAGTGCATTGACAGCCTATACTCGCTGCCACCATTAATGTTGTTTGAAGAACAAAAGAAAAAGAAAATCACTCACAGAACTTTTGTAAATTTAATTAGCTTAATATTTTATTTGCCTGTTTTTCCGTGCTGACTGCTCTAACAGCAACATGAGTCTGCATGCGACCTTGAGATGCGTTCCCTGCCAATTTTGTTAAACATTTTTTTTCTGGATTTCTTGATCTTTATATGATTTTTTTTTATTCATATGCTATCCGTTTTTATACAATTTTTTTAGCAGACAAAAAAATAAACTATCCTGTTAATTAAGAATAGCAGAGATATATCCAATTAAAATAAAATGTAGCCTATATAATCAAGTAGCCTATGCCTATTTTATTTTGGTTTGCAGGCTAATAAAAGTTAATCAGAAAAACAAATGGTAGAAGTAACTTTACCCATTTCTGAATAGGCCTATTAATTTAAACGTTGCACATAATAAATAGGCCTAATCAAAAAGCACAAACATGACCATTGTAATTAAAATTAAAATTTCGTTATATTGCAAACGGATGAAGAAATTGCGTTGCTTTGAATATCTCATGCACGCGTTCGGAGTTTACAATGTTGGCAGCTCCGTTACAGAGTAGGCTATATTGGGGAGCATTATACTTTGCTTTAGATTTAAAAAATAAGCAAACAAAACAAACAAAAAAATACCCAAATATAATTGTTAAAGGTACAATGTAGCTTTTTTGTCCACAAGAGCGCAGTTTCCAACAATAACAAATGCGTATGTTTATGACGCAGTGATGAACTGAATGATGGGAATTGCTGTAAAGCTGATGGATCTAATAATTTTTATGGATGAATAAAAAAACTCTCATGTTTTTTAACATTACAGTGGTATGAAGCAGGTCGCGATTGCTAAAGAGACAGATATCACACGCGAGTCCCGCAGATATAAAGGAATAAGGACATTTAATTCTACAGAACTACACGCAAGTGCTGGATTACTCACACAGGTCAGTTTATTAGACGAATTAAACTTGTGAGGTAACGCAGCGCTGTTTCACTTGGTCTAACGTTACACTATCACACTAAACGGCATTTAAATGTGTGTTGAAAGTTATAATGTTATTCTACGTGTTAGTTCGTTTTCTATACGAAACTAGCAGCTAGATCAAGATTAGAATAACATACTGACCAAACATGTCATCGTGTTGAGCGAACGTTAACATTGATTTGTTTTATGTACATTTGTTCACCTGTCTAATAAAGCTGTCAAGTCGTGATACGTGAAGCTCTGTCGAGTCCAAATTAGTCACGGACGTGGAGCTCTCGGCATCTCAAAAACGCCACGCTGATATTGATCCTCATTTTAGTTCTACTTGTTTGTCCCAAAGTCTGCTTGCCATGGTCTATGTTTGAACGAAACAAGAACTGTGTGCCGCTAAACGTTACGCATTACGCAGTTGTCCATGTCTGTCGCCATGGTTACGTCATGCCTATGGGAGTTCGAGCGGAAACCAAGGATAGCACGGATATTGCGTCATTGACAGGCGACATTTTTTTCCGGGACGGCCACTTATTTAAAATTTGAATTTCTCTGAAATAAAAAATCTTTGGAGACTTTTGGGATATTGTAAGTACACAACTGCAGGAAATATATCACACTGTGCAAGTGATTTTTGGATATTTTATTACAAAATTCTAACATATTGGACCTTTAATGACTTCTGTCTCTAAATAAATGAAGCTGTCATTTTTATTTTGTTAACGGCAGTGACCTAGCTTGGAACTCTAAAACCAAAAAGGAGGGAAAAACGTTTTTGCTTATGCAGAACAAAATAATTCGTTTTTAATTCCTAATTTTAGACAAATAACAAATATATTATAGTTTGAATTCAAGTTTAAAAACAGCGCTGCACATTATTAGGAAATTAAACTTAGGCTATCATCATTAAATCAGAGGCGATACCGTCAAAAAAGAAAGAAAGAAAGAAAGAGAAACATCGGACCTTATGAAAAACAAATAGGCAAGACACCTTGCTATAACATCAACATGCATTCACCATTCAATCACCAAATTGGGTTCTGTTCCGCTCAGTTGTATTTAACATTTCTCCTCGCGAAACGAAATTTGTTTCAAACACAGATGCGATAAGAACAGTGTGGAAATTATTAACAACACTAACATAACAGCAAAGCTAATGTTTATGCTCGTTTAAGCTCAAACTAACCAAGGTTAAACATTTAACCTTTCAATCTTTAAATTAAACTAACTAAATCGCAGGCTATCATTAGATAAAGTGCAGCCAAACTCAACTTGACTTGTGTTAATAGTGTTGTCTCCGGCAGGGCGTGTTGGGGGCGGGGCTTGGGTAGAAGATATAATCGGATACCGCGATATTTCTTAAGGCGATTATCGATAAAATGTTTTTTACATATCGCCCAGCCCTACTCAACAATATTCGGGTGAGTAAATGATGACAGAATTTACATTTTCTATTTCTATCTATTTAACTGGCCTTTTTTAGCACAGCCAATATTACAACTGAAAGTTCAAGAGAGACCAGTGATTAGTGACTCTGCCAAACCTTTAGAAATTCATGTGTTCATGTCCTCACTTATACAGTAGCTACTTTTTTTTACTATTACTCAGTATTTAAATGTATAATTACACTGTAACACGGACACATTAAAATAAAGTTTGACCGATTTGTCTTTAGAGCAACCGTAAGAAAAAAGATTTTCTTAAATGTTTTTGGAAATACAATTTCTCTTTAAATAGAAAATGTTATTATTTTTAAGTTACAAAAAAGAAGCAAATAGCAGTTTTATAAGATATAATAAAATAAAAAAAGTAGAAAAAAAAATATTCTTAAGAATGTTTTGTGAATCCGGCAACCAGGTTTGGAACAATATGTGGGTGAGTAAATGATGACAGAATTTACATTATCTATTTCTATCTCTTTAACTGGCCTTTTTTAGCACAGCCAATATTACAACAGAAAGTTCAAGAGAGACCAGTGATTGGCGACTCAACCAAACCTTTAGGAAGGTGAAGGCCGTCCATTTGAGCTCCTCATTCCCCTCTGGAGACTCGATGAGTCCAGTGAAACAGGCCTTCCAGATCTCCAATACAAACAGTGGAGCTGGGATACGCTACAAACACAGATCACAAAAACACATCAGAAAACCCACACATACACCACTTCATCTCAAATATGAACACTGGTGTCTGAAGCCACCTGCATCCTCTTGATCATCATGAGCTGCTCAACTAACGGCTGCGTCTCTCCAGTGAGATTCATGGTTCCCTCCAACATGACGAAGGCATGGACTGAAGGAAATGTGGTGTGGACCGGTGGATCACACTGAAGACACAACATCTGAGGAATGCTTTGAAAACACAAATGAATCATTTAAAAGAATAAAAGGCAGCTTTAAGTGAAACATGGAAATTAATCAAAAGATTTTAAAGATTCATCTTTGTCATAATGCTTCTGGATATTAAGTGTCTTTAACCTGTTAAATTCTACTATGTACAACCATTTAAATGAATAATTTGATACAATGCACTTACTGTTTACATACATGTAGCGATTTTTTTTCTTTAATAAAAATACATCATAAAAACATGTAATAACATAAACTGTTGATCTTATGGTTACCCCTTAACCCACCCTTAAACCATATACCATGAATTCTGACCCTAACCATACCCATATCCTCCCTCAATAGCAGCAGAAGTGTTTTGCAATACAACAATGTACCAAACACTTACCTTAAGTGCAAAGTAGTTAAAGAGACCTAAAATAAGTGGGTCTCCTTGTAATTGTTAAACTAGCCTAATGATTTAATGGCCTAATTGCATTAAAATCATTGCAATAATCACAACATTGCTTAATATTATAATTGCCAGAAACCTCTTTGCAAATGCATTGTGACTAATCAGTTGGGTTTTTTTTTTTTTCCCAGCTCTTTCATTGCTGAACTTCAAACAGTGAGTCTGAGGTTTTTTTGGATTCTCACCTATTGACCAATGAAACACATTCCTCAAGATTTTCCTTCAGCGTTTGATTGGTCACAGCATTAAGATTTTCTGACAGCTTGAGCAAAGCTTGCTCTACATTGGTCCAGGATGCTTATGAGACAAGAGAAGACATGGCAAATTAAATGGGATTCAATATAATGATCATCATGATTTAATCATTTATAAACATTAAAATGTCATTCAATAAAAATGTACATTTACACACATATAATTTTAGATTTTAGAATTTTAATTTTTTTAGATAAAAAAAAAAGGGAAACCATTTCTGATTGGCGATGCAAACAAATTAGTAATCTGATTCTCTGAAAGGCAGAGTTTAAAAGAAATTATTTGTAAAAATGAAATCACACTGAGTCATTCTGATTAATAAGCTGATACAGGCCACAGAAAAGGGTGTAATGGAATACTAGATGACTACTTACTGAATCCTGTGTAGTATACAGTATTTTTTTCTGCTGGCATTATGCAATAAACAGCAGTATGCTATAGTCTAACATGGCCTCATCATGTTGCGAGTGAGGCAAGATTGACTCAGAAAATGGATGAGAATATAACAGTACAAAAATAAAACAAAGCAAATATAGCAAAATATGAGATTAACAGTGAATAGTTTTTTTTTTATATACATTTTTATAAAGTGACAATGTCCAAAAGTGACACCAGTTTTACATTAACGGAAATGAAAGGTACACCACCATGACATCTGTAGTGCAAGGGCGTTTCCTCCGAGGAGGCAAGGGAGGCAGTGTCTCCTCAAATATAACTGTATGAGAAAATAATCGATATTACAAAAATAAAGCTACGTAAATATTACAAAATGTGACATTAAAACATGTAAAAGTTTTTATTCACTCGTTTTTATAAAAGTAACATTGTCCAACTGTGACTCCAGCAGGTAAAGTTACAGCGAGAGGCTGCGTCCCTCTTGCCTCCCTGGAGCCCATTGACTTTTAACAGTCCCACTTAAGCGTGCGCTATGATTGAATATGATTGGTTCGTGTGATAAATCCCACCTCTTGGTTTCATGCGTGATCTCGAATTGGCCTGAATGAAGACAATGATGGTGTTAATGGGAAGACTGATTAAAGAGCAAGTTATAACTCAGCCACTTAGATATAACCGCTTTGTCACATCAAAATCAAACTTGAAATGGCCTGAAAAAATAATGACTATGGGGGTAATTAGTGAGCGATCAGCTTGGCGAACTTAAAGGAACATCTTCGTGTCTGTGACCAGTTTGTACAAGCTTGATGACTCATGAAAATAAGTTGAAAAGTTTAAAGCTGAACATTAGCTAAAAAATTATACAGTATATTATATATATATATATATATATATAAATAAATTAAATTGTTACTGCCTTTAGATATTATTTTGGAATAAAAACACTAACTTGATGAAATTTATACTTGGGTTTTAATAAATAAAACATTGCATAGTGTAAAAATACAAAATAGAAATGTGTTTGGTCTCTCTATTTTTATGTAATGTTTATTAAACCATGAAAATTAAGTGTAACGGACATAAATTTACATTTGTTTATATATATATATATATATATATATATATATATATATATAAAAGTAACATACACACACAGTATATATAGGATTATATATATATATATATATATATATATATATATATATATATATATATAGTGTGAGGATTTTGTAAAATATATGATTCATGTAAAAATACAAAATAGTATTGTAATGGCGGGTTTTGATGCTGTAAGAAATGTTTGTTGTTATACGTTTTACCTGGAAAATGTGTCAACAAAGTGAAACTGGAACACAAATGAATACTTTCAGAACACCACCATACAACTGGATGCAGTCCAGTTATCACCATGGCAGCGAAATACTACTAATTTGCATTTTCAATTCAATGTTGGGTCAAACTTTATTTTAGGTGTCTTTAACTACTATGTACTTATAACAAAATAAAATAAATAAATAATTGTTAGGTACAATGTACTTACTGTGTTCATGTTGCATTGCAAAACATTTTTTATGCTACTGAGGTGGGATACAGGTAAAGTTAGGACAGGTTTTGATTCAATAAGTAGTCGGGTATGGTGGGTTTAAAGGGGTCATGACATGAGCAATCAAATTTGCCTTGATATTTTGACATATAAGAGGTGTCTTAGTTTCATATCTTAAAACGTCCTCATTATAAACAACACATTTATTTAATCAAGCTCAAAAAATGTTTTTTTTTTTATATATTGCAGGATATGTGATCCATCATGATGTGTCAAAAACAAATAGAACCCATTATAATCACTCACACTGTTTACAATGGATACGGTATACAGATGCACATTCACTTTCTGACATATCCACACGCTTGAGTCTGTCGAAGAGGACAAAAATGCAGTAAATGGAAGCACAAAGGAACGTTCGCTTTGACATGTGCTGTTCAAAGAGCTAATTTGCACATTTCTGTACATCAGAAGTATACCAGCAGGAACAAGTGAATGGTTTATTTTTAATGGCTACATGGATTGCTTCGGAGGATTATGTTTATACAACAAGACAGCAAGTGCAGTGAGTTTGCTTCCTTCTCTGAGAAAATCAATAATATCAGAATCAGGCGATCAGCACATCCTTGAGTTGCGCTGGGTTCAGACAGATCAGACCACAACCTGCAAAAGTAGTTACCATGTCTGATTTCGAAGAAATTGATGGCAAAATTTTGGAAGAAACAGTACAGCACCTTAAAACATCAACCTGTGCCCTTGCCACACTTAGTTCCCACATCTTTTTTTCCCACAAATGTGTGTTAAACTGTTAAGAAGCAGATCTCCTAGAAGTGGTAAATGCCTCACTTCTCTCTGGGAGTTTTCCAAACTCCCTGAAAACTGCAGTAGTTAAGCCCTTCCTGTAAAAGACCATATTAAACAACTATAGACCGATCTCAAATCTTCCTTTCATAGGCAAGATCATAGAAAAAGTTATCTTCAATCAGCTGAACAAATTCTTAAGCTCGAATGGATATTTTGACAATTTTCAATCAGGTTTCCAACCGCATCACAGCACAGAGACAGCGCTCATAAAGATAATAAATTAAATTTGCTTAAATACTGATAAAGGCAAATTATCAGTGCTGGTACTACTCGACCTCAGTGCTGCATTTGACACTGTCCATCACATACTTATTGACAGGCTGGAAAACTGGGTCGGGCTTTCTGGGATAGTCCTAAAATGGTTCAGGTCATACTTAAGAGGGAGAGGTTATCATGCGAGTATAGGTGACCATAAGTCTGAGTGGACACCCATGACATGCGGAGTCCCTCAAGGCTTAATTATTGCGCCACTGCTATTCAACCTGTACATGCTCCCAATGAGCCAAATAATGAAAAAGAACCAAATTGCTTACCATAGCTATGCAGACGACACACAGCTCTACTTAGCCCTATCACCTAAAGACTACAGCCCCATTGACTCCCTGTGCCAATGCATTGATGAAGTCAACAGTTGCATATGCCAAAACTTTCTTCAGTTAAACAAAGACAAAACTGAAGTCATTGCGTTTGGAAACAAAGATGAAGTTCTCAGAGTGAATGCATACCTTCACTCTAGGGGTCAAACAACTAAAAATCAAGTCATAAATCTTGGTATGACTCTAGAGTCAGACCTTAGTTTCAGTAGTCATGTCAAAGCAATAACTAAATCAGCATACTATCAGCTGAAAAATATGGCAAGAATTTAAAGAAACTTGTGCATGCTTTCATCATCAGCAGGGTGGATTATTGTAATGGACTTCTCACTGGCAAAGCAGGCTTTTGTTGATACTGATTTCATTTGATTGAATTTATTCATTTAGTTGAATTTATTGTTGTGTTTATTGTATTAATAATTAAATTAATGGAATTTTAAGAATTTTACATAAACCGTGAGACAAACATTTAATAGGGTTAGAAAAACATTGCCTTCATAAAGGTAACATGTACTTGAAAATCACTTTAAGAGGGCATATATTGTCCCTTTATGGAAAATGGAAAAAGTATGACTGCAGTCTAAGTGGAAGAGAGGGGGTACGCAGAAGGATGTTAAATGCCTCAGGGGGTACACCCCACTAAAATGTTTGGGAACCACTAGTGTAAGGGAAGGGTCAACAAGAAGTTATTTACAGCTGTAAACATGCAGCTATATTTTGGTATATGTAAAAAAACCACTATGTAACCACTATGTACGAGGAGTCGTTTGAGAATCATTGAACAATGTGGCGATGTGCAATGTATATTATGAGAAAATGAAAGTGTTTTTTGACTTTTGATGCATGAAAACCTGTTGTAGGAGCCTTTAAAATAGCATAATTTAAAAAGCACTTTAAGGTACAATATGTAAGAATTTTGTAATAAAATATCCAAAAATCACTTGCACAGTGTGATATATTTCCTGCAGTTGTGTACTTACAATATCCCAAAAGTTCCCAAAGATTTTTTATTTCAGAGAAATTCCAATTTTAAATAATGTCTCGTCCTGGACTCCCTGTTCACTTGTTGCCTGTAAATTACGTAATATCCGCGTTATCCCTGGTCTCCACTGGTAACCATGGCGAGAGAGATGGACAACAGCGTTGCGTCTAGGGGCACGCTCACGCTGTTGTTGTTGTTTCATTCAAACATTATGGACCATGGCAAGCAGACTTTGGGACAAAAGGAAAACTAAAATGAGGATCAATATCAGCGTGGCGTTTTCGAGATGCCGAGAGCTCCACGTCCGTGACAAACTTCGACTTGACAGAGCTCTTGCATGTACTTTATTAGACAGGTGAGCAAATGTACATACAACTAATCAATGTTATATAATTCAACGATACCATTTTTTCAGAATCGATCCGATCCCAAAAATTCGGAGTATCGGCCGATACCGATCCAATACCAGTGCAGTTTTTTTTTTAAATCAAGTAGAATTTCTATAACTCTGTGTTGAACTGATAATCACTCTTTTGTGTGTTAAACACAATCTACTTAATACTTCATTATAAAGAAAATCAACAACAAAAAATATATATGATGATAATCTGACATAAATGCTATTATAAACTAGATTTGTGGATAATTCAGCAGTAAAATTTAGTCTAGGAAAATCACAATAATTGCATAAAATCTGAACATTTAGTGAAAAAAAAAAAAACGTTTAGTGGGGAAAAAATTAGAGACATTAAGTGTAACACTAAATCTGGTAAAACTCTGCACATTGCTCTTTGTATTGTTGTAAAATACATTCATGAAAAACAAGATAACAAAAATATCAATTATTTTATATATAGCCTATATATATATTTTTTTTTAAATACATTTTTTAAATGTATAGCACAGCTGTTTAATGAGGTAGCAACATATGATAGATAGGACAGAACAATAACTGCTATTAATAATCTTTCATTGCGTCACTGTATTATGATATGAAAGTCTCCAATACAGTGCGGCTCAAAGCGCTTATGCGCATCCCGCGCGCAGAATGATGCGCTTGAAGCAACATGAGTCACAGCGCGCAGCGCGTCGAGTCCGCATTG
This sequence comes from Gila orcuttii, assembly GCA_026230005.1. Lineage (NCBI taxonomy): Eukaryota > Metazoa > Chordata > Actinopteri > Cypriniformes > Leuciscidae > Gila > Gila orcuttii. The sequence goes on from JAPDVR010000017.1 coordinate 11,274,814, forward strand.
AAAAGTTTAAAGCACAAAGAAAATACATATTAATGCGTAGTCTATTATACAGTATCTATCTATGCAATATTTTTTCAGCATTTTCTTTTAACAGTTTTAAATTTCAGTAACTGTGCACGTGAAGAAGAAATAGTGCTCTGACTTTACTGCAGTATTTTGATCTAGACACCCGGTAGAAAGTAACATGATTAAGGTACAGCAATAAAGCCCAGCAAGATAAAGTTGTTTTATGCGAAACCATATACCTTTATCTACAGATCAAGTATAATAATAGTAACATTGAATCATCTTACAGAGAGTTTCATCCTGTTAACTGTCGTAACCGAACGCGATGCGCTGTTTAAATGCTGAATGGAGAATGATTGACAGCCGCAGCTGAGGGAAACGTTTACGTGAGCTTGAATTTAACGACTTAAATATTAATTTCTATCTCACATTATACTATATAATGGCTTCAGAACACTTATAATATTGTGCTCATTAATATTGTGAAAACTCATGGTGTTTTATAATGTTTGTGTGCGTTTTGTGGGGCTTAACAACACCACTGAATAGTAAACGCACAATATCGGATTTGGATCGGCCTCGTCTGACCGATGGCAGTATCGGAGCCGATACCGATACTGAGTATCGGATCGGTGCAACCCTAAATTCAACATGATGAAATGTTAGATTATGATCTGTATGTTATTCTAATGTTGATCTAACTTACTGCTAGTCTCATACAGCCAACAAACTAACACATAGAATAACATTATAACTTTCAACACACTCAAATGCAGTTTAGTGAGATAGTGTAGACCAAGTGAAACAGCGCTGCGTTACCTCACAAGTTTCATTCGTCTAATAAACTGACCTGTGTGAGTATTAATACAGCACTTGTGGGTAGTTTGGTAGAATGAAATGTCCATATTCCTTTATATCCGCGGGACTCACTTGTGGCGCTGATATCTGTCTCTCATTAGCAATCGTGCCCTGCTTCATACCACAGCCATGTTAAAAACATCAATGTATTCACTCATCCATAAACATTATTAGATCCATCAGCTTGATGACAAGTTCCATAATTCCGCTGGAATTATGCACCATCAACCTATGCCTTTGTTATTGTAAGAAGTTAGCGACCCCTAGCAGCGAAGAAAATTACATATTGTAGCTTTAAATAAACTTTAAAAGAAAAAGATAGATTTGTTCATGAACGACTGAGCACCAAATAGATGGAATTGACACTATTTACACTGTTACTTAATTATACAAAATCTTTGCAAGTATATCATTAAGAGATCATTATAATTATTAATTATTTTTGGTAAATACACACACACCTTGTTCCTCCAGGCGTGCGATGTGCACCAGGGCTCTGTTCTTGGTGCTGTGTAACAGATTGTTCATACGCTCCAGGCAGGCTCTCAGACTGTTTTCTACTGCAGGAAGACCACTGGACTCCCGCAGTCTTTCACAGTACCACGCACAGCCCTGCAGGAGCCAAACCACGGTGCACAGCATTGCGCGGCACAGGCCTATACACTCCTCTGTCTTTCCATGGCAGCTGCAGGAAAGAAACACAAGAGAGAAAAACATATTACTTCTGTCCTAGGAAAACTGCATCTCACTGACTGTTAGATGGACTGATGTGACTAACTGATGGATGGCTACCTGAGTCGGTTGGAGAACATGTCCATGATCTCAAGCAATGATTTGATACATAGCTCCCGTGAAAAATCATCAAACTGTGGATAGACAAATGGAAATTTAGTCAATTAAATTGAGTCAAAAAAAGTCTAAAAATAATATAAAATAAAAAAATAAAATAAAATAACACAAACCTTGCTGATTGCTGTCAGCACACTAGAGTAAGACACCATCTAGAGGTGGGGGAGAGAATATCAAGTCAAAAAGCTGCAGGGCCTATTGCATTCATCTTGAACTTATACTGACACCTAATGGTGTAGATGCAGCATCACACAAAAGTAAAGCTTACAGTTCCTGTTGTTGTTCACATGCACTATTAGCAGACAGTCATCAAGATTAATTTATTCTGTGAAAAAAAGTTGCAAATAACAGGCTATGATAAATCAAGCACTGCAAGCAGTACGGGTTACCTGTGAACTGATAGCATACTTCAGGTAGGATAAAATGAGAGGGTTGGGTGATGGGCCAATCATAGCCTGCTCCAGAAGAGCCTCTGTATCAGGAGAAACAATAATCACACCTTAACAACTACACGACAGGTTACATGCATCACAGCGTGTTATCTTACACAGCGGCTGTCAACAGGAGGGTTGCAGGTCTGTTCTGACACAGACCTGGACAACAAAGAAAACATATATGAAATATAAAAAGCAAATAATAAAATGTGCCATATTGTAACATATGGTGCATATAAAATTGTCAGTTTTTTTTATTTATTATATAGAACAAAATTACCATGTAATAATATTGGATATTACTGAGCCCCTGGCAGTTTCTATATGTGTGTGTGTGTCTATATATATATATATATATATATATATATAAATAATATAAAAGTATTATATAGTTAAGCCTTATATCATGTAGCATATTTGAATGATTTCTGAAGAATCATATGAAACTCAAGACTGGAGTAATGGCTGCTGAAAATAAAAAATAAAATAAAACTGAAAAAAGTTATTCTAAATTGTAATAATATTTCACAATATTACTATTTTAGATCAAAAAGCCGCCTTGGAGAGCATAAGAGATGTGTGCATGATTCCTCAACTGTGGGCAAAATGAATTGCTCACAAATGTCTAAAACTGGGTTGTGTGTAGTGTGGTACAGTAATTTCTCTACTTAATATGAGATGATATATTTAGATATGACCTGCTAGATTGAGGTAGTCCCATGTGGCTCCTTTAGGACAGTTCTTCTTGATGTTAATGGCCCATTGATAATCACTCCATCGCTCCTTCCACGCCTGCAGGATAGCCTGCTTCAGATTCACCACCTTCATTCTGTCTGTTTTATAAACTATACATCAAAACATTAATTAATCAACCATATATATGGAGATCATTTGTGTACGGCAGAAGAACGACAGACATCATCCCTACTCATACCGTCTCACAGGAAAATAACACATAGTTGTCACATAAGGTGTATAAATCAAATATACAAATGGGCTAAAAAGCACATTTATGATTTATTGTTTTTAAATTCCTGCTTACCACAAAATATTCCAGTTTATGCAGTAAATGAATCAGGTTTTTGTTCATTTCAAATTCTCAACACCCCAGCGCTGCCATTTTGATTTGTAAGATCACGTCCTCTGATTGGCCGAGAATGTCTGTTTGCTGCAGTATAGCTCAATCCGATTGGATAGTGTGATATCGGGTTCTCTTATTGGTCGGGAGATTGTATTAAACTTTTGATTTAGGAGGAGAAACACTGGAAATGTAAGTTTAAACGTTTTCACCATAACAATAAACGAAGTAATATTAAACGCAATATAATGTCTTTGCATTATACCATACCATAGTAATGGGTTTATTTGATGTAAATACATAATACGTGGATATTGTAATGATTCAGTATCATGTTAATAGCCAAGCTATATAACATGAATATTAACCCAACAGATCACTTGCTCTAACATGGAAAATACCACCATAATTGCATCATTGTACCATGTTACCACCGTCATGCTATTCTGTAAATATGACGATACCGTTTTAAGGGGAGACTACAAGCAAAAACAGTGATTTTTCATGCACCTGTCAGTTTTTTTTTTAGATTATGGGCTTTTTGGCTTCTCATAAAGTGTTTTTTTTTTTTTCAGACTAGTGGACAGAAAACATCCAACATACACTTCTAACTGTATCTTTTAGAGCACTTCATCTATTTGCATCTGTAGATTTCAATTACAGTATCTTTAAAGGCCGTTTTCTCAAAATGATTTTTTCTCCTACATTGAGCCAGAAATCTCCATTTCTGTAACACTTACATACACCAAACTTTACAGTTTTATTCTTATCTATATTATGAAGGTTTTTACAAAGGGGTTTGTTCATATAGGCTATAATTTCCTGATTTTATACAACATTTTATTGTAAAAAAAAATGGCGAAAATGTAACTATTTTTGGCTGTTGACAGTATTTTCTGATTTGTGGAGTGATAAACAGAGATAGGCCTATCCTAAATCCCCTCTGTAAAAACCTTTGGCTCTAATATATCAAAACAATAATTTTTAAACTGACTTCATCCAATGTTCAGATTTAATTAATAGCCAAGCTATATAACATGAAATGATGTCACTATTAGGCTCATTGACTTTCAGTTTGTTTTGATTTCTCAGGTGTGTTTCCCTGTCAGTGTTTCCTGCCACTGTCTGTTTCCATGGACACTAATCACCTTCCTCACAGCTGCCTGTCATTAATGTCTATCATCATTGTGTATTTAAGTTCCTGCCTGCCTTCTGCTCAGGGTCTGGTAGTGTCCACTCTGTGTTCGTCGTAACTACTTTCATCGCCGTCTTCCTTGAAACCAACCCATGACAGTACCATGTTACCACCGTCATGCTGTTCTGTAAATATGACAATACCATTTAAAATATTTTACAACTATCACTTTTTAAATTATAAACACTATATGGAAATATATTAATTCTGCTGGTTCCGATTCTGGATCATCTGAATTCCAGTTCCTTAAAGATTCCATAAATACTCTTGTGAAAAAAACAACAACACGGTTCTTGTAGTTAAACCATGGTAACACAGCCAACAAAACACACTCTTAACTTATTCAAACAATTCAACTTTACATAATGAAGTGCTGTATTTTTTTCTGGTAATATATTTATTAGAAGTAAATGTTCAAAACTACCGGTGTGTTCTTTATTGATTTTATAACGTAATCAGCTTTAGACACAAATACACTAATGAAATTCATGTTTATCGTAAAGTTCTTCAATGAGAAGTGTTGTTGTTATACTCCCCCCCCCCCCCCCAAAAAAAAAAAAAAAAATCATACACAAACATGCAGCACCTGTTTACTCTGTTGTACAGTTCTGCAGTCAAAGTTTATTGATCACCACTATAATTTACATCTGGCCAGAGAATTTCATCATCAAAGAATATGTTTTAATCATACATGATTATGGTGGGAAATGTGAATGTTCTGGGTTAGGGTGATTTTAAGGGCCCACACATTTTTGGGCCCCCAGAGATTGATTTTATTAGTAGTAGTAACAGTACTAGTAGTAATGTAATATAAATTATAAATGTATAATCTACCAAAGAGTTACAATTACAAATAAAACAAAATTATAGGCCTATGTTATGTTTGGTGCAAAATGGGTGTGGGGGGGCCAACCTCATATCCTTTCATAGGGCCCAAAATTACTAGCGTGGCCCCAACAGGGTGTTTGTTACTTTTGATTGTGGTAACTGTGTAAACAATAAAAAAAAAAAAAAATCACATTTCCTGTGATGTGTGTATTAACCCAGGTTGGGTCCAACTGAAATCATTCCATGTGCAATTGAGAATGACATTTTGTAAAAAATAATAAAAAAATAATCAATAAAAAGAGCTGCAAATGTTTTTTCCCCCCTGAACTATTAGAATTTTGGTTGGCTGTGAGAACTGTTGTGAACCCATTTGAGAATTTTGTACTAGATGCTTTGAGAGAATTATGGATAGGCCTATGGTTTGTAATTTGTATGAAATGAATGAAAACTGACAATCGGTTTAGGACAATTACAAAGTGTTCAGATCGCCGTGTTAATTGTTTTGGAAGCAGCGATCTGAGTTTGAAGAAAGGTGTCAAATTGATTGAGAAATTGAATTGCTGTAACCGGGTCTTTCAGTGCGATTTGTGAACCGGTTCAACCGAATCGGCTTAGAGTCAGAACTGTTCGTTCACGAATTAGACATTGCTATCGGGTTTCTATACAGTTCTATGTACAAAAGAAATGTGCGAGAGTCTGGTGGGACCAGGCTACCGTTAGGTAGCAGTCTAGTTCCTCTTGCTCATCCAGGTTTTGCCCAAAGCTGCAAAATTACATTAATGACGTTGATTTTTTTTCCCTACAAGACAGTTCTGCATAAACCCATGTCATCATCGCAGTTTACATGATCCCAGAACACCCTTGAAGTTGAACTCAAATATTTCTCTGTAATGACAGATCTTGACACAGATGGCATATTTATCATCATTTATCAAGACTGTCATCAAGCTGTCTGCTATTTAAGTGCTACTTAAACTAACTTTTGTTTTTCTTTTTCTAAATTATGTCAAAATTGTTGTTTTTTTGTGGATGCTTTCATGTCCACAAATATGTTGGGAATGTCTTATTAATAATTTACAAATGTACATTAAACAACTGTGCCTCATATGTCATCAAAAGGAGTTAAAATAATGATGATTAATAAAAATGACACTTAACCTTAGACATCTTGCACTGATGTTCCAGAATCACTTTTTCAATAAAATATCTAAATGAAAAATTTTGCAAGTTATCTTTATTACTATATCAATCGGTAATACATTGCAAAAGCCAAAGCAACGTTTGACATTAATAATGGCACCTGCAGCATAATTGTATTCAGTCTTTCAGAAATGCCATCAAGTGGTCAGTAATTTTTGTCCATCTTCACTGTGTCCATTTTTCCCGCTGTCCCGTTTTCCATTAACGGCGTTCTGTCGCTCTGTCCGATCTCTACCAGCAGCAGAAAGCATCTTCTTTTTAAAACTGAAATCTGTGCCTCGACTGTTGTCACAGTCATTCTGAAAAAAGGAGAAAACTATACCTTTAATATTATGCAAAATTGGTTACAGGTGTAATGATTGAATAATGACTACTTAAAGGAATAGTTCAACCAAAAATGAAAATTCTGACATCAGAGACAGAAAGCTCTCAGATTTCATCAAAAAGATCTTCATTTCTGTTCCGAAGATAATGAACGAAAATTCGGGTTTGGGATGACATGAGGGTGAGTAATGATAGCACAAGTACATCTCGGAGATGTCTATTTGATGTCTGCATTTAAATCTGTTTCCTGTTAGATGTCATATAGACATTTAGAAGATGTCTTTAAGATGTTAAAATGTATGAGATTTAAAACTGCCTTTTCTAAGACATATATTTTAGATGTTTTTACACAGCAGATGCTTTCCAGATGAACAGATCTTTAGCAGACATCTTACAGATGTACCGGTGCTATCTGGACAGATTAACTATTTCTTTAAACAAAAACAACAGACAAATGTTTTAATGTAGCATATTCAAACAGCACAGCAGTTTATTTACTGACCACAAATTGAATATGCACAAACTACCTTTAATATGATTAAGCTAGTGTGAATATGTTCCACTTCAAAATAATATGATTGTCCTTCATACTGAAAGATGGTAGTATGCTGCATAGCAGTGTGCCAGCGCCATCGATCTCGAAATGTCTCTCTTTGCATTTGAGAAGAATGAATTGAAAAATCTATGTTAATGTTCTACTGTATATTAAAATGTTCCTGCAAGCAGTTCTGCGACCTTTCTGCCCCTTTTTGCATTTAGCATTAAAAAAACTGTAAGACTGATGCCAGACTATCCAGACTCAGAAAGGGCTACTCACTGAGAAAACAAAGGACTTTTCTGGAAATGAACATTTGAACTCTCTCTTGCAAAATTAGCATCTCCACCCAAGAGTCAATTACCTCAGTATTGTCTTAATTATATACACCTCATTATTGTTTTCTCAAATTATTTTCTCAAGTAGATTAAGTAAAGGCTTATGTTTCCGCAAATCTGTGTCAGGTTAGTAACCGACTAAAGTCCAGTTTTGAGCGGAGCACAGGACACACCAACTGCGATTTTAGAGCTTCGGCTAACACTTGGCAAGTTCAATTGTACTTAAACTGTAAAGGCTGAAAAAAGGGAATTTCCATTTATAGGACAGCAAAATGTTGATCGACCAACCTAAAAAGGGTGAGCCTTACCTCTGTTTAATGCAATGTTACTCTAGCTAAGTGTATGTGGTAAGCCATGGCATGACCAAATCAATGCTAATATAAGATAAGTAATGTTGGTCGGCTTATATCTGTAGTTGTGGTCATGACCTCTGACTAGAGATAGTGTTACTTAAGTATACAGATCTAGGGGACTAAACAAAATACTTTTAGATGGAGCAAGCATGAAGGCGGCAACTAAACGGTATAGTCAATTACCTCGAGTTTATGATCGTGAAACCAGCGTTAAACGCGAGGCTCTCTGTGTGACAAAGATTTCTAATGAACGAGTAAAATATAAAGTAAAGAGTTAAATTGAATAATCTAGACATTTGAATCTAGACATTGAAACCTTCACCCGGTTATCGGAAACTGTCGTTAGGCCAATTGGCCAGGCCTTACAAAAGCTGCACTCTTAGGCATAATTTTTATACACTACCATTCAAAAGTAAGGAATAATTAAAGGGTTAGTTCACCCAAAAATGAAAATTCTGTCATTAATGTCGTTCCAAACCCCGTAAGACCTTCGTTCATTTTCTGAACACAAATGAAGATATTTTTGATGAAATCCGAGAGCTTTCTGATCCGTCCATAGACCGCAAGCAAGGTCATTGCAACTTTAAAGGCCCAGAAAGGTAGTAAACATCGTTGAAATGTAATGTTATGAAGCGACAAGAATACTTTTTGTGCAAATTATTTTTAAAAATAAATAAAAGACTTCCAATTTTTGGATGTACCAATTTCCTCTCTTCTGTGTCAGTCTCCTATACGCTGTTCGCGTTGTTTTGTTTTTTGTGCACAAAACGACATGGTGTGAGTAATTAATGATACAATTTAAATATTTTGAAATAGAAATATTTATCAATTTATTGTAACATTATCAATCTCTTTACTGTCAGTTTTGATAATTTTAATGCCTCTTTGCAGCATGAATAAAGTATTAATTTTATTAATTTTTTTAAAACCTTACTAACCTCAAACTTTTGAGTGGAAGTGTATCACGGTTACAACTGTTTTTAACATTGATAATGATAAAAAAAATAACATGTTTTGTGAGCACCAAACTGGCATATTAGAATGATTTCTGAAGGATCATGTGACACTGAAGACTGGAGTAATGATTCTGAAAATTTAGCCTTTCCAACATGTTTGTCACAGCTGTGTCCCAATTCAGAGGCTGCATTCTTTCAAGGCCGCATTCGAAGGCTGATTGCATTACCGTGGTGCGACAAAGTTTGTCTCAATTCGGAGGCTCCTTCAAATGCGTCCTTCGATTTGCGGGTAATAAAGGGTAAAACAGATGGATCCTTTGCATCCCACGCTACCCCAGAATTCATTGCACTGAGGTGATGACAAGAGAAATTGCTGAATTTGGGCTGGTATATTTGGACGAACTATTCTATGAAAGGCACAAACCAGTTGGACTGACCAAATTTAGACATGTGAGTGGATGATTTGTAGTTATCTCACCCCATTTGAATGCTCGGGGAGGGTCTGATATGGTTGTGATGACTCAGTCTTGCAGGGTCTGGCGTCTTCCAGTAAACCCACTGAAGAATCAAAGTCCTCATCAGTACTGGAGCCCTTGAAGAAAGAGGAATGAGTGCTATAGTGCTGTATCATGCCATAATTGGCTGTTTAAAATAATTCTTCTTTTTTTCATACAGGCATTGTAGGCCAAACCTGGAAGCAATTTAGCATTTTAGCCCTTCCGGTTTCATCGTCCTGAAGTCAATGGGGTTTTTAAATGGGTTTTTAAATTTTTTAACTCAAATCATTTTAATAGATTTTTTTTTTAAAACAAAGCCTGAAAGAGTTGTCAGAAGCTTAATGGTGGTGCATTTTGTTTATAGCTTACATTTAGCTTTTTACTTCTGACGATTGCTTCAAAATGTATAAAAGTTGTGGTCATTTTTGAAGATTATGATAAACAAAACCTGTAAGAATCATAAACTTTTGTTGGTCACAAAGCTTATTTTCTGAAATAATCTAAAAGCCGATGGAAAAATCCTATTGGGGTTTTGACGAGGGAACCAGTATAATGCTGACTTCCGGGTTGGCCTACAAAACTATGTCATCACTGCAACACTTTATTGTTCCTCATACAACAATAATAGGAAATGTGGAATCTAGTTAAGGTTAGGTAACCTGGGTGAAAGGTTTGGATTGGGACTGAATGTTCTTGGGGGAGCCAGAGCCTCTTAATCTTTCACTGAACCAGGAGAAAGGCACAAACGGTGGACCAGAGGAACGTGAGGACCGGTTCTCTGTTCTCTCTGAATCCCTGCATACAAACACACAAAATACCTCACACACTTGCATCTTTACAGGTACACAAGGAAACATAGGTGCTCAGATGACTGACATAAGCTGAGCAAGGACAGACTCACACACATACCGATTTCCTGCTGATAGTCTGTTGGATCTGTCTTTCCTGACCTTTCCATATGTGCGACGTAAAGTGACCCTGCCCCGCAGAAAAAACAAGAAGATAATATTTAGATCCCAACTCTGGCCACTACTATGTCATTTGTATGATGTTAGTGGTTGACAGCATGTTTAACATTAAAAAAACTTTTAACCTATGCCAATATTTTTACAAATAATATGTAGCAAACAAACTCCTGATACGATAAAAACTGTAGTTAGATTGTACCTTGTACTTGAATAAAATTATAACCTAAACATGTTAACATCTATATTAACTGCTTTTATTCAATTAAAAAATATTATTTAACTGAATCAACTTAAATACAGTTATTTACATTATTTACAGTAGGACTTGTAGGAAACTAACCCCAGATCAAGAAAACGTCTCCTGGTTTTCTTGTCCAGCAGCACTGTTGGACTCTCTGGTTCATCGGGGCCTGTGTCATGACTGTCATCTGAAAACAGATCATCAAATTGAGCATCAGAATCCAGATCAGAATCTGGGCCCAGGTGGTCCGATATTTTATGGCGATTTTTTTAAAAACAAGATCGGATTGGATCACCTTAAAACAGATACACTTCGATACAACAGATACGACTTTTCCCGATTACCAAATCCGGATTACATGTGCTCTGAATGGGCATACTGTACATATAACAGTGTAGACTACTAGCTACTGTCAATAAAAAACAACATAGAATAGTTAGTGTTGGGACACTTTGTGTTTTTATTTGAATAGTTAGAAACTACCTTTGACTGGTTCATCTCTGATAAATGACTAATCATATTTAATATAAAGTGATAAATGGCAGTTAAATTAAAATTTTTTGTTTAAAATTGATAGCTGTTTGGGCTGAGGAGATTATATTATGGAGAATTATTTTTTATTTACTGTACTGAAAGGCGTATTAGGCAACCTAATGTCAACTTTATCTACTTTTTTTTTTTTTTTTTACTGTAACGGTAAACTAATCAAGTGAAAAATGTAAATAAATTTGAGTGGATATATACTATATGCTATATGCAAATTTTGAATTATTTGACCAATTTTATAATTTTATTACATTTTGTTGCTGAATTCCACCCTTAATGCATCCTGCTGATGAGATCACGGTAATGCTGATTCATTTATTTTTTTAGCTCAAAGGTATCCCAATCTTACTAAAAAAAGTTTTGAACAAAAACCAAGACTGGGTTACTTGATCTAATTCGATTTCAGAATTAATTTTTCTTTTGAACAACCCATTTTCAAGATTTGATCAAATCTGATAGTTGAAATCCAAGTAAATTATTTCTGAAAACTCGGCCCAGCATAAGTATCAGATTCAGAATCAAAATTTGTCCAGATCAGAATAGAAAGAGAATCAAAATTCAAATCTATAGTAATCTAGGTCAGAGCTCAGAACCAGAGTGAGAGTCAGATTCAGGATCAGAATCAGTTCAGATTTGCTATCAGAATCAAAATAAATTCAGGATTAGAATTCACATTTATTGTCCAAGTTACTCTTTAAAGTATCTTGCTGATTTCTGGCCACTTTAGGTATACTTTGCTAGTATGGGGTTGTTGGACCCCCCCTTTTGCCTTCAGGATTGCCTTAACTCTTTATTGCATAGTTTCAACAAGGTCCTGGAAACATTCCTCAGATATTTTTGTCCATATTAACATGATAGCATCATGCAACTGCAGTAGATTTGTCGGCTGCACATTCATGATGCAAATCTCTTGTTCCACCACATCCTAAGGTACTCTTCAGGTTGAGATCTGGTGACTGTAGAGGCCATTTGAGTAGTGAACTCATTGTTATGTTAAAGAAACCAGTTTGAGATGATTTGAGCTTTGTGACATGCCACATTGTCCTGCTGGAATTAGCCATCAGAAGATGGGTGTACTGTGGTCATAAACAGATGGACATGGTCAGTAACAATACTCAGGTAGGCTGTGGCGTTTAAATAATGCTCAGTTGGTACTAAGGGGCCCAAAGTTCACCAAGAAAACATTCCCCACACCATTACACCATCAGTGACCTGAACCTTTGATACAAGGCAGGATGAATCCAAGCTTTCATGTTTTTAACACCAAATTCTGACCCTATAATCTAAATGTTGCAGCAGAAAGCAAAACTCATCAGAGCAGGAAACGTTTTTCCAGTCTTCTATTGTCCAACTTTGGTGAGCCTGTGTGAATTATAGCCTCAGTTTCCTGTTCTTATCTCACAGGAGTGGCACCGGTGTGGTATTCTGCTGCTGTAGTCCATCTGCTTCAAGGTGATGTGTTCAGAGATGCTCTTCTGCAGACTTTGGATGTATCGAGTGGTTATTTGAGTTACTGTTGCCTTACTATTAGCTCAAACCAGTCTGGTAATTTTCCTCTGACCTATGGCATCAATAAGGCATTTTCGCCCACAGGACTGCTGCTCATTTGATATTTTCTCTTTTTGAACCATCTCTGTAAACCCTAGAGATGGTTGTGTGTAAAAATCCCAGTAGATCAGCAGTTTCTGAAATACTCCATGCCACCAAGCAACAACCATGCCACCAAGCCACTTAAATCACATTTCTTCCCCAGTTTCAATGAATGAGTAACTACCATGTGATTGGCTGATTAGATATTTGCATTAACGTGCAGTTGAACAGGTATACCTAATAAAGTGGCTGGTGAGTGTATATATTTGGTGATGAGATGTACTTATGCAGTTCAAACCTTCGCTCTGTGAGTATTCTCCATAGTGTAGGAGGGGTTGGCTGCCCTCCCGTGACTTGAGGTTGTCTGTCTCGCAGCGATGGGCTGGGGAAGATGTCTCTGAATGGACGCAGGGTCTGCAGGGGGATTTAGAACGGGTGAGGTGCAAAGCTTCCTGAGAGGAGGTGTTCAGGAGGTGTCTGTAGCTCCGTCTTTCATCTTGTACCTCCCTTTCTCCAACCACAGTGTAGGGGTCAAAGGTGAAGGACTGGTCTCTCCGTGAGGAAGGGGAGGAGAGAAGCAGATCAGAGGAGGGGGAGGAGCAGCGAAAGGAAGGGTGGAGTGGAGAAGATGAGGTCTGCACGGAGCCACCGTAACTCTAAACCGCAGACAGACACAAAGACACACATAGTATTTTTGAACTGGCATGAAAACATTAACTGTTTTCAACATTGATAATAATAATAAAAATAAATGTTTCTTGAGCACCAAATCAGCATATTAGAATGATTTCCGAAGGATTGTGACACTGAAGAGTAATGGCTGCTGAAGTTCTTTAAATTGTAATAATTCAAAATATTGCTATTTTTTACTGTGTTTTTGATTAAACAAATGCAGCCTTGATGAGCATCTTGTTGAGCAACTTCTTTTAAAAACATTTAAAATCCACTGCACTTTGTCATTCTTTAGTTATTTACCTATAGTAGTTAATTAATCAGAGGTCTCACACATTCACAGAAAATAGTTTACTTCCAGTTGCATAATAATGTGGATGGGGCATTAATTGAATCAGGACTAGTGCTGTCTCAAAAAATAGTTGTATTATGATGGCCCTTATAACAGCGAACAAGTTTGGAATGACATGAGGTTGAGTAACAACATGATACATAAGAGATTGTCATTTTTGTGTGTGTATACACACCATTCTATCAGTGCTGTCATCCCCATCTATCGAGCTCACACTGTCTCTCAGGCGGGTTCGGGAGGGCCGATGCCTCTTGGTTTTGATTGACAGTTGTGCTTTAGCTTTTTGTAGGCTGCTGTCAAGTCGTTCTGTCTCAGGAACCACCTCTGTCAGATCTGATATGGTATAAAACACATACAGTATACATATGTAAGACTTTTTTAATATTGAGTATTTGGAGGTAAACATGATGAAAATCTTGATAAAAGACTGCTGTGCTGGTCTCAACACACACTCATGCACATATTAGTGTTCTCGTTACAATCCATAAAACGCAGTGACACCGTAAAAGCAGGCCTGAAGCGCTATTAAGCTGTCAACAGCCTAGATTACTTATATGAATGATGGGCGGTCATTCCTCATGTGCACCCTGGGGGTGTGTGAGGGTCAGAAACAGGAAGTACACAAACACACACTGACATATACATGAAAGTGACAGAATGACAATGGGCAATGTGTAGATATGTACAAAATACAAAGTTACAGATTTTTTTCACATTTCAGTATTTTGTGTTTAGAAAATGAACGTGTTAGTTAAAACCAAACAACACAACTTCACACAATTACATTCATAGACATAAATTTGTTGTGATTTAATGATTTGATGCATAAATAAATAAACAAATTACTATACTGTGGTTAAATTCAGCAGTTTTTTTGCACATTTATTTGAATTCTTTATATTGTATACTGCTTATTATTTAAAAAAAGTAATATGTGTAACACATTTTGTAATGTGCAAAAGTAATATGATACTTTGTTGTCACATGGCATCTCTATGTTTGTGAAATGACCTCATCACAATGATTTTTTAATTTTGAGTGGCGAGTTACAACGAGTTACAACCATCATCTTAGAAATTAAACCAAGGTCAAGTGAAGAGCATTGCATTGTGGGAAATACAGCATTGTGGGTCTCTGAAAAAAATTGGTACAAAAACTGACACTGGGGTGGTACACTTTAAATTGTATTGTAATTTGTGATATTGTGATGTGATATTATTATTATTTTCTTGCTGTAATTTTATGTAACAACATCCTGCCCAGGGACTACAGATGCGAATTAGCTATCTAGCTAACTCTGGCACAACATTTGTGTTGTGGATGGTCCCTGTTAAATAATTTAACTAAACGAAATAAAAACAAAAAAATACTAATGTTCACTATTTAGTCTACTGTACACTGATAAGTGATAAGAACTACCTAAAATAACAGAAACTTAAAAAAAAAAGTATTTGAAGTGTAATTGTTTTTTTTAGATTGGCTCACGTCTCATTTGATTACATGGAGAGGGAAGGGTTTGAGACCTATACTGCAGCCAGCAGACAGGGGGTGGTCAAAATGCTTTGGCTTCACTTTTCAGGATGTGTGTGGCACACCTAGTAATAATATGGGCCTTTAAGTTACTAATATATACTTTAGGAGTAAATAAGGTACTGCGCTACTATAAGGTTATGCACTACTCCACTTTCCTGCAGAGTTTAGCTCCAACCTTGATCAAACTCACCCGCTGGTAGCTTTCTAGTAATCCTGAAGACTTTCATTAGCTTGTTTTCAGTCTGTTTTATTAGGGTTGGAGCAAAACTGCAGGAAAGTGGGCCTCGAGGGCAAGAGTTGAGCACCCCTGGCATTTCAGAATTTCAGGTTTAAGAAGGGTGCTCGGTAACACCCTCTTTGCGGCCGATATAAGCCCTCAATGTGCACTCTTCCCAGGCCCGCACTAAGACGAGCTCCATAGCAAACTTCTACCCAACAGACAATGCGGCATTATGTTACGACAGTGTGGACTCGGAAGAAGTCGGCAAGGTTTTCCATTTGAGACTAGGCCAATATGACCCCATACCCTCTTTAAGTGTAAAACATTAACTACATGTAAAACATGGCTACTCATGTAACCCTGGTTCCCTGAGATAACAGGAATGAACATTGCGTCAGTTTTAGCTGACGCTTATAGGGAAAACTCCTTTCTTAGAATCCTGAAACCTGATTGGTTCACGTCTGTGCAAGTGCACAGACAAATGGCCTTTCAGCCTGCTGAAAGAGGCGGGATTGGCTGCCTATAAAGCCACGCAGAAATGCAGAATCATTCGAATCTTTTTACTGAGGAGCGGCTTAGCATGACTCGCTGGGCAACGTAGTAGCATGGCAAGCTACACAATGCTTGTTCCCGTTATCTCAGGGAACCAGGGTTACGTGAGTAACCATAAACGTTCCTTTTCAATATGGTTCACTTGCATTGCGTCAGTTTTAGCTGACGTGTCTGGGGAACCTATTCCAATAGCGCCGTGCTACAAGAGCAGAATGGAAGCCGCCACACAGATATGCTGACAACACTATCACCTGGGTTCTGAATGGGACTTTCGGCACATAACCTTTTCTCTGCCTGAGAAACTTTACATCGTTAGGACTGAACTAGTCTCAGCCTCAGACGTCACGCCCACGGAACGTTGGCTAAACGTCTGATGCATATGGCACACTTTTCTGGAAACACTTCAGGAGTTTCGAAGTCGCAACCTGATTGATTGAATTCTACAGGATGTCCGCGAGACGTGTGTGTCGCGTTCTTTAACGGTCCGCCTGGAAACAAATGCCGTGACGCCAAAACCCCTCATGGAAGATGAAAGCCATTGTGTTTGCAACTGTGACAAATGAGCGCTTACCAGGATCAACTAAACGCTGTTTTTTCAAAAGTATGTGAAGTTCGCGGCTCCATTGTTGCAGTAAACTTGCACAACGTTCTTGAATGAATAATTTATTAAGACGCATGCCGGTCTGTTATTGTAGTGACATCGACATTATATTGGCAAGTCCCTAAATATGAAGCGGAACAAAACGACCTGTGATTGGTTGCGTTACATGTCAGTCAAACGTCCTCTCGACCAAGAAAAGCTGCGATAGAGTCCAGACCTTCTGCCGTCAGTCTAGGACTGAACTCAAGGCACGAAGGTTCCACAGACAGAGCCTAGAACTCGCTTGACTGACGCTAAGGAACTTAATGACTAGGTTGTGTTTCCCGATCGATTGGCTGGCCACCGGAGTGTGATTTGCCGCGGTGGCTTCCACGTAAACTTTGGGCATGGAGGGGGCGCGCCCACTGTCCAGCATCTCTAGCAGAAACGTGAGAACTGACACGGTATCACATTCAGCGGGGTCTATTTTCAGAGTTAAGCACCAGCTTGAGGAAGGTAGTGGGATCGTTCTCATGACTTCCCGTTGAAGGCCTAGTTGTTCCCATCAAGGGGCCACACATGCAGGTCCCACAACTCCAGTTGGGAGTGCCAGATCGTTCCTCTCGCCTCGGAGAGAATGTCTCTCCTCAGCGGTATGGGCCATGGAGCTGCTGACAGTAGCTTAACTAATTCTGGGAACCAAGGCTGGTTCTGCCAGCGTGGTGCAACCAAAAGAACAGCACATACTTTTTCCCGAATTCGACTGATGACCTGCTGAAGCAGGGCTACAGGGGGAAGGCATATAGGCACAGAAGGCAGGCAGTGGGAGTTCTCTTCTGTCGCAAAGAGGTCTACATCCGCCTGACCGAAGGTGCGCCATATTGAGTTGACCGTCTGGGGATGGATTCTCCACTCCCCAGGGAAGGTCCTCCACGTGACAACATGTCTGCTCCTTCGTTTGAGGAGCCAGGCACGTGAACCGCCCTCACTGAGCGGAGGTTCGTCTGTGCCCATAGGATAAGACGGCTTGCCAGTCTATGCCGAGGGCGAGACCTGAGACCTCCTTGGTTGTTTATGAAGCCAACCACTGTCCTGTTGTCCCAGCGGACCAGGACATGATGACCCTTGAGTTCTGGAATCATTTCCAGGCGGTTAATGTGCCAATTGTCACTAACACTTTCCTCCTGGAAACTGAGCCCAGAGTTAGCCCATTCTAGTAAAAACGGGGTGATTTCCAAGGGACCAAGGCTGTGACGCAGCCATGGGTCACCCTGAAAGTTACAGTGTGTCGGCCTGTGTGCCACGCATGGGGTGGGGCGAGACCCTTTAACCAGAGCTTGAGTGGTCGCATGTGGAGCAGGCCCAGCGGAATGACAAAGGCCCAGCAGCTATTGCCACCTTTTTTAATAATCCATTCAATGTTATGTGTTACAGTGATTGTCTCATGGTACTCTAATCTAAAGGGAAAAATTAGTGGGGGGAAAAAATCAGATCCAGAGGTAAGCTTCTTATTGGGTCTGGGGGAATAAGGGCATGTACATAAATATTTAATATTTTTAGGAGCCACCCTGCCACATGGTTCTACTCCATTCCAGTCTCTAAAATTATTTTCAGATCTTAGCACTAATTCCCGCGGTGACGTAGACACTGACTAAGCAAGGCTGCACCTTCAAAGCCTGTACTAAAATCCCATGAAGCCAGCCACTTGAATATTCCCATTACATCTACCATTAATTCCTCAATTCCCATTGCCATGATAGATGGCATCTAAAAATTCACACAAATGTTTGATAAAATATGTATAACTCTAAAACAAACCAATGCACATCCACTGAGAGAATCGTAGCCCCTGGTGCTTTTAGAGGCCAGACTGTAGCTGCTCTCTCCTGTAATGCGCTCAGTGTATTGGGAGTGTGGAAATGAAGATCTGGACATTAATGGAGGGGGGAAGGGTTGGGCAGACAGGAGAGGTCACTCACCAAACACATCCTCTTCTGCCTCGGCCAGTGGAGTGGAGGACATCTTAAATCTGAAAAAGAGAAACTTTCAAGTTTAACTGCATGGACAAGAGAACATTTCTATCCTGATCACATACAGAGTAGTGGCGGCCGGTGCTTTCAAGTGGGTAAGCACTGATCAGTTGCAAATCTGCTTCTAAAACTACCACTAAGCAGTGAAATGAAAATAATTGACCAAGCTCTTGTCTTCCCTGTGCTGATTAAAAGTTTACCAAAAATTGAACGTGTATGACTTTTTTTTCTTCTTTGGACCACAAAAGAATATATTTTTGAAGAATCTTGGCAACCAAAATATATTTATATGGACAAATATAAAATATAATTTTATATGGAAGAAAAAAAGAAAACAAGAAAAAACAGAGTTTTCAAAAAAAAATCTTCAAAGTCTTATTGGTTTGGAACGATATAAGGGTGAGTGAATGATGACAGAATTTCCATTTTTGGCAAACTATCCCTTGTTTCATTCTTGTTTGTATATTCGAAATGTTTTATATTACATATAAATTGTTAAATTCACATTAGCACAAAGTTTCTTTGTAGGGGAACAAAAACATACACATACAGCACTGTTGGCCATGTTAGATTTGGCTGCCACATAGTGTCCAGGCAACAGGCCACTGTGCCATCTGTTCCCCAGCACCTTCAGAACGGTCAGTGCCCCTGCCATTACATTCATAACATCTATCTATCTATCTATCTATCTATCTATCTATCTATCTATCTATCTATCTATCTATCTATCTATCTATCTATCTATCTATCTATCTATCTATCTATCTATCTGTCTATCTGTCGTCCGTCCGTCCGTCCGTCCATCCATCCATCCATCCATATGCCCACAGTCTATCTATTGGTCTATCGATCCATATGCCCACAGTCTATCTATTTGTCTATATTTGTTTGTAACACAGTAATAATTCACAGTAAAAATAATAATAATAATTTAAAACAAATCAGGTTTCAATGCAGACCAAATTACTAACATCTGTTTTTACTTATATTGACAACCACTTAAAAAAAAAAGTTGATGGTAAAGAGAAAGCCACTTGTTTAATTATATTCATAGAAAGTAGCTTTTCCACGTTACCACAAAATACTTATAGAGTGCTTATAGAATACTTATATGTCATACACACAAATACAGAACACTATTATGCTAACACACATGACACTAAAATAATGCAATAAACATGCATTTAACAACATAAGATGTAACATAAAACCCTAATGTACATGAAGGATAAAAAAAAAAACTAAGAACAAACCGTCATATCAATGAAAAACCGTCAAGTGTGAGCTGTCTCACAGAGCATTCTGGGAATGTCAATTTACAGTTTTTCACTGTAAATTATAAGATGGCATGTTCTTTTTTACTTCCAAAAACTATATTTAACTGCAGTAGACTATTTTACTGTAAAATTACATGAAATGTCTCATTAGATAGTTTTTCCCTCCGGATCTATTACAGTTTTTAACCGTATGGTAACTGGTAACAGATTAACCGTAGGATTTTTACAGACTTTTATCGTCATGGAACAGCAATGTAGAGATGGATTGTGATTAGGAGAGGTGGTTGAAAGATTCACCTCCACTGTGGTTAAGTTCAAACGCCTGATCCAGTAGCTTGGCTTCTTCTAGGGCTAAACAGTTACTAAATACAAAATAAACAAGACAGGACTACAATTTGATCTCAAACATCTAACTTTTGGTTCTTGTTAAGAAATCAATATAGGCTGACTGTCTGTACGACTATAAAGGCCTCACTTTCACAAGACATCTCCCTGTGATGGAGATATAAAGCTAATGGCCATAAAACTGCCCCCTCACACATTATCCCATCTATAAGAAATGGTGGGGGGTGGGGGGGGGGACTTTGCTAAGTAGCTGACAGGCAGGCAATGGCAATAGCAAACAAATCGATATGGAGATGGGAAGGGACGAATCTGACCTGTATGCACATATCA
Source organism: Gila orcuttii (assembly GCA_026230005.1). Lineage (NCBI taxonomy): Eukaryota > Metazoa > Chordata > Actinopteri > Cypriniformes > Leuciscidae > Gila > Gila orcuttii. Next base: position 11,295,501 of record JAPDVR010000017.1, read on the forward strand.
GCAAATAAAAGCTAACTTTCACTGCAGGGCTAAAAAAAAAAGGGTACACGCTCATCAACATTTCCTTGCTACGTAGAGATGTATAACCTTGTATGCAATACAAAGCCTGATCAAAACATTACGTGTAAAAGAAGTACTTACAATCTCTATAGAAAGCATTAATATAGCTCACCTCTACAAGAGCTGCAGATGACAATCAGGAAGAACAGAGGCTGTAAATCATGAATATTTCATTATGACACATGGATGGAAGGGGGACAGGATGGAAGAGAAAGATGGATAAACAGACTCACCTCTATGTAGTTGCGTATCCCACAGCACAGCTCAGCTGCTGGGATGGGCTGTCATACTGTTTTTCTGCCCTCCTCATGGGATGCTGCTGGAGGACTTCTGTTCCTGGATGAGCACAAATTTACAACGTCATTGGGCTACTCTGCATGTACTGTACACACACACACACACACACACACACACACACACACACACACACACACACACACACACACACACACACACACACACATATACACACACACAGAGAGAGAGAGAGAGAGAGAGAGAGAGAGAGAGAGAGAGAGAGAGAGAGAGAGAGCCCTCAGCAACAGAATGTCAGACACTGCTATACACACCCAAGGACAGTGTTGAAATGAAGGAGGCTGAGAGAGACGGAGAGAGAAGGGAGGGAGGGAAGAAGGGAGAGAGAGACACATGTGCATCATGAATCAATGTTATTACCACTCCAACAACCAATCAGGTTTTATACCCGTCACAGAGGAAATCTATCAGTGTGCCTGCTTCCATTTCACTTACAAATTTAAATTAAAAAAAGGTACTTGCGTGTCGGCTATGTATGGTAAATCTGCCTATATGTGGATTATCATCTTTAAAAATGCAATCACACAAAAACATATAAAGCATGATTTGAATATGCATAGTAATAATAATAAAAATGTGTTTTTAAAATAGGCTAAATGTATAGGTGAAATCATGATTTTACATTCATTGACATAGGACAACAGTGTGCAAACATTTTGTGTTGCACATAAAGCACAACCTATTTTATGGAATATTGCAGTATTATAAATGATTCATCATTTATCACATCATCCATTATCATTAATAATAATAATAATTCATGTGCCCTTGTAATCTTTAATCAAAATAACTCCCCCTCCCTCCTTGCATTGACACTTCTCTTCTTTGATATCGTGGTTACTGAAACGAGGGCGGGACAACCTGTCACTCACATGTGATCAACAATCCAATGATCCAATCAATTCCCGATTTACAGAGTCCTGCCCTACATTTTTTTTTGTTCTAAAAGCCGGAAGAAAATATACTTTTAATATAATTGTTCTTTAATAAATATTGTATATTCATACACTGAACGTTATACACATCTAAATGTGATTTAATATATTTCATCCTCAAACTCTCATTTTTCGAATCTTTTCTCAATGTATTTTTATACCATTTTGATCGTTTTTTTTACCGTGAGATAGACCGGAACAAAAATCTCACTGGATAAACGGATGCTATCTCCAGAGAATGTCTAATAAGACGGGCTCTGCTATCTCTTTTGTTATTGGACTCAGAGCCTTTGAAATACATAAATATTTAACGGCTCTGATTGGACCTATGAAAGCAGGCGGGTCCCTGTTTAAAATCTATAACGCCATTGGTTAAGGATGTAAAAACCCAAACTACATCTTACAATGATTGGTCAGTGACTTTGGCGGGAGGAGGATACATGTGTGATTTGAAATTTGAAAGGCGGTTAGTAAGACTCGTTGTTAGTCGCGCGTGTGTTGGTGGATTAGTTCAGGCGCTTAGTCTTAACTTTAAATCAGATAGTTTGAGGAATATCCTAGTGATCAGGGATAGTGATTTGATAGCAGTAAAAGACAAATCTGCATAGATTAAAGTTGGATTTGTACCGTTTCGTGCTAGAGGTAACGTTAAACAGTGACAATGGCAGGAACAGAAGGACCCCTGAAGGTAAATTAATTTGTAAATTAAAACTATCATTATCATAAGCACCGGACTCGTTAAGATGTAAATGACGTAACTTACCCATGCTTTTTATTAATAACATAAGATGAAAGATTACATTAAATGTGTTAGCCTATGTCCTACTATTGAGCGGCATGTAAATCCTCGTCGTGATAGACTGATCTTTTTGTTCATATTGTCTAAGTAGCTAAGTTAACGTTACTCATAAAAGTAACTTAGCTACTTTAGCATTGAGATGTTAAGTTTTTATTTGAGCATACTAACGTTAGCCTACTGTCAATATTTGAGTCATACTTCTACTCGAGTTTAGCTGATATGTTTTTCGATAGCGAACGTTCCGGTACTTTTTGCGTTTTGTATGGGGTTGGGTAACGTTAGCATAACGTTATAGCGTTGTTCTGTAACGTTAGTCTAACTTTTTTCCATTGCGTTGTATATTGAGTATTTTGATGTTAGGAACGAGTTCAATAAAATTGATGGATTCCTTGTTATGAGTAACTTAACGTTAGACCCTTACAGGAACGTTATCATAGTAATCACAGTTTCCGCTACATTACCATACTATTGCGGCAATAAACTAGTAACGTGGTGTTCGCTAATTTAACGTTACCTTGGTCACCAAAAAAGGGGAAAAAGCAATTGACATTGATTCAAAAAGCTACATTTACCATTTACCCACTAACGTTACTTCTCCTTGTGGTCTATTTTGTCTGTTAGGATAAATGTGTGCAGCTAAATGTTGACCAGGAACTTTTTTTGAGATGCATGTCACATTTTACAGTCATTCTCATTTGAGTAATCGATCCACAATATTGATGACACTGTTTACACACTATCCAAATTTGTCCAAAATACTTTATAGAATAAGACTGTTCCTCGCCCTAATGACACCTCTTAAGGGTATTATGATCAGATTCAGTTAAAGCTGCAGTCGGCAAGATTTTTTTTATCATATTAACTGAAACTGACACTATGATTCGACAGAACAACATAAATCAGTCCACTGGCGAGCATTAACTCGATGGGAGGGTGCTCAGTGGTAGTGGGGCAGGGGCATGAGAGTTGTAAACATTATAAATTTTGGCTAAGTCCCCTCAATCTGCCAGACTTGCTGACTTAAGCTTTCATTTTATGGACTGGGGTCACATTGACACTAATTGGATATAGTAACATTTAAAGGGATAGCCATGTTCACTGAAAATGTTAGAAAATGTCATTCATTCACCTTCAAGTTGTTCCAAAAATCTGAATGAGTTTCTTCCATTGAACACAAAAGATATTTTAAAGAATGTTGATAACCAGACAGTTGACTGCACCCATTGACTTCCATAGTATTTTTTTCCCCCTACTATGGAAGTTAATGGCTGCCGTCAATTGTCTGGTTACCAGCATTCTTTAAAATATTATCTTTTGTTTTCAACAGAAGAATGAAACTTATACAGGTTTGGAACAACTTGAGGGTGAGTAGGCGAAGTAATGACAATGACCATTTTAATTTGAGTGAACTATCCCTTTACACCTTTTTCATGTTCCCCCCAAAAAAACTTAAGATTGTATTTAACTTTTATAAACTGTGAATATTATAAACAATATTATATCTATTTTTGAACAGAAGTGTGGAAACGGATTTGTTTTGTGTGCTTTCCTGAAGCTCAAACAGTAAAGCAATGCTAACAATGCTAAGATCATGGGTTATATTCAGCTAACTAAACTTAAATTAAATTATAAACATGTACACTTGCAATGTAAATGTCTTTAGATAAAAATCATCAGCGTGGTTGAGAAACTGGTATAAATGAAATAAAAAAAATGTATGGTAGGGGTGGGAATCTCTATGCACCTCACAATTCGATTACGATTCAGAGGGCTGCGATGCTAAAACGATTATCACTGCATCTTTTTTGTGTGTGTGACTACTTGGTACTTTTAAAGCAAAGCATTTATAATGACCCTTAAAGAATTTACTTCTGATATCTTTTATTAATAAAACAAATGAAAGTGATTTGGCAAGTCACCGGTAAGGTTACATTTGCCAGCATATGACCCAACATTGCAAAGATCCAACAGGAAAATAAATGTGTGCCTGTACTAGCAGCATAGACTACTTGTAGTAAATTAATACAAACTTCAGCATATTCTGAATCTCTAACATTTAATAAAAGACTTCTAACCAACACCCTCCTGTTATGTGCAATGAGCAATATAATTCTTCAGACAAAAAATAAATAAACATTTTGCTGTAGCAAAATCACAAACCGCGTTTATACAAAGATATAGATTTGTGTACAAGAAGCTTTCATACCAAAATAATGCTTGTGGACTTATGCATTTCTCTGAATAATTAGTAACATACAAAGCTGCTTATACACAAATAAATAGTCTAAGACGTATGACTTGAAATTGTTGCTGTATATCACAATCAAAAACAGCTTGCATGAACATCTACAGAGAGCACAGTCAAAATGTAACTTTTTGTGACTGGCATTGCACTCATACACACTGTGCCTGTGGAGGGCAGTACACTAAACCTATGTATAACGTACGTATAATAGATCTGTTTACAGCATATTGATGTGAAAACAACAATACAGAAAGCAGCATACAAAAATAGAAAAAAGGCCACAATGAAGTTATGCAAATTTTCCATATGTTAGCTTTTAACGAAGAGGGTGCCGTTAGGATTTCGCGCTCAGCCATCACGCGTCTCTGTTATGCGCACGCCACAGACTGTCCGGGCGCTGCGCTTTGGAGTTCCACCTTTTGCGTTCTGTCAATATTACGTTATTAGAAAGATTTTTGACATTTGTGAATCGATTCAGAATCGTCCACGTACGCATTGCGATGCATCCAAGAATCAAATTTCCCACCCCTACTGTGCAGCTGCCTTTAACAATGAAATGAAAGATGCTCATAATCTCAACTCTTTGCAGGCATTTTCGTGACCCTTAATGAGAAGGTCATAGAATTTCAAGAATATTATGTTAAGTATTTCCATCAACTCAAATTGAAATGGGTCAAACTGACGCGCAACATAATGTAAATCGTTGGACTGGTTGCTGTGAATGTTACCTCTTGTCCTTTGCCCCACATGCACATATTCTATATCTTGATTTCTAAAAAAAACATCTATCAATCTTATCATGCATAATAATTGCTGTAACATTTGTGTCTTTTAGAGTTTGTTTGAGAATAAGGCCCTCAGTAAGCATAAGAAAGATGAGAAGCGGCTGTCTGTGGAGCGGATCTATCAGAAGAAGACCCAGCTGGAGCATATCCTGCTCCGGCCTGACACCTATATCGGCTCTGTGGAGCCGGTCACTCAGGTAGAGATCATCCATTTGTGCTGAGAGAGGTCATAGCCTAATGTTTATCAGGGCTGCCTGTTCTCACCGTTTAAGAATAACGCATACTGCCCCATGACATGTTTCATAAATACTAAAGAATAAGCGTTCTACTAGGGCTGGGCGAAATGGCCAAAAAAAATTCTCAATAGTTGTTTTATATCAGTCGATATTGATAATTATCACGATAAATATCATTTTTATTTCTTTCAAGTTTAAAGGCAGATTTTTGCTCCTAAGTGAAAGTTGTAGAAACCAGAGCGTTAATTGTGGTTTTAAACCACTCTTTATTGTCAGAACATTTCACAAATCTCAGGTAGAACATTCAAACAGTTGTCATTTTTCCTTAACAAAATAAATATCTTAATAGAAAAATGTATTTCTTAGTTTCTGCGTGTGCTAATGGGGGATATTGTTTCAAGTCTTGAAACGGGTATGTGTTGCCTGACTTTGATGGATATTAATATTACATGTTTTGTCTCAAAACGCATATTTGACAGTGAGTTGACAGTAGTATTAGCTTGAGTTAGGATGCAGATTTACTATGTTAAATTCATGTTCATTAACAAAAACAGTAACATCTGTTAAATTAAACAACGTCAATTTTATTTGGTAAAATGTAATATTCTGACTTAGAGTTTTATTAAAATTAACCATTGGTCATCCACTATGCATTTAAATCATAACCACAGATAAAACCAGGCATAGCCTATAGCACCTCACTATCATGGCAAAATGTAACTTTATGGTTTCTATGGTATTTGTTTTAAATCAGGTTTAAATCACTGAGACATTAGTGTTCTTCGCTGAATTCAAGCGCTTCTCACTGGATCTCGTGACTGAGACCGATCAGAGTAAACATCTGCTCTAGTGAGGTCGCGCTGTGCTGCCGTTTGGACTTGGCCGAGCAGATAAATGGTCCGTGTGGCGCGCGGTTCAAATGAGTTTCGTTCCGCTTTTGGCGCATAAACATTATCGAACTCTTGATATCGTTTTATCGAGAAATTATATTGCAATAATTATCGTTAACGTTTTATCGCCCAGCCCTATGTTCTACTATTGTGGTCACTCACTTTACTTAAGCAAGAAATTTTGCTAAGCTGTTCTGTAAAAGTCACGTGTACAAGTAACCAAATTAAAACGCTGAATATCCTTAATCCAGACCTGCCAACCTGTACGCATTTTGCGTAGCGGGTACGCATTTTGACCTCAAATTACGGTGGTACGATTTGTCACTCTAAACTACGCAAAAACCTGGTGACGCCTCTGTCCACGCGCAGTCCTCAAATCAAGCAACAGCAAAAGAAGCGGAGTTCGACCAATCATAGCGCTGGGTTCATTCCCTAAATAGCAAGCGGGGATGATTGACAGATGCGTAAGGCCTATCATTAAACTGAACAGAGACTGAAAATCGGCAGCAATAAAGAATCCCGCTCGATCCTCTTCCACTCCCGCGGCCCGCAGTCTGACTGAGTTCATAAGCGAGGACAGTACAGTCGTCACAGCACTTCTGACTCCTGAAGGTAAACGGGCTGGGATGGATGTGTAAAGTTGAAATATTGTTTTTAGTTAACTTAATCTGGATTCGATGATCATACGGGAGTGATCGCATGCATGGATTATCTTAAAATACTCCGTCATTCATGGTCACTCAGATAAGAGCAAAACATCATTCAGCCATCTAAATTATAAAATGCTTAAGTATTGATGAACAATAAATCTAAATAAAATTAAAATCGCTATGGCTTAGTGATTAGGAAAGTTCTGTGATTTGTGGATTACTGATAAGCACGAGTCTGGAGAAACAGGCGTTTATTTATTCATTCTGTGTTGAGAAACGTAGTCTGCATGTGTTACGTTATTGAGTTAATAATAACTAAAGTAGCTAAGTATGTTGCATAATAATTTTGTATGAAAACTAGCGAATTAGTTACTTATGGATTAAAAAGTACCGTTGTATCAGTGCTGCGCGAGCTCTCTCTCACAAACACAGACCACGCGCACAGAGAGAGAAGATAATTGTAATTGACGGGCTAAGTTTAAATTTTGTTTTTGGTTGTTTTTTTCTGTCAAAATGTCAGAAAGCATTTTGTATTATACATCCGTGCTTTTAAAATTTGTTAAAAGACAGACGTTTTACTGTTAACACAGCCCCATATTTCGGATTCATCTACTTGATATTCTTTTTAGAATAAGTGGTTCGTTTTGCTATTATTGGACTCCTGTCTATTCATTGTCAACTATTTTCTATATGTTTGCATTGGCTAACGTTTATTCAGCTAATGCGTGTCCTGTGTGTCTTGTCTCAAAAAAAGACAATGACCCCCCCCCCCGGATGCTACGCAAAAAAAAAATTAGAAGGTTGGCCGGTCTGTTAATCTGTGGAGAAGACTATCTCATATGTTCTAAAACAGACTTTCAGCAAAACAGTTTATTTCATTTCAATTTAAAGGTTTTTCATTTAATTTATTTAAAGTTAATCATAAAATAATCCTGCAATGTTAAGGTGCTTTGATGTGAAAACATTTTAGATTGAAATGCCATCCCAACGACCCATATAAATGACAGAATGACCCAATGTTTCTTCACTTTCTTTTTTCTGTTTAGCAAATGTGGGTGTTTGATGAGGATGTGGGGATGAACTGCAGAGACATCACATTTGTGCCAGGACTCTACAAGATCTATGATGAGATTCTGGGTGAGTATTGTCATGTGGTGTAGTGAATCTCATGTAGTCTGTAGCTAACAGTTTTTACTAATGGACTAGTCTTACCATTATTAGAATGATTAATTGACTATTCTAGAGATCATTTTTATGATTAACAGCTTTTATTTTATTAGGTATGTGCTAAGAATAAAGACTAGATGAAACTATCATTTAAAATAATGACCTCTGCTTAAAGAGTAAAAAAAGTTAAAATGTGTTCGCTCTCTCGTACATCATTATATATAATATTGAAATGCACAACTCAAATTACATGCAAGTTATACATTTTTGTATCCGCATTTGCCTACACACTATTTTCTTGTAGTACATAGGCTTTCCTTTTGATTAAAACATGCATCATTAACAATTTTAATTCTGTCATTTACTCGCCCTCATGTCGTTTCAAAGACTTGTCACAAACGAACATGGACATTTTTAAAGGGTAACTAAACCCCTGGTCAGAGCCTGACTCCACCCACTGGCAATATTTGAAAAATGCTGGAAAAGTGGGCAGAGCCCAGCGGAGGGGGGCGTGCACCTGAGACGCATCTCTTTGTATGGAACCTGCCTACGTCACCTGCAATCGCTACGTCACGAACCACTGCAACCACCAATAGGAAAATTCAACTGCAGTAGCAACCGTTCAACCTGAAGAGGGCAGCACTCAGGCGTTTTTACACCATATATTGTGGAATTAAAACACTTTAAACTCAAATGTCAAAAAATGTACTGGAATCAATGAACAGCATTTATGAAGCTCCATTCTTACAGATCATTAACTAAAAAAAGTTTTTTTAGTGTTTAGTTACCCTTTAATATTGGAACCGGACAGAAATCGGTCCCTCCATGTAAGGTCCATGCAGACAAAACTCATAAAAAACATGGTAACATTAATCCATATAAATCAAGGGGTTCAATCAAAGTCTTCTGAAGCGAAACAACTGCTTTATATAAAAAACTGATTTAACTGATGCTTTTATTCGCATAAACATTAATCAATGCACATACATAGAGCACATTAAATGTGGTAAAAGGAAGCAAGCAGGTTTGACTGTTGACTCAGTTTTGACCTCATAAAAAGATAACATGCTCAGATGATTGCTGCTTGAGTGTAATATTCATTCTCTGATTCATAGTGAATGCTGCTGATAACAAACAGAGGGACAAGGCTATGAACTGCATCAAGGTCAATATTGACCCGTAAGTAATGCACATGCTCTGACTGGTCAGTGTCGTAGATCGAAAGGATGTCTAAGTGGTTTGTGTTTGTGTGTGCAGCGAAAATAACACCATCAGTGTGTGGAACAATGGGAAGGGTATTCCTGTGGTTGAGCACAAAGTGGAAAAGGTGTATGTTCCTGCCCTGATCTTCGGCCAGCTCCTGACCTCCAGTAACTATGATGATGAAGAGAAGAAGGTCACAGGTGAGGTTGCGCTGGAAGTGAATGGTTTTATTTCAAAGCACTAGACTTAATGGGGAATCATGTGTTGTCATCAGGTGGCCGTAACGGATATGGTGCGAAGCTATGTAATATCTTCAGCACTAAGTTCACTGTCGAGACCGCCTGTCGAGAGTCAAAACGTTGTTTCAAACAGGTAAGCCTGATACCTGACTGCTTCAAGCATGTTAAAAGAGAACTTCCTCAATTTTTAATTTATAGATATATATGCTATATATTTTTGTTGTATGTAGTAGGGGTGGGAATTGTCAAAAATGTGTCGATTCGATAGTATTGCGATATTTGGGCCACGATTCAATATTATTGCGATTCTCAATATATTGCGATACAGCAAGTATTGCGATTCAATTCTGCGATTCATGTCCCCCATATTATTCAAAGGCATTACAAAAAATTAGGAAAATAAGACCGCTCAACTCACTTTAAATGTCACATTTAATTCTGTAAACATTATCTTCTACACAGTGCAAAAGTGCTAGTGCAAAAACTTAGGAGGGTAGAGCATTGAACATTCAGGACACGGGACCTTATTACAGGACAGGACATAATTATTCTCTGAATAGGAGACCTCTAACATGAATGGTGAGCTCTAGGCTTGCTACAATAGTCGGTGTTACCGGTGTTACACGGTGTTCAGTCGCAACACTGGTTTCATCACTTGCCCACCGCGCCACCGCAACAAAAACAAAAAAAAGTTTACAGCGTTAAACATGTTTAACGCAATTACGCAGTATCCGTTAAATCCTGCCTGTATTACACACACACACACAACCCACAGAAAAGACGCGCGTCAGTATCGAGTTCTCTTTCGGGCTTGAACAAACCATAACACACACAAATTATGCCAAAATGTCCGTTTTGTCGAGTGTCCTCATAAGAGTAATCTTAAATTATTTAAATAAAGTCTTAAATGAACAGAGATTTGTGAGAAAATGGGACGCGTGTCAGATCTCGTCTCTGGCCCACATTGCACTGCATTAACGAATGTAGGCTACAGCTTATGTAACGTTACGCTCAACGCTTGTCCGAATTCGCTCACTTGTTTTCATTCACTCCTTCAAGTGAACAGTATTAGTGGACTAACTTAGGGAATAGGCCTAACTTAGTGAATGAGGGTTTAGGGGGGGATTTCAACCCATGTACTCAAGCAGTGAAAAATAGAGGACACTGACAACGCGCTGACAGACAGGACCGAGCAGGTAATATTTAATATGAATTATGAAACCAACAAAGCTCACTGAGCTCCCAGCACATAACTTAAAATTATTTAAATACAATAGAGTAACATAAAGCAGACATAGAGTAACATAAACCTGAGAATAATCATAAAACCGAAATTTAACCACACTTTCGATTTGAAAAAAGACGGAGCGTCGTGTACAACCAATAGTGAAGCCATTTTCATTTGAATTTGCTGTTGAATGTAGACAACAAAGCACTGCAACAAGCGCCAGCTTGCGGATGTAATACGCAAATGTAAATGATCAGATTAAACTCTGAGAAAACCGGAAAGTAAAACAGATAATTTTATAATTAAATATCGCAATACTTTGCGCTACTGTATCGATATAATTGCGTGCGCAAAATATCGCGATACCGAACAGAATCGATTTTTTCCCCCACCACTAGTATGTAGATCATTTTATTATAACGTTATATCTATGTATTAGTATTACAACTATGCAGTAGTATTATTTTGAATATTTGAATTAATCCAAAACAATGATTGCCATGATACTAATTTGTATTATAATCACTGATCTATAATAAACAACTGGTTTGCTTTTGACTTTATGTGACACCATCGTGCTGCCATATTGGGGTTCCCACACATTCTATTGAATGAATAGGAAATCATTTGTTTTAATAGTGAACATTACATAACCTAACAAGTTTATATCCGAACAGGGATGTGATATCCACTGGCTCGCCTTCATGGTTTAAAATGGAAATTTTCAATATTATGATGTGGCATTTTTCTTTGTCATCAGTTTCTTGAAAAATGGACAATTCACCTTATAAATAAACACGTAACAGGCAAACTTAAACTCGTTTGCTTAAAACAAAAAGCAAGAACTCGATGACAACAGTGGATGGAACAAAATCTGATACTATGTCAAATGATCTGTGCTAGTGTTGGGCGATATGCTCCATTTTCATATCGTCCTATTGTCAGCCTGTGAGATCGGCTATACACAATATTATTGTGAGGGGGCGGGGTTTACTTATTTGGTTATTAACTTGCTTATTTACTCATTAATTTGCTTGTTGTATTACTTCGTTTTATATATGAGAATCTTTTTCTATTTTGCTCGCAAAGGTGGAGTGTTTATCAATAGGCTAAATCAGGTTATTTCCCGGTATAGTGAGGTAAAAAAAAGATCTTAATCATTTTTGTATCTGACATATGCGCACTTCAATAAGCCCAAAGAACACGGGTTAATGTGTTTAAAAAGCCGGGAGAAATCAGAGTAAGGGGCAAAAATCTAGCTGAGTCGATCGCAGACCTGCCAACCTGTACGCATTTTGCGTAGCGGATACGCATTTTGACCTCAAAGTACTGTGGTACGATTTGTCACTCTAAACTACGCAAAAACCTGATGACGCTTCTGTGCACACGCAGTCCTCAAATCAACCAACAGCAAAAGAAGCGGAGTTCGACCAATCATAGCGCTGGGTTCATTCCCCAAATAGCAAGCGGGGATGATTGACAGATGCGTAAGGCCTATCAAATTAAAAAGAGACAAAAAAAAAAAAAAAATCGACAGCAATAAAGAATCCCGCTCGATCCTCTTCCACTCCCGCGGCCCAACGTCTGATTGAGTTCATAAGTGAGGACAGTAGTCACAGCACTTCTGACTCCTGAAGGTAAACGGGCTGGGGTGGATGTGGAAAGTTGAAATACTGTTTTTAGTTAACTTAATCTGGATTCAATGATCACGTGGGAGTGATCGCATGGATTATTATAAAATACTCCGTCATTCATGGTCACTCAGATTAGAGGAAAACGTCATTCAGCCATGCAAATTATAAAATGCTTAAGTATTGATGAACAATAAATCTAAATAAAATTAAAATCGCTGTGGCTTAGTGATTATGAAAGTTCTGTGATAAATTGTGGATTACTGATAAACCTGGAGAAACAGGCGTTTATTTATTCATTCTTAGTGTTGAGAAACGTAGTCTGCATGATAAACACGTGCAGACTACGTGTTAATAATAACTAAAGTGTTAATAATAACTAAAGTGTTAATAATAATGTGTTAATGTGTTAATAATAACTAAAGTAGCCTACCTAAGTATGTTACATAATTATTTTGTATGAAAACTAGCGTATTAGTTACTTATGGATTAAAAAGTACCGTTGTATCAGTGCTGCGCGAGCTCTCTCTCACAAACACAGACCGCACGCACACAGAGAGGGAAGATAATTGTAAATTGACGGGCTAAGTTTAAATTTTGTTTTGGTTGTGTTTTTTTTCTGTCAAAATAACTGAAAGCATTTTGTATTATCCATCCGTGTTTTTAAAATTCGTTAAAAGACAGACGTTTTACTGTTAACACAGTCCCATATTTCGGATTCATCTAAACTTATATTCTACTTAATCATTCTTTTTAGAATAAGTGATTCGTTTTGCTATTATTGGTCATGTGACAGGACTCCTGTCTATTGTCAACTATTTTCTATAAATATGTTTGTATTGGCTAACGTTTATTCAGCTAATGCGTGTCCTGTTTAAAATGTGCAATGTTCAAATGCAAAGACAGCACGTCATAAATAAGTCCTTTTTTCTGTGTGATTTAGTATCATATTTGGATATTGGAATAATAAATTAAGTAGCCTATCTTAAATGTACACATTCTTTTTTTTTTTTTTTACTGTTTTCTAGTTTTTTATTTTTTTTTATTTTAGACTAGTTGCTGACCAGCACACATTACATGCTTTTTTATGCAATGCAATATTGCAATGCAATATTAATCATGAATAAAAAATGGTTTTGAGCAGTATATTGAATTTTTGGACTTTCACTGCAATAGCTAAATTGCTAGCTAAAACTTTAGAAGTCAAAACTAGAATTATGAAGATAGGCATGTGTTTGTTTGTGTCTTGCATTGTCTCAAAAAATGACAACAATCCCCCCCCCCCCCCTTGATGATACTCAAAAAAAAATTACAAGGTTGGCAGGTCTGCGATCGGTTTATACTTAAACTTATGACTTGACTCCGATAAAGGAAAACAGGTTAATGCGTTTACATGACCACATGCATTGTCAGTTTATTCAGCATAATCGGGTTAAGAACGTGCATGTAAACGCGCTCGTTTACTGAAAGTGAAAGTAGAAACGGACTGAGCTTTCATCATCTGTCGCTGCATTAACGCCGCATTCTCAGAGACGACGATGAATATAACGGTATAGCGACTATCTTAATTTTCTGGCTTAATATTTCTCTTGTGGACCTACATTAATGACAGTGAAAAAATTAGAAGAATATTTATTGTCAAACAAGAGTTTGAAGCTGCTTTTGATTTTCACAGATGGCATATGTGCTGTGTTCGTGAACTAAAGACTGTTATTAGGCCTATATCATTTTAGTGATATTAATATTTAGTAATTGTATGGATTAGGGGTCGACCGATTATATGCCTGGCCGATATTAAGCATTTTTATGGTTATCGGTATCGGCCATTTTCAAAACCGATTTGACGATTAAATAATTTAATTTGGCAATGCGCTATATTTGGCTCTGACGCAGCCACCTCTGTTGGAACTCAGCACTCTGTAGACTAGACCAATGTTCCCGCACATCTGATTTGTTAGGAGTCACGAGTCCGGCCAATCAACGCGGAAAGCTGAAGGCACTGAAAGTTTTGCACTCTCACACCGAAAGCACTTGCAGACTGGAGCTGCTTCACTGATCACGCATCAGTTGTCTCTCAAAGTTAAGGCAGCAGCAGAATTTGCTGAAGAAGCAATAAATTACTACACTGAAGTTCCAAAACACCTCAATATAATAGGGCCCTGTGATTTCCGCGATGCAGAAAACACAGACGGAATCGCGGAATCCAGTCATAAAAACGGGAATTTACTGTATAAACCGGAATGTCATGGAATTTTCAACTTTTTGATGAATTAATAAAAAGCAGGTCAGTACAAATCGAAATTCAAACCCAGGCTACCCGCGGGCCTTAAAAGCCTTGAATTTGGTATACAAAGTCTTGGATTTCGTTACAAAGGTCTTTATATATTATTTTGCCTTTCCTAGGATTAAGTTCATACCGTAGCAAAATTAACTGTTACTAATGTAGGCTAATTCAAAATTCATGCAGCGTTGAGTGCACCTTGCGCTCCACGTCATAGCAGAAAAAGCGATAGCGTGCGCACTCGTTACTATGGTTACTAGGCAAGAGGTATAGAACAAGATAGTAACCTAGTCTAGTTTGTCGTCTAAAATGGGAAAGTGTCGGTTTAATCCGCTGTGGCCACAAATGACAGAATTCAATAACTTAAACCCCAAATCAGAGGTTTTATGTTAAAAGAACATTTTCTACCCCGTCTTTTCAATAGTAAGAGTAGCTCTCTTACACTGCTGAAGAAGTGCGGATGATCTGAAAACACAGACAGTTCAGCGATCTTCATTTGAGATTTTCTACTTGTATTAAAGTGTCATTCAGTCGGTCTGTGTTCTGTCACGAGCCACTTGCGCTGTTTGTGCGACTAAATCTGCAATCAAAATGCATTTATAATGCATTAATATTGATCATATTATACGAGCAAGAATGCAATGTTTCCCGAATATCCAAACGATTTCAAATGTGACATTGATTTTATACAACAGTAAAAAAAAATAATTTAAAAAAAGGTAACATTAAGTGATGTACTACATTTAAAACAGCGTTGTCAGGCTTATTGCTCTATTTTGCAACGAAATGTGGCTTTGAACGATTCGTGACATTCAATGAATGAATGATCAAAGACTCACTCATAAAGATGGCGAGTTACTGCCACCTACTGGCGATTTTAATGTTTTTTTAACATTCCATATTTAATGAACATTGTTTTATTTAAAGCATTATTTCTTTTTTTAAAAGGTATTATAAAGGTAAAAATGAAATGGAAAAATTGATTAAAGGGGGCAAATATTGTCACTTAATGGAAAAGGTTTGACTGCAGTCTAAGTGGAAGAGAGGGGGTTCCTGGGGGTACGGCACTCTAAAAAATTGGAGAACCACGGAACTTAGGAAAAGGGAAGTGCTACTGCTAAAGAGTGCAATGTCAATCATTTCTCATAAGCTTAATCGAATTGGCCTAGAGAGAATAACAAAATGACATTTTCTGTCTAAAGACTACATATAAAATAACTACCACAAGTAAAGTAACTGTCAACTAAAACTATAAAAAACTGAATGACTCAATTGTGATTAAGACCAATATGAATTTTCGTCTGAAGATGAAGACTAAGACTAAATCAAAAATGGCTGCCAAAATTAACACTGGCCTACACACACGTGTACGCTACAACTCTGTTGCGTATGTATTAAATATGCGTATGATAATTTAAGTAAAATGTTTTATTTAATTCAAGTTGCCTACTCAGTGTTTCCCCTACCATTATATAAGGGGGGCGCCCCGCCCTCTTAACGGCTCACCCCGCCCCCCTTGAAGGTCAAGTAAATTTGATTTGATTGTCTTTATAGCGCCAGATTACAATTTGTTATTTTATTAAACAAAATAAATATCCCTTAAGTAATATGTTATTTATCTTATTTTCACGATGGCATGTACTCACTCACACACAAACAAACACTTGAGTCACATACAGATGAGCACTTGCGGACAGAGAGCGCGCGGCGGGAAATATGTCGCGTCAACGAGATGAAAATAAGACAAAAATATTTGCGTTTTTTAAACGCTCACAGGGAACTGAAGATGGCAACAATCGCTCTACTGCGAGTAGCAGCCGGAGTAGGTCTCCTGCTCCAAGTCTAAGTGCTGCGCATCCTGCCCCTGACGAGCATCAAAAGTCCAGTCATCACCGGATGACAGGTTTTGACCCAGCTTGGCTGTCAGAGGGGAAATACTCCCCTTGGCTGTACAAGACTGATCTTGGTAAGTAACTTAGAGCTTAGATTCTCTGCCCGAGCCCGAACTTGACCCGACCCGTCACTATCCTCGGGCCGGGCCCTTGAGAGACGTGCACTGCCAACGCAATAGAGTGCGGCGCGGGACTAGGTTTGATGGCGCGGTCGGTAATGCACTCACTCTGTGTGTGCGCGTTGCGGGAGAATAAAACGATTCGCGGGACTCCCGCAAACTAGAAATATCTATGAATAAAACATATAAAAACTAATACACTTTTATTCATATGTTGCAGAAAAGCAACAAGAACAACTAAAACAAAATAGAAATGATTTACAGGCCAGAGTTTCTTTTTATAACATGTTTGCAGCGTTGAGCGATGTAGCCAATCACAGACATATGTGTTGATTTCTTGAACGCTATGGCCAATCAGAAGCATTTAAGGTAGTTTCCCCTCACCGCTCAAAACTGACTTTTTGTTCAGTGCTGAATTCTGTATGCTGGCAAATCCTCTAATTATAACAAACAAAGTGTATTATGAAAGGTTCATTGTGCAGTCAGCTTCGTTGATAATAACAGAGATGTGTGAGATCGCGATGAACTCAGCTTTTTAGGAATTATTGCAGTATCTGCTTGCTTTTATGTTATAACACAAACAGTGGTTTGTGTGTTAATGCTTTAATAACAAATCATTTATCAGGAGCATTATGCTGATGTGTATGATGGCGACACGTAGGCTAACTTGAAAGTATTTGGAGGTAGGCTACAGAAATAAGTCTATTTGCGGGCGGGAGCGGGACAAAACATAAATGTTGCGGGCAGGAGAAAGTAACGAAAGTAGTTGAGAACGTCAGTTATAACGACCCACGTATTAAAAAATGTTCTTCCAGAAGCCCAGAAAGATACACTGCAGTGACAAAAGCTGCACACTTTCTGGATAAATTACATAAAAATAAATGTTCAAATGTTTAGTTTAATGTACAGTTCAAATAATTGTTCAGCTAATATATTCACTGCTGCCATTAAAAGAAACAAATTAACACCATGACTCCTTTAAGTGTTGGTGTCTGTCAAT
This sequence comes from Gila orcuttii, assembly GCA_026230005.1. Taxonomy (NCBI): domain Eukaryota; kingdom Metazoa; phylum Chordata; class Actinopteri; order Cypriniformes; family Leuciscidae; genus Gila; species Gila orcuttii. The sequence goes on from JAPDVR010000017.1 coordinate 11,313,176, forward strand.
TTCCCCAACCAATCATCCCCCCCTACGCCCCCCCCAAAAGCTGTAAACCTAGGGGAAACACTGCTACTTGTACATAATTATTTTCTAGGGTTTAAAATGTATACAGATTTGACATTTTCCCCTCATACTTCTGTCGGAATGGATCCACAGTTGGCATTGAATTTCATTTGAAATGGTATTAAAAAGGTCTTAAGGTCTTAAAGCCTTGAATTTAAGTTGGAGGATCCTGGGGGTACCCAACATTAAATGTTTGCAGTAACAATTTACATACCTATCCTAAAATCGAGTCTTGTTCAACAAATGCTTCTAACAAGGTCAATCAGCTTTTAGTCATTGATGCCCTCTGGTTGTTGGGAATATCAATATGGCTGCTCAAACACTTGATGCTTAACTGCCTGCTGTCCAGTCATATTTGGAGATCAGTGATTATCATGTGACTTAATGGTGTCAACTGTTGATCAGAATGTGATATGCCTTATCTTATAGTGGTAAAGTGTATATAGTGGAACTAAAGTGTTTTAATCTTTTCCCCAAAGACATGGTTTGATAACATGGGCCGAGCAGGCGAGTCTAAGATCAAACCTTTCGATGGTGATGACTACACCTGCATCACATTCCATCCGGACCTGGCAAAGTTTAAAATGCAGGCTTTGGATAAAGATACTGTCGCGCTGCTAACTCGACGAGCATATGACATCGCTGGGGCCACTAAGGGCGTCCGTGTCTTTCTCAATGGCAAGAAACTGCCAGTGAGTAGATGATTGGGTTTTGCACTTGGACCTCATGAATTTTTCTGTTTATATCACTGCATTTAAATGTTTGTCCTAAGTTTAAGTTTCTTTATCTTTCAGGTGAATGGTTTCCGTAGCTATGTGGACCTTTATCTGAAGGACAAGGTGGATGAGACTGGTTCTCCCCTGACGATAGTCCATGAGAGTGTGAATGAACGCTGGGAGGTGTGTCTTACCCTTAGTGATAAAGGGTTCCAGCAAGTCAGCTTTGTTAATGGCATCGCCACAACTAAGGTAAACGTCTTCAGGTTTACAACATGGCATTGTTGTTGGGGTTTAGCGTTTAAAATATTGGTAATGAAATCTAATTTCTGTCCCTGTTTACTCAAATGTTTGATGCTTAAGGTTCCTTAATAGTAGTAATAGTCCATAATTCATGTGAATCTAGCAGTTTAATCCCAAGTCTACTAAAGAGAAATTATTGCTTGATATAAAGATTTGATTTAATTTAAATTTGAACATTTACAAATTGCTTGAAATGAGAGAACAAACCTGATCGGTTTCCTTTAATTCTTGCAGAATGTCTTTGTGACAAGAACACTGTCAAGTCACATTTATATAATGCTTTATACAATGAAGATTTTCAAATTTATTTGAAATTTGACTTCCATATTTGGTATATTATGCCTCTTCTCGTCGACTAAAGTTTAGTCTACTATTCATGGGCAGCTCTAGCTTGGCTCCACCCTCCTACGTACTTCCGCTCAATTTTTCATTTTCCTTGTCTGTATGCTGTATGGGTTTGTGGTATATTCGCGGGTTTTCTCCGGCCAATTTTTACCTGACCAATCAGCGAACAGGAGGAGTGGCCAAGAACGATGGCGTTGAGGTCGTGCGCTAGTTTAGTCACGACCAAACGTTAGCAATTGGTTATGGCAGATCCAATAGTTTTAACTTCAACAGAGTACCCGCCTTCAAGGAAGTTAACGGGAGTGGCCAGACTCTCTGTACAAATGAAATGTATTAGAGTCTGGTAGGACCAGGCTAGGACAGCTCTGTGCTAATATGGTTATATTTGTGTCGTAAACTAGAGGAAAAGTGTCATGCTTTTTTTCCCCACTGATGAACAAAAGTGATCCGTTGTTTTGGATGTTATCATTTTCATAAGGGCGAACTGAAACCCCATTTAGAGTGACCTGTAAACATATGTGGACATAATATGCCTATTTAATCTTTCCTGTCAATTTACAGTATCTGAGATTTACAGTATCTTTCAATACAGTGTTTTGTGTTTTAGGGTGGCAGACACACAGACTATGTTGCAGACCAGATTGTGTCCAAACTGATTGAAGTGGTTAAAAAGAAGAACAAGGCTGGAGTGGCTGTCAAACCTTTCCAGGTACATACAGATTATCAGCAAACCTTATAAAACTTAAGGATTATGGCTCTCTGGTTGACCTGGTTGAATTTCTTGTGCAGGTGAAGAATCACATGTGGTTGTTTGTGAACTGTCTGATTGAGAACCCCAGCTTTGACTCTCAGACCAAAGAGAACATGACCTTGCAGCAGAAGAATTTCGGTTCCATCTGCTCTCTGAGTGATAAGTTCATTAAACAGGTGAGAAATGTGACGCTTTAATCATTCATTTTGAATTGAGCATGAACCATGCTGAATGGGATAATTAAAGTGCTTGTAGTCTGCATATAATGCTCCTCTTCAGCATTTTATTAAACATTTTTATTTTATTTCATATTCTGCCCAATGATATCCTTCAAACAATGTTGATATTGAAAGATATGTAAACAAATATAGTGAATGTAATGTAGGCTATGCAATATTAGGGCTCCAACTAACGATTATTTTCATAATCGATTAATCGGACGATTATTTTTTCGATTAATCGATTAATCGGATAAAATTTCAATTAGATTTTTTTTTTATTAGGCTACAACTAAATAAAACCCTTAATCATGGTATTTATGTGTAAAAGTGTACAAAAGCCACACATTGAGTTTTACTAATATCAATATTTGCATTGTTTTTAATGATAATTGCTGATGGCAAGTTGACAACCATGAAAAACAAAAAAATCTAAATTATATACAACATTGTTTTAACATAATTTTTGTTAAACTAATTTACACTGACATGTTCAGATGTGAAGATAGAAACCAAAAACATGTAAAGTACATAATTCATTTAATTTTTATTTAAGATTCAATTAATTATAAGGATAAATTGCTAAAATAAATATAGAAAGACTAAAAAAAAGCGTGTGAACGTAGTAGAGCCGCAGTAGATCGCGTTTGTAAAACAATTAAAACTTAATAGAAGACAAATGCTATAAAAAGAGAACGGAATGGAGACGCAGCAAACAGGCTTGATTAAAAGGACAAGAAAATGATGCATTAGTGCACAAGCATTCGCTGAAAACCACTGACTACAGTGACTAAAAAACAATCTTTTACTGCTGCTGTTAATAACTGCCTTTATATTTAGTGCTTCACTTTCTAAACACCGTTTTAATTTAGCCTATTTCTGCGTAGCGCTATTTTAATCCATCACTTATGTTGCGAGCGAAATGATTGCACAACCTGATGGCCGAGACAAAATACAGACATCCCAAGTCTCCCGGAAGTTCCGGGAGTCTCCCGAATATTGATAGCGGCTCCCTGATGCCCGCAAATTAGTTCAAACTCCTGGAATCTAGAGCGTGCAAGCAAGAGAGCGCATGCGAGACAGAAGAGAGTGCTCCAAAGTCCAAACTGTGTAGCGCGCGCACGACAGAGCGGCACAGGGAGAGAGACCTTGCGTGTGTGCTGCATCATGATAGGCCTGTTTCAACCAATCACCAGGAAATGCTCCCCGTGACGTAAGCAGAGCAACTAATCGATAATGACATTCGTTGACAACGATTTTCATAATCGATTATATCGATTAGTTGTTGCAGCCCTATGCAATATATTATGTGCCAAAAGGTGGTTAAAAATCCCATTACATTTCTAACATTGTAACATTACAATCTGAAAACAAAAATAATGCTTTTGTTTTTAAATTGACTAAAGGCTAAACTAAAAATGAAAACAAAACTATTTATGAGTCTGCATTTGATTACCCTATTATAATGTTCACTTTCATAAAAATATACATACTTGTAGGTTTAAAATTCCACATGGCACATTTATTTTCTCCAACAACAAATATTTGAGCAATATGTATATTTTAGTCAGAATTATTGCGCTGCTATTCTATTGTGCTCCATGTGTTTGGCGCGCATGCGCATGGCGGCGCTCATTAACGGAAGCTTGAATTTTAGCGGATATTCACTTGCAGAAGGCTCGTCCTCTACTGACAGTGAAATGGCCATTTTTGGTTTACTTTCTAAGATTTACAGATGGAGAATATACCAGGGATGGAAATTAGCACCCGCCACCAGCCAAATGCGGGTGATTTTGTGTTGTGGCGGGTAAACTCGCTTCACCTACCGGCCACCGTGGCGGGTAAATAAAAATAGCATACTGTTTCACCCGGACGGCGGACACTTTTAGAGGAGGCACATCTTCAACACCCGCGCGCTTCCGTCGAGGCTCGACGAGGGAAGAAAACGTGGGAGCGCGAGAGGCGGTTTGCCGTCCAAAGGGAGAGCTAGCCGCGAGCGCATGGTGTATTTTTAAGGCGGGCAGCTCTCTTGTGTCGTAAAGAGCTAGCCGCGCGAACATCTATCCGTGCGGTTCTTCCGTCGAGGCTTGAGCGCGAGAGGTGGTTTGCCGTCCCAAAGGAGAGCTAGCCGCGAGCGCATGATGTAAATATGCAGACATCCCAAGTCTCCCGAAAGTTCCGGGAGTCTCCCGCATATTGATATCGTCTCCCTGATGCCCGCAAATTAGTTCAAATCTCCTGGAATCTAGAGCCGGATGCGAGACAGAACATACTTAAAATACATAGTGCGTGCACGCACGGCAGAGAGGGAGAGAGCGAGAGACCTTGCGTGTGTCTCTCGCTCTCTCCCTCCCTGCCATGCGCGCGCTATGTATGTTATGTGCGCAGTATAGTCAACACCTCCCCTCCCCGTCAACAATCCAGTCAAATTAATGTGTATCAGTTCATGGTTTGTGTGTGTATAAGAGAGAAAGAGAAAATGTCAGTATTTCATTGAGACTTGAGATTAAATAAACTGCTTAAGTATTGTAGATCTTGTAGTATTAATTTTCACATGCAGTTACACATTGTCGGTTAAAAACAAGAAAGTGGCTGGTAAAAACATTGAGTGGCCGGTGGACAAAAAAGTTAATTTCCATCCCTGAATATACCTGTAAAAATGTAAGTTAATCAGTCAGCAACAGTATCTGACAGGGCAAGCTGCTTTAAACTTAACTATATCTTTACCAGTTACACTTACCACTATACTTTCACTGCAGCAGCTCACACTGCGTCCTCCACTGTTTTTCAGATGTGCTCGTATAAAACTACTGTATCGATATAAAAGGTATTGCCTCATTCCATATAGTTTCTAAAAAAATATATCGATATATTGTACAATCTCGATATACCGCCTGGCCCTATTTTTGGGTGAACTATCCCTTTAAAGCGTAACCCTCGCCAAAATGCAACCGAGGGTCTTTTTGTGAATCTACCCGATGCAATCTTTCGTTCAAAAGCATAATTAGGATGGAAACACCACTTATAAGATTGACCGCATTTTGTTTAGGTCAAATTGCCTTTTGAATGGGAGTGCTAGGGGCACTACAATGATAGCATCAAAATCGCTATTTTTAAAACGCTAAGAAGGCTCGACACAACATGAAACTTTGCTCGAAGTATCACCAGGGGCTCTACACATGTACTCGAGCATTGAGAACCTTGTTTGTGTACAGAGTTTACTAAAAAGAAAGGTTTTGAACAACTCACTGTAGCTGTTGTTTCCGGCCACCAGCATTTTGTCAGTCAAAAATAGTCAATCTCCGAATACGAATGAACTGACTCCATATGAGAAAATGTCATGAAGTTGTAATTTCAATGAAAAGGTGTAATTCACAAATTATCCGTGAATTTGTATGGAACTAAGCTTTAGAAGCTTTTTCTCCTCCGTTACGTTGCATTCGGAGATCGACTATTGTTGACTGACAAAATGCCGGTGGCCGGAAACGACAACAGCTACAGCGAGTTGTTCAAAACCATTTTTTTAGTAAACAGTGTACACAATGTTCTCGATGCTCGAGTTAATGTGTGGAGTCCCTGGTGATACTTCGAGCAAAGTTTCATGTTGTGTCGAGCCGCCTTAGCATCAAAAATAGCTATTTTTAAAACACTATCAAAAGGCAATTTGTCCGTAAACGAAAATACGGTCAATCTTATAAGTGGCGTTTCCATCCTAATTATGCTTTTAAACAAAAGTTTGCCTCTGGTAGATTCCCAAAAAAACCTCTGTTGCATTTTGGCGAGAGTTAGGCTTTAAGGACAAGCGTCAGCATGTTTACTATAAGGCTACTGTCACTTTAAGACTGCCATGAATCTAATATACACAGTTGGTTTTGACAGTATTAACGCAGTAAGACTCAAAAGATAACTTAGTCCATTAACCACGCGCTGTTTGACAGGCTTTTAGTACCAGTGCGCTTCAGGTGTATGCAGTCAGAAAAGCGCATGTTAGAACAGTGCATCAACACATCATTAAATGTTTATGAATTGCAGTGTCCCATGGGTGTAACTCTGTAAGTCTCAAAATACTGTACAATGCGACGTACAGAGGCCCCAGAACAACTGATAGAATGCACTGTAGCATGATACTACGATATTTCTTAAAAAGCAGATCGTGGAGACATTTTAATCCCCTACGGCAGGGCTATTCAATTAGCTTCATTCGAGGGCCGGGTTATTCAATTGAAAAGTTGAGGTGGGCCGGTGGGTTTAGCTTACTTATTGAAACATAACAGTATCAATAAGTAAGCTAAAGTAAACATAAGTATTGTATGGAAATGTGGTACCCAACAGTATGCAGATTTATAAAACCATAATAAATAACTTATTTACAGCTATGTACAAATATATTAATTATACTGGATCATAGCTGGTAAGAATTGTTTTATTAATAATTATTATAGGCTTAAATTAAAATATACTGACAGTGAGACTTCGTAACCATTGGTAAAACCATGGCTACTCACTCCCAATAAAAAATGCATTAACAGGTAAAAAATACACACAATTACTTATGTATTCCTCTACCCCCCTAATAAATCTAATGCAATATAAATGACTATAACATAGTATTCAATATAAATCTTCACAGTAAATGTTTGAAAGGGTGGTGATTAGGGATTTATAGTCTTGTAACTTCATTCATGGCACAATGTTTCTGCTATTTACCTCATCAGTCATGTTGGTAATTTTGAGGCTGTTTCATCCGATTTAAAACTGTTCCAAACCACAAATAACTCAATGATTTTAACTAGAGAGATGTGTCAGATTGAAACGCTTCTCACTGGATGTCGCAACACTGTTTAATAATAGTGTCCGGGACCGGGAGTAAACGCAACTCCTTTAAGCTTGCGTTCCGTTATTCACTGGACCGTGCTGCGTAGTTCAAAGTAAACCAGTGAAACTGAAAACAGCGCTATTTGTTCTCTATTTGTTCTTACTGACCGAGAAACCGCTTCAGATGATTCAGTGACCGAACGAAGCCGAATCGTTTCAGACCGTTATGCAAGCGCGTTTGGCCAATTCATGGAAAGGAAATACTCGAACCAAAGAATGATTAATTCACGAATGATTGATATCGCTGGTTCAGTCGACAGAAATACGGGACACACATAATAACTGCTGAAATATTCTAACTGAAACCGTTTCTCAGGTCAGTCGGAGCGCTCATGGTACACACACAGTGCGTATAGCCGTACAGCTGCAGGCGCCACTGCGGTCACGCGCATATCTAACCAAATTTCACCGCACTGCCAGGAAAAGAGGAGGAGGGAGGTTGAGGTGCCCTCGGGCCGGATGGAGATGATTGGCGGGCCGGACTTGGCCCGCGGGCCGCCAATTGAATAGCCCGGCCCTACGGTCAAAAATCGTGATCACACATTTTCACACACCCCTAATATGTAGACTTCCATGGAACATTAGGTCATGGAAATTTATTGGTAAAAATCTGTATGAACCCTTACTTCAAAACTGTGAATTCACCTCTCTGTGTCTTGTCTGTAGGCAAATGTCTGTGGAATTGTGGAGAGCATTATGAACTGGGTGAAGTTTAAAGCCCAGGCTCAGCTCAATAAGAAATGCTCTGCTGTCAAACACACTAAGATTAAAGGAGTCCCCAAGCTGGATGACGCCAACGATGCAGGTAACGGTTTGTTGTGCTCTTACTATGTTAGGACACTTTGTTCTGCCTGGATATTCATTTCAGGATGGTTTGTTTGTTACAGGTGGAAAGAACTCCACTAGTTGCACTCTGATCCTGACTGAAGGAGACTCGGCCAAAACTCTGGCTGTGTCGGGTCTGGGTGTGGTGGGACGTGATCGCTATGGTGTCTTCCCTCTGCGTGGTAAAATCCTCAACGTGCGAGAGGCGTCACACAAACAGGTCAATAAAAAAAACTACACTTAAGGTTTTTTATTAACTACTTTGATCATTTCCATTACGTGGCCCACAAAATATATATTTTTTTGTTTAGTTCTTGACCAGGGTTTCCACGGGGCATTAAGTCATTAAATGGATTTTGTGAAAATTAAGGCCTAGTGTTGGGCGATATGCTCCATTTTCATGGTGAACGTGATTTCACCAAGTACCACATGTTCCTGGATCAACATCGTTGTTGATCCTGGATCAACTTTCCAATTAACCAATCAGATTTGAGGGACAAGTTTACAGTTTGTCAAGTTTAGGCTTAGGACCAAGGTGAAGTACTTAAACATCAGTGTCATTCACCTATCATTACCCTCTGATTTCAGAGAAAAGTTATGGGTAGGTTTAGGGGTAGGGACTACATTTTGGGACAGGAATGTTGATCCAGGATCAACAAAATATGTTGATCCAGGACCAACAAAATATGTTGATCCAGGACCATGTCTGTCTTGGCAAAATCACAGTGACCCCATTTTCATATCGTCAGCCTGTGAGATCGGCAATACACGATATTATTGTGAGGGGGCGGGGCTTACTTATTTGGTTATTAACTTGCTTATTTACTCATTAATTTGCTCGTTTTATTACTTCGTTTTATATATGAGAATCTTTTTCTATTTTGCTAGCAAAGGTGGAGTGTTTATTAATAGGCTAAATCAGGTTATACCCCGGTATAGTGAGGTAAAAAAAAGATCCTAATCATTTTTGTGTTTGAGTATTTCAACATGTCAGCGGGAAATTTACGGACACGCATTCTCTCATGCCGTTACAGATGCAGCATTTTGACTGTAGCCTACTTCTGCACGAGATGAGAACACGTTGTAATAATTTCTCGGGTCAAGAAAGATTCGGTGTTTGCAATATATGTCCCCCTACCAGTGCTCTCTCTGTCTGGATGCACTTCACATATGTGCACTTCAATAAGCCCAAAGAACGCGGGTTAATGTGTTTAAAAAGCAGGGAGAAATCAGAGTAAGGGGCAAAGTCGATCGGTTTATACTTAAACTTATGACTTGACTCCGATAAAGGAAAACAGGTTAATGCGTTTACATGACCACATGCATTGTCAGTTTATTCAGCATAATCGGGTTAAGAACGTGCATGTAAACGCGCTCATTTACTGAAAGTGAAAGTAGAAACGGACTGAGCTTTCTGTCGCTGCATTAACGCCGCATTCTCAGAGACGACGATGAATATAACGGTATAGCGACTATCTTAATTTACTGGCTTAATATTTCTCTTGTGGACCTACATTAATGACAGTGAAAAAATTAGAAGAATATTGTTATTATTATTAATAAGTGTTTGAAGCTGCTTTTGATTTTCACAGATGGCAGAGTTGTTCATGAACTAAAGACTGTTATTAGGCCTATATCATTTTAGTGATATTATTAATATTTAGTAATTGTATTGTTTTTAGTGTTATTAGTGTCATTAAACGTTTTGTTAATGTGCTATGGAAACAAAATAGGCCTGACTAACAACGATGCCGTTTTCATCTTGGATCTGTATAAGAATGATGCGTTCAAACAAGCACTCTTGACAATTTGTGAATGGATAACCTTGCAATTCAATTTTGATGTGAGATGTAGTTTTTTTTAGTCTAAATATTTTCTTAGAGGAGTCCTCATAAGCGCATGTCGGTGTTGTCTCAAGTGTTAGGCTATGTGGTGATGTTATGAATTTAGGAAATTATTAGGCAAATTAATTGTAGTTCCTAATATTAATTTAATAACAATACTAGCTTTATATTAATAATAATAATTTAATACATTAATGGTAAAACAAGCCAATTATCGTATTGATATTGTCAAAGGCATCTGCCATCAGCAATATCTCTGACTATCGTTGATACACGATACTATCGTCTATCGACACAACCCTAACGCGGGCATTTTGTACAGTGTGGGACGGGAATAAAACTAGACCAGAAAAATGGAAAAAGTGTAAATTCCAGCAGAAGTGGCTGGAAAACAGTTTAACATGTTCAAATATTTAACGCTATTAACGCAGCCTTCATTAATTTGTCACCTTTTGGCTAGTTTTACAATATGATCCCGCTCTTATTCATAAATGCTTTTAAACCATTCAAGCGTGACAAGACAAAATAGACCGCTGTCTGTGAAAGTCCTGTCTATGTAACGCACACACATACAACGCACAAAGACGCGATAGTATTGTGCGCACAGACAGCGCGCCAGAATACAGTTCTCTTTCGCGCTTGAACCTGGTTTGAACAAACAGTAACACACAATTATGCCAAAACGTGCAGAGTTGTGAGAGAATTAGGCGCGTATGAGATCCGCGTCTCTATCAGCAGCTGGTTTAAAGGGACCGTAGCCACTAATTCTGTCATTAATGGTATTCAAAGAACAAAGGGAACAGAGAAAATCACTAACTGCTCTTGACTAATGAACTTTTGTAGCTTTAGATTAGTCTAAATTTAATCTATAATTTATCCCTTGCAGACCTTCATTCATAAAAAGATGCCATTAAACAAGTATTTGAAATATACTGTCTTTATGTTGGTTCTACATTAATTTGGAAATGAATACATTATAAAATATATAAACTAAATGTATACAAAAATGTAAGTGTTTTTAATTGTGATTAATCACAGAAAAAAAATTGTATATATAATCTGTGGTGGTTAGGTCATGTATGGCATTAAAAAGCATTCAATTTAATTTGAAGATACCTGCAGAAACCCTGCTGACTAGCTCAGTTTACTTTTTCTTATATTTTTCCATGTATAGGTATCTATGATTATAATACTTGTGTAGTGTATGTTAGCTTAGCAGGCTAATTAAATAGCACGCAAACTGAGAAATGTGCAATATGCCATTTGAAGTTTCTCTTCCATATAATGAAAGTGAATGGTGACCACAACTGTCTCAGATTCCCATTTACTTGCATTGTACTGACAGATATATTCTCCATGCAAGTCAAATGGGTTACCGTAGTTTTACATTCTATGTTTTATTAATTTAAGACATGTTTTCTTTCTTTGTAGATCATGGAGAATGCTGAGATCAACAACATCATAAAGATCCTAGGTCTGCAGTACAAGAAGAACTACAGTGACTCTGAATCACTCAAAACCCTGCGTTACGGCAAGCTCATGATCATGACAGATCAGGTCAGACTTGACTACATAGTGTCTGTTACAGGATATTGGACTGTTGTAGTTGTTGCCTGTGTAATGTTGGGTGATTTCTGTAGGATCAAGACGGATCTCACATTAAAGGTCTTCTCATCAACTTCATCCATCATAACTGGCCATCACTGCTGCGCCACAACTTTCTTGAAGAGTTCATCACCCCGATCATCAAGGTAGATGCCAACTGCTCATGTCATCAACAGTGCATAAAAATGTTAGTAGCTGAAAGCATCTTGACTGTGACCGTCTTTGCTTTGTAGGCGTCCAGTAAGAAGCAGGAGGTTTCTTTCTACAGTATTCCAGAGTTCACTGAGTGGAAGGAGAAACAAAGTAACATAAAATCCTGGAAGATCAAATACTACAAAGGTTTGTCTCAAACACCTGTGGTAGTCCACTGGCACATGTAAGCAATGTTTTTACTCAGTTCCCATCTCTGCACAAGTGAAGGGGTCATAGACTGGGTCACCTGCACACTGGGTGTTTACTAGGGCTGGGTGGCATGACAATATATGTTGTCACGATTGCAAATGTGACATTGATTTCATACTACAGTTCAGCAAAGCAAAGGTTAAAACTTAAGTGATTTTCGTTTTATATTCAGTATTGCAGGGTTTGAAATTAACACCCGTCAAATGCGGGTAAAAATGCCAATTTGGCGTGTTATTTGTTTACTCACTTTGCTGGGGAGGTTTGTGTGAGCCAAATCTCTGCAGATTTAGCGCGAATACTCAACTCGTGAGTCATCATGATATATTAAATACAGTGTTATCTGGCTTATTTTAACATGCTTGGGGTTAACGAAGATTTGAATGGCCAGTAACTTAAAGGAGCATTTCACCCCTGGGAACCTTGATCTTCATTGAAAGTGGGTCATATATGTATTCGAAATCTGTCAAAATTTTCAAATTTGGTGCCTTTTTGACCGAGTTATGACAGAAAGTAACTTTATAGCGCATTAGTTTGGTAAACCACATTTCCCACAATGCAACGCGTTTGAACAGCTCCAGAAGCCACTCCCTCTAATCCAGAACACCGCCTATGCGTGACCCGCCTATATGAGAATGCATTACGCTAGCTAAAGTTACCACTTGAGTTTGAAAATCATTTGCGATCTCATATTTGATTTATTCCTTCTTACTATTTATTTTGAAATGGTGAACTATTGTATGGTACCGGGAACACTTACTTTACAGTCAGGCGTCCATTTCTCCCTGCTGGCTTCGGCTGTCGTTTCCAGTTAATTTTCGGGATGCGGAAATATGTATCTAGGACGCCTTTGTCCATATGCGGTGCGAAACTCGGATGGTTCACAACACTCCATGTCCGTGTCTGCCTCTGACATTTCTTCTAGAAGGAATTGGCATTTTAGAGATTCTTTGCAGCAGACAGACTCTAGCTCGGTGTCCATAGGCGCACAGTTACAGCACGAGCACCACCAATTCGCTACAGCGCGAGCAAGCCCGGGCTTCTCGTCTGCGCCGGGCTGGTCTCCTGCGGCGGCCGCAGCCGACGCCACTGCCTCTTGTTCCTCCATCAGCCTCAGCTGCTCTTTGCTATATTGTGGCTCGTATAAATAGCCACGAACATCAGTTTCGAGCAAAAGATTTTCAAAATCCTCGTCTTCCATATCGTGTTTCGTAAATTCAGGCATTATGGTAAATCTAACTCCTTGAGCGCTTGTTAGCTTAGCTTGCTGTCTTCCAAGCAAGATGGCGGATTAATAGTTTAGTTTCTTCAGGTTTAGTCCCACCCACTGATCTGTGATAGGCCGGTGGGGTGAGTGGGTCCCACGCCCTTGAATAATAATGAGCTAAAGGCTGTAGTTTTCTTAATATGCAATGAAATTTATCTTCCGTCCTATCGTGACGCAAAATGACGATATTTACGTCACGATAGGACGGAAGTAAAACACTTAAATCCTTTTTTCTCCCATCTCAAAAAAAAAACAAGCAAAATTCCACCATCATTATAATATATGACTGGGTTTCTAACAATACAAACCTTAATGCAAATGGGTGAAGTGACCCTTTAATTTAGTAGCCAAATTGGCCAGTGAGTAAATCTCCGCCTAATTCACATCACATTGTACACACATGAATTTGTTCTTAACATCGTTCTGGTGTTTGTGCATGGGGCCGCTCATTTAAGATACGCCAAATTCACTAGGTTAGTCATTTGCATAAAACACACCCAAACCATCTCCATATAAGGGCTTTCTGCACTGTCCTTACAATCTTCCTGTCACTCGTGTCAACCGTGCCACTGTTTGCAGACATGCTCGCGAGCAATGCCAAGTGTGCCATTCTCACAATAAACACCTTTCATACAGACCCAGATTGCAGACCTCTCATTAGCTAGCTGTACATGCGTGTATATCTGTTTTATTCAGAGAAACTGCACTTCTGAAGCTATAGTGCAGCTTTTCATAATCTTTAACTGTATATGATGAAATGTATTTAAGATGAAATTAAATTGTATTTAATCATTTGTATTATATAAGCCATAAATATAAATGTATAATAAATTAATGCAAAATACTTAAATATAATTATAGTTGCGTTAGGATGAAATATAGCTTAACATGATTAAGGCGGAACAGAGTAAGTGCTTTTTGCATGTGTGTGGTTTCAGTTCCTTTTTTTTTTTTTTTGTAAATTTAAATGATTACAAAAAAGTTGAATTGTGATTTGTTCTAAAATCAATCAAAAAGACGTAAGACTAGAATTGCTGACGACTTGTTTTGGCAGTTCAGAATAGGTTATTTTGGGAGAAACTTTTTTTTTTTTTTTTACTTTTGATCTTTAAATCTTTGCAGGCCTTTTACATTCACAAACAGCTAATTTACACTACATGAAAGGTAATATCTGAAAAAGCATAATGAGGCACTTTAAAGAAAGCAGCCTAATATACTTGCTGTCATTGTCATTAAAGGGTAACTAAACCCCTGGTCAGAGCCTGACTCCACCCACTGGCAATATTTGAAAAATGCCTCTGACGTCAAAGGGTACCACAACTTCCAATAGGAAAATTCAGCTGCAGTAGCCACCGTTCAACCAGAAGAGGGCAGCACTCAGACGTTTCTGAAAGTGAAAGTGAAAGTGACACGTAATGGCCAAGTATGGTAACCCATACTTGGAATTTGACCTCTGCATTTAACCCATCCAAGTAAGTGCATACACATTAGGAGCAGAGTAGTGAGTAGTGAACACACACACACTGCAAACGTGGATACGCACACCCGGAGCAGCGGGCAGCCTTGAGTGGTTAGGTGCCCTTGCTCAAGGACACCTCAGTCATATTCCTGCCGGTACTGGAATCGAACCAGCAACCTTTGGGTCACCAGTCCAACTCTGTTACCATTAGGCCATGACTGCCCTCAATATGGTGTAATTTTTACCCCATATATTGTAGAATTAAAAAAACTTTAAACCCAAATGTCAAAAAATGTACTCGAATCAATGAACAGCATTTATGTAGCTCCATTCTTACAGATCATTAACTAAAAAAAGTTGTTTTCATACATGAAAATCACTCACCTTTCGGCGAAATTCGCCGTTTTGAAACCAAAATAGGTGACCTACGTGAATCGCGTAGATTCGATGAGAAAATGTTTAGGGGGGAGGGGGGGGGGTTGAGGGGGAAGGTAAACTATACTATATGAAGCCATACTATAGTATAATGTGAGATGGAAATAAATATTAAAGTCGTTAAATTCAAGTTCACGTAAACTTTTCTCTCCGCTGCAGCTGTCAATCATTCTCCATTGAGCATTCAAACAGCGCGTCGCGTTCGGTTACGACAGTCAACAATGAAACTCTCCAAGACGATTCAATGTTACTATTATACTTTATCTGTAGATAAAGCTCTATGGTTTCGCATAAAATGACTTTATCTTGCTGGACTGTATTGCTGTAGGCTACCTTAATCATGTTCCTTTCTACCGTGTGTCTGTCAGATCGCAACACTGGAGAGCACTATAATTGTTCTTCACACGCACAGTAACTGAAATTTAAAACTTAAAAGAAAAGGCTCAATAAACTATTGCATAGATAGATACTGTATAATACACTATGCATCGATATGCCTTTCCTTTGTGCTTTAAACTTTTCTGCGCGCTGTGACTCCGTGTTGCTTCAAGCGCATCATTCTGCGCTCGGGATGCGCATAAGCGCTTTGTGCCGCACTGTATTGGAGTCTTTCATAATCATATAATACTTTTGCGCAATGAAAGATTATTAATTGCCTTTTTTATTCTGTTCTGTCCTATCTATCATATGTTGCTGCCTCATTAAACAGCTGTGCTATACATTTAAAAAATGTCTTAATTTTAAAGTAGACTATATATATATATATATATATATATATATATATATATATATATATATATATATATATATAATAATTGATCTTTCTGATTTTTATCTTGTTTTTTATGAATGTATTTTACAACAATACAAAGAGCAATGTGTAACGTTTTACCAGACTTAGTTCTACACTTATTGTCTCTTTGTTCCCCAATAAATGTTTTTTTTTCACTAAATGTTCAGATTTTATGCAATTTTTGTTTTTCTAGACTAAATTTTACTGAGTTATCCACTAATCTAGTTTATAATATAATTTTTGTTATAGGTTATGATCATATTTTTTTTGATTTGTTGTTTTTCTTTATAATGAAGTTGTCTGTATTAAGTAGATGGTGTGTTGAACTGATAATCACTCTTGTGTTAAACACAGAGTTATAGAAATTCTCCTTGATTTAAAAAAAAAACTGCGCTGGTATTGGATCGGTATCGGTCGATACTCCGAATTTTTGGTATTGGATCGGTTCAGAAAAAATGGTATCGGGACATCCCTAATATTTTCTGGTAGGTTATATCTAAGTTACCCAGGAGCTCTGTTGACATAGGCTTAGCTTGATGAATTGAGTCGTTGAACACAGCAGGAGAGAACGCAACGTTAGCCAGCTAGCTAAAGCTCCGGTGGAAATTTATTAGCTAATGCTACGGAGGCCATAATATTTTTGACTCATGGCTGAAGTTAAGTTTCTCCAGCTCTCCCCCGCTTGGCAAAAAATGCATCTCAAAATGCATCAGATTGATGCTTTAAAATATGGAATATTTAAAATTTTCTTCCGGGGGAGCATGCCCCCGGACCCCACTAGAGGGTAATATCCTTCTCACCTTTTTCACCCCTGACCTGTTTTCATGCCTGTGTTTTAGTGTTTGGTTACCCTTTAATGTTAAACAAAAAAAATATAAAGAATTACTTTATATTAATAAATTAATAGAATATATTAATTACTTACCATTTGACTGAGTAACTATGCACAGTATGCAGGTTTTTAAAAATTTTTTTTACATTTTACATTTATTCAATTTTTGTAGTATTTCTTTCTTGATAAATCTACTGTACCTGAGAAATTATTTTTCTATTGTATTTGTCCTGTTCTTTGTAGTTTGCGTTAGCTTAACTAAAAATTACAAACTATATCGGGATCTATTGTTATTGTGAAACAAGTTCTCTTATTGTCAAATAAGATTTTTGTCGTATCACCCACCCCTAGTGTTTACTATAACACTTGAAAGTGGTTCTAAAACGTGCATGTGTATTTGGTCGTTTGTAAATATCTCACACGTAGTTTTCTGTCTGCCTCTCTCCAGGTTTGGGTACCAGCACATCTAAAGAGGCCAAAGAGTATTTTTCGGATATGACGAGACATCGAATCCCCTTTAAGTACTCTGGGCCAGCCGATGATGAAGCTATTACCCTGGTAACCATTTTTCCTTTATAGTACATTCCTGCTATTTGGGAATCTGGTCAAAAAATAGTGTCACAGTAAAATCATAAAAAGGGCTTTAAAATCAATCTTCCTGAAGATGTTTGTGGCTTTGTCTATTTGCAGGCCTTTAGCAAGAAGATGGTAGATGAGAGGAAGGAGTGGCTGACCAGCTTCATGATCAACAGACGTCAACGCAGAGAACACAACCTGCCTGAGGTACCACAACCCTGAAAATCAATATAGAGATGTGCTATTTAAGAAGAGTTGAGATTTGTGTGCCTCCTGGGGGGTATTCCAGAAAGCAAGTTATGCGACATTCCTGTGTATGTTTCAGGGTATGCAAGTAGCCATAGCAACTTTCTCTCTGTAAGAGATATAACACACACACACATATATATATATATAGGGCTGGGCGATAAAACGATAATGATAATTATCGCGATATAATTTTTCTCGCGATAATGTTTATGTGCCAAAAGCGGAACAAAACTCATTTGAACCGCGCGCCACACGGACCATTTATCCGCTCGGCTCAAAGTCCAAACGGAAGCATAGCGCGAGCTCACTAGAGCAGATGTTTACTCTGATCGGTCTCAGTCACGAGATCCAGTGAGAATCGCTTGAAATCAGCAAACACCACAAATGTCTCAGTGATTTAAACCAGTTTAAAGGCAGAGGAAACAGCACTGACAAACAGGAGAAACACTGTGCGCAACGATACAGTCAGAATCTGAATTGATACTGAATCCATTTACCATGGATGGATTTACTGTAACGTTAGCCTAGTAATATTAACTGCACCATGAAATCTGGGATATAAATATTGAATTGTGACAAATGTTTGAATGTTCTACCTCAGATTTGTGAAATGTTCTGACAATAAAGAGTAGTTTAAAACCACAATTAACGCTCTGGTGTCTACAACTTTCACTTAGGAGCAAAAATCTGCCTTTAAACTTGAAAGAAATAAAGATTTGACATTTATCGTGATAATTATCGATATCAACTGATATAAACAAATTATCGTGATCTTTTTTTTTTTTGGCCATATCGCCCAGCCCTAATCTCATCTCACACATTGTTTATCTGCATTCAGATTTTTTTTTTACATGTTTTTTTATCATATACATTATAGCATAGAAAACACCCTATCTTACCTTTCAAGCAATGTGTCTAAACATAAAAAAAACTTATACAGCCATGTTATCTTTGCAAGCACAGACTGTTTAGTTTAATCAGTCTTTTTATTATATAATTGGCATCAAACAAACCAAATATTTCTTATTCACAGTTATTGGAAATATTTAAAAGATTGAAAAATGATTGCACAACCACCAAATAGGGTGCGATATGCACCAAGAATGTAAATAGCCATTAAACAAAAGAAAAGTAGTATGGCGTGCTTTTTCTTTGCGTACATTTCCATTGTGATTTGTCGTGCTGTTGAGTGTCTTGTTTACCGTTAACATACTGAGTTGGTCGAACTTGCTCCCGATTCATACCTTGAGTAAGCAAGGTTTAGGTTAATCAAAGAGTTCAGTGTATGTTTGATGGAAAGATAACCTTGTTTTCTGGAATACCCCCCAGGAAGCATGATCTTGTTTCTGCTTTTTTTGCAGGAGTATCTGTACGGACAGAAAACTACGTCCCTCAGCTACCATGACTTCATTAATAAAGAGCTTGTGCAGTTTTCCAACTCTGACAATGAGCGATCAATCCCCTGCTTGGTGGATGGTGAGAAACATTACATGTTTAGCAACATTAGTCATTTCAATATTCATTGTTATAATGGCTATTACAAAGGTTAGGCAGTACAATCCAGAGTTGTCACAATACCATAAACGCATTTTGCGATAGTATACTATATCTGTAAGTACTCAAATAATCCCAACTTAAAATATATGTTCGTGCTGCCTTAATTTTAAGTTTAGTTTAACTTAAAGGGCACCTATTATGGCATTTAAAATGTTCCTAATATTGTTTTGGGAGTCCCCAACAACAGATTTACATGCATGCAATGACAAAAAAACACTTTTGTTGTCTTATAATATGCATTTATTTTTACCGGATTTGCTCACCGACTCCCAAATGATTCGTTCAACGACTCATTTTTCCAAACCCCTCCTTTGCGTGACGCTAATCTGCGGTGATTGGTCAGATGACCCAATCAGTTATTGTTTGCGTTAGCCCAACGCATAAACATATTGATAAAGCACTGCTGTACTACAAGGTATTGCTCTATTCTTTATGACAACTCCAATAACAACGACAAACATTTCACATATTTAACAAAAAAAAGACAATTGGAGACCTAGAAGCTGCGCTGAGCGTAACTTGCACAACACACACAAATATTGAGCATGCTACAAAACACACAAAAGCAACAATTATTAATAATACTTACAGGTTGTGATTCGTCGGAGGAAGCTGATCCAAATAAAATTGGTACTGAACCTTCCTTCAGTATCAACCGGCTCACGAATCCACACTTGAAAGCATTTGTTTGTAAAGCAATCATCATTAAAATAATGTGAACACAGCACAAGGTTCGCCCTATGCTTGTGTGGTATAGTTGTATATATGAACTGTAGACGCTTAGTCTTCAAATGCTCCTCCCTGGGCAGTGAAAAAGGGTCGCTTTTGATTCGCACTTGAAAACATCATGTCGACAACAAGACGCTGTGTTCTGAAGTTTTCCCTGGTGTCTGCGTGCGCAATGAGTGGGCGTATCAAATAACTTGTCAAAGGTACGTCATCTAGATATAGAAAAAGCATCGTTCGTCTATCGATTCATATCAGCGACTCAGAGTCGACTCTTACTTTTGAGAGACAATAACTTTGTAGACGGTGAACTTTCATATTTAAAACTTTGCAGGATGTTTTCGTTCACTTAGATCTATGTTACACACTACATGAAAGGTAATTTTAAAAATTCCATAATAGGTGCCCTTTAATTAAGGTGGCTTGAACAAATTTAAGTTGGCTTTTTTTTAAATTATTATTATTTTTTTACTTTTACCAAGTATTATCCTGATGCCTAGCAGTATTGTGAATTCATAATTCCCGTCTACAAAATTGACTACATTTTCATAAATATGTAGATGCCTTTCTAATGAAAACAACTAGACTAGATTTTAGATGGATGTGTTGTGCAGGTCTTAAATATTTTTATAAAGGTATTCAAAAGTATTAAATTGGAAGTGCTGAAACCTACAGATACCCTGTATTGGATTGAGAGAATATAGTTACTATTGAACAAATTCAGATAAAGTGATGTGTTTGTTTCAGGGCTAAAACCAGGTCAGAGGAAAGTGATTTTCTGCTGTTTTAAGAGGAATGATAAGAGAGAGGTGAAAGTTGCTCAGTTGGCTGGATCAGTGGCAGAGATGTCGGCGTACCACCATGGAGAGGTGAGGACTGGTTTCGTTCAACTCGCTTGATTCATTGTGCAATGTAAGAACTTTTTGCGTTGGTTTTGTTTTTGAGCAAGACACTGCACCATAATGGTGGTGGTGCGGTGGTGATGGCGCAGTGGATAAGACACATGCCTTCGTGTGAGAGACCAGGGTTCGAATCCGCTGTGAGACCCCAATGTGTCCCTGAGCAGGACACTTAACCCTAGGGCTGTGTATCACCAACAATGTCACGATACGATACGCATCACGATACTAAAGATACGATACGTATCACGATATGGATCAATTTGGAATTTAAATTTCTTTTGAGCAGAGTTTAGTAACAGTAATATCTTTATTGAATAAACAGTTTTTCAGTTATCACAACTGTTAGAACACTATTTAGTTTTTGTCATTAAAAAACAATGAGTTCAATTAAATAAGTGTTGGAATGTGCACCAAACAGTAATTTCTCCAGTTTAAAATCATTTTAAACAAATATACAATAGAATAAAGATAGCCTACCAATAAAGAGAAAAGTTTTTGAATAGGACTAGCACTAGTATTAAGAACTTAATAAAGTAATTAAATGTAAAATAACATTGGGTAGTATTTTAGTCCTGACTAAATTAAATACATCGACTATAAATCCAGATTCCTTATAATTAAAGCTATCTTTTGTTGTTTCGACAACAATATTAATGACAGACACATGGCTGCTGTCACTTTAAGAGCTAGTGCACAGATCCTGTTTTCATACTGTAACATCACATGCATTTTATGCTTATTTAAGACATAACCGACTGTGTTGGATACTCACCAAGACCGACATTTTTTACATTTTGCTTGTTTTTGGCTGTAAAAGCGATATAATCCGTGAAAAAGAACTTTTGTTACTCACAGGCTGTTTGTGAGGTGGCTTTACTCTATGTAAGCATGCAGAGAAAACCATCTCTCAGAGCGCGCGAGTACTGAATAGTTTAAAATCGCTTGAATGTTTAGCGTGGTAAGACTTAAAAAGACGAGCGAATGGTAAACTTAAGTGACAATGCAATGCTCGCCCGAATATGCAAGTGAATATTCCGTCATTTCCCAACTCATGAAAGCGAGAGTGTAGTATCAGCACCTTCAGCGCGTTTAATGCTTGCCTTGAGCAACCCATTTTGAGAGACAGAAGACGCGGCACAGCTGGACACTCAATCAATGTTTGAGTGAATTTCCCGCCATATAAGTGGGAGACCTGCGGGAATGATTAGAATAATGCGTAATACTCGCAATCCTGTGCTGAAATTCGAGCCCTGAATTGGCTACATTCAAAAGCATGACAGTATCGATACAGCAGTTGCTGTATCGATTCGCGCATCGTAAGGAGTTCATGACAATGTATCATCGTATCGATATTCTGAGCACAGCCCTACTTAACCCCTAGTTGCTCCAGAGGCGTGCGACCTCTGACATATATAGCAATTGTAAGTCGCTTTGGATAAAAGCGTCAGCTAATTGAATAAATGTAAATGTATAATAAATCTTAAAATACACATTCAGAAGGTTTGTGCTCCGACTCAAAGATAGATGATCATGTTATATTACTGAACACAAAATGTTCTATCAAACTGATGTCATGATGAGGTTAAGCCAATTAACCTGGTAACTTTCACATGATCCAACAGTCCATAATATTTTTCTAGGCAAATTACCTTCTGGTTGTATACTGATTTAAAATCATAAGTGATCAAGGTTTAGCTAGTTAGCATGGCCCAAGTTATTTTCCTCATATTTAAATGTTTTTGTCTTCCTTAGGTCTCTCTGATGATGACCATTGTGGGTCTTGCTCAGAACTTTGTGGGCAGTAATAATTTGAACCTGCTTCAGCCTCTGGGTCAGTTTGGCACACGTCTGCATGGAGGCAAAGACTCTGCCAGCCCCAGATACATCTTTACCATGCTCAGGTACACAGACACAGCCAGTGATTATGGCTCTGTACCAGAACCCAGTGAGCTGTCTTCGTGTCAACTAACTACATGGGCAGCTACTATCTTGGGCTACATTGAAACCATTATGGAATCTATGGAGCCCTTTTTTTTTTATTTTTTAGCATGTCCAATTTAATCTAACAACATATCTTATATGCCAAAGTTTTCAATGTTAACAAATTAAAATTGCATTATTATTAAAATAAATATCTCTTCTCAGTCCGCTCGCTCGTCTACTGTTCCCTGCTATGGATGATAACCTGCTGAAGTATAACTATGATGACAATTTGCGAGTGGAGCCAGAGTGGTACATTCCCATCATCCCTCTGGTGCTGGCTAATGGAGGTGAGGGCATCGGCACAGGATGGGCCAGCCGCATCCCCAATTTTAATCTGCGAGAGATCATCAACAATATTCACCGCCTGCTCAATGGAGAAGAGCCACTTCCCATGGTAAAATAAATTTAACGTTTTTATTACCATAAATGTATAGTGATTTTCATAATGTATGTTGTTGTTGTTGTTCCAAACCAGCATTGATTAACTTTACACTCCTTATGCCCACTCCTGTTACGTATAGCTGCCCAGCTATAAGGGGTTCAAGGGCACCATTGATGAACTGGCGAAGAATCAGTATGTTAATAATGGAGAGGTGGCCATCATTGACTCCACCACCATTGAGATCACTGAGCTGCCAATCAAAACCTGGACACAGGTGTGTGACGTCTGTTCTTATACTTGTATTACATTTGATATAGTTTTAATGCACAGTCATAGAGCATAAAGCATGTTTCCTCACAGGACTCAAATGTTGATATTTACCCTCATTTGGTATGTGGCAAGTAGGGGTGGGCAATATTTAGGTTGAAAACCGATAGAAATTTTATGTTATCGTGCCATGGTTACTCACATTATAGCGCAGTTAATTGCATGTAATTATGCATAGTTATAGTTATTGCTACAGTAACTACATGTAATGTGAAACTAGGACACATTGTAAATGTGTTACAGAATATTGTCATTTACTCACCCTTCTCTTTCCAAAAACAAGGCTAGTTCATTTTCGAAAGACGCATGATCTTTCAATGGAGGGACATTAATCTCTTAGGCCCTTATTTAAAATATATTGATTTGTTTTCAAGATGATTGAGTCTTGTTGGTTTGGAAATGACACGAGGAACAAATGATAACCCCCGATAAATGAATAAACTTTCCATTTAAGCCTTTAGCAGTGTCTGCTAGGGTTAAAAATGTATTATACAAAAATTCTAATCTTTCATCCACTACAAATTCATGTTTCATGGTGTTTACAAATTAAATTAGAAATTAGCGAAGTGTTTAACCTCTCAAATGTGATGTAAAGCTGGGTGATGCAGAATATTCAGCAACTAAAATTGACAGCTTTTTCTTTGAAATAAATGATTAATAACAACATCTTTCAGATCTATAAGGAGAATGTGTTGGAGGTGATGCTGAACGGCTCTGAGAAGGTTCCTCCTCTGATCACAGACTATAAGGAGTATCATACGGACACCACAGTGCGTTTTGTCATTAAGATGACAGAAGAGCGCCTGAGAGAGGCGGAGGCAGCTGGACTACACAAAGTCTTCAAGCTACAGAGCCTGCTCACCTGTAACTCCATGGTGAGCAACACACACCACATTTTACACCTCACAACATGCATTCGTTTTTCTCCTAATCCTGAAAACATCTACTCATCGTCCTACAGGTGTTGTTTGATCATGTGGGCAGTCTGAAGAAGTACGAGTCTGTTCAGGACATCTTGAAGGATTTCTTTGAGCTCAGAATGAAGTATTATGTCCTCAGGAAAGACTGGCTTCTAGGAATGCTGGGAGCTGAAAGTGCCAGGCTCTCCAACCAGGCCCGATTCATTCTGGAGAAGATCCAGGGCACGCTGGTCATTGGTGAGACATGCTTTGTTTTCCTTTTTTGTCATTGCTTTCACACCACACGCAAATGCAGCACGCATTAACAGGCTAGAGCATGTTTTAGAGTTCACTCTTTATACAGCTGGTTCTTATAAACTGACTGTAGAGAAGCATTTTTTTTTTGACTACAGGAGACTGCAGTTTTCTGCTATAAAAGCTCAATGGTTCAACTACGGCTGCAACTAACGATTATTTTTATATTCGTTTAGTTGGCCGATTTCTTTGATTTAATCAGATTTATTATATTTTTAAAGCCCAATTTTCTATTTTATTGATTGGCAAAACACTTCCACATCCTGCCCAATTCTGTCCTCAAACAAACATACCAACTGAATGCTATGAAAACGCACACACACACACACACACACACACACACATACATATATATATATATATATATATATATATATATATATATATATATATATATATATATATATATATATATCTCAAATTATAGTTAATATAGCTATATGCAGAAAAGCTATAAAGGCAAATGGACCATTTAAATTCCTACATTAAAAATTAAGATAATAGTAAAGATAATAAAACAAAGTCAGTGTTAACAGATATGAGGAATTTTCTGCAGGAACACCCACATCCACTCTGGACACAGTAAACGTTGTCACTTTGAATATAAATCTAAGACTTTTCTTACTTTACAGGATAATTACATGCTGTAATCCATATTTCAGCAAAATTAATATTTGAGCTGAATATTGTCTCCCTCTCTGCGTTCCATCTGTTTGACGCGTGCGCTGGTGCTCATTCAGTAAAGTCAGAAGTTTAACGCAGACCATCAGGATGAGCCTTCGTGCAAAATGGAAATACTCCTTTGAATTTGTAACACTTACAGAAAAGGATATAACACAGTGAAAGTTTTGCACTGAGAAAACATATTGCACATTAAACAGCACACGCATCTTTCTTTACTGCACGCATCTGTCAAAGCACCTGACAGGGCAAGCCATGTTAAACACTTTTAAGCTTGAAGCTTAAAATAAAGAATTCTCGTGTTTTGGGCATCTTGTTACAGCCCTAGGTTAATATTTCAAAGTGAATGAATACAGCCATAAATATTGGTTTTGTATTAGTTTTTATTAAATTTGTAGGGTAAAATAGTAAGTGTACTATTATTATTTTATAGTCATAATATATAATCTGACTATTTTTGGCTAAATTGTGCAACCATACAAACAAGCACATCAAATCTGGAGCCTTTAAGAACAAATACACTTAAAATTGTGCGACCCTTTATTTTTTCCTAATATCTTATAATGCTACGTTGCTAAGTAAATGTAAGCATGACAACCTTGTAATTAGGGCTGTGTATCACCAACAATGTCACGATACGATACGCATCACGATACTAAAGCCACGATACGATACATATCACGATATCGATCAATTTGGAATTTAAATTTTTTTTATTTAGTTCAAATTTACTATCAGATTTAATGTTATACCTTGACAAACTATACATCATTAAAAAGATATAAGACTCAAGATTCAGTATTTGACCACTATTGTATTCTGTGAAACTTATAGTGACAGTTATGTCTTAATTTGTGTCAGGCGTTATGAAATGAAAAAATGAGTCGATACCTTTAATATGAATTATGAGCGTCAGCTGGTCCATTCATAAAAAACACTCCATTCTGTCGTCATGACAGCGATTCACAAAACAACGTCCCTCAGGGCTTTAGCTCAAAAATGTGCAGACTTGGAGAAATATTTATATATTCTCATATATTCACATATTTCTATAGACAGGAATAATATTTATTGAATTTATACCCAAATGCGTCGATGTAATCATTATGATCGCTTCTTACTGAGATGTGCTGTGTTTTCAATTCATACCAATAGCCTGAGGGCGCTATATGCACAATAATAGTCCATATATGGATCATGAAGAAGACCCATAGTCATGTGACATTCCGATACAGAAAGTAGCTGACAGAGATCGCTGTAACATGCAGATAAAGATGTTTTGAAGACAATAAACATGATTACAATGATATTTGAGTTACCTGTGTTCAAGCTATGCCAGGTATTTCATAATAGATTATATTTATAATGTAATGCTAATCGTTATAGATTTCATCATCGTGCAGAACACTACAAATAATACATTTTATGTCTGATTTCTTTTTTATCTGAAGCCAAATTAGTTCACAGAAGATTATTTAAAACACTCGACTTGCGTTATAAAGTAAGTTTGGATCACAAACATGGTTTTAATCTCATAAATGGTCGTGTATTGATGGTGTGCTAAGCTAACATGCTAGCTAGCCCAGGTGCACCTGCCACCAGCAGTTATTGTTTTATGATTTTTTTCTAAATAGGAATGCTTACTGAAATGTTTCAGTGCATTTGATACCAGTTTCAAATATTTTGTGAGAACTTTGATAAAAGAAATTAGGGTTTGAAACCCTATGAATAGCCTGTGAATAGCCAGTCGTTAGTAGCTATAATGAAGACAAAAGAAAAGCATATTTAGAGCCATAACCAGTCTGGAGAGGTGTAAATGTGTGCAGGGGGAGACTGACACTGAATGGGGCTCGTTTGCACCACAAAACAATAGAGACAATAGACTGAATAGATGACTCAGAAGATGACTAAACATCAGTTTGCATTTTAGAGTCTAATCAAAATAAAGTAATTTGACATGATCTTGAAAAACATTTAACTAAATACAGAGTTTTAGACTTATCATTTTCAGATTATAAATATAAAATGGTCACACATATGGCTTTAGCTGCAGTGCATTTCTAGATTGCTCCAGGGCCAACTTCAATTTTATTTTCATGAAGATGTTTCATAAAAATAAATTTCTAATAACTTTACAAAACTTTGAAGCCATTTAAAAAATAATGTTTCATTATGACAATAATTAATTCTACATTTACAATAAACTACCAGGTGTCAGCTTTCAAATGAGATCATACTTGTGCTTTTAGTGCAAAGGGTTCATGAACTGTATCTGTTTCAGTTTGGGTATGTCATTTCTGGGGATTTTTCAAAAGTGGGCTTGCAGCTTAACAGGTTAGTAACAGTAATATCTTTGAGTATATAACAGTTGTGATAACTCATTGTTTTTTAATGACACAAACTAAATAGTTTCAGTTAAGTTAAATAAGTGTTAGAATGTGCACCAAACACAGTAATTTCTTTACATTATGTTGAAATCATTTTAAACAAATAAATACAATAGAATAAAGAGCCTACCAATAAAGAGAAGTTTTTGAATAGGTCTAGCACTAGTATTCAGAAATACTAGAAACTTAAAGTAATTAAATGTAAAATAACATTGGGTAGTATTTTAGTCCTGACTAAATTAAATACATCGACTATAAATCCAGATTCCTTATAATTAAAGCTATCTTTTGTTGTTTTGACAACAATATTAATGACAGACACATATGGCTGCTGTCACTTTAAGAGCTAGTGCACGGATCCTGTTTTCATTATACTGTCACATGCATTTTATGCTTATTTAAGACATAACCGACTGTGTTGGATACTCACCAAGACTGACATTTTTGACATCATTTTGCTTGTTTTTGTCTGTAAAAGCGATATAATCTGTGAAAGAACTTTTGTTACTCACAGGCTGTTTGTGAGGTGGCTTTACTCTATGTAAGCATGCAGAGAAAACCATCTCTCAGAGCGCGCGAGTACTGAATAGTTTAAAATCGCTTGAATGTTTAGCGTGGTAAGACTTAAAAAGACAAGTGAATGGTAAACTTAAGTGACAATGCAATGCTCGCCCGAATATGCAAGTGAATATTCCGTCATGTCCCAACTCATAAAAGCGAGAGTGAAGTATCACCACCTTCAGCGCGTTTGACGCTTGCCTTGAGCAACCCATTTTCAGAGACAGAGAGACAGAAGACGCGGCATAGCTGAACACTCAATCAATGTTTGCGGGAATTTCCCGCATTATAAGTGTGGGAGACCTGCGGGAATGATTAGAATAATGCGTAATACTCGCAATCCTGTGCTGAAATTCGAGCCCTGAATTGGCTACATTCAAAAGCACGACAGTAGTAGATACGCGCATTGTCAGGAGTTCATGACGATGTATCGTCGTATCGATATTCTGAGCACAGCCCTATAATGTACATGGGAATATGGATGCGCATTGTGAGATCTAAGTGTAAATACTGGGGAAATGAGTTTGCCCAATTAAATGTCAAATCACGTTAATCAAGTCAACTTGGAATCTCTATACTTCAATATTTCATTTAACTAGCATATTTTTAGAATAGATCTTTAGGTTTTTGATAATGCTTCTCTTTATTTTTAGAAAATAAACCTAAGAAGGAGCTGATCCGCATGCTTCAGCAGATGGGATATGACTCTGACCCTGTTAAGGCATGGAAAGAGGCTCAGGAGAAGGTACGCACCACAACCGCCTCGTATTAAATCAAGCTTTTGTTTTCTTCCTTTGACTGTTACCTGCATCACAATCATTTTCATTGTTTGGTAGGATGTTGAGGAAGAAGCTGAGGAGGATGAGGAGAAAGAGGAAGATAAGTCTGGCCCTGATTATAACTATCTTCTCAGCATGCCCATGTGGTTCCTGACCAAAGAAAAGAAAGATGAACTGTGCAGACAGAGAGATGCTAAGGTGACTATGAGTCTGATGGATGAAAACAGAGCAGGTGATTTAGTACAGCAGTGGAGTTTTAAAAGGTTCTCTCACTTTTGTTCTGCAGATGACTGAGTTGAACACGCTCAAGGTGAAGGTGCCCACTGATCTGTGGAAAGAAGATCTGGCAGCTTTTACTGAGGAGCTGGAGGTAAATGAGATGATCATATCACTTTACGGTTTTTACATTTTGGTGTATCCTTTATCTAAAATGACACTTTTTCTGTGTGAAGAAAAGAGATAAGTTGTCATTTCATAAAAATCATGCCTTCATGTTTTCAAAATGAGTATTTCAATGTGTAGCCTATTGATTAGTGATTTAAGTTATGTGTTTATGTAAATAGCGTGTAGAACAGAAGGAGATGGAGGCACAGACTGTGATGCCTCAGGTAAAAGGTAAAGTAGGCAAATCAAAAGTGGTGAAGGTAAAGAACGAGACGATGCCCACCCCGCAAGGCCGCCGTGTCATCCCTCGCATCACCAGCACTATGAAGGTTCAGGCCATTAAGAAGGAGGGAGCCAAACGAGGCAAAGCTGCAAAGGTATGTACAGAATGAGATTTGCATGCGTGTATAAAACAGCTTGTTAGAATACCTATCTGAATGGTCACCATCACTAAAAAAAGAATGCACTGATATTGTAAAAAAAAATATATAATTTTTTTTATTCCTGTGATAGCAAAGGTTAATTTTCAGCAGCCATTACTCTAGTCTACAGGGTTTCATGAACCTTCAGGAATCATTCTAATATGCTCATTTATGTGGGACTGTTTAACATTGTCAGTGGTTTTCATAACCAGACGTCTTATAAGTTTAGGCAAGGCAAGTTTTGTTTAGGCAAGGCTGATCCTGAGGGAATACTCGTGTGTATTTTTAGAAAGAGGCTGGTGTGGTGATGAAGATGGAGTTTGATGATGAAGCAGACGTAGCTGCTGATGGCTCTGAGATTGGACTGACTGCTAGACTCACTAAGAAGATCAAGAAAGAGCCTGCCAAAGACAAAAGTAAGAACACCCAGACATTTACCATTTGAAACTGGAGGATTTCTGTGGACTGCTGCTTTTCGGGTCTTCAGAACTATGATCTGTCCTGTAACAGACTGGTTTAGTCACATAATTTACACATCATTCTTCTACAGTCGTTTAAGCCAAGGCAAAAACGCTATAGTTGTTCATCAGCGTTTTGCTTCCATAGCACATTAAAAAAAACCTTTGACACTAATATCAATATATTTACTAATAATTATTAATAGGCTCCTATTACTAACTAAAATCATATAGACTAGACAGTCTTTAGGTCCGAACACATCACAAATCATCTATAAAAATCAAAGCAGCTTCAAACACATTAACCTGCGTTCTTTGGGCTTATTAAATAAATGAGTAAAGAAACAAGCAAACTATTATTCATGAAACAATATTTTTACTCAATGCAAAATAGAAGTATTTTAAAATTACCTTTAAGTGCAGTGACTGCTAATATTACATGTTTATTTCTTGGAAATGCACATTGGATAGTGCAATGAAACAACTGAGCATGATTTGAGAATCAGATACTGTTTCTTCTGGTCTCCACGTCAGCGCTGTTTATGGTTTATAACAGAATTCTAAGCAGAATGTGAATGCTTCACTAGATCACATGAGTGATGTTAATTCTGCAGCGAATTCAAACTCTGTCACTGGATCTCTCAGCGCTATGTAGTAACGGTGTAGCGTGATTTCTTCCGCTTTTGTTTGCCGTTTTATGTTTTTCATATGCAACAGAAATGGCTACTCTTATCAGTTGGGCATTGTGGTGGTTGCACCAGAGCGACCTCTGACAAAATTGTCACACCGGCAAGAAAAAAGGTTGCCGTCTGGAGCCCAGGTGTGGTACAATGAAATTCTGATCCTAATGTTTCACCTTGATTATGTGACAGACTCAAAGTCAGGCAAGCAGACCACCCTCACCTTCAAACCGGTCCAGAAGAACCACCCCTGGTCTTCTGAGGAGGAAGAGTCTAAGTCTGATATGGAGTTCATCCCTGAGGAAGTGGCTCCAAGAGAGAAGATGCAACGCAAGGGTGAGGGTCTTTTTACATGCACATTTGTGTATATCGAATGAAGCCATATATGACCTTATATTTTAAGGGCTCTAAAGGTTTTTTTTCTTCTAGTATAATTCTAAAAGTGTCTCCGTACAGGTTGTGGTAATAAACTTGAATCACAGCTTTGATCCTAAAACTAAGCATTAGACATATTATTGGGAGATATAGATGACCAAAAAGCAGCAATTCTGATTCTATGTAGTCAATGAAAAGATCACAACTGCAAAAATTGAATTTTTACTTCATTTAGGCCTCTGAATTTTAAAAGGAATTTTTTCCCCAAGTTCATTATGACGACCATTATGAGTGAAAAGGGTTTATAAACAGCCAAAACGTGTTTATCTAAAGCCCTATTCAGACAGAATTAGCTTTACAAGGGTAGATTGGGTTATGTAATGTTACCACAGGACGTCTGTAATAATGGCCAATTGGCACGGGTTAAGATATATCAGTAAAACTAGAGGGGTAACTAGATTTACACACCCCGTCACCCTCCTGTCGTCATGTGTGTATTATGTTGCTTCCTGATATCATGTGCGCAAACACATAACCTATATTTAAAACGGTTAAGTCCAGTCAAACAATGTATTAAATAAGTTAAGTAAATTCAGATTGGATTATGTTGGTAATAAGCACTTACCTAACGCTAAAAAAAGATTCGTGCCTCTAAAAAATGTGCTCCGCCTTCTTTTTGATCTGAATGCTGAGTGTAAAACACTTGAGTTTTGCCACAGACTTGTCCCACTGCCTAGAACGCAACTGAATATTGTTTCAAGCGCCTCAATACTTGAAAAACCGCAGAAAACGATTTTTAAACAGGAAATGACGGAATATTTACTTGCATATTTACAGCGGGTCTATTCGCACAGGATTAGTTTTACCAGAGGTAATTTTTCCGGGCCTTTTTACAGGAGGTAAAAGTCACCGTAATCTTTACTGACATTGTCCGTAATGGTTACTGAGATGGCACATTCGGACGGCTCTGAAATCATTGAGAGGCTCTGGTAATTATTACGTTACCTCACCTCTCCATGTTAAACTAGTCCCATCCGAAAAGGGCTTATGGGGCCTTTTACATGACATCATTTTCAACTAAAAACAGAAAACTTTTAACAAGTTTTGGCCGTTCATTTACACAACGGCATTTTGGGGGCCTCAAATTCAAAAAGTGAGTTTTTGAATATGACATTGTTGTTGTCTCTGTGTAAACCACAATTTTAATTTGTGAAAAGGTTAATGTCATGCGCATGCATATTATGTGTTCAGATTTTAGTCTTTTTCGTGGATCTGTGTGAACAGGGATCATTTTGACAATGTTGTTGTTTGCACGCAAAAAATTTTTAATTTTAGTACATTGTCTAGTGTTTTGCACATGTTTCTGTGTTAAGTAGGTTTAGGGGTATAGTTGGGGTAGGACAGAAAATATCATTAACCTGGAATAAAATTTTAAAAATTTATTAAGTCTAAAATATCCTCATTAATATAGTGAAGCAAACGTGTGTGTGTGTGTGTACCTACTTAACCATATTTTAGGGACACATTTGTATCCAAAAGTGACAAGTGAGCTTAACCTGACAAACTCCTTTTAGGGATGACTGAATTTCTTTCTTTCTAATTGTAAAAATGCAGTTTTCTGATAGGTTGTTGCTTAAGGTTAAGATGCAGTATTTATAACTAGCTGTGTTATTAGTGTGCATTTGATTTTTACTGGATAACTTCTATAACCTTATAGAAATTGCACTTCTCTTATATTCAGTTATGTAGAGCATAGAGTATGCGAATAATTGAAATCCATGTCAAAAGGTGTGGGATCTCTGTATCTAAAAAAATTAAGAAAATGGGAGAACCATATTAAAAGTGAATTTTAGAACTCAAAAAGCTAATACTTTTTGTGTGTCCTTGCAGCTGCTGCTGAAAAGAAGTACAGTCTGTCAAGCAGTGAGGATGAGTTTGATGACTGGACGAAGAGCAGTAAGCAGAAGTGCGCTGCTGTTATTGATGATGACTCCTTCATCCCTGAACCCAGCGGTGCACCTGACAGTGACATAGACTCCCCTCCTCCCGCACCTGTTGTGTAAGACTGACATGACTTGCTTTTTACTTCACAGATCTTGTCTATTCTCTATTACATCTTTTAAAACTCTCCTTGATTCTTTCAGGAAAAAAGCTCCAGTGAAAGCCAGCAAACCAAAGGCAGAGAAAGCAGAAACCAGCAGCAAGTCCAGCTGTAAGTTGTTCCGCACAATTCTCTGCCCATCACAGATCATTTCTTTAGCTTTGTCTAGGGCTGGGTACCGAACGTCGATACTTTTATGGTATCGGAAAAAATTCTCCAATCCTATTAGTATCGAAAAATTCTTTATCTTTCGGTGCCAAATTTCGGTTCCAAAAGCATCTGAGCGCGCAATCTTATCTGTCTCTCTGCATATTGACAGAGCGGAGCTCCGACCCACACACACACACACGGAGAGGTGCGGACGGATCAAACTGTTTGCAGTTTTGTTGAAGTCA
The DNA here is from genome assembly GCA_026230005.1 of Gila orcuttii. NCBI lineage: Eukaryota > Metazoa > Chordata > Actinopteri > Cypriniformes > Leuciscidae > Gila > Gila orcuttii. Next base: position 11,347,036 of record JAPDVR010000017.1, read on the forward strand.
CAGAGAGTCACAGTTGGTCTCAAGTGTGGTAACAGCGTTTGCTGCGATATGATATTAATGGCGAGCCAAAAGCGGTCGCGGTGCTTCCGCAGTAGTTTCAATTTTGATATTTTTAGGTCAAACCGTTCTTGTCTGTCAGTCATAAAATGCAGGTCTATGGTCACCACCTCAAAGAGCATGCACAATGAAGTCCAAATTAAACAATTCCCCATCGTAAGTACACATTGATGGCTTAAGACACGAAACGAGCGGTTTGTGTGAAAAAACGAACAGTATTTAATACCGTTTTTACCTCTGTAAAACCACGTCCAAGTGATCTGAGGGCGCGCACGCTTCCTGGTGTGTGATGTGTACGCGCGTTCTAGCTTAGTCTGCGCAAGCGCCGGAAGTGGTCTCGGATGTGTACAAAAGGTAAAAACGATATACTGTTCGTTGAAATGAATTTTAAAACCTATGGTATTGAAAAAAGTATCGTTAGGAATCGGTATCGAAACTGAGGTATCGAAATTGGCACCGGATCGAAAGATTCTGAACGATACCCAGCCCTAGCTTTGTCTGTAACATCACCTGGCAGCTGGTTTATATGTTCACTGTGCTTGTTAAATTAGCTCTTTCTGAGACCAGCCAAGAGCCAGCTCCTAAACCTGTGAAAAAATCAGCTGAAGGAGCCGCCAGGAAACCTGCCGCAAAAAAGACAAGTGCTGCTTCGAAGAAGAAAGCAACAGGTACTAGGATGTTATAACATTTTCGGAGAATGATTAAAATTCTTTGATTAAATACCTGGTTTCGGTAATAAAATGGCATGTACTTGGTAATACTGAATATCAGTATAGATAATTTTCTTAAATCACTTTCTTTCTAGACACAAAACAGCCCTCAATCCTTGATGTGCTCTCCAAGACAAGTCCTAAAAAAGCCAAAGCAACCAAGAAGCCGACTGCTCTCAAACCATCTTCCACTGACTCGGAAGACGCAGCCGCTGCTGTAGTTGAGAAGAAACCAACCAAGAAGAGGAAGACTGCTCTGAGCAGTGACCAATCAGACAGCTCGGACTCAGACAGTGGCAATCTCATGGCTCGCCTCAAGGGCAAAAGCACTGCTGGAAAGGTAGTTTAGCACTTTACTGTTGAGGAAAATTAGCATTTTAATTAAGACCAGCTGTATCATATTTGATATGCAAACTTTCTAAAGCCTCTAAATTATCAATAACTGTGATACACAATCTACTACATTCCTTCTGTAGTCTGATTGATTTTAATATTTTTTTATTATTATTTTTAAGCAAGTAAAATGCATTTTAGTATTGAAACGTCTCAAACGTCTGCACATCTTTTTTCTGTGAAACTTTACTGATTTTGTAAAGTAATCGCAAGAATTAATTTTATATTGTTAGTAACTAATGTTTATACAATAGTCTTCTATACTTAAAAAAAAAGCTCATGTACACATTACAGGCTATCAGAGTTTTGTCTTGAAATATCTGCATAAAAATATCCATTAAAAAAAATAGCCAAAAATATCAGTAACTGCAACCAAATTGCATATTTTTGCTTAGTTTGGGCCTTTGAACAAAATAGGTGTTTATTTTGCTTGAGCATGAGCTTATCTTACTACATGAGCCATAAAAGCCTGAAGTATCAAAAATGGAACTCAAAGAAATAATGTTTGGATGCATTTATTTGTTTCCCCCTAGATCTATCTAAAGGTTCCATAAACGTTCTATAAAAAATTATTATTTTATAGAACAAAGAAATAGGAAATAAACTTCATATAAATATCTTAAAATAAATAATTTTCAGATTTTACGGGGTTAAATTACATTTTAATAGTCAACAAATCTCATAATTCTTAATCGGAGCGAAAACAAATATTCTGATTAAATTTATTTAAAAATTAAAACAATTGCATGCAGCATTCAAAAAGTGAAACTGTTAGTAATGAAGTAAAAAAATTTGTAAAGCAGTTTATTTGCATTGAGTAAAGTACAAGCATTAAAGGGATAGTTCACCCAAAAATGAAAATTAGCCCATGATTTACTCACCCTGAAGCCATCCTAGGTGTTTATGACATTCTTCTTTCAGACGAATACAGAGTTATATAAAAAAAAAATGTCCTGGCTCTTCCAAGCTTTATAATGGCAGTGAATGGCCGTTTATGTCCATCAAAGTGCATCTATTCATGATAAAAGTGCTCCACACGGATCTGGAGAGTTAATAAAGGCCTTCTGAAGTGAAGCGATGCGTTCTTGTAAGAAAAATATACATATTTAACTTTATCGACTAAAATAACTAGCTTCCGGCAGACGGCCTACGCAAGTCAACTTGTGCCAAAAGAGTAACACTTGACGATGTAGGAGTAGCGTAAGCTTTAACGCCTCTCGCGGTTCAAACAAACTCAAGCTCCTCTGACATTTCTCTTAAAAAAAGTCGTTTTAGACTTCTAATTCGTGACTGGTGTGAGTCATAGGGTAATTTTAAATTTTTGGGTGAACTATCCCTTTAAAACCATTATACATTGATTTGTTGAAATGCTTATTTAATCATTTCATTTCCCATTTCAGAAAGCGAAGAGCTGGGATGATGACGACAGCTTTCAGCTAGAAGAGAAGATCGTGACATCTGCAGCTCCCAGGAGTCGAGCTGCACGCGCCACCAAACCTGTGACCTACGCTCTAGATTCAGAGTCTGATGACTATTAAATGTTATGAAATAAGCCTGCATTCATTATATTCAGACCCGTTCGATTTTTCTTTTATTGGAGAAAGATGTTTTTTAAAAGAAAAATAAACCTTAAAGAAAGTTAGTTTTAACTTCAATGCAGAAAGCCTAATTTATATTGGCTCTTTTTAAAAAAACAAAGTCTGACAGACAAAGAAACCTGGTCAATACGCGTTGCTTGTTAGTTTCTCACCTTGTTCATTGTTTTTTATACCTGTTGTCTTGTCTTGTAAATATTTTATATGTTCTCTCTTTTTTTTTCAAAGCTTGTAATAAATTCTTCAATTGGGATTTGTTTGACTGGTTTTTGAGAAGGCTATTGACTGCAGTATTAGTTGCTATTACTATTTCTCCCTTTTCCTGCAACCACTTCCTGCTCACACATGAGTTACATAATCTGATTACTTTTTTCGTTAACACTTTATAATAAGGTTCATAGTTAACATGAACTATGAATGAACACTACTTCTACAGCATTTATTAATTTTAGTTAATAATTTTTAACATTTACTAATCAATATTACAATCTAAAGTTGTATTTATTAAGAGTAGTTAATGCACTGTGAACTAACATGAACAATGAAAGATTAATAAATACTGTAACAAATGTATTGTTCATGTTAGGTAATACATTAACCTTATTGTAAAGTGTTTTTTCAAGTAACTAATAAATTGACGCGTGATGGTTTTTGTAGTTCTAGAATGTGAGCATGCATTTACTCTTCTCTGCAGCACAAAAACATTCAGTATTTCTCATGAATAAAAACAGTGAAATGCAAACTGAATATTACGCAAACCTGCAAAAAATGTTAAATAACAAATATACTTTAATCTTTTTTGAGCCAATGTCTTTGCTGCTGACCGATGATCCAATTCAACCATTCTAATAAGCAAAGATCACATTTGTGTTTTGTTTTTATTGCTAAAGTTAGTTAATAATTCTTCTGCAATCCAGATTTGGCAGCACAGCTCAAAGCGCCTTCTACTGTACAGGTGTGAATGTTCATTTCCTTCAACCTGAGGCTTGTTCATTTCACCTACGGTGTGAAAGGGCCTTTACAAAAACTTTTTATTTATTAAAATACAAGCAAGCCCAGTTTAGGTGAGAAAAAGTAACATAACATTACTTTCCATAAAAAGGAAAGCAATTAGTTTATTAGGGGAGTGTAACAATATTGAATGCATTCCTTTTATAAGTAACTTTCCCCAACACTGCTTGATACTGTACATGAAACTCCTAATCTACATGAATATCTTAGCAGGTTCAGGTGTGTTTGATCGGGGTTGGAGCTGAACTTTGCTGGAAGGTAGATCTCCAGGAACAGGACTGGGCACCCCTGGTATACACAATTTCAATTAATTACAGAAAAGCATACACTGTGGCATCCTATACAAACCTGCATGTTCCCATTCTGATCGCTATTCTAAAGTCTTTAAATACAAGATTGGGTTTAGTCCTCTCTAATCATTCCATCCTCTACAATCCAATCCAGGATTTGAAACCATAATAAGCAGCATATTACCGTTAAATAATGCTCTTGTTACAAGACAAAGATGTTTGTCAGCATGACCCTGTTTATTTGCAATACCTCACTGTAGACAGGAGATGGTAGAATTGTCTCATTTTCTCACAACAGTGTTTTGAGAAAATGAGTGAAGTGTTTTTCACTTTCTCCTTTTTGTCTTTTGTAGGCTACTTCCCTGCTATAGGCAATTGGGTAGCTGTTCATAAATGCGAATTTAACCCTAAAAGTCATACGTGGGTCAAAATCACTGATCTATATAAATTTATATAGATCAGTGGTCAAAATTCACTCTTATCATCAGACATTCCAGAAATTTCTCAATTAGGCTACAGTATCTTTGATCATGTGACAAAAAATGCTTTTTAAAAAAAGGAGTTGGACAGGTTTATATATAGTGAGAAAGTAAATTTAAAAAAACTTAATTTTTCAACAGCCCCCCTAAGCCCCAATGAAGTACTACTGTGTCCCAGTAAAATATTTCTGATAAATCCTTGTCCTGATATATTACTGCATATCAACCAAGACTGAGGTTCATTTTCCTTAAGAATATTTTAGCGCAACAAACTTCCGTATTCTTTAAAGCAGGTTGCATCACTGCTATTTCAGGTCTTTTGTACGTGCTTTGTTAAATATAAAGCCGAGTTTCTCAAAATGCATTCAAAGGAGCGAGCAAAGATGAGCATGACTGATATCCATTGCATATGTGGATTGAGGACTTAAACACACCAATACACATTTTATTTTAGGCCTAATTAGATTGGATCCATTGATAAGTGTTAGTATACTGCCCTACAAAGGCAAAGCACAGTAACTACACATTTGGTAAAAAATTAGTTAAGACTTCTAATGGGCTTTATGACATGTGTTCTGTCTTGTGAAAAAATATCTGGGTTAAATTATGTCACGTTTTGGAGATGCATAACCACTAATCTACCCATAACATGTTTGACTGGCTGGTATAATGACTTTAAAGGCCTTTTTCTCCATTTCTTTGTTTGCGTAGATACTGCACTTAGCCTTTGTAGGGCAGTATAGCAATGAGCTTCTTACCCAATTTGCATAGGCCTATAGAGCAACCCAGCTGCATGTTCACATATCGATAACGTTCTGACAAAGTTAAGGGATAGTTCGCCCAAAAATGAAAATTCTGTCATAATTTACTCACCTTTAGGTTGTTCCAAACCTGTATTCATTTATTTCTTCTGCTGAACACAAAATAAGATATTTTGAAGAATGTCGATAACCAAACAGTTAATGAGCCCCCCCCATTTTTTTCATAAAAGTCAGTCGGAACCATCAACTGTTTGGTAACCCATATTCTTCTATATATACATATATATGTGTGTTCAGCAGAAGAAATAAATTCTTTAAAGTTTAGAACACAACTTGGGTAACATTAAAAAAATCAATTTCAATAGTACATTAAGTTTAATTTATTGACAGTTTTAATGAGACGGTTAAATCTTTACGTCATTTAATATATATGTCGATATGACTTAAATGTTTGTATGTCCTTATGGTGTGGTGGGAGAATTTTGGCTAAGCATGCCAGAGGTTCGGGGTTTTAATCTGCAACCGTAGCCTATAATTTGTTTATTTTTTCTTCATTAAAATCAAAGATGTTAATCAGTGACTTTATCAAGAGCGGGGAAACGTTTGTTTGCATTTTGTTTTGTGATTTCACCGAAATGAATAGTCTCCAAAACAGCGTTAAGGCCATTGATGGAAGCGTTTGTCTGTGTGAACACTGTGAAGTGTGTGTACGAGCCCCTAGAGAACGCTGTTGCCTTCTGCCACTGATAACACTCAGCATTATTTCAAAAACAACACATTCCACGATTTGCACACATGCACCCACATGAAGTCACTATCAGACATGACCTTAGTTGCAAAATCATATAGGATTCATTGGTCAGTACTACAACTAATCAACTTCAACAGGCATCTCTTTGTTTGTGTGATGTGAAGTCTTTGAGTGGCGTCTTAACATACAGAATTCGAGGGCGAGATATGCCTTGCTATATTTTCTTGTCTTTAAAACACCGTCTACACCAGAGGCACTGCTCTGCAACAGCTTGATGAGGCTGTCTACACCGGATACATCAAAGTGAAGGTTGCATATCCATGTGTCCTTCCTTTGTGTCAGAAGTTACACAAGTGCAGAGATAGAGCATCAGTTTGTTAGACATTCTATCGTGTCACATCGCACCACATCCAGTGTTGACAGAATCACTAATCATAATGGGTTCTATTTGTTTTGATCATGCCGCTCACGTCTGGTGTAGACACGTTGTTTTGGTAGTTGTGACGTTTGAAGTAGATTCTTTGTCTGCTTTACGTTTACCTGCCAACTGGCAGTCCTTGCCCATGCTTAATGCAGAACCAGGCATCATTCATTTTTACACGGCTCCCTGCAATACTCAGTTCTGATTCTTCAATCAGTTCTTCACGCCATCTAGCGGTCTGTTATTCCACGACAACAACTGCTACAACTGATAACAGACCAATCAAGTGGGTACTGCGAAAAATCTTGAGGCAATAAAATGTCAAAATAATATTTTTTGTTCAATTGTTGGCAAGTAACCGATAATAAGTGGAATAATTTCACAGTGGGGTCTTGTATCACCCTGAAGATGTTTCTTTTGCATAACAATCTGCTGACTGTACACTATTCCTTAGCCTTTGCCGCGCCCTCCTTTTTATAACTCCTTTTTTTTATAGAAATCTGCTGCTGTAGTTCAGCTTTTGCAAAAGCATTGGAGCTGGGTTTCATATTACTGGGTAAAAAGCAATGATAGCCCCCCTTCCAAATTACAAGTGTGAAATCTCTAACCCGGGTTAAAAAGTTCAGATGATATTGTGGGGTTAAGCGCAGTGTGAAAATCCCTGTAATGGATTAGTGTCATAGGTTGTTTATAGCTTTATTGTGGATTTATAGATGGCTTAAAGAAAAGAAAAATCTTTCTTCTCTCTCTCTCTCTCTCTCTCTCTCTCTCTCTCTCTCTCTCTCTTTCAGACGCACACACACACACACACACACTCTCTCTTGTATATGTGGTTTACGGGGACTCCGTGGGTGCAATATATTTTATACAAAAGAAACTGTATATTCTATCCCCTTACACTAACCCTACCTCTAAACCCACCCATCACAGAAAAAATGTAGTACTGTACTTAGTACTGTATGTTTTTTAAGACATTTGGGAAGTTTACATTGTTATACCCTTTTCAATTATACTCTTCTCTGTCCTCATAAACCATATAGGAACACACACACACACACACACACACACACACACACACACACACGTGTGTCTGTGCCTGCGGGTATGTAGCCACATGTATGCAGATTGGGTTCTTGTATTCCTTTGATCCGCATAAAGGGAATTATAGATGTCTCTTACGTAACTGTTCTCCTGCCCATAGAAGGAAAAAAAAGATTAACGTCTCAAACTTTATTCTGCTTTACTTACAGTGTTTTCCTCTCTCCCTCTCTGAAGCCCGGCAGGCTTGTGTGCGGTTTGGAGCTGTGTCTGTATTTAGGTCAACTCACTCAACGAGTGATTCTCTGCATGGAGAAAAGGAACAGAGTGGAGCAGTGGGAAAATATAGGTGCCGGTACTCCCCTTCTTCTGCTTACATATGAGGGTATAGAAGAGAGGCAGATTTCAGCAAACTAAACTGTACATTAACCCCTCAACCTCCCCCCCACCACCCAAAAAAGTTTATTAATTGATTAATATTTGTTTTAATTTACTCACAATGCTGATGTATATTCATCTTGACAGCACTAATATATAGACTGTATTTGCTTGATAATGGTCTGTTTACAATGCACAGGGCTGCTATAATATGCAAAAAAAAAAAAAAAAAACAAGCTACTGGTTTTGCCAATGTTTGCAATGTTTAATATTTTAAAGATATGTAAGTTTTGTACCAATCAGCGAAGTTACTGTTTCCGTGGAAACAGGAATCAGCAGTGACTGTCGCTCCCATGATACATTACGAATGACACAATTGTATTTATTTTTTGTTTTATATATATATATATATTTTTTTTAATTAGTGACTAAATAAATACTTTTTATTGTATATAATTTTGTCAACTGCAATCACTCATAAAAGGCGATTGATCTTGGGCCTGGTTGATTTGATCAATTTCTTACAATTCCTTGATGAAGCATTTATTGTGTATACAATTCCCTCTGGAAAATGAGAATGGGAAAACAACACTATTAGGACAAAGGCCACTGAACCCCTACACCTCACGTGTGTAAAAACAATTAAATATCATAATAATGGCAATAGTCAAACTTTGGGCTTATGAAACTAAAGACCCATTCACACCAACATGAATGTTCGGTCTGACTTTCACATGCGATTTTTTTGCTCAGACCAATGCATGTAAAATGGCAGATGGCCTGAATGAAAATGCTAATTTAATCTCTGGATGTAGGTGGCACTCATAGAAAAGCAGAAATACTCCAAGACTAATCTCATCCTCAGACGTCATGCCCTTGGACCGTTGGCTGAATGTCTGATGCATAAGGCACACAAAAATGGGAATCACTTCTGGAGTTTCAAAGTCATCTTCTGATTTGTTAAAGTCTACAGGACAGGTCTAAAGTTTTTTATAACGTTTCATTTAGCTTGCCACAGAGAATAAAGGAAGTGAAACTGTATTTACATCTTTTCAAACATTCTCTAATATGGATGACTCAAGTATCATCTATGTTTGAGTTTCAAATGAATGCATTTTGTCAAGTGCAATTAACTTGTACAGATACTGTACCTCGTGTTAGGACACTGTCAATCGGAACACAGCTGTAGTTTTATGTAAAAGCAGAGGCTCTAGGCATGAGAAGGGGGTGGATTTACAATCCCTCTTCTTGTATCATATAATGAATTGGAAATCATAGTTTTCTTAAAACCAGTTTATCCATTTCTGGTATTTATGTTACAGGCAATGTCTATATTTGGTGTCTGAGAGGTGTCTGGCTCACATCAGGAATGCAGTAACAGTGTTTACTCATTTAGCCTGGTTTCCAGAGGATAAATATGTACTTGTTTTGTAATTAATTAATTTGCTCATACAACCAAATTAAACAAGAGTTACATTTTTAAGAAAGATAATTGTCTCTAAAAGTTATTCTGCTCTTCTCATTATAGCTGTATGAGACATGTAAGACAACTGTGTGTAAAGTCATGAAGGTCAGTAATGTATCAACTAACACATATGCATACTAAACACGTGTAATTCTTTTTAGGATTTATAGCACCATTGGTCTCTATATGTTGTCTAGAAGTTTGTATCATGCTCTGTGTGGATGTAGTTTTCATGTTCTGTTCCAGTGAAGTCCTGACAAAACTCAGCCTTGAAGGTAAAATGTTTTATCTATGTGCTTGCAGGGATTCTTTACATTTTGAGAGGCATGTGACCATGCCAAAGAAATAGTCTCTAGGAGAGTTTAACAAAGTCCTTCTAGAATTTATGACTCACCTTACCGAAGTTTCTTACGTATATAGAACGAAGCGTGTCCAAGATATTGTCTTTAAATGACCTAATTTGTGTAAAGAACCTCCAGGGCCCTATGCTGATTTCCTAAAATAGTTTGCGGATTTTCTTTCAGACCTATAATTGGTCAATATCGATAAAGCATTGATTGTTGGAGACTTTAACTTTCACGTAGATAATAAAAATTATGCGTTAAGGGTTGCGTTTACAGGTTTACTAAACTCCTTTTGGGGTCAAGCAAAAAGTCACTAGACCCACTTATCGTTTTGATCATATGATTAGATTTAATTATATTGCATGGGATATTCTACTGCAAAGTGATGATGTCACTGATCACTAACGTGCATACAGCGTACTGCTGAAATTTGCCATATAGCGCCACGTTATCGACTAGATAGAACAATTATCCCAACCACTATAGATTCACAAATAACCTGCCTGATCTATCTTATCTGCTCAGTGTCAAACACATAAATGAACTAGCAGTAAGGACACCATTTTCTTTAGTACATTAGAAACTGTTGCACCGATCAGATTAAAAAAGATCAGAAAAAAAGTAATGCACCATGGTACAACAGCACTGCTCGAGACTATCAAGAGAGTAACTCGTAATCTAAAGCGCAAATGGTAACAAACTCATTTAGAGGTCTTTAGAATCGCGTGGAAAGACAGCACTTTTCGTAATAAAAAGGCTGTAAAAGCAGCCAGGGCCGAGCATATCCGTAAACTAATAGAAAATAACCAAAACAGGTTCTTGTTATGTTTAGTGGCTAGATTAACAAATAAACAAATAAGCCTCAATTATCGCCTCTCACAAACAATTGCAGTATTTTCAACTATAGGACAGGAAGAGCTAAATAAACTTATCATTGCATCTAAACCAACATGTTTATTAGATCCAATAGCAACTAAACTACTGATAGAGTTGTTACCCGTAGCAGAAAAGCCTCTTCTCAATATATTTAAAGGGGTCATGAACTAGCTTTTTAAAAAATGTTATATTGTTGTCTGAGGTCAACTTATGACGTTCGCTTGGTTTTTACATTCAAAAACATCCAAATGAATAAGTAATAGGCTATTTTCTACCCTAGTTTTGAGCCTAGCTCAAAAACGCTCGGTTTTTATGGGCGTCTCGCAATGAAGACTTGGAAGTAAACGCCCACTGCTGTGAGTGGATAACAGTTTTGCATATTATAAGGAGTTTCAACTCACTTGTCAGTAACGATTAGACTGATACACATGTACACATAATTATTAGATATCAAACGATCTGTAACAATGCAATACTAGCCTATCAGATTATTATTATTATTTAAATAAAAATTTTACTCACATAAGTGTGTTGCACCATTCCTGTCGGATCCAATATAGAAGGCACAGCACCGTTTTCTAATCTTAATTGGTCTGCAAATCCAGTCTCGACCTGTGTCTTGTTTACAAAACAATCCTCAGTGAAATGAAGCGAACAAACGGACAATGTTTTACCCACATCAGCTGGAACGTCATTAAAAATAAAGTTTAACCAAGCATTCCTATTGGAATCCAGAGGAAGCTTATGCAGCGACTGTCTTCTTCCACAACCAGGCACTGCACAATATTTTGTAAATGTCATGTTTATTGCTCGGTAGCTCGATCCGGTTTGTCATCACGAGGTAGGCCCATGTTATTTAGCTATCCGTGTAATGCGCGAATCGGTGGGCGGGGCTAAAGTAGCCGTGTTGAAGTAGGCTTTGATCTTCTTCAGCGGGGGTGGTGTTTTATCCTCTTTGACGTCATAGTTCCCCACTTTGAAAAACGAGTCGTTTGCTGAGCCTGGTGTCAATAAAAGCATTTATTGGACTAACAAGTACGTTTTCAGTTCTGAAATTTACAGGATATTCTTATAATATGATGACCTCTTAGATGTCAAAAGCTCAAGGAAAATTTGATTTCTCAGTTCATCACCCCTTTAAAGGGGTGGTTGATAATGATTTCACTTTTCTAAATTTAGTTAGTGTGTAATGTTGCTGTTTGAGCATAAACAACATCTGCAAAGTTACAACGCTCAAAGTACAAAGCAAAGGAAGGTATTTGCTTTTAAAGAAATAGTTTTTAAGAACTACAACAAACAGCTGGAAGGGACTACACGACATTCCTCCCGGGTTAGTGACATCACTAACCCTAAAATTTACATAAACCCCGCCCCCGGGAACGCGATTTATAGATTCATGACAGAATATGCTAATCAATGACTAGAAGATAGTTAACTCCACATCAGCAACATAAATGCATCAACTAACCATTCAGAAATGTCCTGTTGCAATCTACATTTTGTCACTTCTTCTTGAGTCTCTCCATCATTGCCTGACTCCGGTGTGAACATAAAAGGCTAAAAGTTTTTAAAATTGTCAGTGCATGTCTGTGTGAGGTAAAAGGACACAACCTCATGATGCTCCGCCCTCTGTGCTGGGAGCAGCCGCTCATTTGCATTTAAAGGGGCACACACAAAAACGGTGCATTTTTGCTCACCCTTAAAAAGTGACAATTTTAACATGCTATATAAAAATATCTGTGGGGTATTTTGAGCTAAAACTTCACATACACACTCTGGGGACATCAAAGACTAATTTTATATCTTGTGAAAGGGGCATTATACCACCCCTTTAACTTGTCTTTATCTCTAGATCATGTCCCAAAGACTGTTCAAGCTGGCTGTTATTAAGCCTCTCATTAAGAAACCACAATTAGCAAATGACAGACCCATTTCAAATCTTCCATGTATGTCTAAAATACTAGAAAAAGTTGTGTCCGCTCAATTGTGCTCCTTGCAAAAATAAAATAAAATAAAATAAAGAAAATGTTCAGTCTTGATTCTGGCCCCACAAAAGCTGTGCTTGTTAAAATTACAAATAACTTACTATTATCTTCTGACCAAGCTGTTTCTCAATACTAGTTTTACTTGATCTTAGCGCTGCGTTCAACACTATAGATCAGTGGTTCTCAACTCCAGTCCTCGGGACCCGCTGCTCTGCACATTTTGTATGTCTCTCTTATCTGACACACTCAGTTCAGATCATAGAGTCTCTCCTAACGAGCTGATGATCTGAATCAGGTGTGTTAAATAAGAAGACATACAAAATGCGCAGAGCAGTGGGTCCCAAGGACTGGAGTTGAGAACCACTGCTATAATCATAAAACACTCTTAGATAGGCTACTAAATTAAACTGGTATTCAGGGACAAGCATTAAGGAGGTTTAGATCGTACCTATCAGATCATTACCATTTTTGTCTATTTAAATGGGAAAAAATCTAGGATAATGTCAGTAAATTATGGAGTGCCGCAAGGATCTGTGTCAGGCCCTCTGCTATTTTCAATATATATGCTGCCACTTGGTAATATTATAAGAAAACATGGAATTAGTTTCCACTGTCATGCCGATGATGCTTAGTTATACATTTCATCACGACCAGATGAAATCTCTAAATTATCCAAGTTGACAGAGTGTGTTAAAGATATAAAATATTGGATAACTTGTACTTGTAATAAGACCGAGGTATTTCTTATTGGACCAAAAACCTGTACACAGAATCTCTTAGAATACAATTTGCACAAAATTTGTGCTGTTACTTAATCTTCTACAGTTAAAGACTGTCACAGTGTCTGGTTTATGTTCCCTGGTGTCCACTAGAGGTCCTCTTTCCCCACGGTGTCATTCACGTTTGTGTAGGGTATTTGGGTGAATCATTGACTCAGTCCCTCTGAAACAAATGAAGCACATTCTTCCTAAAACCCAAGGTCTTTTAGAATGAATGTAAATTATGGACATTGGCATGAGAATGCCTAGATGAGACTGTTTCTGAAACATTTACGACTCTGTGATGTGTCCCCGAACAACTCACAAACTTCCCCCACTGCAGGCAAACCCAGGTCGCCTGCATGCAGGACCTCTCCAGCCACACACACACACACTCACAACCACACACGCATCCCCCACAAGTGAAGCCCGCTCAGGACAGAGCGTGGTGTCCAGTTACGAGACATTTTTATGACTGACTGGAATGTCCCAAAGAAGGATTCTACAGAGAAAGAAACTTCTTTTTTTTTAAAAGACATTTAACCAGATATATTCAATGTGTTTTTATGTGTGTCCATTTGCCCATGCCACATTGGAATGACTATGATTTTATCGTAGCTTAAAGTGAACTATAAATACCTTCATTATGCATGTTAAATATAACTGTCTATTCCCATAACTTGTACACATAGTTCTGGACACCTCCAGAATGCTTTCGGTGTGATCAATCAGAATACGTACAGTAATATCCAGTAAAATATAGTTTACTATGTTTTCCATCTTTGGAGTGAAAAGAGACCAAAACTAACATCACTGGAGTTCTTAGATAATAGCGTTTACGACCCAAAGGAATGTTCACAGAGCTGTGGCTCTCTCCGAATTCTAACCAAGGAGGAGAAATGAATCCTGTACTCATATATATATATATATGCTATTATATATCCACTTGAGAATTGTATGAACAATGTATCTAAGTTCCCTATTTCATGAGTTGCCTTTTTGTGGTTTGGTCCATGTTTCTCGACAACTCTAATGGGATAATGTTTCAAAATTTGCCAACTAATGTTTAACCAAATCCATTTGTGGCAAGTTTGGTCTCGATAAACTCCGATCTTCATTCCCCATTTGTTAATTGACATTACATTTTGCTAAACTTTGTGACACATTAGTATTATAAGAATTGTGAAGATTCTTCTCTTAAACACCCAATGAAACTAGAGATTTAAATGTCTTTTAAAACACAAAGGGTCATAAAAATTCCCTCCAAAGGGACAGCTCCTGATTGGACCCTCTTCCAAAAGAAGGCGGAAACGTCAGGTCTTCAAAAGGACTGAATACCAGTTTATCTCCCTCTTACTTCTCTGGTCCTCGTGTCATAATGTAACGTCTCGCCTCCGGGCGAGCTCTTCGCCTTTCTTTTATTTGTTTCTAGTTTAGTTTGTGTATTTCAGTCTTAGATAAGTCTCCGTGTTTAATTCCAATCGACGAGTGAAACGAACACCGCGTGACATATCTCTTCAGCAAATCCATCTACAAGGGAGCTTTAAACGAGGGCGCGCTCGCTTTGAAGGAGAAACACGCGCACGTAACCACGTGACGCGCCGGACCGAGAGACGCACGCGCGCTTCTTCACCAGCCATGCAAAGATGTAACGTTAACTCCGCGTGATTTCACCGTAGAGATCTTTATTTCTTTTCTTTGTTAGTCAAAGTTTTGTTTTCCGTAGTCGACTCTGTTCACTTCCACGAAGTGAAACGAACTTAGCCGAACTATTTTCCTTTGGTAATGTTACCCCAAAGACTTTGAACCTCCGTTCAACACGCGCGCCAAGAAGCACCACGTGACGCTTCCTAAAGGACTCCGCTCGCGCAGGAATGCCGCGACACAGAGAGACCCAGAAATTTGTGCAAGTATATATCTTTATAGAGCTTCTAAGAAGCATTAAGATGATGTTTTCGTGTTGTTACAGACAGGTGACTGTCAGGGTGAATGTTGCCAATGCTCTCTCTCTCTCTCTCTCTCTCACTCCCTCTCCCCCTCTCTCTCTCTCTCACACGTGTATCCATTGTCCAAACGCCCCGCGTTGTTGTTATTGTCTGTTAATGTTTGTAAATACATGTATTCCTGTAACGTAGTAAATACATAAGTAGTTCTGCCTTATTAAATTCATTATATTCATTTGATTGATGTACTGCCTCTGCTCATTTTCCAAGTCCCTTAAGTGCCAAAGGTCTAACTTAAGCTACAAGCTTTACAAATTAAAGATACTTTAAAGAGTATTTGGTTTATAGGGCAGAAAACCCAATTCTAGTGGCCACAGAATTGCGTTTCCTGAAATCCTATGAAGTAGGATGATATTGTGGATCCCCACAAATATTATTCTGACAATTGAGCTAATTAATTTTGCCTGTTTTGTAAGACGTGGTCCGTGTAATTAATTACAATCAACTTGTGGTTAATTGCAGGGATACACATGCATGCATGCAGGTAAAATGACACATCATCCCTTAGCGGGAGATTTATTAACATGTAAGACTGATCTAATCCAAACATGTATGAATAATTATTAATTACCAATTATTAATTATGATATGCAAATTTCCCCACGGATTAGATCCGCCCCTGAGTCTTTACATTTGGAACTGCATTCCCCACAATCCTTGTCTGCGCTCATCACTGTTCATGGCACTCAGCTGTTCCCCATCATGATTGTCTTGTTCTGTGTATAAATACCCTGCCTGTTTAGTGTTTGTTACGGAGTCCTTGTATATTGTCACACCACTTCTGGTAGCCTGTTTTTTTTTTTTTTTTTTTTTTTTTTTTTTTGTGCCTGTTCTTGTTTGTTTTCGGATTGCTTTTGGATTTTGACCCTTGCCTGGACTAGTTTGTGAGTACGGATTACCCTTTAAATTAAACTGCAATTGGATCTCTGTTTCCCGTGTGTGGATCGTGACAGAAGGACTCCGTCACAAAGAGATCCAGCATGATGGGGTTCCGTATCCTCCCTCCTACCACAGAGAAAGAGAGGATGGGCCGTGTCCAAAATTTGATGAGCTTTCGTCAGCAGTGCCTGCCGGTGGGTTGCATAGCCCAGTCATTTTGGACGCTCTCACTTTTGGAGTTTTACCAGATACCTTGAGCATCGGAGTCAGTGGGATGTATTGGAGCCTCGCCATGCCGACGCCGCCACGAGTCCGGTGGTCCCAGTTCCGGTGGTCCCGAGTCCGGTGGTCCCAGTTCCAGTGGTCCCGAGTCCGGTGGTCCGAAGGCGGAGGAGGAGGAAAAAAGAGACGTCTACCGTCACTTCTGCCGAGTCAGAGACTGTTCACGCTCCGTCTACCCAGTCCGAGACTGTTCACGCTCCGTCTGCCCAGTCAGAAACTGTTCACGTTCCGTCGTTCCGTCTGTCCAGTCAGAGACTGTTCACGTCCCGTCTGCCCAGTCAGAGACTGTTCAGGTCATGTCTGCCCAGCCAGAGATGGTTCACGCCACATCTGCCCAGACTGAGACGGCTCACACCACGTCTGCTCAGTTGGAGACAGATTGGGAGATGCCCATTCTCGTGGCCAGAGGGGCACTGACCGGCTATTTAGAGCGTCTAGCTCGGATCCTGGAGACGCCCTTCAGACCTTTAGTATCTGCTGTTCCTGAGCCGGTGTCTGTTCCTGAGCCGGAGCCGGTGTCTGTTCCTGTGCCGTGGCCGCCCGAAGGGTCTTCACCGCCCTGGCCGCCCGAGGGTTCTTCACCGCCCTGGCCGCCCGAGGGTTCTTCACCGCCCTGGCCGCCCGAGGGTTCTTCACCGCCCTGGCCGCCCGAGGGTTCTTCACCGCCCTGGCCGCCCGAGGGTTCTTCACCGCCCTGGCCGCCCGAGGGTTCTTCACCGCCCTGGCCGCCCGAGGGTTCTTCACCGCCCTGGCCGCCCGAGGGTTCTTCACCGCCCTGGCCGCCCGATGGACTGTCCGCTTAGCCCTGGCCACCCGATGAACTGTCCGCTTCGCCCTGGTGCTAAATCGTTAATTCCCGTTTTTGTTCCCCTACATGGACCTGGCCCACCATCCCTCCCCCTGATCCTCCGCCATTCCACCTCCCTCCTGAACTCTTGTGTTGTGTGTTAGTTGTCTTGGAGCGTCTGGTAGCCGCTCCGTATAGGGGGGGTCATCTCACAGTGTCTGGTCTATGTTCCCTGGTGTCCACTAGAGGTCCTCTTTCCCCACGGTGTAATTCACATTTGAAACTGCATTCCCCACAATCCTTGTCTGCGCTCATCACTGTTCATTGCACTCAGCTGTTCCCCATCATGATTGTCTTGTTCTGTGTATAAATACCCTGCCTGTTTAGTGTTTGTTACGGAGTCCTTGTATATTGACGCACCACTTCTGGAAGCCTGTTTTTGCCTGTTCTTGTTTGTTTTCTTGTTTTTGGATTGCCTTTTGGATTTTGACCCTTGCCTGGACTAGTTTGTGAGTACGGATTACCCTTTAAATAAAACTGCAATTGGATCTCTGTTTCCCGTGTGTGGATCGTGACAAAGACGTGGGAGTTACATTATATATGTTACAAAAACAACCTTCTTCTACCTCAGAAACATCACTAAGCACCGGAACATGCTATCTGTGTCTGAAGCAGAAAAAATAGTTCATGCAATCATGACCTCTGGACTAGATTACTGTAATGCTTTACTAGCTGATTTTCCTGCATCCTCAATAAACAAGCTACAATTAGTCCAAAATGCAGCTGCTGGAGTTCTTACTAATGTAGAAAATGATTATAACACCAATTTGACCATCTCTACACTGGTTACTTATTAAGTTCTGTATCAATTTTAAAGTATTGCTACTAACCTATAAAATGGTTTAGGTGTATTTTAACAATCTTCTAGCACCCTACAATCCATCATGCTCTTTAAGGTCACAAACCTCAGGCTTTTTGCTAGATCCTAGGATATCTAAGAGTGTATTCATACCTATCTTGTTTGGTTTGATTGAATCGAACTCAAGTTTGTTTCCCCCCTTGGTGTAGATCTTTTGGGCAGGTGTGAATAAAGCAATCGCACTAGGGGTTTAGACCAAACAACCATACCGAGACCCAGCTGAAAATGTGGTCTCGGTCTGGTTACAAACGAACTCTGGTACGGTTCTATTTCTGTCCAGTGAATGGATGACCTTAGCACATGTGTGGTTATGTTTACAAATTTTGGTTCACTTGCAAAAAGGGCAGTGTGAAAGCAAAAAAAAAAAAAAAAAAATCAACATAGTATTTGGTCCAGAACAAGTGAACTAGCGGACCTTCCTGGTGTGAATACCACCTAAGTCCACTAAAAGAGGGAGAGTGTTTTTCGCATTTGGCTCCTAAACTCTGGAATAGCCTTCCTGATAATGTTTAGGGCTCAGACTCACTCTCCAAGTTTAAATCTAGATTAAAGATGCATGACTTTAGCCAAGCATTCACATAATGCGTATCATAACCTTGTACTACAGTTATATCAGATCAAATGTGCACGACAACGTGCTTAATGTTACGAACAGCAACTACGCTAATTATTTTCCATTTGCTTTTCTGTTTTTATCTCGTTATGCCCATCCTGAGGTAACTAGAGTGTGCGCCAGCTCCAGTTTGGTTCCAGTCTCTTACGAAGACTTCAGATGTCCCAACACCTTTGAAGAGATGACTACAACTCCTGCCAGGACTTCAGACAAAGCAAACTCTGAATCAACATGCACCAATGCTAAATTTTAAATATATAAATATATTGTTAACAACATGTTGTCATGATTCTGCCATCATGCTCTTGATTTTCCTAGGCTTGTGGCAGGATCATGGCAGAACCATGTTTTGTGTACAAGCGCATGGCCTGTTGTTTGGGCCATGTGCTTGTGTTGTCTCGTTACGTAACCCCGCCCCCTTGTTATCCTCGTCTTGTCATTATTGTCTAGTCAGTTTCACCTGTTCGTGTCATTAGTGTCTCCCTATATTATCCCCTTGTGTTTGCTGTCCTTTGTCGGTTCATTGTCAAAACTGTGTTAAGATCTTTGTCAAACTTTCTGTGAACCTTGTCTATCGTATCAAGCTGTGAGTACCTGTTGACCGTCTTGTTTTGTAAAGGTGTTTTATTAGTTTTACCTGTCTTGTTTTGCCCCATCGTGGGTGTTGTTTTCTGTTTTGTCATCAATAAACCCCGTTTTGAGTTATTTGCTGTCTGCGCTTGGGTTCGTTCCTCCAACCACGACACATGTATTCATTACTTCAATGAGCTCATAGTTTTCTGCCTTTAATACATTGTTAGCTAACTGTGTGATTTTGTATATGTACATTTCTGAAATCCATAACTTAGACAGTCACTTCTGATAGCAGATCACTTTAAAATAAATTGTAAGGTAGACACATGCAGTTTTGTAAAGCTGCTTTGAAACGATATGTATTGTGAGAAGCGCTATACAAATAAATGTGAATTGAATTGAATTGAATTTAAGAACAGATTATCATGTACGGATGCTGCTAGAGTTATCTGTACTGTTAACCTAACCGAACCTGTAGAATTATGTCAACGGATTAGCCATATGACTATAAGTACTAATGTCTCTGTATCCTAAGTGATTTCGAGGCTGGATCCCCTTACTCATTTTCTATTGCCTTTGGAAGTGTGAAGAACTTTGTCTTCAGTAAACTGTCAACTGATTGAACTTTGACTCCTGGGGCCTGTTTCAGAAAGGAGGTTAAGTGAAAACCGAGTATGTTAACCCTGAAATGAGGGAAACTCTGGGTTTTCTGTTTCAGAATGGGAGGTAAGTCAAACCTGAGAAAGCAGGGTAAGTCAAGCCCGTTTCTGAAAGAGAGGTAACTTATACTCAGAGTCAGTTACCATGGTAACTTACTCTGTGAACCTAACCTGGTCGGGAGCAGGTTTACTTCCGTAAACCCAGAGTTTATTTCGGTCTCCTCCCCTTTTTTAAAGAGGAAGCGGTGTTTAAACCGCTCATTCATTCTTTCGGTACATTTATTCATTGCTGTTTTTTCCCCCATTTTTTTTTAATAAGATAAAGTCTATATAACTCCTTAACTGGCAACTGAAAATACAGTAGATTAGAGTAACATCATGTAGTTCTAAACATATTCTACAGAATTAAACTGTGGCATTCACTGAAAATCACTGAACTGTGTTCATCTGTGCACCAGAAGTTAATGGACCTTCCTTCTACTGTTCTTCCACACTCTGGGGACGGGGAGAGATAAGAATATCCGTTTATACTTAGATATAAACTTAGATTCTATAGGCTACTCCACATAAATAATGTGAAGAAATGTGAATGTGTAGATTGTTTAATGTGTAGACACATAATATTAACATTTCCTCTGTAGGCCTCTCTGTGGCAGCAGAAACTGTTTTCTTCATCCCCATCATCCTGTGAAGATGAGCATTTGGTTGAGCACATTTTATAATACTATTTGTCATAATTTCTGGTGTATTGAGGAGGCTACTTACAACTGTCTGGGGTTCTGTTGGGACAGGAGGCTCCAAAAGACCGATATTACCATCAGAATCTGTTGGGAGCAACAAAAAACCTGACCCAAAGTAAAATATATGGAAATATCAAAAACAGCCTATATAAAAATAACACATATGTAGACCTCTTACATTTTATGAAGACATTTAATCTTCGGGAGTGACTGGCTCTGATGAAGTCCCTCCAGGAATTCCCTCAGCCATTGGCCTTCCAGCATTCAGGTTCAGGGCCATCTCCTCTGCATCTCCATCTCCATCTCCTCTGCATCTCCATCTCCATCTCCTCTGTATCTCCATCTCCTCTGCATCTCCATCTCCTCTGCATCTCCATCTCCTCTGCATCTCCATCTCCATCTCCTCTGCATCTCCATCTCCTCTGCATCTCCATCTCCGTCTCCTCTTCATCTCCATCTCCTCTGCATCTCCATCTCCTCTGCATCTCCATCTCCGTCTCCTCTTCATCTCCATCTCCATCTCCTCTGCATCTCCATCTCCATCTCCTCTGCATCTCCATCTCCATCTCCTCTGCATCTCCATCTCCTCTGCATCTCCATCTCCATCTCCTCTGCATCTTCATCTCCATCTCCTCTGCATCTCCATCTCCTCTGCATCTCCATCTCCTCTGCACCTCCATCTCCTCTGCATCTCCATCTCCATCTCCATCTCCTCTGCATCTCCATCTCCTCTGCATCTCCATCTCCTCTGCATCTCCATCTCCTCTGCATCTCCATCTCCTCTGCATCTCCATCTCCTCTGCATCTCCATCTCCGTCTCCTCTTCATCTCCATCTCCATCTCCTCTGCATCTCCATCTCCATCTCCATCTCCTCTGCATCTCCATCTCCGTCTCCTCTTCATCTCCATCTCCTCTGCATCTCCATCTCCATCTCCTCTGCATCTCCATCTCCATCTCCATCTCCTCTGCATCTCCATCTCCATCTCCTCTGCATCTCCATCTCCTCTGCATCTTCATCTCCATCTCCTCTGCATCTCCATCTCCTCTGCATCTTCATCTCCATCTCCTCTGCATCTCCATCTCCATCTCCTCTGCATCTCCATCTCCATCTCATCTCCTCTGCATCTCCATCTCCATCTCCTCTGCATCTCCATCTCCATCTCCTCTGCATCTTCATCTCCATCTCCTCTGCATCTCCATCTCCTCTGCATCTCCATCTCCTCTGCATCTCCATCTCCTCTGCATCTCCATCTCCTCTGCATCTCCATCTCCATCTCCTCTGCATCTCCATCTCCATCTCCTCTGCATCTTCATCTCCATCTCCTCTGCATCTCCATCTCCTCTGCATCTCCATCTCCTCTGCATCTCCATCTCCGTCTCCTCTTCATCTCCATCTCCTCTGCATCTCCATTTCCATCTCCTCTGCATCTCCATCTCCATCTCCTCTGCATCTCCATCTCCACTGCATCTCCATCTCCTCTGCATCTCCATCTCCTCTGCATCTTCATCTCCTTCTCCATCCCCATCTTTGCGAGCCTCTTCCTTCTTTCTGTTGGCTGAGTAGAAGTCAAATGAGAATGAACATGTAATTGTGTTAATTAGACCTATGTCAAAAATGCTGCTGCACTGCTAGACACTGGATGCTATTTAGTTATTTAATATGTCGAATGTTTGTAAAGTCAGGTAGCCTACATCCATGATATGCTCAAGCCTTACCTGATTGAATTATGTTTTTATATTTCATTTTCAGCTGCTGCCATGTTCTTTTAATGCCTGCAGGATTGCACCTACATCAAAATTAAAATTAGGTTGAATAACATGCTGTTCTTCCAGTTTCACCTCTGATATTATAACAGTTGGGAAAGTTACTCTAAAATAGTTATTAATTACTAACTACAAATGACATCTTCAACAGTGTAATTAGATTAATGCAATTATTACTATCTCTAGAAGGTATTGGTCTACTTATTACTAATTACTTTATAAATCCCATATCAACCTCAACCACTTGAACAATACAAAAAGAGACAATAAACTGCACTTTTAATGCTTTCATAACAATATACAATTGCATGAATTATTCTTGAATTGACCAAAGTGTGTAGAGAGAGAAGGTTGCATTAAAAATATACCTTTTAAAAATGTTATGTTAAATCCACTATTGTTTATATAGAATTGTTCTATAGTCTATGCAGTATTTAATGCAATGACATCATATTTTACTTTATATTACAGAAGAATTAAGAGTAATCCCTTTAATTAAATTACAGTATTTAGATTACTTGGTAATTACACCCAACACTGTATAACAGTAATTAAAATGTAAACTTACGCATTGACTCGAGCAACTATTTTCTCCCAAACTAACTCTCTCGATCGCCGCTGCTGCCCTGTTGCTTAAAAAAAAATGCTTGCGTACCAACCTCTTTTTGTCTGGCGCTGTTACCATGGTGACTCATAATATCTGCGCTCCATTGATAATGGCTTTTTATAGTTGTGGTGCACGCGCTTAACTCAGAGTCAGTCAACTTAGAGTTGATTGAACTTACTCATTTCAGCTGTTCTGAAACCGAAAACTCAAGAGTTTCCCATCTCAGGGTTAGTCAACTCAGAGTTCAAGTTTTAACTCAGAGTTGGTTGAACCTCCTTATTGAAACAGGCCCCTGGTGTTCATTGAGCTTATTGGTTTCGTTATGGGGTCTAACTGTAATTCCCCTACACAATACACATGTGACCAAAAGCGCAACTCTGGTAGGCCAGTTTTCTTTGCAGTGTGATGGAAAAGAGATTCGAACCACACTCCATAAAAAATTATTTCGCACTGACTTCATGTGACACATTAAAGCTGGTCATTCAAATTAAAATGATTATTGCACAGAATTTTTGTACCAAATATTAATCTTGGCGTGGACAGCCCTTTATAAAGAAAACATAGTTAAAGTTAGTAAAATTGTCTTCAAGTTTAGATGCTAGCTGCCTGAATAAATATTAACTGTTTTTTTTTTTAAATGTGGAGAAGCTGTACTGGTAGCTGATGAGAGTTGTTGATATGAAAGAAAGTGCATCGTCCAGAGTACTTATTATACCAGAGTAATAAGATACTATGAAATTATGTTAATGTGTATGTTTGTTTCCCATGAGGAAAAAAAAGGTCTCCTATTATTTTTTATTTGTATTTCGCTTACATCACCTGCTTCTAAGATGTATTTTTTGCTGAGAAAAAGATAACATGAATATCACGTCTCCTCTAGAGTTTCAAATGTGATTTCAAACTGTGCTTAGACATACCGAGATACCAAAATCACCAAACAAATGTTAGACATCTCGATATGATCTTCAGGTTTCACAATCAACATTAATTGTATGGCTCTGTACTTCTGTATCTCTGTATTTAAAACAATACAGAGAAATCGAGAAGTATCCTGGGACATAAAAGAGCACCCTTTGAGCAATAAAATGGTCTTTTAGGTTTTTTTACATTTACATTTATTCATTTAGCTGACGCTTTTATCCAAAGCGACTTACAATTGCTATATATGTTTCTAGGTTTCTTTGTATATATACATATGTATATATATATATATATATATATATATATATATATATATATATATATATATATATATATATATATATATATATGTATATGTATATATGTTTCTACATATATATATATGTATAAAGGTTTCTTCGTGGTTAGGAGAGATAAAGAGATATTAGGCTCAGATCTTCATAAAGGATATGTGTGTTTGTGTGTTTTGATGTGTGTTTGCCATTAGGAACATCCTGGCCTCTAGATGATGTTGTTGTTCTGCTGGTGGGTCAAAAGAAGTTGGCCTACTGACCCATAAAATGCACATTCACAAGTATGTGTGTGATTGTGTATTAGAGAGAGATTTGTGATTTGATTCTGTGAGCATTAAAGACTGGACTACACTGCATGACTTTTAAAATAAGAACAGGTTTTAAAAGACTAGGCATCATACACTTGCTGACTTTGTAAATGGTTACAGAGAAAAACTGGGCACCATACACGTAATGACTGAGGATCACAAACACATTCCAAAAACAGCAAACTCACAGAAACATGCACCTCATTGCTAGGAGACACATGACAAATGAAAACAAACATTGGCTCAAAATATCAAACATGTTTGATATCCTCCAACTGGATGGAACCAAAGACATACACTACGCAATTTTCTGTGAAATTTGTCAGCTGCTTAATATCTGCACACTGACTTTCGCCAAATAGCATTGAGATTCATCCAGTCTACAAATCGGGGCAAAAATCTGTGCAAAAAATGCATTCTGTGTTCCAGCCTTAAAGCAACAACAAAATATTGTCATTATTTACTCACACTCATATCTCCACACTTGTATACTGTTATTTTGGAGTTTACATCGATAATTCGTGGTGACTTTGTCTGCCAAGCAACATTAAAGTTCATAAAAAGTATCATAAAAGCACCATAAATCAATACATCTCGTACATTATATTCTAAGTCTTCTGAGTTTTCTATGTGACAGCTTTGAGGAACAAAGAAAAATTTAAGCTGTTATTCACTGATAATCTTCTCTGCTGACGCTTTATATAGTGGCTTAAATTTACGTCCGTTTCTCACTCAAATCATATGATGTACTGCATGAAGATTCTTCATAAAATCTCCATTTGTGCTCTACGAAATATAACAGCAGGAAGGTTCAGAACAACATATGTGTGTGTGCAATTTTCTTATTTAAAAGTATGATTTGTGCCCCTAGCCATTCCAAGACGACTTTCTAGGTGCATAAGCAGGTGGGTTTGTGATGAATGCAGGACTGACGGCAGGTTCTCAGGGGGACGACTGCTGAGCACTGTGTGATGGCCCAGCCACAGGCCCCCCTCCCTGGGTAACCTTTACCACAGGTCTGCTTGTCAGCCTGGAGCTTTGAATCATCTGCAGCCATGCTGCCCTTTTCCCTGAGAGCACTGCCTAATGTGATGTGACATTGAGGAAAGAGGGAGGGAAGACAAAAAAAGAAGAAAACGGGTGAATGAGTGTAATACATTATAAAATGTTGCCCTTGGGAACCAGATAGATGATATATATAACTCGTTTGATACTTGTAAATAATCTTTTACAAGTATCAGAGAGAACAATATTTTTTACATATTTGGAGGTGGTTGCTGTAGTTGTTCTGGGTGGTTATATTTGGCTTACTGGACCATGTCAAAACAGCCCACCTTCAATTCATTATGATATTCTGGTCTCTAGATAAGGTCAGGGCCTTTCCTTGTTCTCCAGGCAAAAAAACTCAAGTACGATTGAAGTAATGGTATCATTTATGTCTGTAGCGCAATGGGAGTCATGGATTTGACTGACAGGTGGACTGAGTATTACCGACCTTTATAAGTGACATCAACCATCATCTCAGATTTGCTTTTGTTGTCACCGGAAAACAGCAACAAGGTTAAAGCTCTGGTTTAGATCAGACAAAGAAAGAAACGAGTGAATTAGTGTCTGACAGAACCTCCTAGAAAGCCAGACAGCCCTCCAGAGACAAAGAGAGAGAGTATTCATGTCTAGGCAGGTAGGGGAAAGTAGATCACTGGAGCTGGAGAAGTCTTCAGAGAGGAGAGTACAGTGTGTGTAACTTTATTACTCTGCAAAATGTAGGCCTACTGTAAACCATAAACCACACAAAAGTTTATGGTCAGTAAGATTCATTTTAAATAATTTCTTCTTGTATTCAGCAAGGATGCATTAAATTGATCAAAAGTGACAGTAAAGACTTTCACGTTGTAAACAAAATATTTATATTTCAAAGAAATGCTGTTCTTATGAACATTCATCACATAATTGGTTTCTATTCAAATGTTATTTTGATGGTCCACTCTATACGTTCTACTAACTTTAATTAACTTTAGCACTATAACTCTCATTAGAGTATTAGACTGTCTGCTAATATCTGTTAACACTTTATTTTGATGGTCCCCCAAAAGACAATCTACTGACTATAAGTAACTTTACAACTTCATGTCAACTTATTCTACAGACCTCGAACCCTAACCCAACAGTCTACTAATTCTCTAAATGAGAGTTAGTTGACATGTAGTGGCAATGATATACTTTCAAGTAGTAGAATGTCTAAAGTGGACCATCGGAATAAAGTGTAACCAAAAATTAAGCAGTACAACAGTTTTTAACATTGACAATATTAAGAAATGTTTCTTCACCAGATCTTCATTAGAATGATTTCCGAAGGATCATGTGACACTAAGGACTGGAGTAATGTATGCTGAAAATTCATCTTTGCCATCAATAAAATTAATTTTAAAATATATTAAAATAGAAAACATTTTTGATCAAATAATTTCAGCTTTGGTGAGCATATGTGACTTCTTTCAAAAGCATTTAAAAAAATCGTACCGACTCCATGTGCCACTGACTGGCTTGATGATTTACAGTATAACTGAGAGACAGATCAGTGGGTTATTTATAAAAGTTTCAACATCAACTGTTCATAGTTTGCCAACTGCCCTCTTGTCTCCATTTATTATTTTATTCCCCTTACACTTTAACATTATTTTTGCCTATTGTTTCCCCTTGTTTTTTCTCTCCCACACACATTTCATTCTCTACAAAAATTCAAGCCTCTCAAGATATTATTGTCTTGAATTTTTGAAACAATTTCTAAACTGTGTTCTCACTCAGCCCTCTACTCCATGTTTCCCATTTCTGTTCAGCTTTGGATAAATCACTGTATTCACATTTAGAAGTGAGCTGTTACTTTTTATTCCATAGCAAATGTTTAGCTCTGACTCTAACCAAACAATCTATTCAAGAACTGTGCTGCATCTGATAGGGTCCCGACAGTGTTCTCTGCTCCCTATTCCCAGAGCACAGGATATCTGTTCACTCAACAAAATGTGTTCATTCGGAACACCCTGCAATGTCATCACACATAGACATCACTTGAGTTGCAAATATATGAGGAATTAGAGGTATGACACAATATAGTTCTGTTAATAAAAATATTATAAATAACCATACTTTCATTTAATATATGATAACTCATCAAGTAATTTCACTTGATGTAATTTCACTTCTGCGGTTATTTTAGTCAAACTTCTTGCAGTTTCCTTCTCCATTTCCTGTGAAGGGAAGTATATTCTTTTTTATTCCCTATTCCACCCCAACCACCACAAAAAAGTAAATGCAAAGCAAATATTCAATTCAATGGAATTTTGACTTTGAGGTTTTGTCAACAATATAACTTCTCTTTCACGAGTTTGTGTGCCCATAAAATCTTAGCGTAAGTGGTAAACGGATTTGGCTTGCTGTCTGCTATAGAGGGGCTCAGAGAGGATATTCTACTCGAGCTCCGATTACCCACTATTACAGAGGCAAAATATGGTACAAAAGGAGGAGAAGGGGAGGAGGAGGGATGCCGAAAGATCTAATGATGAGAAGTGGTAAGAGACTGGTTTTTATACCTTGGTATTAATTAGAAGATTAGATGGGCGTAGTCCTCCCGAAATTCCGTTAATAACTTCACTTGCTTTATGCCTAACAACGCTACTTCTAAACAACAGTTCTAAATGAGACAGTATATATTTTGTTTTTAGATTATTTATTAGCTTCACAAATCTTCATTTGCAAGAAAACTTGCAGCTACATCTTCAAGATTTCACTTCTCTCTTCACAGTAACCACAGCCATATCTGTCACTACAACTTCCCCAAACAAAACACTTCTGCTAAATATCTTTCTAACTGTAGTCCCACTGAACTTGGACTCATTTCCACTGACCTCTAACTTAAAAAGTAAACACAAACCCTATAGAAATCCTTTAGCATATTTCTGGGCTACATTATATTAAAGTCCTGTTTCACTGTGGCAATGAGTTGAATAGATTTTGCATATGACTGAATAAAAGAAAATCTAGTAACCAGGTTTGTGTAGTGTGTGTGTGCAGTCACTGAATATAGTTGAACTCTGGAAGTCAGTCGTCCAAAGTGAACTGTTCTATGGATGGATGATTTTACTGTTTTTGAACTCTTGTGCTTAATGTGCACAAGGTATAAACATTGAACTGTGTTGCTAACACATCTGCAGGCACAATTTAGTGTCTCTAGTAGGCCTATTTATTGGTTTGAGGGTTCATTGGTTGATTGCCATGTCAAACATGCTGAGTAATTCAGAGCAACTGCTAAATAGCATTACAGTATATTTCCCAATCTCCTTAAGCTAGTTCAAGTGATCTGCTTGATCTAGAGGCACGCTCTGCGGGTTCCTCTGATCATGCAAAACGCATGTTGCTGGGAGTCTCCAGTTTTGAGAAACTGGTTGTGGTTGGTGAAACACATGTTGATGTTTCTATTGAATATGCTTCTTCCGCCAGCCCTATATGGGAATTATTGGATGTAATGGCTCGCGCCACGGACAGGTTAAACCTGACCTGGTCGCATGAGAAATGGGAAATTGCTTGTGGACGTTTAGATGACCACTTCCTAGTGGGCTACAAGAGTCCTTCCCCTGTGAGCCTACCATTTCTTCCTGTTCTGTTACTATATATCAGTAACATATATTTTTTATCTTTTTAATTAAAATATTTTTTAAGATATCAGTGAGATAGATATCTTTAGATATCTTAATTCATTTTAAATTAAGTTTTTTGTTTGCTCTTACTTTGGCTCAAAGTAATTAAAAATCTAAGAAAAGACAAAAGGTATCAGTCTGTGTACCTAACGTCTTATAATACACAGATCCCATCCCATCCCAAATTATATAATTGAATCTTAAACAATGGTACAAAATAAAACAATGTGATTGATTATCTGCATTAAAATATGATTTATTCAAATTAGTTTATTCATTTACTGCAAAAATATTCAAAGTTTTTTGAGAGTGTAGGGGGACTGAATTGATTACATAATCTGCAAAGCTTTATGGTAGTAGGCACAGTATTGTAGGCCACAGTGATAATTGATGGAAACCACTCCATATAATGCAAAATAAATTACTGCATATAACTATGTTATCTGTGTCAGGTCAAACACTGCTATCGAACATCCCAAAACAAAGGGTGTACTCCTCTCTAATGGTCGCTTTCTCTGCCAGTCAAACACATTAATTGCGTGACTGTGGTTTGACACATTTTCACGCGTTTGTCAGTTTGAGTGGTTGGTGAATGAGCTGTTTTACACATTATCATTTTAGGCTGCCTAAATGAGGTCAGCCGGAACCGGGAACACTTCCCATAACACCTAATGTATTCGTTACATCATAAGAAGAATGGCATCTACGCTAATATTAGTTTCTTTGTTTATCCCGAGATTTACCGTATTTAGCTGGATCAGATGGTGGACCTGTGCCTAGACTGCCTAAACGCAGCACTGAAGTGTCAGCTGAGACCGTGTCAACTAGACTATCCCCTGTGAAGGCCTCATCGACATGACAAAAGTTTTTTTTTTCACGATTGTACAGATGAAAACGTTATCGAACAGATTCCCATCCACACGCATCTGTGGAAACGACTAAAAACACTGTATTATGTACAGTATGCCAGACAAGTAATTGCCAATGTCACTTTGTAAAGAAAGACTATGTGCCCGCGTGTACATACTAATTCAAACGTGCATGCCTATAGACTAAACATGTAATAAGCATGTGCATGCAGTCACGGTTCACAGAATATTTTCACAGATTCACGTTTTTGAAGTTATTGTGGGAGAGAAGGTGGGATAGGTTACTTTCTCAAGGGCACCTCAGTCGTGGGTATTGAGAGTGGAAAATAGCACTGTTCATGCACTTTCCCAACTACATTTTCCTGCCAGTATTGAAATCAAACCTGCAATCTCCAGGTTACCATTCTGTCTCTCTAACCATTAGGCCATGACTGCCCCCTCTTACCTTCAAAACAGCAAATGTGAGTTTTCAGAGATTAAGGTTTACAGTATGACTCAAATCAGTGGCATATGGGAAATGGTTACAGAGCAGAAGTGGTCACAATGAAGGCACATAGTCTTTATGAACATCAAGTGTGATTACTGTGTCACAGCTCAGTGTGCTATATCATGACAAAAGTAGTAATAAGTACAGTAGTAGTAAAGCAACTATTTTTCGAAATTCCGACATTAAGATAAAAATAGGCACTAATTAATGGTAAGCCAATTTGAGTGAAATTGTTTTACTGATAATATTAGATATTGGCTGCGTCCAAAATCGCATACTTCCCTACTATATAGTAGGGAAAAAGCAGCAGGCGAGCAAATAAGTATGTCCGAATCCTTAGCATCCAGAAAGAGTAGGCTAGAATTACCTGGTTGACGAACTAATTCTCACAAGATTCGGACCGGAGTATACTAATCGTGCGTCCGAATATTCCTACTTTCCTACTAGGAGAAAACTCATAAAAGTACTCATAAAAGAATAGGCGAGAAGCTCCCTGATGGCTTACTGCTTCAGACCAGATTCTAAAGAGCTCGTAGAGCGATACTTTTCTATCCCAGGAGGCCACGGGAGAGGATACGTCATTATCAAACATAGCGGACATCAGTGACGAGGGTGTTTTCAAATGTGAGTAAACACGGTTCCTTGTGTTAAAATCGCATGTGTTGAACTACTGAAGGTGTAAAGACGTTAGACAGTATAGTATAGTTGTAATTTTGCTGTAAAAACATATTTTATTATGTATAGCTGTCATGAACAACCAGACACAGGTAGATCCAAACGCAGCGTGAGTTTATTTACAGGGTAGTCAGACAGGCAATGGTCACAGACAGCAGACACAGCATAGGAGACAAGGCAATACTCAGGATCCGATAACCAGGCGGGATGACAGAGGCAGGCGGCAGACGAGACGGAATCCAGGAAACAGGCAATGGGTCAAAAGGCAGGCAGCAGACAATCGAGGAACAGGTACAGCATGGGTCGAATACACAGAAAGGAACAGACTAGACTAGGATAACAAACTAGGATAGAGACCAGATAACAGACTACAAGATCTGACTAGGAAACGCTCGGAGAAGTACACAACAGTGAAACAAGACTTAGCCCCAGGTGATAGTGAGAGTGGGGTATAAATGTGTGTGGAACTGCGTGTGGAACTCGATGCAGGTGTGAGAGTGATCAATGGAAACAGGTGTGTGCGCAATCAGGACAGGGTGTGTGCGAAAACAGTCCAAGGAAAGGCAGTTCAGAGGTGGAGCGCCCTCTCGTAGCACTCGAGGGCAATCCAGCCGATCATCGTCACAATAGCTAACAGGGGAGCTCCAGCAAGCACACGTACGTCTCTAAATTAGGTTTAGGGTAAGTGTACTAAGCCCATCAAAGTCTAAGTCTAGTTTTTTTTCATAGATATTGACATAGCTTATAAGAAAAATAATTTGTTAAAATGCAATATTTATCTCTCATTTGAAAATGTATTAATTAGTTGATGTACATTTTAGAATATAAAATTAAGATAATTTAGGAATAAAGTCAGAAGTCTGGCATGGGCTTAATTAGTCCTTTGGCACCATTTAAGCCCGCATGTGTTCCAAATAATCCCACATCATCATTGATTCACAAAATATAAAATTGAATTGATTTTAAAGAAGTAAAACATCAATATGTTTATTCAGTGACAGGGAAGTATAAAAAAAAATCCTTTTGCTAATGTTTGATTAGAGCCCTGGGTGGGATGGGTAGGTGTTAGTGGCCGGTGGTCTGGAGCCTTAAATCGGCTTGACTGGAGTTGCAGCTGGAGTCAAGCTGAAAGTCTGACCGGGTGTATATCGGGAGCCAAGCCGAGTTGGGGCTCCATACTCTGGGCTTAGGGGGGCCTCCTAGTGGGCCCCCCACACCGGGAGTCTGGAGCCTTAAGTCGGCTTGGCTCCCGAGTTATGCGTGGTCAAAGGTGGAAGTTTAACCGTGTGTATCTTGGGAAGGAAGCCGAGTTGAGGCACCAGACTCTGGGGTTTTGGGGGGTCTCCTAGTGGGCCGCCCACACCGGGAGTATGTAGCCTTAGGTCGGCTTGACTCTGGAGTTATGCCCGATCAAAGTTCCACAGGAAGCGACCCTATCTCGGGAATAAAGCCGAGTTAGGACTCAATACTCCCGGCATAGGGGGCCCACTGGGTGACCTCTCCAGGCCTGGAGTCCGGAGCCCCAACTCGGCTTGGGTCCCGAGTTTTGCCCGGTCAAAGCTGGACAGGAAGTGGCGGTATCTTGTGCCGGACGGGCCCAGGGGCTCAGGACTGTGGGGAATGTAGGGTCCCTCTGGGACCTCTCCATGCCCGGAATCTCAAGCCTTAACTCGGCTTGGCTCCCAAATTATGCCCGGTTATATATAAAGGACTTTAGGACAAAATTTGTAGGCCTATCTAAATATAGTTGTAAATTAAGGTAGTAAATAAGGTAAGGTTAAAAGATTAGTAAGGTAAAAGCACACAAAGAAATTTTATCATTAAACACTTTCAGAAAATGTATCACAGTTTGCAATTAGACGGATTCCTCATTGAAACACATAAGGTGGGCATAAATGGTTCCACAGTGAATAATGGTGAAAAAAGACGTTTTCTTTTTTACATGTTTACAAATACATGTAATAAAATACACAAAATAAAAAATGTAAGATATGTTTACAAATACACGCATGGAGCTTAAATATACTGTGGACTAAGTATCATAGTAATTTTCATTGTGCCCATATTGAGCAATGTTTTTTTTCATTCAAGGTTAGCTTGTGTTGGCTGCAGTTTGCATGCGTTTTGTGGCACTGTACCGTTTAAGCTCATCTTAAAAAAAAGTTAATTTATGAAAATAATCTTCTCAACAAAACAACTTATGATGTATTTATTTGTAAATTAATGTAAAATGAATCACAAAACATTTATTGTTTGCAGTTCACATGCTTAATTCTTTGGCAGTCTAGCCTTTCTGTAAGGCTAATGGTTTTGTCAGGTATGAGGGTGGTGAAAGGAGCAAAGACTCAGGTGCAGAGTTGATGGGCTTTTTTAATAATAAAAATAAAACAAAATGCAAACAAAAACTACCCCGAGGGGGAAGATGGACTGGACTGGACTGGAACACACAGTGTACATACGAGGACAAACCAGCACAGAACTGCAAACACAGGGGCTGCGTTCGGAATCGCATACTCAATGAGTAGGTACTTCATTTCAATGAGTACTTACTTAACGAGCGCTAAAAGAGTAGGTACTTAATGGCCAAATCTCGTTAAGTATGAATGCGATCCGGACATCATTCGCCATGTTGACGTTACATGTGACCTATGACGTTTTCACAAGCGCAACAATTTAAAAGTCATGAGCGACAGGTGCACTAACAGCTGATTGCATCAGTAACTCGACAACTTTACTAGAACGGTTTAGTTCAGCGTTTGAAATGGTTGGCATGTCTGCAATTGTTAGATTAAGGTGTGCACAAAGGAGATGTCGGGCAGCTGCTCGACGATCTCGCCTTTGGAGAAGACTATGGCAAGCCGTTTTAACTTTTATTCATTTTCAGGATATGTATCCTTGATATCAACAATTCAATTTTCACTAGTTAAAATTATAATTATTGATATCAACCATTACATTTTTGATATCAAGAATTGAATTCTTGATATCAACAATTGAATTCTTGATATCAACAATTGAATTCTTGATATCAACAATTGAATTCTTGATATCAACAATTTAATTCTTGATATCAACAATTTAATTCTTGATATCAACAATTTAATTCTTGATATCAAAAATTTAATTCTTGATATCAACAATTTAATTCTTGATATCAAAAATGTAATTGTTGATATCAAAAATGTAATTCTTGATATCAAGAATTGTATTTTCACTAGTGAAATGTCACCATAGGCTGCCATTCAAAATCAATTGTTGATATCAAGAATTACATTTGTGATATCAACAATTACATTTTTGATATCAACAATTACATTTTTGATATCAAGAATTACATTTTTGATATCAAGAATTACATTTTTGATATCAAGAATTCAATTGTTGATATCAATAATTATATTCCTGATATCAAGAATTAGATTGTTACTAGTAAAAATGCGAATTCCTGATATCAACAATTGAATTGCTACTAGTAAAAATGTTTATTCTTGATATCTGAAAATGTATTATTGATATCAATATTATTTCAGATATCGAAAATGGCTTTCTTACTAGTAACAATCACATTCATGATATCAGAAATTAGCATTGTCACTAGTGAAAATGTAATTATTGATATCAAAAATGAACATTGTTACTAGTAGCAATTCAATTGTTGATATCAAGAATAGACATTTCAACTAGTGACAATTTAATTATTGATATCAGGAATTCGCATTTTTACTAGTAACAATTGAATTCTTGATATCAAAAATGTAATTGTTGATATCAACAATTGATTTTGAATGGCAGCCTATGGTGACATTTCACTAGTGAAAATACAATCCTTGATATCAAGAATGCAATTGTTGATATCAAGAATTACATTTTTGATATCAAGAATTCAATTGTTGATATCAAGAATGCAATTGTTGATATCAAGAATTCAATTGTTGATATCAAGAATTCAATTGTTGATATCAAAAAATATAATTGTTGATATCAACAATTGCATTCTTGATATCAACAATACATATCCTGGAAATGAATAAAAGTTAAAACGGCTTGCCATAGAAGACTGATGATTTTATTCTCAAACAAAGCAAGTATTACTACTTAAACAATTAAGATTACCCCAGAAAGAATTTCATTACTAGCCCATCCCAACACTTATGCACAATAATTATGACAAATGCTGTGACCAACAGTTAATTATATAACATTATTATAATATATATATGTTACGACCCTAAGGGTCATGTATTTGGTTGGGGTGTATTTCTTTCTTCTCTCTCTCAGGTGGTGGCCCCTCCCACTCCATGTCTGGGCTGCATGCGTGAGTGGCAACAGGTGTGCCTGATTAACACTCAGTACCTGGAGGATAAGAAGACTGTTCTTAGCACAGTTTGAGAGTGTTGTTTTGAGATGTGTGCTGGTTCTGTTCATTTCTCTTCCTTCCAGTTGTGACCAAATTGCAGACCAACTTTATTCAACCTGTGGGTTGAACACCAACTTGCATCGTGTTGTGAGTTCAGAACAGTGTTTGGTGTTTGTTTGTGTGTTAACCTCCTCAGTGGAGAGAGGATTGTTTAGTAGTCCAGTTAATGTTGAATCTTGTTTTTGTTTTTAGTTATTTAGTTTGTGTTTATTGTTTGCCTTATCTTGCTTGTTTGCTGTCTCATTGTGAGAGAGTAATTTTGTATTGGTTTTTCTTTGTCCATATTATAATAAATACACATTTCAACTGCACATGACTCTGACTTCCGGTTCTCTTTTGCCCTGGTTATTTTAAATTATTGTTGCTTCCCCTTCCCCTGGATCTAACGTTTTGGGGGAACGTAACAATATACATTATTAATTATGTAGTTTTGTAAAACAAGCAAACTTTTGTATTATCATATGACATAGCTATGCATCAATACACGCTAGACAAATGCAGATGATGTAAATACATTTTTATTCATGAAATTCATATTTTATTTACTGACAACAATATGAAACATGAATAAAAATAAGTGAATGAATAAATGAAATCATCACAATAAATAAATACATATACAAGTCAATACCACATGAAACATTGTTTTTGATTGTTTTGTTCTAACAAACTATGATATATTTATTGCAGGCAGTGAACCCCACATCATACTGCCATCTCAATAGAGCTGTTCCCATTTTGCGGCTTTATCTTGATGAGGCAGCTGACCACCGTGCCCACCTTCGCCTGTCTATGCCGTCCATCAGGTCCCTGATTGCTGCAGTCAGACCTGGATCTGACCTGGGATGGGAACGGGAGATTGAGGTCCTTGTGTTCCTGCACTGGCTGGCCCATGCAGCATCCTACAGGGTGGTGTCGCAGACCTTCGATATCCCAAAGACCTCTGTGCATGACATTGTGCACAGAGTGAGCAAGGCCATCATGGGAATTT
Source organism: Gila orcuttii (assembly GCA_026230005.1). Taxonomy (NCBI): domain Eukaryota; kingdom Metazoa; phylum Chordata; class Actinopteri; order Cypriniformes; family Leuciscidae; genus Gila; species Gila orcuttii. The sequence goes on from JAPDVR010000017.1 coordinate 11,383,827, forward strand.
TGAGGAGGGTGATCTGCTTTCCGACAGGAGATGACCTGGAGGCAGTGGGAGCAGGATTTGCACAGCTGTCTGGGTCACCAGCTTTCAGCAGAGTAGTTGGTGCAATAGACGGCTGTCATATCCGTATCAAACCTCCAGCAAATAACTCCCACTGTTACTTCAACAGGAAGCTGTTTCACTCCATCCAACTCCAGGCCATCTCTGATCACCGGGGGAAATTCCTTGATGTCTTTGTGGGATATCCTGGGTCTGTGCACGATGCCAGGGTGCTGAGGAACAGCCCTGTGTATGCTGGCAACCTTTACCCACCTGCAGCCAAGTGCATCCTCGGGGATGGAGGCTATCCTTGCCTGAGTGCACCCATCTGCCTCATCACCCCTTACAGAGAGCCTGTACAGAACCCTGTGCAGGCTCGTTTCAACAGCAAGCACTCCCGTGCCCGCAACATCGTGGAGAGAGCTTTTGGGATGCTGAAGACACGCTGGCGCTGCATTTTCTTCAAGGCCTTGGAGGTGAGCCCTGCCTTCGTGCCTGAGATTGTTGCGTGCTGCGCTGTGCTTCACAATCTCGCTCTAGCCAATGGGGACATCGTTGAGCCAGAGGATGAGGAAGACCATGATGACGGCCTCCTGATCCCCACAACCTTGCAGCAAGAGTGGGAGAACAAGTGCGGGACAATCTGGCTGCTGCAGTGTCTGCTCCAAACATCCCTGTGCCGGCTCTCCATGAGCATGACTACCTTTAAAACATTAAGAAAGATAAAAATGTTTTAAAATTCATGTTGTCAGCATTCAGTTTCTTGACAAATGTCATTTCATAGGTTTACAATTACATGAAAATATTAGTTAGAGCTTTAAAACCTTTTGTAGTGTAGAGGGATAAACCAATGAACTGGTTAGAAGAAGATTGCTGGTCAATCAGCAAGGCTCTTTACTCCAGGTTTGTCCAGGGTCATTGTCCCTGTAAATAAATGTCAAAAGTTAATCACTTTTGATAAAAAAATATGTCAAATGCATAAATGTGATTGATATTTGTAAAGCATTTTTTGAACCAGTCATGGGCATAAACAGTCAAAGCTGCTTAGTTTGTCAAGGAATTACTATAATGCAAAATGCATACATAAATTTACTACAATTTATATTTGGTGGGTTAAAGGGTTAGTTCACCTCAACATATAAATACAGCAATTATTTACGGTTTACTATTTACTTATTTAATGTTTTTTATTGTTTAAATACAAAAGGGAATTTTTGTCAAGTTTGTTCTGCTGGTTTCATACAATATCAGTCAATGGAGCCCAACTTTCAGAAGCTTCATGGCATTATTTAATGACGCTTTTGAAGCTTCTGAAAGTCCATTGACTGATATTGTATTAAACCAAACAGTACAAACCTGACCAAAATCACCTTTTGTGTTCAGGAAAACAAAAAACAGAGGGATCAAACAACATCAAGGCGAGTAAATAATGACTATTGAATTATTACTATTATGATTTATTTGCTTGGGTTAAGTAACCCTTTAGTCACTTTTTTACTGTGTGTAATTTGTGTAAACAGTCTCAAGTTCAGCTTTGGTCATGGAGGGCTATTATCCAGCAGAGTTTTTCCAACACTAATTATACACCCCTGAATCAATTTAAACCAATTAATAACTGACTACTTGAAATTTACTGACAGGTGTACTGGAACTTAACCCTCCATGACCTGCCTTTAAGATCCTTGCATGAACTCTGTAAACCTTTAAAAGTCATATAATACACTCCAGTAAAACCAGTGTTTTAAAGTGTTTTTTCTTCTTACATTACACCATACATTCACTAATTATTAATCAACGTTTCATAAATATTTAATTTATGAATTTGATTACAATCTTAAAGTATCACTAAATTTCTAGAAGTCTATAATGTAATGTGAATGCCTAGGAATAGTTTGTTTTATATACATATTATTGTACAAAATTCTTAGGCCACCATTTGTAGTTGTTGCACAGTACTGTGTGTGTATATATATATATATATATATATATATATAGATTCCCATTTTTATTCACAAATTTAATTCACATCAACCCAAATGTGCAAAAGATCAGAAGATGTTTTTTGTCAAATAATTTATTTTTTGGCGAGCATCTGAAGAACAGAAAGGAACCTTTCATCCCTTTCGTTGGTTTCTCTTTCTCTCCTTTCCTCTCTCTCGACTGCCTCCCGGTGCCATCTCTCTTCTCTTTCTCTTACTTCTCTTTCTTGTCTTTCGTCTCTCTCTTGTCTCTCCCGTTCTCTTCTGTCCTCCTTCTCCTCCATTTCTCTCCACAGCCTCTCCTCCCTCTCAGCTGCCTTCCGCTCTCTCTCCTCTTCTCGCTCCTCCATGTCCCGGATCAGCTCTTCCACATCTATAGCCCTTTTCCTGGCTCTTGCTGGCTCTGGCCTCACTGAGGATGAAGAGACCACAGCAGCATCCGGCCCACATGAGGCAACGAGGGCATGAGGAGAGATGGAGGGTCTGCCCCCAATTGCCTCATCCATGGCAGTGTACCACTTCCAGGATGCTGCTGTGGCCTCTCCATCCTCAGTGCTCACCCCCATCTGCGGACATTTCAGATCCTGCAAAAATGCACAAGTATGATACAAAAGCAGTCATTTTAACAGCACAATATTTAATCATTTAATTTATGTATTAGAAGTAACAAAATGATCTTACTTTGTATTTTTGTTTCAGGTTTTCCCTTTTTTTTTTTTTAACAAACGCCGCCGTCACCCTGCCTTGCAGGCTCTGCTCCTCCACAAAAGATCTGCAGCAAGAGAGAAATCAAAAATGAAAAAGTTATATCTCTGTTTGAAAATACAATAATTGAAATGTACTGCAAATAAAGTATTCAATTGATTTTTAAATATTTCTGTATACTCACTCAAAGCCTTTGATGGCAGCATTACGCTTTCCGGTGAAGAGCGCTTCATGAGCCACTCTCCACCGGATAAGCAGCCGCGTGTGCTCATCCGTCCCTGTCACATCCAGACAAGACTCGCGTTACCTCTGTGATTTATGAGCTCAATACTACATTTACATGTTGAGGTTGTTGCTAATAAATAGCTTTTTATCCATCATAAATGTTCAACAATTTTTCAACAGTACTAATGGATAAATGAAATTACTTATGTTTAGTTACTTTATGTAAAATGCATTAAACTAATAAAAACAGTGTTAACAACAGTGAATTCTCCTAAACAATAGTACACACACGTCACTCAGATGTCTATTTCATATCAGTTACACGTAGTAATCTTGCCAGATTTTGAATAAATATTTAGTAATGGTATTTCAGATGTATACGGTTTAAAATGTATGCAAATACAGTTTAAAGACGTATGTGTCCTTATGGAGCTCCTCTATCCAATAAAATGTGATTTACGACAAAATCACAAATTTACCATATTATATAGCGTCTTTGCACCTTCAACAGTTCAACAATTTACTGTACAGAAAGTTAGTTCAACACATGCAATTTGGTTTGTATTTGTAATACTCACATTTGAAAACACTCTCGTCCACCCTTTCCGTCATGTTTGAGTATGAAATATCTACTTCTACTTGTTCTTTTTTATATCGTATCCTCTCGCGTGGCCTCCTGGGATAGATGAGTACAAGCTGAAAAACACTCAAATGTCTGGGCGAAAGCAGGAGATCATCCGGGAACTTCTCGCCTACTCTTTTAGGAATACTGATGTTTCGAACGTACTGCTACCCTCACGTACTGTTTTCTAAGGATGGCTGGCGCGAAACAGACGTTCCGAAGCTTTGCGAGATCCCGAAGCAAAGATGATTCGAAACACTGATCCGAAGCGTGATTCAAAACACCCACGTCACGTGACAACGGCTAAATGAAGCGTCTAAGTGTTTCATCAGGTGGAGTGCTCCGCCGAATCAGGGTTTCATTGATTGGTCGGTTCGGGAACAAATCACACAATCACACAGTATAAAAGTTTTGTCAACGCATTTTCATATCGTGGGTTTTTGTGAGAGGAGTTTGGTTTTGAGATAGCGGATTTTTGGTGATATAGTGACATTTATAGTGCGATTTGTTTAGTTATATTTAGGATTTAAGTTACATTTACACATTGACTTAGAGACACACAGAGTACATATAGTGACACATTAATAGATGCATTGATAGAAATATATATATATATATATATATATATATATATATATATATATATATATATATATATATATATATATATATATATATATAGCGTATATATATATATATATATAAAATCCACTGTTTATATATATATATATATATATATATATATATATATATATATATATATATATATATATATATATAGGCTACATATAAAATAGATAGATAGATAGATAGATAGATAGATAGATAGATAGATAGATAGATAGATAGATAGATAGAAATGGAGGCTCCACAGAAGAGATGCCGTACATCTGTGGTGTGGGAGCATTTCCATTTGGAAACCCCAAATAAAGTGAGATGTGTGTATTGTGATCGGCAGCTAGCCTACTGCAACAATACATCATCCATGATGCGCCATTTGAGGAGCATTTATCCTGCCATTCTGCAGGGTGCAGAGGATGGTAGTGTTCCCCCTGTACCAAGGCCTGCTACTGACACTGCTGGGCCATCTAAGCAAGGTATGCATTGTTTTATGATTTGTTACTAATTGCCGTTTTCTTTTAATTCAGAACCACAAATGTCAACATCAGGCCCATCATCATCAACACCAGTTGAAACACAAGACAGTTTATGGGAACATTTTGACAATCGTATCCGTGAGACCCAGGTGATACACAATCCTACAGCTGATGCCACAGTGGAAGTGAAAAAATACCTCAGCGATGCGTTTTTGCCCAGAACTCATGATCCTCTAACTTACTGGAAAGAGAGAGCAGTAATCTTTCCTCATTTGTATGTCCTAGCTAAAAAATATCTTTGTATGCCAGCAACAAGTGTCCCTTGTGAGAGAATTTTTTCAAAGGCTGGAGAAATTATCTGTAAAAAAAGAAGTAGGCTGAGTCCTTCAACAGCAGAGAAATTAATATTTTTGAATAAAAATCTATAAGAAAGGGAGACATTGTGGCTTGATTTATTTTTATTAATATTCATTTTTCATGACCAAAATCACATTATGCAATGTGAAGAGACTACAGGTTACAAGCTTCATATATTAAAAAAATACAATAATAAAAAAAATAAAAAAAACACATTTTTTTATTAGCTCTTTGTAAAGGTTGTTTCAGATCAACACCTCCAAGTGACCACTAGGTGTCACCGTGGAGACGGGTTTCGGATTGATTCGAAGCCTCCAAACAAAATGGCACATTTGCTTCGACTGTTTCATTGCTTCACGAAGCCTCGATCTGCCCCATCACTACTGTTTTCGCCTACTATATAGTAGGAAAGTAGGCATATTCGAACGCACTATCGTCCAAATCTCGCGATAATTAGTACATCAACCAGGTAATTCTCGCCTACTCTTTTATGAATACTGAGGATTCGAACGTACTTTTTCGCTCGCCTACTCTTTTCGCCTACTATATAGTAGGGAAGTATGCGATTCCGAACGCAGCCAAGGAGAATAAATAGGGAGAGCGAACAAAGGAGGTAACGAGGGAGGACAGGTGGGGCAAATTAATCAATAATCAAGGTAACAAGATGGGAGGGACTAGACCAGTGTTACTCATTGCGCGGCTCGCGAGCCTCATGCGGCTCGCCAAGCTTTAATTTGTGGCTCGCATGGCGGTAAATAATACAGTGAAATGATCAAGCAGTCACTACAGGTATTTCATAAAAACGAAGTAGGACTATAACATAACCCGTTAAAAACTCAAAGTGTCAGCTCTATTTTCAAATAATTTCGATCGGATTGAAAGGGGTGGTTTATCGAGAGAACATGTAAACACTTGATCGATTGAAAACCGAAACTGAAAGGACGCCGTATGTCGCGCTGAACGAGCTCTCCTGATGAAAGTGTCGTATAAACGAGTGTCCCGTCGTTCTATAATTCTCCTTTCACTCAGTATCTGTGAAGTGAAGCAGGACAACGGCTCACCAGTCCTTGTTTCAGATTCTCATCCACAGACGATTGATTTTGGGCATTTTTACTGCGTGAAATATACAAACAGCACGGCATAACGGTTCATCATAGTCTCCAAATTATGACCAGAATTTGATAAATATTAAGTCTGCTGTTTAAAACAAATAAAGAACCAATGTAGGAAAATGGTTATTACGCAACAACAGCGGGAAACTTTGTATATTTGTGCAGTGTGCGAATGTCAAAAAACCTATTCCGATTTGAATCTTTTGACTTATAAACGTGCAAATCACCCCGATCATGCATCATATCACGATGTTAAGCATTCATGTAAACTACAATACATTCAGATTAATTAATCAGAATGAATTCAGACCGATTGAAACAAAAGTTGTGCATGTGAACAACATATCCAGTCTCTGCGGAGTTGCCAGTTATGGCGGTATTTCCAGCTCTTAACGTGTGCTCTTGGATGATTAGATACATGATGGGCTAATAATGTAGAAAAAAATAACAATGTCATTCTGGGATGAATATATTCTGGAAATCCTGCTTTTTTTTGTCATTTAGGGAAATCATCTTGTCTCAGTTACAAATTTGACTGGTAAATCATTAAAAAAAGGTATTTATTGCATTGCATATTGTATGTTCAGGGGTGGACAGACATGGTATTTATGACTGGATGTAACTTTTTATACTTTCCTGTAAAAATGGCTCTCCTACTGACTTTGTCCTATCAGTGCGGCTCTCATGAAAAAAATAGTGAAGACCACTGGACTAGACAATCGTCAGGAGAGCACATGGCACAAGGAAACATACATGACAAGTCATGTGCTCACACCAAACATGACTTGAACACAAGCACATGGCCAGAAAACAAATCACAAGCCATGTGCTAACACAAAACAGACATGAACACGCAGCCAATGAGAACACTCATAAACAACGTGTTCACACAAACATTTTATGAAGTATACTTAAGTAATGTTCAAGTATATTTTTAAGTATACTTTATGTAGGAAGTATACTAATATCGATGTGTACTTGTAGTAAACTTGTAAGTGTACTATTTCAATACTGCTTGGGACTCAATTGGCCCACTTTTAGTATATAAAAGTATACGTTTAAGTGTACTATAAGTGTAACAGTAGTAAACTTTAAGTACACAACTAGGTTTCTCATTTGTAATGCATCTGTACTACAAGTGAACTTATAAGTATACTAGTAGTTTATTATTTTTATACAAGTAGTAATTTTTTTTGTTCATGAAAGTACACACTGAAGTATACTCTCAGTAAACTACTAGTTTAGTAGTTTATACTGCAAGCATACTTGTAAGTTTTCTTTAAGTGAACATAACATTATACTTATAGTTTACTATTTATATATTAATTTTGCACTTGCAGTATACTATATGTTCAAATGTAGATACGATTTTTTTATACTTGAAAAATACCTTTAACTGTACTTTAACTAATTTTAGATTCTGTACTAGATGTGTCATAGCACCCCCTACCTTATAACAGTGAAAACATAGATAGCTGGAAAATTCAGTCAATGGTGGGGAAACAGTAGAGTAGAATTAAAGTAAATTCCTATGTACACTACCAGTGGACTAGCCTACACAAAAATTCAGATACACAGAATAAGAAACATATCTGTTTTATATCAATATTCTAATCAATATTTTCAACAATATACTGTAAGTTTCATAAGACTGTATATGAAAAAAACTATGTAAAAAATATATTTAAGTATATTTAATAGGCTACTCTATCAAAAGAGTTAACACAACTACAAGCCAAATGATATCTCGATCAAAAGATTGAGTACAAGTACAGGCCAAATATACTTGGATACTTATACTCTCAGTATAAGTCAAGTACACTTAAGTGTAATTTTAAGTATATTTTTTGAGAAGTACATAAAGTATATTTCTGAGAAGTATACAAAATGTAGACTGAAAGTATACTTTCTTATTTTTAGTTTAAAGAAGTATACAAATAGAACACTTGAATAAACTTCTTTTTCGTAAGGGACATGAAACAAGGCACACAGACAAGACAAAACAGGGGTTTCAGGGCTCTGTCACAAAACCAAGAAATAGACTAGACAGAAGTGACAGAACCCTGACAGGTTTGACCTAGAGAGATTAGCTTTGAACGCAAGCTAATAAAACTCATCTTTCCATTTAAAAGAAAATTATATAAAATGATAAACTACTATTAGTTCATACAAAAAAAAAAATTACTTTTTTTAATTTGACTTCAGAGTTGAAAGTGGGCTTAAAGGGTACATGGACTTAATGGGTACACTTACCATGGTTGTATCTTTCAACAATGAACAATCATAATGACAAAAAACAAAAACAAATCAGAAAACATAAATAGCATGGGTTTGCGTACATCATACTATACGAATAAATACACAGGGGAAAAAAGCACAATGACGAGGTTAAATATCTTTGAATAATTCATCATAATACATAAAGAAAATGCATTTTATTTATAAGCCTGAGGGATAAAACAAGAGTTAAATTCAACAAGAAAAAGAGGAAAACAATGTAGATTTAAGCGACTTTTGCTTGTGGGCGAACATTTTTGCATATAAAATGAAGAAATTTAACAACATATTCAAGAGATGACGATTTGGGGGTTTCGTAATAAAAAATAATATCTTTAAGGATAAAATTGTGGGTCACATTAGTGGGTTAAAAATATAAGAACTTAAATCAACCCATAATTTATTGGTTATACTATAAACTATATAAAATTATACTATATTTTATACAATCCCAAAATAAATGGGCAGCTGTTTCTTCAAGACCACAAAATAAGCAAGTTTCGTCAATATCAAGATATTTACAGATAGATGAATTAAACCTATTGCTCATATCTTTTAAGTTGTTGCACTTATGATAACGTCGTAGGTCACATGATAACGTCAACATGGCAGATGATGTACGGCTCGCATTCATTAGATCAGGCTATAAAGTACCTACTCTTTTAGTGCTTGTTAAGGAAGTACTTATTGAAATTAAGCATATTTACCATATAAGCTTTCATTTACCATATTTAAAGGACAAGTTCGGTATTTTACACTTAAAGCCCTGTTTTAAGATCGTTTCTGATGAAATAGAATGGTTAAGATTGAAATTTGGACACATGCTGCAGGCCCGAGAATTTTCGGTTTCTGTGGTAGCACACCCCCACCTCCACAATGGTTTCATAGGTGCACTGGAACAATCATTCATAAAATGCTTTAAACTTTAGTTTACAAAGACATGAAACTCACCGAGTGGTCTGGGGTGTTCACTGATATGCTCACACAAGAATCGCTGCAAAAGATGCTTTAATTTAAGAAAATTTAACTACATGGTTGCAAAACAATTTATAATGGTGATATTAGGTGACATGTATTTGGGTATCTGTGTACAGGTAGCAGGAGTTTAGATTAGATTAGATTTACATCAGTGTCAACTTTGTTGTCATTGTGCAGATTACAATTATAGAGACAATGAAAGGCGGTTAGCGTATTTTATGTTTAGTTGGTGAATAGGCCTATGTCACACTTCCTGCTTCCGGAACGCGGAGTAGGGATACAGAACTTCCGGTCAACAGTATTTCTCGATAAGGATTTAGATTATCAGCCATAATGTCTAAACCATCCGAGGTAGACTGACCACGAGCTATGAGGTTGTGAAACGAAGGTTTTTGTTCCTGTAGAAGCTATAAGTTTGTATGAAATCAACCTTGTTTTAAGAAAAACATGTTTTATCCGCGATCTTATGAAAAAAAACTACACTACCCACAATCCTAAACGTAGCAGCAACGTCTGCTGATTGGTCCAACTCGCTGTTACCACAGAAACGTTTACCTTACTGGCGAACGGCTAGACCCGCAGCTGTTGTTCTAGTGTACCTGGTTGCTCTGCATCAGGACAGCCATACCTCAGCTTTTCACGCTTTCCCGAAGGACGAAACACTCCGCAAGTCTTGGGTTCAGCCCAATTTATACTTCTGCGTCGAACTTACGCCGTAGCTACGGCGTAGGCTGTGTGTAGCGCGCGTACCCTCCGGCGTACCCTGACGTGTCACCTCTCCAAAAATATAACAACGCGTCAATTCTACGCGAACGCAAGCGCTGTGATTGGTCTGCTAGAACCCCTCCCTCGGGTTTCACATGCTCCCTCTGCATGTGTAATTGCGCATCAACGCGGACAACGACGCAGAAGTATTTGAAAACCAACGGGTAGTGTATAGCGTAGAGGCTCCGGCGTAGGTTCGACACAGAAGTATAAATCAGCCTTTAGGTTAATAAGGAGGGATGAGGGGCCTTCTTTTAATATTCTCCGGGGCAGCGCTTTCGTTTGCAGTTTGCATTTTTAAAAGGAGAGCATCTATGTCTAGGAAAGTGGTCGGAATAAACTTAAAAAGCCAATACTATACCAACCCGGTTTCCCTGGAATAACTGGGGGGGGGGTAATCAGCCCCGTCATCGGTCAGTTTTTGACCGTGTTAGGCAGGTTGCAGAGAGATTTGGTCCAGCGGTATCTATCGGACTCCGCCATTGTAAAAAGCTAACCGGAAGAGCCGTATCCCTACTAAAAGACGTACTTCCGGTCTTCAATTTTTTCGTGACATAGGCCTATAGGCTATAGCATAGGCTACTATTACACAGTAGCGATAATGTTAAGCGCAACAGAATAAAATATAATATTCAGAAGTAAACAGTGTAGCTGACTTACAGATTCAGTTAACATCCACAAATGATTCAGGGAGCAGGCTTGTGAACTCAGAGAAAAAGCTACGCTTGAGCAAACAGTTTGTGAATAGGCTATGATGGCCGTGAATAAAATATAATATTCAGATATTTTTAAACCACAACCCTCTAATGTCAGAATGTTTATTTTTAAACCACAACCTTCTAAACATCATCTAAACATCTTCAATGTGTGCTTCTTTTACCGAGATATACGGATAACAGACACACACAGACAGATTTTTATTTGTGCATGGTTGAAAGCAAATACTGATACTGACATAATGACATACAATAAATATGGAAAATGTAACTACATATATAACCAACTACTGACAACTAACTCCTTCTGAATAACTACAATATTCAGAAGTAAACAGTGTAGCTGACAGAATATTTATTTTTAAACCACAATTTTTAAACCACAACCCTCTCTAATGTCAGAATGTTTATTTTTAAACCACAACTTCAATGTGTGCTTCTTTTACCGATATATTTGACGATATCTTTTGCATTTCTAATCCAAACAACGTCAAACTCGGCACACTTACTCGTGCCCTAGCAAGACACCTGTCAAGTTTGAAATCCATCGGACTAACGGTTCGAGAGATATGCGATTAACAGACACACAGACAGACAGACAGACACACAGACAGACACACACACAGACAGACAGACAGACGTTCCTGTAATTTATAGATAGATGTGGCAAGTAGCCGTGTAATAAGCAGGATAATGTACATCCAGCCGGTTGTTATCTCAGAATAAACCCCTTCAGGCTGATGCAAGACCCATACGTTTTCACGTTGGGGTCCTGTTTCACCCTGTCGGGTTTTATTCTGAGATAACAACTGGCTGGATGTACATTTACCCTTACATTGTGTACTCTCATCCGTCTTTCCCTCAAACTTTCATTCGTAGCCCCTGCATCTCATCTTCATTACATCGTATATTATTGTCCGCTATTGTGGTATCTGTACCAGACTTTCCTGTCTCAATCTAAAAGAGATCAGCTGTCCAACTCGCCCTGAGAACTCTTTCTCAACAAACACCTACATGTACATTACATCACAGACTATTCACCGCGCATAGGGAATGGGATATAAAATCTTAAATGTATATTTCACCTTAAAGGTGATCTAAGTAACTTTTTTACCTAAACTGAACAGCTTCGGAGTCAGTGGACTGGTTATATTACTTATTTCGGGTTGAATGGTGGTGGTTTCGCACCCCCCTGGTGCCCGAGCGGAAAAAACTCACTTGTAACTTTGGGCCCGCCGGGCCGCCGGGCCGCCGGGCCGCCGGCCTCGCCATCAGGAAGTATCGCGTGATATCAGGTCTCGCGATGTAACAAATTGCTTGACAGCACTTCACACGTATACGCCCCCATTCAAGCACCGGCTAGCTATAAGCAAAGGGCAACGATAGCAGAAAGCAGAAAGCTTGGAAATCTTGGTCGGAGGACCAACGAAAGAGGAAACGGGAGACTGACCGAGCAAGAAGTCAGACTCGAGTAAATATCGGACTGGCTTTTTCAGAATGGCGAGAACTGAGAGAAACAGAAGCCTGCAAAACGGATGCTGACCTGGCCTTCTTGCTGTTGCACTTGTAAGTATCTTTGGAATAAACTGCTTAATATTTAAATTTCAAGTAATTGTGACCTCAGGATGTTTGCTATTGTCTGTAAAGGTTTTTATTATGATCGCTGTCTGTTACGGGCTTACTAGTACGATACTATAACTTTGATTTTAGCATTGTCATTAGCGATGGCCTAAGTCAACGCGTCTGATAATAGGCAATAAACATGTTGCACATATCATGATTGAGCTAGAAAAAACGTTCTGATGTTTTCTTAGACAAGCAAAGGTAAACGTCATTCTACCAGATGAACTTATAGACCTTGCTAATATAACTTTAGACAAATTAGCCTCCGATATATATTTTTTTATGCTCATGCCCACTCTCCCAAAATAAATAAATAAATAAATAAAATAAAAATAAAAATAACACGAAAGCAGTACGTAGTTCGCCTCGTTCATATCGTTCGTTCCCGGTAAAAATACTAGTAGCCTATGCATGACAACACAATAAAAATAAAAAAACGCCATCAGTTGGAAAGAAAATATTGCTTTACTTACCTCGGTAGACATAACTGGTTTTGAAATAGCCGGTTCATGCTCAGCTGGGTTGACAGCTGATCAGCTGGGTTGCTCGTGGCGAGAGGGGAGGAACAACAGTTAGTTTTTGACAGTGTGTTTGAAAGCATTTACTACCAGACGCTAGGGGAGCTTCGTAGAGAAAAAACATTCAGGCTTGCCTGGTGTCCCTGAATGAATATGTGATGGGAAGTTCGGATCATTTTACTGACTCTCCTGTTCGAACTCGTTTTCGAGTTTTTTCGAGTAATTTCGTTCATTCAAGTGGCTTTAACCCTTTGATGCGCAGGCTATGGATAGCCCTTCTAATGCGCAACATGGGTCTAAAAAGACCCGTATTCAATTCCTATATTATTTCAGTCATGGCTGAATGTTTCTTTGCTGAATCTTTAAAATATATGTATTTTATCATTTGTTATTCCAGGTATTGATTAAATATCTTGTTTTGGATTTCCACAAATCATTATGTTAATGTTTCCTTTCTTACTTTATAAACAAACACAGTTTTTGTATTTCTACATCAATTTTACATACATGGGTCTAAAAAGACCCGTATTAATTTCCTATGTTATTTCAGTCATGGCTGAGTGTTTCTTTGCTGAATTTTTAAAATATATGTATTTTATCATTTGTTATTCCAGGTATTATTTAAATATCTTGTTTTTGATTTCCACAAATCATTATGTTAATGTTTCCTTTCTTACTTTATAAACAAACACAGTTTTTGTATTTCTACATCAATTTTACATACATGGGTCTAAAAAGACCCGTATTCATTTCCTATGTTATTTCAGTCATGGCTGAGTGTTTCTTTGCTGAATCTTTCAAATATATGTATTTTATCATTTGTTATTCCAGGTATTGATTAAATATCTTGTTTTTGATTTCCACAAATCATTATGATTATGTTTCCTTTCTTACTTTATAAACAAACACAGTTTTTATATTTCTACATCAATTTTACATACACGGGTCTAAAATGACCGTATTCATTTCCTATGTTATTTCAGGTGGCTTTGACAGTTACAGATTTTAAAATCAAAAAGGCGGGAAAAAAAGGACCCTTAACTCTTAACACATCGAACCATTTCAGCATAATGGCTTATTCAAGACTATACGGTTCTTAATAGAACTTTTAGGCCTATTACATGTAAATAAGCTTTAAAGGGGCATTCGGCAACTATTTCAACTTAATAAAACCGTTTAGAAATCATTTGGATGGTTTAATAACCTGTTCTGGTGAGAATGGTGACTTTCCCTGCTCCCCCCAACGTTCCTAGGTGGAAAACCAACCTTGCAACATGGGGACTAACGTCCCAGTAAGTTGGAAACAGGAAGTCTTGTGAGAAGCGAGAACGAGCGAGAAACACAAACTGCTTTATGGCAATTCGACATAAACACACACGCCACCCTCAATGTGTATGATGTATTACCCACCTCGGTATAGCTCCACACGATAAAGTTGGCCGGCTCTGATAATAACAAATGCACATGAGCAGCGGTAGAAAGGGGGAGGAGGCTGCCGCAAATGAGTTTTTTTACAACATTGTTGTGAAATATACTCCCACAGCTGTAGGGGAGCTTGTTGAGAAAACGTGCGACAACAAAAGTGAAAATCAGCTAAGAAATAGCTAGAGTTGCCGAGTTCCCCTTTAAAAACCCATCTTTTTTTAGTGTAGCTAACATTAGCTAGCTAGAATAGAATATGTCAACAGCTAGCTAGCTAATAGTATTGGATATGTTTCTCTTTCTCACAAGTAATTTCTCACTAGGATTTCATGGTCAAGGTAACCATAGCCTAATATTCAAATATTATTATCTTTTACAAAATATCAAATATTTTCTGTGGTTAAAATAAAATAAGACTTGCATCAAATATACAAAAGCAGCTGTGTTGATTTGTGAAATGTGTGGCAGGTGAATAGTATTATGTAATACTATAGTAATAGTATTTATGCAGTGAATATGTTCCTACTTGCAAATATGTGCAAATATCAAAGGTTTCTATATGGATCATTTTTAACCCATGTATGTAAAATTGATGTAGAAATACAAAAACTGTGTTTGTATATAAACTCAGAAAGGAAACATAAATATAAATATTTAATGAATATCTGGAATAACAAATGATAAAATACATGTATTTTAAAAATTCAGCAAAGAAACACTCAGCCATGACTGAAATAACATAGGAAATGAATACGGGTCTTTTTAGACCCATGTATGTAAAATTGATGTAGAAATACAAAAACTGTGTTTGTTTATAAAGTAAGAAAGGAAACATAAACATAATGATTTGTGGAAATCAAAAACAAGATATTTAATGAATACCTGGAATAGCAAATGATAAAATACATATATTTTAAAGATTCAGCAAAGAAAACACTCAGACATCACTGAAATAACATAGGAAATGAATACGGGTCTTTTTAGACCCATGTTGCGCATTAGAAGGGTTGTGATACAAAAACTATTTTTATTCAAAAAGTAAAAAAGTAAAAATAAAAATAAGGATTTGTGATGATCAAAAACAAGTTAATTGAGGAATACCTGGAATACTGAATGATGAAATTAATTTCTTGCAAAGATATAGAAAATTAAAACTCAGTCGGGTCTATTTAGACCCATGTTGCGCATCAAAGGGTTAAACGTTATACTTCTAACCGCCAAATTCCCCGAACACATCCACCTATGCAATCATGATCATATTCTGAATAAAGAAATCATTATAATGCAGTCAAAAATAATTTACAGGGAACATAAATAATTAATTTACCTTCCGAGTCTTTCGTTCATTTGTCACTTGACAGACGCAATGAACGGATCGTTCATGAACGACCCATCGGTTCCAAACCATTGCTTTCTTCGGTGGAACACTTCTCTTTTCCATACAATAAAATGAAAATGATAACTGAATGGTCTGAAACTAAACAAACTGGAAAATAATCATCTGTTGTGTATATATATTGCCAATTTACTGATTATAAAAAAACTGATAATTCGTTCATACACCAATATCTCACAAAACACCATACTGGAGGGGTCAAAGCTGGTCCATGAACACTTGATGACAAGTTGACTGTGTGTCTGCTATGATGTTCACATGTATAAATATCTATATTTGCAATATCATTTAGCAGCTTATTGTCACAGGATTTGGTTTATCATTAATGTTAGATAATTCAACATATGGTTCATTAAAAAGGATGCTCTGGTTTCGGCCAAATTCCGAGCATGGTGCCCTCTCCTTGGACAACATGCCATATACGCATATTTTAGACTAGGCTATATCTGATTATAGTGTGAACTCGTGAAATGACATCATTGGTAAGATATGCCCAAGTGCCTCATAGATAGCTAAGTACTTTTTTTTTTTTCAAAACAACAGCTTTATTTTACTTATGAGTAGCTTGTAGCTTGACAAGTTAGTTTTCTTAATGGAAGAAAAAATTCTACTGACTATATTTTGTCACCCTCATTGGTGATTCGTATTACTGTAATATGGAGGTAGAGGTATTTCCAAGTGCATGGGGTAGAGAATTTATTATTTTTCTTATTTTTCTAACCCTCATATCTAGTGCAAGTTTCATTCGACTAAAGGAATGTGAAATCTTTGCTTCGATCCTGATTAGAATAGCATCTTTAAGAAGCAGAAAATTAAAGCCAATGGGGCAACACAGAGCCACAATCACTCCTGTGGGAGTTTGGTCGGTGAGGTAACTCTTGTCTAGTGTATTAAGATTTTTCTCTGTCAGCTTCTACGTCTGACAAAAGCCAGACTCCAGAAAAAACACTTAAGAGACCAAACAGAAAGAGACAGAGGGAGAGAGGGGATAGGATGACGATTTGTGAGATAAAGAGAGATATTAGTGTGGGCTCAGTGTCTTGTCTTCCTTAGCAGTGACACACACTCTGCTCTGAGCAGGATGTTAAACTTTAAATGTCTCCTGCTGTGATGTAACAGTGTGTCATGAAACTAAACCAAGACAACTTGATCTGTAAACACACACGCACATGCACACACACACAAACAAACACACACATTAGCACACCCTATTCATATTCAGCCAACTTGCAATTGGCTCATTTTAAGTAGCCATTCTCATGAACAGTATTCTGTTCTCAGATATTCAGATATGAACATCAAACTGGAATAACATTAATATATTACTTAAATCTATCATTAATCTATTAAACCATGTAAAGGACAAAATATTAAAGGGATAGTTCACCCAAAACAAAAATTCTTGCTTCATTTACCCACCCTCAAGTTGTTCCAAACCTGAATGAGTTTCTTTCTTTTGTTGAACACAAAAGAAGATATTTTAAAGAATGCTGGTAACCAGACAGTTGACAGACAGTAGTCATATACTTCAATAGTAGGAAAACAAATACTATGGAAAGTCAATGGCTACCTTCAACTCTCTGATTATCAGTTACACCTGTCTAACACTGTGTGCATTGGTCTGTGCATTTAAGTTCTGTGTTTCTTTCAGTTCATTGTCTTTTCTCATCAAAAAACAAACAAACAAAAAATAAACTCAAAATAATAAAACGTCTCAGGTTACTATTGTAACCATAGTTCCCTGAGAACAGGGAACGAGACGATGCGTCGATCGACGCCATGGGGAACGCCCCCAGCGTGACTGCGTCTGAAGCATCTATGTCAACTAGTCCAATGGAAAGAATGAGCGTCACGGGCGGGTGACGTCATGACCAGGAAATGATAAAAGCACATCCGGTGCAAACCGGCATTAGCTTCGAAAATTGCCGAAGCAAGCCGATCACAGGGATGCAGGAAGTATGGCAGGGTGACGCATCGTCTCGTTCCCTGTTCTCAGGGAACTATGGTTACAATAGTAACCTGAGACGTTCCCTTACGAAGGGAACTCAACGATGCGTCGATCGACGCCATGGGAACGAGAATACCCAAAGCGCCAGAATTCCAAGTACCTGAGTGTTAGTCTGTTGTAACTAAGCACTAAGCACCTGAGAACCTGGGGCAGCATCCAGGTCTAAACTGTAAAATTTAACGAATGTGAGCGGAGAGGACCAGCCCGCCGCATCACAGACGTCCCGAAGAGAAACCCCATATAGTAAGGCTTTAGAAGCCGCCATACTCCTAGTAGAGTGAGCTCGGACCACCAAAGGACATGGCTGGTCCGAGTACTCGTATGCAAGTGAAATAGCCTCAACTATCCACCTACTGACCGTCTGTTTAGAAGCAGGAAGACCCTTCTTAGGTGATCCGAAGCAAATCAGTAATTGGTCGGACTTCCTAAATGAAGAAGTCCGATGCACATAAGTGTCCAGTGCTCGCACTGGACACAAGAGGTTCAGTCTTTCCTGGTCTGCAGATGCAAAAGGAGGAGGACAGAAAGCCTGCAGCACAATAGGCCTCGGAGTCAAGGTCGGCACCTTAGGGACGTACCCCTGTTTTGGATATAAGAATGCCTTGACCATCCCCGGTGCAAACTCAAGGCAAGTGGGGGAAACCGAAAGGGCCTGAAGGTCTCCAACTCTCTTAAGGGACGAAATAGCTAGCAGAAAGATAGTCTTAAAGGTAAGAAACTTATCTGAAACCGAATCTAAGGGCTCAAATGGAGCCCTAGAAAGGCCTTCTAGTACTATAGCAAGATCCCAAGCTGGCACCCTAGTGCGAGTTGCAGGCCTCAGCCTTAAAGTGCCACGAAGGAAACGTGTAACCAGGGGGTCTCGACCCAACGATGTACCCCCCACCAGGGCGTGGTAAGCCGCAATGGCCGCCACGTAGACTTTGAGCGTGGAAGGACATAGGCCTGACGTAAAGCGCTCCTGCAGGAACTCGAGTACTGTGTTCACAGAACAGTTAACTGGATCCCACTGATGTTGGTAACACCATAAAGAGAAAACTCTCCATTTAAGCGCATATAGTTTCCTAGTAGCTGGGGCTCTGGAGCTTAGAATGGTCTCAGCAGCCTCGGCTGAAAGACCACTCTCTATGAGTTGGGCCCCCTCAGAGGCCAAACCCACAGGTTCCAAATCTCTGGTCGAGGGTGAAATATTGTGCCCCCGGCCTGAGACAGAAGGTCTCTCCTGATCGGGATCTCGAAGGGAGGACCATCTAGGAGATGGATCAGGTCCGAAAACCAGATCCGACTTGGCCAGCGTGGTGCTACTAGCAGTAGGCTTATTCCATACCGGCGGACTCGCTCCAGAACTCCTGGGAGCAGAGCAACAGGGGGAAAGGCGTACAGACGTAGCCTCGGCCACGTCTGCACCATAGCATCCAGCCCCAGAGGGGCTGGGTGAGTAAGGGAGAACCACAGAGGACAGTGCGTCGTATTCTGAGACGCAAACAGATCCACTTGTGCTTGGCCGTAAAACTCCCAGATTTTCTCCACCACCTCGGGGTGGAGTCTCCAGTCCCCTGGCCTCAGCTCCTGCCTCGACAGGATGTCTGCTCCTATATTCTGGACCCCAGGAATATACACTGCCCTCAGAGAGAGTACCTTCCCCAGAGACCACAGGAGGATCTGGTGCGCCAGTTTGCAAAGCGGACGCGAACGCAGGCCCCCCTGACGGTTCAGATAAGAGACCACTGATGTGTTGTCTGTTCGTACGAGCACATGATGGCCCCTCAGGTCTGGGAGGAACTGCCTCAACGCATTGAAGACAGCCATCATCTCCAGGCAATTTATGTGCCACGAGAGATGATGACTCTTCCACAGACCCTGAACCGAGCGGCCTTCCATTACCGCTCCCCAGCCGGTGAGGAAAGCATCTGTCGAGATAGTAACTCGATGGCAAAGAGCTCCCAACACCGGACCTTGGGTTAAGAACCAGTGCTCCCTCCATATAACTAAGGCACGAAGGCAACGCCGCGTGACCTTGATCATACGAAGTGGGTTTCCCCTCGGGGAGAACCCTCTGGTCCTGAGCCACCACTGTAAAGGCCTCATGTACAGCAGGCCAAAAGGTATCACGTTGGACGCTGCTGCCAAAAGACCCAACAGTTTCTCTAACTGTTTTACAGTGCGTGACTGGCCTAGCTTCAGCTCTTTTGTGGCTGACAGGATAGCAGCTACACGAACGGGCGATAGGATGGCCCGCATTGTCACTGAATCCCATACCACACCAAGGAAAGTGGTTCTCTGTACTGGAGAAAGCACACTCTTCTTGGCATTGAGCCTCAACCCCAACATCTGCATATGAGCGAGAACGACACCTCGGTGCCGAACCGCCAACTGCTCTGATTCCGCTAGAATCAGCCAGTCGTCGATGTAGTTCAGAATACGTATGCCCTGAAGCCTGAGAGGGGCTAACGCTGCATCCACGCATTTCGTGAACGTGCGGGGTGATAAAGCTAGACCGAACGGAAGAACCCGATATTGGTATTCTTTGCCCCCGAAAGAAAACCTTAGGAACTTCCTGTGCTGAGGGAGGATGGAGATATGGAAGTAGGCGTCCTTCAGATCTATCGTGACAAACCAGTCCTCGGATCTGATTTGAGTCACGATCTGTTTGAGTGTCAGCATTTTGAACTTTAGTTTCTGAACTGACCGATTTAACAAACGAAGATCTAAAATAGGACGCAACCCTCCATCCTTTTTTGGAACAATGAAATAACGGCTGTAAAAACCCGACTCTCGGTCGGGTGAGTACACCTGTTCTATAGCTTCTTTCGCTAACAGGGCCTTTACCTCTTGCTCCATTACCAGAGCCTGCTCGGGATGCACCACTGTGGGCAACACCCCGTTGTAACGAGGAGGACGAGAACCAAACTGGATTCTGTATCCTTTTTCTACAATCTGCAGGACCCAACGAGAAATATTCGGCAGAAGCTTCCACGCTGCCAGAAAATTTACTAAGGGAACCAGCCTCTCGAGGCTGGTCTCTGGTGTTACTGAGACAGCTAATTCTGGAGCCTGAAACATCATGGCAGGAACTACCTGAACTGGCTGCTCTAACGCCCCCCTCAGAGGGCGCGGAACCGATGCTGTGCCGCAGCATAGCATCAGCGACTCGCTGGAGACCGCTGCGCCCTGAAGCACCAAGGGTGGCAGGGTTGGCAGAACGGTCTCGTGAGGACCCCGAAATGGAACGGGCACCGTATAATGAGGTGTACACCGCTCTACTTCGGTCGGGGCTGTCCTCACAGGCCTGACGCATGAACATCAGGACCTTTTTTTTTTTTCTGAGCCGAAGTCTTCTTCGCCTGAAGAACGGTCCTCAGATCCGGCTTCGACTTAGAAGACTTCGGCTGAGAGGGTTGCGTCTGTCTCCAGTGTCTACGTGGAGGTGCACGAGACGCAACACTCTCTTTCTGTTGCACATGATATGATGAGCTCGACGGCTGGGGCTGCTCACGCCCAGCAGCCCCAGGGGGCTGGACACGGCGAGGGATAAACTTTTTAAAAGCGTCAGCTTGCTTCTTAGACTCCTGAAATCGCTCGACGACCGCGTGGACTGCGTCACCAAAGAGACCAGAAGGTTCAAGCGGAGCATCTAATAAAAAAGCTCGATCTTTTTCTTTAATCTCTGACAGATTTAACCATAAATGTCTCTCAGTAGCTACCAAGGCTGCCATAGACCGCCCAATTGCTCTGGCGGTCTCCTTAGTAGCCCTGAGAGAAAGATCGGTAGCACGACGAAGTTCTTGAATATCGTCATGAGAAATTCCCTCACTACTATCCAGATCCCCCAGCAGGTCAGCTTGATACGCCTGTAGCACTGCCATTGTATGCAGACATGCTCCAGCTTGACCTGCTGCCGTATAAGCTTTGCCCACTAAAACCGAGGTGGCTTTAAGCGGTCTAGTGGGCAAAGCCGAGGCTTTCAGGGACGATGCGGGACCAGGCGAAAGATATCTAGCTAAATTCTGTTCCGCCTGGGGCATCGCCTCATAACCATACTCTTTTAGCCCTCTTATTCTCGAATAAGTTTTAACTTGAGGGCTAAAAAGTCGTGAAGAGTACGGTTTATTCCACGATTTCGATATTTCATTGTGGAGATCGGGAAAAAAGGGAAGCTCTCGTGGTGGAGATAATGTCGTGGACGATAAAAAGCGCTCATCTAATTTACTTTTAGGACGAGCGCTTTTATTCTCAGATGGCCATACAATATTTAATTTTTCTACAGCCCGTGACATAACATCCACCAGCTCATCATATGCTGGGGAAATAAATTGTGAATCTTTTTCCCCCATGTGTGTGCTTTCACTCTCCATACTCATAACATCGACCTCCTCGGAGGAAGAGCATTGAAGTAATGGAGTGCTCTCTCCCCGGGCGGAAGAAACCGCAGAGCGTGCTTCCGACACCGGGGGGAGAGCGCTGGATCTTCCGGGTAAGGAAGGAGAAAAGGCCAAGGGACCCGTCTCCAACCCCTCCGAAAGATCCTTCTGCGATCCCCAGGAATGCATTCTCCGCGCCGCCTCGGCAGACGCGGGTCCTGATCCCTGAGGATCGCGAGCCTGCCCACTCTTTACATCAAAGAGTGACAGGCGAGAGCGGAGCATGCGGAGCGGTAGCATTTCACAGTGTTGACACTCAGCCTCCTCGAAGGCTGAGACCGCATGCTCCACTCCCAAACAAATGACACAAAGCTCGTGTGTGTCCCCACCCGTTAAATAACGCGGGCAGGGAGGAACACACTGTTTGTACATTTGTTTCGCCATAACGTTTCCGAATAAATTGCAACAGACAACAATAAATAGACAGAGACAGTATAACACAGATCGCTTGCTGAGGCAACAGAAGCTAATGCCGGTTTGCACCGGATGTGCTTTTATCATTTCCTGGTCATGACGTCACCCGCCCGTGACGCTCATTCTTTCCATTGGACTAGTTGACATAGATGCTTCAGACGCAGTCACGCTGGGGGCGTTCCCCATGGCGTCGATCGACGCATCGTTGAGTTCCCTTCGTAAGGGAACCCAATTATAATTGGTTGTTCAGGTCATAGTTTTCATAGTTTTTTTGTTTGTTAAATAAATCTATTAGATTTGTTTCCTCATCATTTTGCAACAGAAGCTGACAATACCATAATGAGTAGAAAAAAACTATAATATTTATCATATTAATTTTTAAACAGTATAAATTAGAAATTAAACTATATCACTGGCTTTTAAATTTTAGGATGGGGTCTCTTGCATAAGATTGTTAAAAAAACGATATAATTAAATAATGCATCTAACAGTACTTTAATCAAAACTATAGTATAGTACAAGATTAAATTATAGGATGGGGGATCCTTGCATGAGACTGATCATATTTGGGAGTCCGTGGCATTTTGAAAGATTGAAAACCCCTGCTATTGATGACTAAAACAACACCAGAGTTTCACATTTGATCATTATCTCTCTCTGCTTCTTTCTCTTTAATTTTGAAGCTATCATGCTTTCTTTTATCTTACCTTTTCTTTATCCCCCTAGTGTGTTTATATACATTTACATTTAATCATTTAGCAGATGCTTTAATCCAAAGCAACTTGCAAATGAGGAGAGCAATAGAAGCAATCAAACCAACAATAGGGCATCAAAGTGCCGTGACTACTCCCAGTTAGTCTAGCACAGTACACGTAGCAAGTAAAAAAAAGGAAAAAAAAGAAGATATATTAAATAGTAAGTGTTAGCATTAATGGGTCAAGTGTTGACAAAAAAGATGCAGCAGCTCAGGTTAGGTTATGCAGGTCATTCACCAGCAGGGAACAGTCAAGGTAAAGGTAAGTGAAAGTGATTTTGTGCTGCCTTGGGATGCCACCACAAGGCGCCGTTCACTTGCAGAACGCAAGCTTCTGGAGGGCACAAAGGTCACATAAGTCCACGCCAAAGGGAGTTCATCTCTCCAACAGAAAACATTTGCCTCAAACACCTGGTTTGTAGTCCTGCCATTATTTCAGTGACTTAGCTCGGTCCCCTTGTAACACACTTGCATAATGCCCGCCTTCAATTCATCATGGTAAGTGGTCTTACATTTCTGGAACACACTAAGTGGTGGACCAATCACAACAGACTGGGCCAGCTGAAGAATCAGAGCAGACTTGGCTTTTCATAAGTGTGGGCATTAAAGATAAAAGGAACTAAAACAGAGCGTTTCAGGCAGAGGGTGAAAAGAGGTGCTGTATGCACAATGTACAGTATGAGAAAAATTAAGTATTTTTTGAACTTTAAATCATGTGTATCATATCAGACATTAAATGAGCTTAAATAAATTAGCATATTATGAGCTCTTTAAAAAATACAAAACCTACATGACCAGGCCATTGTTAAAAAGTGGGCAATAAAGCTCAGTTGGTCATCAAACACTAGAAACCCAGATTTCTTGCTGTCCTGGTTGATTCCTGCTGTCCTCTTACCATCTCATCATATCTGTTTCATCCTCTTTACTCTCACATCTCTCTGTCCTCATTGAGTCCACTTAAGCAGATCAGGATTCATTCTCTCTGATGCATGTCTCCCAACATCAATCCATGCATCCCTCATCTGCTCCTGAGACCTCGGGAAGGGCAGGATGCATGACATCATACTGATGTCAGCATCGTATGACTATCAGTTGAGGTCATCTGTAAATATTGACATATTAAAGCAATGAAGGCATGTATTAGATCAGTGGTTCTCCTCTCTTTTGGTTTCACGACTCAGATTTTACATTGGACATTTATTGTTTGCCTTTAGTGACCATACCAGATAGGTATTTCACACAGATGCATTCATTCATTCAAACAATAGCTAGATAAAACATATAATTAAAAAGAATGGTACCTTAAAATACATTTGAAGACCTCCGATGCAAAAGCCTCTAAAAGCCACCTATGTCAAAAATGAGATAAAAATATTGAGTGAATGCTCTCCGTACATAGTATACGTTCATTAAATACTTTGACTTCAAACTCACTAAATCCCAGCCTCAGCCCATTCAGAAACATCGGTACTTAGTTAGAAACCTATACATAGGAGCCTGATAAAAATGTTAATGTTAAAGAAAAACGTTAGACGGACTTAAAGGCTTTTGCATCTGAACTCTTCATTTTCAAAAGTTGAATGTCATAAAAAAAAACATGGCACTCGTGACACCAAACAGTAATGTTCCAAATGCCCGCCTAGTTAATGTTCCAAATGCCCGCCTAGTGAATGTTCAAGTAGAAGGAATAGTTTACCAAAAATTAACATTTTTAAACTTATGTTGTTCAAAACCTGTTTGACTTTTAGAAAAATATAATTTTGTGTTGGTATTTAAAGAGTTTTGGTTTTGAACCATTGACGTTAATTGTAATGACAACACAGACATTTTTCAAAATATCTTTTTTTAAAGTTTATGTGTCTAATTGAACCAGTCATCTAAATACAGTGCATTTTTATAAGTGCACTTTTTCACTTTTTTTTTTGTCAGCCGAACTTCGTAGATGTTTAATATTTTCTTAGTACCCCCTGAGATTTTAAGGTAATATTTTAATAATTTAACATTACATTGGCATGTTCATGGTTCTCTGATATTGGTTAATGGTCACATGACATGCAAGTAAAATAGATAATATATATATATATATATATATATATATATATATATATATATATATATAAATAATCTATTTTATATATATATTTATATATATTACGTGGCCGAGAGGTGCAAAACAAATCACAATTATAAAAACAAAATAACAAGTCAGAAAACACAACGACAATTCAGAAAACAAAATAACAATTCAGAAAACACAAAGACAAATCTGAAAACAAATTAACAAATCAGAAAACACAAAAACAAATCTGAAAACAAATTAACAAGTCAGAAAACACAACAACAAATCTGAAAAAAAATTAACAAGTCAGAAAACACAACGACAAGTCAGACAAAACGGAAAAGGTAGGTATATGTGGCGAATGTAATACTGATCGCTGATTGGACAAGACATCTGTCAATCAAGACATGCAGAAAGTACAGCAGACTGCGGCAGAAGAAAGATCGATTCGTGTGTGCATGTGTAAATATTAGAGCTGTCTATTTAACCGGCTAATTTAGTGAGATTATTATGGAGAACAAAACTTTTCAAATTAAAATCTTCCTTCCACTATCTGGTTTGGTCAGACAAAATTATAATAGAACTCGATCTGGTAAAGTGGGAGAGTGGCGTGTTGGAAGAACAGCAGATCTAGCTTTTGACGCGAACAACCTGAGTTCGAGTCTCCTTCGAGCGACAAATTGTAATTCACAATATTAACTTCTTGTTTATTGATCTGTATAAAACCACATTTAGAAAAAACAAAAGCTCATGCAGGGGCATTGCCCCTATATTTGGAATTTTTAGGGCATTATAACTGCATTCTAATAGGGTTTATGTTTGTTTTTGCAAAGTGAGGGACCTATTCGATAATGTCAGCTCACAGCCTCGCACATAATTAAAAAATTATCGTAGACGATACAGCTAATATTTACACATGCACACGCGAATCGATCTTTCTTCTGCCTGTATTATCTGCATGTCTTGATTGACAGATGTCTCGTCCAATCAGCGATCAGTATTCCATTCGCCACATATACCTACCTTTTCCGTTTTGTCCGACTTGTCGTTGTGTTTGTTTTCAGATTTGTCGTTGTGTTTTCTGACTTTTTCATTTGTTTTCAGATTTGTCGTTGTGTTTTCTGACTTGTTAATTTGTTTTCAGATTTGTTTTTGTGTTTTCTGATTTGTTAATTTGTTTTCAGATTTGTCATTGTGTTTTCTGAACTGTTATTTTGTTTTCTGAATTGTCGTTGTGTTTTCTGACTTGTTATTTTGTTTTTATAATTGTGATTTGTTTTGCACCTCTCGGCCACCGTAATATATTCTCCCACCATTCTCCCGGGAGCACAGCTCTTGATAGCTCGTCAGCCACCCGGTTGAGCACCCCGAGGACATACATGGCTCGAAGCGACCTCAGATGCTTCTGACTCCAGAGGAGGAGATGGCGGGCGAGTTACGGCATGCGACGGGAGCATAGACCACCTTGTCGGTTGATGTACGCAACGGTCGCAGTGTTGTCCGTATGGACCAGCATGTCCCTGCCCTGTAGCGGCCTTTTCAAGTGACTCAGAGCGAGATATACTGCTAGCAACTCGAGGCAGTTGATGTGCCAATGCAGTTTGGGGTCCGTCCACACCCCTGACACTGCATGCCCGTTGTACGTGGCACCCCAGCCGGTGAATATCTGTGAATAACACAGCATGCCTGGACACCTGTTCCATGGGGACTCCTGCCCGCAGGAATGAGGGGTCTGACCACGGGCTGAAGGTCTGGCGGCACGCCGGTGTGATTGCCACCCGGTGAGTACCATGATGCCACGCCCATCTCGGAACTCCTGGCCGTGAAGCCAGTGCTGAAGCGGTCTCATATGAAGCAGGTCTAGCGGGGTTACCGCTGCTGCCGCTGCCATATGCCCCAGGAGCCTCTGAAAAAATTTCAGTGGGACCGCCATCCTGCCTTTGAATGTATTCAAGCAGTTCAGCACCAACTGAGCACATTCCTCTGTGAAGCGCGCTGCCTGTGTGACCGAATCCAACTCCATACCGAGAAAAGAGATCCTCTGCACAGGGGAGAGTTTGCTCTTTACCCAGTTGACCTGAAGATCCAACTGGCTGAGGTGCCTGAGCACAAGGTCCATGTGTTCGCATAGCTGATCTCGAGAGTGTGCCAGTATGAGCCAGTCGTCGAGATAGTTGAGGATGCGAACGCCCTGTTCTCTCATGGGAACAAGGGCCCCCTCCGTTATTTTCGTGAAGATACGGGGGGACAGGGACAGCCCGAAGGGCAGGATTTTGTACTGATATGCTCGACCCTCGAACGCAAAACGTTGAAACGGCCTGTGTCGAGGAAGAATCGAGACATGAAAGTATGCGTCCTTCAGGTCGATCGCTGCAAACGATCGGGGGGACGGATCTCGGGGACGGATGCATTCGAAAATGCGTTTCTGCATGAGCATTTTGAACGGTAGTTTGTGGAGACTCTGATTCAAAACTCGCAGGTCCAAGATCTGTCGTAACCCACCGCCTATCTTGGGTACAATGAAGTACCTCACTATCTGCTAGCTGCCTGTCCCCTGAACACACTGTAAAATAACGTGGTCTCTGCAGACACACCAGGCTCCAAAACGGCAACAAAAACCAACTGGGCTAACCCGCACCACGAAACATAACAAACTGTTCCAGCCAATAACCGACAAGAAGTTTTTTGGGGGGTTATTGCGCGGATGAGGAGGAGGGAGGGTCTAGCTAGCCTCCGTTTTGTTTGACAATACTTCGAACGTCAACAAGAAGTGACGTCACCCAACATCGCTTAGAGCACCTTTAAATTGCAGCTTTTGATTTGATAATCAATCTATGCTATACTGCAATTATTTTTGCAGCCTCTTTTATTTATTTTCATTATTAGCTTTTTGTATACCTTTAACCATTATACATTTTTGGTATTGGATCTTTGCCAAGTTTTTAGCTTGAAAACGCATGCACGCACGCACGCACGCACACACACACACATTCATATTCACCTGGCATATTCAGACGAGTGCTGCCCGATCTCACAGTGCCAGCTCATGTACCCAGCACCCTACTAAATATACGTTATATACGTGTCTCAATCTCACCCTCAGTCATGCTCATACAGATGCCACTCCTGAAGCCAGGAGCCTCCTCTGTCCTCACTATATCTGCTTGTGTCAGCTCTGTACCAACATCCATGCCAGTCCGTGTGGTGCCACCATGCCAGGGTCATACCTGCATTCGCTTTAATCCGGAGAGTATGTTCAGATGCCAGCTCCTCTTGACACTAATCTATGATCTCATGTGTGAAGAGCATTCAATTCACTGCCTGGGTAAACTGTGTAGAACATGCTCTCGTCAAATTTCACTGAAAAAAAAATCTAAAGTAGGAAATAAGAAATTATACTTTACACAGTAGTGACATTTTGGGAGGAAATGCTGCTTAAAGGAGTAGTTCACTTTTTAAAATGAAAATTACCCCATGATTTACTAACCCTCAAGCCATCCCAGGTGTATATGACTTTCTTCTTTCAGACGAATACAATTGGAGTTATTGTCACCGGGTGACTAGAGACCAGCGGAACCTTTCTTTATCTAGGGGTTGTTTCCCCACTGGAGTAGTTCCGGTGCAACACCCGGTCGGTTCCGGTAGCCGCACGAGTGATAAACAAACGGAGCTTTTATGAAGAAATGAACATCAGGTGTGTGATAAACGGGGCGATCGCTGATTGGGACACGGATAAGAGGGACGGATCATAAAAGGAGGTTTTTGGTCGGTATTGAGGTGTTGGAAGGCGGGAAGGGAAAACGGCTGTGTGTGTCCGGTGGAAGCAGTGTATTTGCGGTGGTCGGGTGTCTGGTGCTTAGTAAGCTGTGGGAGAGAGAGAAGGAGAGGAAGCGGGCCAAAAGACGGATGTTCACCGATCGATGGTTGGAGCCACGTTGGCCATAACCCAGTTATCCTGTTTCCACGCTGTCTTTGAGTCATGCCCTCCCTGAATTCAAGGATGCCGATCTGTGAGTACCCGCTATACTGAGGATTGTTTGCTTTGGATTGATACTGTGATACTTTGATCTCTCAACACTAGCCACATTGGCCATAGCCCAGTTATCCTGTTTCCACGCTGTCTTTGAGTCATGTCCTCCCTGAATCCGAAGATGCCGATCTGTGAGTACCCGCTATACTGAGGATTGTTTGCTTTGGATTGATACTGTGATGCTTTGATCTCTTAACACTAGCCACATTGGCCATAGCCCAGTTATCCTGTTCCTACGCGTCTCAGAGTTTCGACCTTTAGGAAAACGAAGATCTAGTTCCTGTGTGTAGATGCCGTTCATACCTTTGGTGACTTCGAAGTAACTTTGTGGTGTTCTGACCCCTTTTAACAGATCACGTTTGTGGCTTTCCACTTTCGAAACTGCCTGAGAGTCCAAAGACAATGAGGATTCCGTTCCTGTCCCTGCCTCTGAGATATTTGTACACTGAAGCCAAGGACCCGGTCGGAGCTACGAGCAAAGGCCCTAGTTTGCTGTGAGTGAGGAATTGTAGTGCTTACGGTGACTTTATGCACGTGTGAAGTGTCTTGTTGGATGCACGAGTGTGGGGAAACATCTTGCCGTTGCCCGTGCTTTGACCGTTGGACTGTCCGAACTTGAGGGGCAGGAGGTTTTGTTAATGAGGGCTTGAGAGTGTGTTTTTCAGAGACGTAAGTGATCCATCGATAGCCACCTTGAACCTGCTGGGAAGAAGAACAGATTCGGATGAGACAAGAGGAGTCCTTACCTGCATATCCACCACTGTCCGGCCGAGAGCCGATTCGTCAGAGACGTAAATGATCCATCGTTAGCCACCTTGATCGTGCTGGGAAGAAGAACAGATTCGGATGAGACAAGCGGAGTCCTTACCTGCATATCCACCATTGTCTGGCCGAGAGCCGATTCGTCAGAGACGTAAGTGATCCATCGTTAGCCACCTTGATCCTGCTGGGAAGAAGAACAGATTCGGATGAGACAAGAGGAGTCATTATCTGCATATCCACCACCGTCCGGCCGAGAGCTGATTCGTCAGAGACGTAAGTGATTCATCGTTAGTCACCTTGATCCTGCTGGGAAGAAGAACAGATTCGGATGAGACCAGAGGAGACATTACCTGCATACCCACTACTGTCCGGCCGAGAGCCGATTCGTTGGAGGCGTAAGTGAGCCATTGTTAGCCATCTTGACCCTGCTGGGGAAGAAGAACCGATTCGTATGAGATAAGGGGAGTCACTACCTGTGCACACACTACTGTTCGGCCTGGAGCCGAGTTCGGAGAGACGCGAGTCAGTCCTCTCCCACTGTTTTGATCTGTCTGACGAAGGACCAGTTCCTGAGAAGAAGAGACGGCTGAGTGCTATTTTAGTCTAGTAAATCCTTTTAAGTCAATAAAGAAGAATTTTATACTTGCTATCTGTTCTGGTGGTGTCTCTGGCTAGCTCCCCGCGGTGGTACGGGTTTAGGGGCGGAACATAGAGGGGCCAGTTGCCCGCCCCGGCCTGTGACATTATATTACAATTTTTTCAAATTGCTTACACACAATTTCTGAAACTATGGCTCCATTTCTTGAAAATCTACACACAAAAACACACAAACAACATGCAAAACATCAGACATCGCTTGCAAACACTTAATTCAAAACTATTTTAACTCTTCCAAAAATTGTGTTTTTGCATAAAAACATCAAATGTGACCCTGGACCACAAAACCAGTCAGTGAAATTGACTTTCCATTGATGTATGGTTTGTTAGGATAGGACAATATTTGTCCGAGATACAACTATTTGAAAATCTGGAAACTGAGGGTGCAAAAAAATCGAAACTTTGAGAACATTGCCTTTAAAGTTGTCCATTTACATTCGCAATTGTGCTGCTTTCACTCACAAAAATAAATGTTTTACATATTTATGGTAGGAAATTTACAAAATATCTTCATGGAACATGATCTTTACTTAATAGCCTAATGATTTTTGGCATAAAAGGTTACACTTTATTTCGATAGTCACTTTAGACATTCTACTAACTATAAGTAACTTTTCAACTACATGTCAACTAACTGTCATTAGAGTATTAGTAGGCTGTAGTAGACTGTCAGTAGACTGTTAGGTTATGGTTAGGTGTTAGGGTTTGTGTTAGGAGAACAAGCTGACTTGTAGTTGCGAAGTTACTTATAGTCAGTAGAATATCTGTTGGGGGACCAACAAAATAAAGTGTTAGCTGTTAGTGTTAGTGTTACTTATAGTTAGTAGAATGTCTGGTAACACTTTACAATACGGGTGCACTAATAAGCATTAATTCATGCTTAGCTAATGCACAGATAATACTGAATTAATGTGTAACTAATGATTATCTAAGCTATTCATTAATGATTACCACATTAGGAACTAATTAAGAGTCTGTATGGTTAATGTATTAGTTCATACATGAATTGTTATTAATTAAATATGTAATTGTGAATTATTTCCCTAATAACTCATTTTTTAACTAATAGTGTTAATTAATATGTTAATTACCAGAATGAGCCAAAGCCTTGTATTTCAACTTCCAGATAATACAGGTACACATTAATACATGATTAATTACTTCATTGTTAGTGCAAATTCATGTGTAAATTACTACAATTACTAAATGACTAGTTAATAATGATGTGCCTCAACAAGTAAAGTCATAACATAATGATACCTTTGCAAATCATTAGCTAATGATTAATTAAAGCAGACAACTGGCAGTTGAAGTGCATAGCTTTGACTAATTGTGGTAATTAACACATTAATTTACACTATTAGTTAATATAATATGTTATTAAGGAATTAATACACAATGACACATTGAATTAATAGCAATTCATGTATTACTTAATCTATTAATCATATAGACTCTTTATTAGTTGCTGATGCAGTAATAATTAATTAATGGTTTAGTTCTTCATGAATAATATATTAACTCATGATTATCTGTGCATTAGTTAAACATGAATTAATGCATATTAGTGCACCAGTATTGTAAAGTGTTACCGAATGTCTAAAGTGGACTATCGAAATAAAGTGTTACCTAAAAGAAAAATCTATAATTTTGACCCATACAATGTACTGTTGGCTATTGCCACAAATATACCCGTGCTACTTGTGACTGGTTTTGTGGTCCAGGGTCACAAATGATTAACCACATACACATGAAACTACATACAGATGTGAAAAATGTAAAACACTGTTATCTTGTGTCTTTTGCTTGTTCAGTGTGCAGTGGAGTTTGTCATAGCACTTACCCGTACATGTATGTACACAAATACACTGTACAAACAATTGATGAATTTTACAGTTATTGAATTGAACTGAATCAACACTGAAGTGATGCTGGATAATGACACTATTAGCTTGTTAGAGCTGCTTTGCAGCAGAATTTGAATTTGTTACTATTGTGAATCTGCTGCGAAACAATCTATATTGTAGCTTGTATGCATATTCAATATATATACAGTACACATTAAATAGGCATACAAGCTAAGGCAGAAATTCAGCTTTATTTCTAAAGCGCTGTGTGTGTGTGTGTGTGCGCGTGTGTGTGTGTGTGTGTGTGTGCGTGTGTGTGTGTGTGTGTGTGTGTGTGTGTGTGTATGTAAGTGTATACAGTATATATACATAAATATTATATATATACATATATATATTTACGTATATAGTGTAACAAGGTTCAGATGTTATGGGAAGAAGGAGGCGGGAACCGGCGAACATTTAACACTTTTAATAAAATAAATAAACAAATACAGAAACAAAAGTATAAGCCAGCAGCCCCTCACGGACGACTGCTGGCTACACAAAACAGAAACAAAACACAAGTTCAGGCCTGTTCCTCTCTCGATCTTCACTGTCGTCGCTCCTCCTTTATGCTTCCGCTCCTCCGTGAGAGATACGAGACCGGTGCGTTGCGCAGGTGTCGCTCATTATCAATCACGCCACCGGCCTCGCACCGTTTTCTCACGTCCCTCGACCTCGTCCTGCTCGCCACACACACACACTCACATATATATATATATATATATATATATATATATATACACATATACACATATACATACAATCATATGTGTAAATATATGTATACACTTAAATATACACTTGGATTCGACTTAAGTGTAAAGCGCAACTTATGAGAGTAATGTGACGTACTGCTGATTTTTACGCTACACCATGACTACACTACTTCTGACGTCACAAGTTGCGTAAGTTGTACTTTATATGAAAGTAGACTGCTTTAGCCAGATGCTATAATATTACTTTGTAACGTGTTAAATATGAATATTTTTCGTACACAAACTCATCGCTTTGCTTCAGAAGGCCTTTATTAACCCCCCTAAGCCATGTGGAGTTCTTTTATAATGGATGGATGCAATTTTTGAGTTTCAATCTGATGGTTGCAATGGTTGCAATCCACTGCTATTATAAAGCTTAGAAGCGTAAGGGAGTTTATTAATATAACTCCGATTGTATTCGTCTGATAGAAGAAAGTCATACACACCTAGGATGGCTTGAGGGTGAGTAAATAATGGGGTAATTTTCATTTTAAAGTGAACAACTCCGTTAATTCTCACAATATCAAAATTCTAAATGGTTTTACAAATAGTCCTCAACTACCGGACAAAAGTTTGGTATAGGCTAAATACGATTTTTTATGTTTTTGAAAGCTCACTAAGACTGCATATACTTGATAAAAAAGTAAGATTGTGAAATATTACAGTTTAAAATAACTGTTTTCTATTTTAATATATTTTTAAATGTAATTTCTTCCTTTAATGGCAAAGCTGGATTATCATCAGCCATTAGTCCAGTCACAGTGTCAGTATCACATGATTCTTCAGAAATCATTCTAATATGCTCATTTGGTGGGTATAATTTATGTGAATTGATTATGAATTTTATTTGTTGTACATTTTTGCAAACCCATTGAATGATATCATAAAGACAATGATTTAAATTAGTTTGAATGTTAGGTTATGTAGTCAAGTCATGTCGTCTCCTTTATTTATAAATCATTTATTTATAAAGCTGTTGTAATGACGGGGCTGAGGCATTCGGATCCATCTGCAGTACTTTATTGAAGCAGGTAATGAAACAAGGAATCACTGACATGAAACCCCAAAGAAACACGTAGCAACATGCAGTGTAGCAAAACAAGACTTCACAAAGGAACAAAGAACTGAGCAGTCCAGATAAAGGGTAGGTAATGATTAACAGGTGGAGGTGATGATACTGAATGGAGAAACCAGGCAGGGATGGATCCTAATGATAGCAGAGGGGAGTGATGGGAATTGCAGTTCTAGAACTCAGGTGACAAGGAGCGAGTGAGACCGGAGAGAGGTGAAGGCGCGCACTCAGTGACAGCCGCGCGCTCCGTGACAGAGCCCCCCTCCTGCGAGCAGCTCCGGAAGCGAGGACCTGGACGACGACGGGGTCTTCCACGGGGTCTTGAAGCAGGACGATCTGGGTGAGTGTGATGGTAAGTGACAAGAAGAGCAGGGTACAGGACGTCTTGAGACCTGACCCAGGAACGTTCCTCGGGGCCAAGCCCTCCCAGTCAATCAAGTATTGCAATACCCCGCCGCGGCGTCTGGAGTCCAGGATCTCTCGTACCCGGTACGCCTCCGACCTCAATGGGGGGAGCCTGCACGGGACCGACCTCCTCCTGGACCTCCTCTCTCCTGGGAGCTGCAGCGGGTCTGAAAAGAGACATATGAAAGATGGGTGAGATTCTATAATGTGCTGGGAGTGCCAGCCGAAACGAGACCGGAGTGATCTGCCGAAGAATCTGGAAGGGCCCGATGAAGCGAGGGGATAGTTTCTTGCTAGGGAGCCTTAAACGAAGATCACGGGTGGAAAGCCACACCCACTGACCAGGCCGATACTGGGGACCCCCACGCCTCCTTCGATCCGCATGAAGTCGATAGTGGCGGATGGCACGTCGCAGATGGACATGGGTGGCGTTCCAAGTGTCCTCGCTGCGTTGCAGCCACGCATCCACAGCAGGGAGGTCTGACGGTTCTTCTGCCCACGGTAAGGGGGGAGGTTGAAAACCTAAAACACATTTGAAGGGTGTTAGACCAGTGGCAGGCTTTACCAGGGAATTTTGGGCGTACTCCAACCAGACCAGGAAGCCGCTCCAGTCCTGTTGGTTCTTGTGACAGTACGTCCGCAGAAAGCGAATGAGGTCCTGGTTCAACCTGACCGTTAGCCTGCGGATGGTATCCAGAGGTGAGGCTGAGGTTGATGTTGAGTTTGGAGCAGAGTTCTCTCCAGCCATGGCAATCCCAGAATTACTGGATGAAGGGGTGAGCTGATCGTGTACAACTGAATTTTCTCCGTGTGATGAGACCCGAAGTTGAGAGTAAGAGGCTGTGTGATGTATAGTACCTCCCCTGTCCCCAGGGGGCGCCCATCCAGGGCTGCCACTGCTACACGAGACTCACATGGGATGAGAGAGAGATGATTAGATAAGGCAAACTCCAAATCGACAAAATTCCCAGCGGCTCCAGAGTCAATTAAAGCCCTTGTTTCGCAAATACTTCCATTCAAACTAAAGAAAACTTAGAGAATGAGAGAGTTGGGTGAACTAATTAAGGGACTCACCGCAGAAGGGTCTCTGGATCTGGGTTTCACAGGACAAGAGGCTCTCTGATGACTGGCTTGAGCACAGTACAGGCACAATTTATTCTGCCTCCTTCTCTCTAGTTCCTCCGTGGTGAGGCGTGTGAAGCCGACCTGCATGGGTTCGAATCCCGTGTTGGATGCTGGATTAGTGAAGAGACTGGGCGTGAAAGGTGTGCGTCGGGAGCGGATGAGATTGTCAAGGCGAATGGCGAGTTCCATAAGTTCTCCGAGGGTCCTCCCATCGTTGCGACAAGCCAATTCCCCTTGCAGGTCCGTATTCAGACCCCTTTGGTACAACAATTTAAGTGGTTCCTCTGTCCAACCCGTCTGTGCTGCCAGAGTGCGGAAAGAAAGCGTGTAGTCAGCCGCGGTGGAACTCCCTTGACTTAATGCAAGAAGCAGTTCTCCTGGATTGAAACACCTCTCTGAATTGAGACATAAACACGTTATAAGAGGGAAATGTGTGCTGACCACCCGACCAAAGAGCAGTCGCCCATTCCAACGAGAGTGAACGTGAGTAGTGAACAGATGAACGAGACGCGGGACGCATCAGTGGGATAAAGCTGGGGTTGCTGGTTAATGAATAGATCACACTGCAACAGAAATCCTCTACAGGCAGCCGGTGAGCCATCAAACTTCTCAGGGAAAGATCATTTGGGGTTGCTTGAAGTTGTACTCACACTTAATGTTAAGGGAGCAGGTGCAGCGGGGGCTTGAGCTTGATTAGCGACCGCGTTCTGCTGAGTGAGGGTTCGCACAGACCTCACAAGATCTTCGGTGAGATTCGTTAACTTGACCAGCTGTTGTTGGTGTGCGATTAACACAGATGCTTGGGAAGAAACCTCGGAAGCAAGACGCTGGAAGTCTGCTGGATCCTGTGGTGGTGAAGTCTTCTGTAATGAAAGGGCTGAGGCAGTCGGATCCATCTGCAGTACTTTATTGAAGCAGGTAATGAAACAAGGAATCACTGACATGAAACACCAAAGAAACACGTAACAACATGCAGTGTGGCAAAACAAGACTTCACAAAGGAACAAAGAACTGAGCAGTCCAGATAAAGTGTAGGTAATGATTAACAGGTGGAGGTGATGATACTGAATGGAGAAACCAGGCAGGGATGGATCCTAATGATAGCAGAGGGGAGTGATGGGAATTGCAGTTCTAGAACTCAGGTGACAAGGAGCGAGTGAGACCGGAGAGAGGTGAAGGCGCGCGCTCAGTGACAGCCGCGTGCTCCGTGACAGCTGTATACAATGCCTTAAATGTAATAAATAGGAAAATAAAACAATCAGTGATTGTCCAACCTTTATCAAATATTACAAGAATTAAAAAAATAGTGTCATTATTCAGGTATTCAAGTCAGTGTTGAATTGTTATTTATTATAAAATGAGGTTGATTCTGGCTTTACAGAAGACAATAGAGTCATGTTCAATGTTGATACAAATCAGTTCAATAACAGTGTCGATGTTGTAAAATCAGTGGAAAGAGTATAGCATGAAAGTTCCATGACCGCATAACTAACTAAACTGTGGACCACAAAACCTAATCCTAAAATTTTTTTTGATAGGTTAATGAGACTGTATTTCTGTACAATGTCTGTCAACAGCAACAGGGCTATTATAGTTAACAAAAACAGAAAATCTTAATGATCTCAATGATACTAAAATATCTCTTGACAGAAATACACACCACAACTGGAATCTCTGCTTTATAGAGAAATAACCTCTAGTTGAATTCGGTTGAGAAGGCTTTTGCTGTAAATGTAGGGTGTGGCAATCACTCCGGAAGCACAGATACGAAAGATATAGCCCTTGATTCAAAACACCAAAACCACAAAGACACACAGCACTTGTGTTATTCTAACACCTTCAGAACAAACATGAATGTTCAGAGTTGCTTATGAAAAAGCACACTACCTCCCTTTCTCTTTGACCTCTTCCACTCTTTCGGTTTTCTGTTTGAAGTGTTAAACCACCAAACAAGGTCACTGAGTTTGACTTGTATTTCTTAAAGTTTATCTGACGTTATTATCACCTAAAAAAGGAGGGACTTTAATAAAAGTTTTCTTACCCATTAAGTATTATATAAGGCTTCTGAGATGAAGTACATCACACATTGCAAATCAACTACTTGACTGTTTATATCGTCACAAAATATAAATTATATTATCACCCATAGATACATTAAAAGTTGGATATACACACAACTTACCCGCATACATGCAGTCATGTAAACAAACATTTACTATATGCTTAATTTTGGCTGTGTGAATGTATCATTGCAAAATGTAAACTTCTTATTGCCCAGCTCTTTAATTTTTAATTTATAGATATATACAACTTTATCTTCATCTGCATAATATATTCACAATAGGCAATATGTACTGTACTATATAGCAAATCTCAATTGCTTGATTGCTTATATCATATTATCACCCAGTTCTAATCTTCTAAATGTGACTAAGGCATAAAGTTATTAAGATATTAATAACATAACACAATATGTATTGTGCAAACCACTATACAAACAAATATGTTTTTGACTTGATGATCTTCCCTAAAAAGACCCGAGAAACAAGTGCAGAGGCAAAACCTTTATTTTTTGTTGTTGAATTTAAAGGGACATTGTGTAGGAATTTCTCCCATCTAGCAGTGAAATTGTATCTTGCATTCAAACGAATTGTGCTCTCCAGCGCCTCGCTTTTTCAAATGCGTGTTGCATCTACGGTCAGGGGCGCTGTTAGAAATTTTGGGCCCTATGAAAGAATATGAAGTTGGGCCCCCTACCGCACCCTTTCCATTAATAAAATTGATCTCTGGGGGCCCCAAAAGTGTGTGGGCCCTTAGAATCGTCCTAACTTTTCCCCCCTTAGCGGCACCCCTGTCTACGGTAGCTGTTATGTACCAAAAAGCTATGACAGGATGTCTTCTAATAGCACTTCGTCGAGTTTTCCTTCGGGTGAACAGGTTTGTTATTTCAAACAAACTGCAACTTGACACAACGAACAAACAAATGTTACAGTATGAATAATAACAGTGCAATGCAGCCTTTTAAACTTGCCGGGGCAGTGACAAGCGCCTCTCACTGCTCTGCTCCTCCGGTTCTGCTGCTTTCAGTTACGTGACGCTGGCTGGCTCTGAACGAAAACGCATTGTGGAAACGCGTTGGCCTAGTACTTTTTGACCCTCTCAGCTATTATAGTTTTTCAAGATGGCGGAACGACATTGAAGCCTCTGTGGACCGATCCGTCACATGTATCTAAAGATAATAAATTCTTCGTTTACGAGGATAAGTCAGATAATTGGCAGAGGTATTCGTACACCATTGAGGACATATTTATGAATAAGAATATTGATTTTAGATTATAAAATACCTAAAAAACTACACATAGTCCCTTTAAGACTGATTTAGTGATTTACTGACACCTCACATAGCAAAGAGAGAGCCAGTGCTAAGAATTCAAAAGCATTCTCAGTTCTGAGACACAACAGGATTATTTCTACCTCTTGCTGTGAGTTTCATCAGCTATGTAGTTAGATATTACTGCAAGTGTTCTTGAGTCAGGAGATTTTGGTCCTCCAGGGGCTGTTCTGGAAGCGTTCACACCCAGTTTGACATGCAGGTCAGA
This sequence comes from Gila orcuttii, assembly GCA_026230005.1. NCBI lineage: Eukaryota > Metazoa > Chordata > Actinopteri > Cypriniformes > Leuciscidae > Gila > Gila orcuttii. The sequence continues at coordinate 11,423,608 of JAPDVR010000017.1, forward strand.
AACTTAATCAACAACCTATTGCATTAATCAGCATTGATTTTGATTAATCTTCTGACTGGGAAGATTAAAAAACATATATTTTTAGAACTATTATGTTAGACTATTATAAAATTAATATAGCGTTGGTTTAAAAACATTAAAAATCATCCCTTAAAATTGTGATTTTTTTTTTTGGCCTGTGTTATAAGACCTTGATTTAAAGGGGTCATGAATTGAGATTTGAGAAATTAGATTTTCCTTGATCTTTCAACATATAAGAGGTTATTGAACTATAAATATATCCTGTGATGTTCAGGACTCAAAACTTCATTGTTAGTCGCAAAACAGCTTTTATTGAAACCAAGCTCCGTAAATGACTCGTTTTGGATTTTGTCACATTATTACGTCATAGTGCGACGAAAGACCTCCTCTGCAGAAGAAAATCAACCCCTACTTCTACATCATTGCTTCTTCAGCCCCTTCCACCAATTCACACGTCATGTAGTAGTACGAGACAGATGCAAACACAGGATTACTCCAGCAACAAAATGATAGAGATATCTCTGAGGATTACAAAATGTTTTGAAGTGCCAAGTTGTGGAAAAACACAGACTTTGCATTGCCATCCTTGTTATACTAACATTAAGAAAGACTGAATATACTTTATATTTAACAAAGCTCCAGTCAGATCAACACAGGTTTTTCAGAGAGACTGAAAATAAAAGATGATGCAGTGCCAACTATATTGTATCCGACAGCAATGTCGCAACTCACAAGTTTGAGTAACAATATTTTATACCATGTGTCACTATTGCTTTGTCTGTTACAGATAATTTGATATTTACTGAGTATTTATACTGTCAAACTGAATAGTTATGATACTCTGCTGTGCTGTGATTTGCTGTCCTTTCCTTTGCTTCGGCATTTATGAGCTTTATGTGTTGGATTATAGGATACGAAGAAAGCACGTAGAGACTGCTGCTGTTGTTATTGTTTTGATCTAAGCCATTCTCTGTAATCCTGAATAAAAGCTACAGAGAGCGACATTTTCTGGTTTTGTCATCAGACAGCACGGGTACGTCTCTAAGATGTCTGCTAAAGAGCAATTAATCTGGAAAACATCTGTTAAACATCTTAGAAAAAGCAGCTTTACATACATTTTAAAGCGTAAACATCTTATAGACATTTTCTAAATGTCTATTTAACATATGACAGGAAACATCTTAGAGACATATTGCAGATGAGCAAACACTCTATACATACATCAGCAGTGTATGTAACAAGCAGATGTAAATGCAGACATCAAATAGACATCTCCGGGATGTACGTGTGCTATCAGATAAGACATTACAATGTATTTAATTTTATTTAAAACGGGACACTGCAAATGACAATGTATACGTTTTTGACGTTTTTCAAAATGGATGAATGATGAATAGCCAAACAAACAAACGACAAACTATTGTACTTTAATTTCTTTCTTTTCAGTTTACACAAAACACAGTAAGTCATCCTTTGTCAAATGTTACTGTTAACTCCAAGTACTTAAACTTTATTTGACACAATCAAGACTTATAAAGCATATTTAATACGCATAAATGTTTCACATTGTTGGCAAATGTTTTAACATTTTAACATATATTTTCCTACATCGGAAGTTTTCAATATGTAATGGTAGGACCGTTGAAAATTATTTTAATATGCAAAACTGTTACCCAATCATAGCAGTGAGCATTTACTTCCAAGTCCCAATATTATATTCCTGCAATACCGGAGAATGCAGTTTCAGTTATTTTCCTTTTTTGGACCCTAGATTTTTGCAACAGCGCCGTATAGCCAATTCTACTCCAACAGAGGAAACCTGATTAAAACTTGCAAAGACTAGACCCAAGGAAATGATTCATTTTTTTTATCTTTCAACCTTATTTGTAATGTAAGAGCGGGCGCAGCCATTTTAAACTTGTGTGCGAGGCTTTTGGGTGTCAGCAGTCTCCAGTTATTATTTAGCTGTGCAAAAACAATTCATTGTGCTGCTGGATGTTGTAAACTGGTATTTGTTTTCAAATTATTTTATTTTTATTAACATACCAATAAATGTCGACTGACTGCACTTAAGTGTGTCACACTTCAGACGTAAAGCGCCACACTGTGCTCCAGCTAATGAACCCAAGTCTCTCACATACACAGAAAATAGTCTCTTTCCAAGAAAACTGAATATAAATATATATATATAGAAACAAATTAGGCTAAATATTTCAAGAGGGTTACCAATGGGTATGTTTAGGCTTAGGAGTTGGTTAAGACAATATATCAATAATCTTTTTTCTTTTTCTGAAAAAAAAAACAAAACAAATATAGAATTTAATAGTAAGTGCTATAAAATAGTATAAACTACGGTGGCCGAGTGTTTGCATGTGTTTTCTTCAGTTGCAGCGCTTTGAGCTCTCTCGGCCACCGTAATAAACTGCTAATACATCCACAAAAAAAAAAAAAAAAAAATGAAATGAGGCGCTTTATTTATATAGCGCTTTACTATGTACTATTGTACACCCAAAGCACACTACAATCATATCAGGAGATCTCTCCTCAACCACCACCAGTGTGCAGCATCCACTTGGATGATGCAACAACAGCCACAGAACAATGGCACCAGTGCGCTCACCTCACACCGGCTAGATGGAGAGGAGAGAGAGAGTGATAGAGCCATTTGAAAGCATAGGGAATATTATAAGGAGACCATGACTGATAAAGGCCAATGGAGGGAATTTGGTCAGGATTCTGGTGTTACAGCCCTACTCTTTTTACGAGAAGTACCATGGGATTTTTAACGACTAGAGTCAGGACCTCAGTTTAACGTCTCATCTGAAGGATGGTGCTTGTTAGAGTATAGTGTCCCTGTCACTAGGGCATTAGGACCCACAGGTTGAGCACCCCCTGCTGGCTAACACATTATCCAGCAGCAACCTAGTTTTCCCAGGAGGTCTCCCATCCGGGTACTAACAGGCTCAACCCTGCTTAGCTTCAGTGGGCAACCAGTCTTCGGCTACAGGGTGATATGGCTGCAAAAAAAAATGGTCCTGAAACTGCAGCCTCTGGTACATCCATCAAAACAGTGTGTTTCAAAGAGATGGTCAAAAACAGGAAATTGCCTATTGCATCTAAATTAGGATGTTTTTTATGTTAAAATCTTGATAACATTATAAGTGGACCACAGAGAACATCATAAATGAAAGAAAAATGCAGTTCGTGAACCCTTTAAACATCATCATTTTGGTCCTTCTTTATATTAGGTGTCTTTAACTACTTACGTCAAAAAAACAAAACAAAACATGTTTTGTTGACTCACAATTTGTGCACGGCCATGTTACTTCACAATATTACAAATATGTTGCCACTTTCCACTACTACACACTTTGTGAATAGTAAAGTACTTCACTGGGAAGTACTATATGGTTTTACTGCAGCATATTTATTCAGTGCAGTTCATACCATATCTACCATTCACTGACATTTATCCACAATCCATGGTATATAACACTAGCACATGGAGAGCATCAATATAGTGACATGGATTGTGGATTAAATCTATAAATGATGAATATCATTGCTGAACAACTTCTGAGCTTCTGGTAGGTCTGCATTGGAAAGTAAATACGCTGGTGTGAAAAATCTATGTGTCTAGAAGTTTTAAATGGGATTTTTGTGTGACTGTTGTGCTTTATTCCTCTGTCTTGCATCCCTCTCTAATTTTTCTTTTTTTACAGGCTGTTATTTCCACTAAATTAGTGCCCAGGGTTTTAATTGTAGTTTACGAAGACCATTTATTGGTGTACAAATAGAGCTTGCATGTGCCTGTGTTCTGAATGTTTGTGTTTAACAATTTTGGGCCTCGCCCAGCCTTCCTGTGGTGGTTGATGTTTTTCCACAGTATTCGTTATTTTTTTCACCATATGAGTTGCTGCCTTTCAACATCCAGCCGCTGTTTTTATAGTGAATTAGCACTTCAAACCCCAAAACCAGACCTCGACTGTGTGACTAAGCCTAGTGCTATAGTATTTCAGTATTGAGTCAAACATTTGCAGATAAACACTTCTGTATAGTCAAGTCAAGTCACCTTTATTTATATAGCGCTTTTTACAATACAGATTGTTTCAAAGCAGCTTTACAGAGATAACATAAAAATAATGTTGTAATGATATTGTTAAATATAAAATTAAATGTCCCCAACTAAGCAAGCCAAAAGCAAATGGCGAAGAAAGGCGATAGTGGCAAGGAACCAAAATTCCATCAGGTGACAGAATGGAGAAAAAAAACCTTGGGAGAAACCAGCTTCAGTCAGGGGGCCAGTTCTCCTCTGGCCAATGAACGAACAGTGTATGATTATGATTCAGGCAGCATTACAGGTCAGAGGTCAGATTGGATCGGAACATTATATCATGCAGTCATCACGCATGTATGGAGACGAATTTGTTGAGGATCAGTGCCGATGGCTGTCGCGTCGATGAGGCCTTCACAGGGGAGAGTCTAGTTGACACAATCTCTGCTGACACTTCAGGAATGCGTTGTGATCGTGTCCAGGCACAAGTCCACCATCTGATCTGGATACGGCCCAGGTCCGGCTGATTACAGTTAACCTCGGAATAAACAGAAAGACTAAAATTAGCGTAGATGCCATTCTTTTTATGATGTAGCGAGTACATCAGGTGTTATAGGAAGTGTTCCCGTTCCGGCTGACCTAATTGATGCAGCCTAATAATCATTTAACTGATTTGAATAATAGGAATGTATATTGTAGTGTTCTATGTGTATGCCAGGTTGAAGATGTGTTTTTAATCTAGATTTAAACTGACAGAGTGCTTCTGCTTCCCGGACGATGCTAGGAAGATTTTTTTTTTGTATTTTTACTGTATTATACAAGGTTAAACCTGCCAAGCAGTATACCTTATTTACAGGGTTCCCGCGGGGTCTTAAAAAGCCTTAAAAGCATTGAATTTATTAATTTGGAAATAATACCTTAAAAAGACTTTAAAAAGTCTTGAATTTTGATGTCTGGGTCTTAAAAATTGTGCTGTATTTAACTTCTCCGTATTATATTTTTCTTCAAAAGTTTCATTTGTCAACCACGATTATTTTGATTAAATAACGTAGTAGCCTATAACGGAAGCGGCAGCAGGAGCTAATGTTAGCCAGCTTGCTGCTAGAGCTGCAGACCCTCCAGCTACGACCGCAACTTGGATCTGCGCACAGCTTTTGGGTCCATACCAACATTCTATCTTTGTGGATTTGCTTGTTAACGTGACAATTCGCATCACATTCGCGGCAGAATAACGTCTGTCTCCTGCACGCGAGAGAGGAGAGAAGGAGAACGTTGGTAAATGTCAGTTCAGTTGTAAGTTCATTCTTGTGCGTAGGGGTGTGCGATGTGTATTGTCTATTATGATATTGTAATCATTGTTTTTACTATGTACGAGGCACTGTGAGCTGACATCGCCTTTGTCTATCATCATTTCACTGCTGTGTGCAGTCCATAGGTATGTCCCCAAATTAGTTTTTGTCTTATTTATACCATATTATGTTCTTATATTAGAATATCACATCAGCAAGAGTGCCGTTTTCCCGTGCACAATTGCAACTGTGATATTTGTTATACAACAGTTAAATTAACAATAACTTAACATTGTGAGTTACTTTTTAGACACAATATTGTCCATATTGTTTGTTTTCCCTTTATTTCGCCGACTAGAATTTCAAAATTAAACCGTAGCAGAGTCTCAATGCAACAGACAGCGATGATTTCTTTACTGAAATCGCGTTTTGAACGAATCACTTGCTTCTTTCCTGAATGAATCAGCCGTTTGAACGAATCGGTTGAATGGATGACTCCCTCAACTCACTTATTAAGACAGTGACTTGCCGCTGCCTACTGGCGGTTTTAGTTTCATATTTAAAGTACCCTTTAATTAAAACTTTAAAATTCGAAATCATTTCATATTTAAATATTGATTTAAAAAAAAATCTCTTAGCTTTATTTATGCAATTGTAAATGGAGTGTAAATATATTAATGCCACTTCATTGTGTCACCTCTGCACTGCAAAGATAGATTTTGACTGAATGATTTAATTTGACTGGTAACAGTGGTACTGTATAATTGTTGTATAATTAAGTATTATTGTATAATTAAGTATAATTACTGTATAATTTGAATGTTAGTATTTGACATAAAAGGTGATGCATAACTCTAAATAAGTTTAGAAAACAATGTCCATATATAGGGGAAAATGCCCCTGGAAATCAATTTAAGGTGGCAAATATTGCCTCTTAATTAAAATTTTAATTTCTGTCACTGCTGTGAACTGACCTCTGCATAGAATATGAAAAATATGAATATCTTTGTGAGTCTGCTGTTAACAACAGGCCTAAACCAGCCATGGTACCAGTACACAAACACAATCAGTAAAATATCATCTAATTATTATCTGTCACAATCTCAGACTCTGTAACCTCACTCTCCAGCCATCAGAGGGCACCCTCGCCTGAATATTGACTCCCTCACCACACTACATTTCCCAATAGCCCCGGTTCTGATTCTAATCACCATGCCCAGCTGTATCTCATTTACTAGGCTTTTTAGCTGCACTGCACGCAGCTCTCAGTGTGAAGTCTTGTTTTGCTACTGTGAACATTTCTGAGCGTTTATTTCTGTGACTGCCTGATTGTTTTGTTGACCCTGCCCGTTTTGGATATCTCCCTGTCTGCTACCTGCCTATGTTACCTCTGCTTTGTTCTTTGACCTTGACTGTTTTCTGCCTGCCCTGATCTTCTGCCTGGTATTGTACTACGATTCAGCCCTGTCTTCACTGCTGTATCTGCTGGTTCTGACCTTTGCCTGTTTGACTATTCTGCTCAATAAATTAAGCTGCAAATGGATCTCTCTGATTCTGATGATTCGCAACAGAAGACTTCGCCACCTCAAGATCCAGCAGCTATATCAACCTTGACTGCAGCCTTCTCTGCCCAAGCAGGTCAACTCGCTGCCCATCACCATCAGTTGAGTCGTCTCACCTCTTTAACTGAGGAGTTGGTCAAAGCAGTACAAGGGCTTCAAAGGTCGTCATCAGAGCAGTCGCCCACTCAAGCCACAGCCGCCGTTCCCCATCCTGCCGAAATTCCACCTACCATGGGTCCTCGTCTCGCGCATCCAGAAAAGTTCAACGGAGATCCTGACAAGTGTAAGGGGTTCATTCTCCAATGCTCTCTATTCATTGCACAACAACCCACACTGTACTCCACCGAAGCTGGTAAGATCGCCTATAACGGCAGTGTGGAGGGATGATGGAACTGCATTTCCGTCATACAATGTGTTTATCCAACGCTTTCGTGAGGTCTTCGAACATTCTAAGGAGGGGAAAGGTGCTGGCGATCGTCTGCTTGAACTCACGCAGGGTAAAGTTACTGCAGCTGAATATGCTCTTACTTTTCGCACCCTTGCTGCTCAGACTTCCTGGAATAACGACACCCTTAAAGTGGTCTTCCGAAGAGGCTTGAATCACGAACTACAGTCCGAGTTAGCCTGTCGTGATGAGGGTAAAGACCTCGACCAGTTCATAAACCTCACCATTCAAATTGACAACCTCATACGATCTCGCAGAGCGAGCCATCGCACTATTCCTGCTCTCCGCAACGTCCCAGTTCCCCGAGCGTCAATCCCCGCTCGCACTGAAGAACCTGAGCCCATGCAAATCAACACTTACCATCTGTCTGCAGAGGAGAGAGATCGAAGGATCCTTCGTCACCTGTGTCTGTACTGTGGCGAGGCTGGTCATCTTCGTATTGCCTGTCCATCCAGACCACGTCTAACTGCATCTAGACCGGTGAGTCTCAATGTCGATGCATTAAACCCCAACTCATGTGTATCCGTGCCTGTTGTGATCACGGCCAATGGCCAGCAGATTACCACCATTGCTTTAGTGGACTCCGGAGCCGCTGGGAATTTTATATCTTCAGATTTTGCTCAACAACATAACATCTCATTAATTCATTGTCCCTCTTCTCTCACAGTCGAGGCTATCGATGGACGACCACTAGGCTCAGGTCATGTTTCTCACATCACCCAGGAACTCCATCTACAAACTGGGGCACTCCACCGTGAGATCATACAATTTTACGTCTTCCACACTCCACACACACCTGTGATTTTAGGCCTGCCCTGGCTTCGTAAACATGATCCCCAAATCTCCTGGAGAACCAATCAAATTTCTCGCTGGAGCGATTCATGCCACTCCAAATGCCTTGTCCAGGTCGCTCCATCACCTGTCCGGGTGATAACTTTACCGGTGGGGAGAACCAACACGAACAATCTTCCTTCCGAATATCACAATCTATCAGAAGCCTTCAGCAAAATAAATGCCTCTAAACTCCAACCTCATCGTGTCAGTGACTGCGCCATTGACTTACTACCAGAGCACACACTTCCCAAGGGTCGTATATTTCCTCTCTCCCAACCTGAATCCGAGTCCATGAGGAAATATATTGAGGAGGAACTCACAAAGGGTTTCATTCGACCTTCCACGTCTCCGGTGTCTGCCGGTTTCTTCTTTGTCCAGAAGAAGGACGGAGGACTCCGACCCTGCATTGACTATCGTGCCCTGAATAACATTACTGTCAAGTTCCGCTATCCACTTCCCTTGGTACCAGCCACCCTGGAGTTGCTCTGCTCCGCGAGGTACTACACCAAACTTGATTTACGCTGCGCGTATAACCTCATTCTTATCAGGGAGGGGGACGAGTGGAAGACGGCCTTCTCCACCAGCACAGGGCACTACGAATACTTGGTCATGCCTTTCGGCCTGGCGAACAGTCCTTCCATCTTCCAGTCGTTCATAAACGACGTGTTCAGAGACATGCTTCAAAAATCAGTTATAGTATACATCGACGACATCTTGATTTACTCTGACACCCTGACTGACCATGTGCAGCATGTTCGAGCCGTTCTCCAGAGGCTCATCCAGCACCAGCTATACGCGAAACTGGAGAAGTGCGAGTTTCATCAGACTTCCACTACATTCTTGGGGTACGTCATCAGCCCAGAAGGAGTCGCCATGGACGAGGGCAAGGTCAGAGCAGTCCTAGAATGGCCACAACCTACCACCCTGAAAGAACTGCAGCGCTTCCTCGGATTTTCTAACTTTTATCGCCGCTTCATAAGGAACTTCAGTTCAGTGGCAAGCCCACTCACATCCCTGGTGAAGAAGGGAACTCATCGTCTTCCATGGAATGAGTTGGCCACCCAAGCCTTTAATCAGCTCAAGCAGCATTTCACCACAGCACCCATCCTGCACCATCCTGACCCTGAATTACCCTTCGTGGTAGAAGTGGATGCTTCCAACACCGGTTTGGGAGCTGTTCTTTCTCAATGTCAGGGGTCACCACCCAAACTATATCCCTGTGCGTTTTACTCCCGCAAACTAAATGCTGCTGAGAGGAATTACGATGTGGGAGATCGAGAACTTCTAGCCATGAAGGCCGCCTCCGAAGAGTGGCGGCATTGGTTAGAGGGTGCTAATCACTCCTTTTCCGTTTTCACCGACCACAAGAACCTGGAATACCTACGCACCGCCAAGAGACTGAACCCTAGACAAGCTCGCTGGTCACTGTTCTTTACCCGATTCCACTTCACAGTCACCTATCGTCCAGGTTCCAAGAACACCAAGGCAGATGCTTTATCACGTCAATGTGACCACGAGCCCACAGCACAAGATTCCAAGACAATTCTGGCCCCAGACCTCATTGTCGCTCCCATTCAGTGGGACATTGAAACCGAGATTGAGCAAATCAACTCCCGATCAGAGATCCCGTCTGCCTGTCCACCCAACCGGGTTTATGTCCCCGATACGCTCCGGAACCAGGTCCTGGAGCACGTTCATGCTCTTCCCAGCTCTGGACATCCGGGAATAACTACCACCATTCAGCTGCTACAAAATCGCTACTGGTGGCCCTCTTTAGCTCCAGACACCACCGACTTTGTCCGACACTGCCAAATCTGCAATACCCAGAAATCTTCACGCCAACTACCTGCCGGTCTGTTACATCCTCTTCCCATTCCACAACGCCCATGGTCACATATTGCCCTCGATTTCATCACCGATCTGCCTATCTCCGAGGGTAACACCACCATCCTTACCGTTGTGGACAGGTTCTCCAAGGCCTGCCGCCTGATACCCCTGGCTAAGCTCCCTACTGCCTTACAAACAGCAGAGCACCTCTGCAACCTGGTCTTCTGATTTTACGGCCTACCCGAGGACATCGTCTCTGATAGAGGACCCCAATTCACGTCTCAAGTCTGGTTAGCCTTCTTCAAGTCCCTTCAGATCAACGTCAGTCTCACTTCAGGGTATCATCCTCAATCAAATGGGCAGGCAGAACGCATGAATCAAGAGGTCATACGATTCCTACGCTCCTACTGTCATCAACATCAGGAGGACTGGAGCCGCTATTTGGTATGGGCCGAGTATGCCCAGAACTCCATTCAGAAACATTCTACCGGCATGACTCCGTTCCAGTGTGTGCTGGGGTTTCAACTGCCCCTCTTTCCATGGTCAGGAGAACCCACGAATGTCCCCGCCGTGAATGGCTGGTTACAACGCAGTGAAGACACTTGGAATCAAGCCCATACTCATCTTCAACGAGCCGTTCGTCGCCAGAGAGTACAAGCCGATCGACGACGTCGTCCAGGTCCGGTGTACCACCCGGGCCAATGGGTCTGGTTATCCACCCGAGACTTACACTTGCGGCTCCCCTGTAAAAAGCTCAGTCCCAGGTATGTGGGTCCATTCAAAATAACACGACAAATTACACCAGTCTCTTTCCGTCTGGCCCTACCTAACCATTACCGTATTGCTCCCACCTTCCATGTCTCACTGCTCAAACCCCAACGAGAGGGAGAAGGAGAGATCCCAGGAACAGAGCCCCCAACCCATTCTAGCGGAGGGCGAGGAGGCTTATCGAGTCCAGGAACTCCTAGATTCCAGGCGTCGGGGCAGCACCTTACAGTACCTGGTCGATTGGGATGGATACGGACCAGAGGAGCATTCATGGGTCAATGCCACAGACATCCTGGACCCCAGTCTAATCACTGACTTCCATCACGCCCATCCCAACAAACCTGCTCCCCGACCACGTGGGAGACCCCGACGTCGTCAGCCACCTCACGCCAGGAGTCACTCCCAGGGAGGGGGCTCTGTCACAATCTCAGACTCTGTAACCTCACTCTCCAGCCATCAGAGGGCACCCTCGCCTGAATATTGACTCCCTCACCACACTACATTTCCCAATAGCCCCGGTTCTGATTCTAATCACCATGCCCAGCTGTATCTCATTTACTAGGCTTTTTAGCTGCACTGCACGCAGCTCTCAGTGCGAAGTCTTGTTTTGCTACTGTGAACATTTCTGAGCATTTATTTCTGTGACTGCCTGATTGTTTTGTTGACCCTGCCCGTTTTGGATATCTCCCTGTCTGCTACCTGCCTACGTTACCTCTGCTTTGTTCTTTGACCTTGACTGTTTGCTGCCTGCCCTGATCTTCTGCCTGGTATTGTACTACGATTCAGCCCTGTCTTCACTGCTGTATCTGCTGGTTCTGACCTTTGCCTGTTTGACTATTCTGCTCAATAAATTAAGCTGCAAATGGATCTCTCTGATTCTGATGATTCGCAACATTATCAACAAAACGTTGAAAATATCGAGATATATTTTTGTCAATATTGCACACCCCTAATGTACGGTATTAATTTAGATTTCTTCAGGTCTTAAAAAGGTCTTAAAAAGCCTTAAATTTGACTTTAAAAAATGTGCAGGAACCCTGTATTTAGTCTGACTATGCCACCACCTGATGATGGGCAGGAGGAACCACAAATCTTCCCGTGAATATAGTGTGGCTAATTCTATGTTTTTCCCCGCAAATGGACAGTCGACAAGAGACAGATATGTAAATGTATTCCAAATTTATTATATTTTAGTACAAAAGATGTAGAAAAGTTTTTAGGACAGATCTTAAAACAATACTGCGATAAATGACTGGTGGAGTTTCCTCAGTCTAGGAAGGTCGGATCAGCCAATGCAAAACCCCTGCTCAGGAGACCCCTGGGGAGACGGAAACAGGGGACAGCAACCCAACACCAGTCGAAGCATGCAACACAGCAAGCACTACACACTTAAAGGATTAGTTCACCTCAAAATGAAAATTTCCTAATAATTTACTCACCCCAATGCCATCTAAGATAGCCATGTCTTTCTTTCCTCAGTGGAAGAGAAAATAATTTTTTTGAGGAAAACATTTCTGGATTTTTAATGGATAATGGACTTTAATGACAACCACTGTTCCCTTTCGAAGGGAACTCAACAATACGTCAACGACGTTATGGGGAACGCCTCAGGCGTGACAGGTGTCTGAAATCACTATCAAATCACGTCAATCATATTGACCGGCGACAGCCCGTGAATCATTAGCGTGAATGAATAACGTGCGACCTGGAAGTATAAAGGGGCGCCTTGCACACATGACAAATCTCATCGTCTTCAGGGACTGTCTGTTTGAAAACGCTACTCAATGAAACGGTAAGAAAATTAAATGTACAGCACACGAAGCTTTTCCTGCCTGGGAGAAGAGCGCGCACGGGAGATTCTCGAGGGAATCCTCTGTGTGAACTGTGAGCGTTTTTCTTTTAAAACGCTCGCTCTCGTCTGGCCCTCTTCTCGAGTGAAGGGGGTTCAACGTCTGGTTCTCGTGGTCCCGCTCGTGCCGAGGCAGAGCGGCGACTTGCATCATGGGCTTCCAGATAGAGCTCGTCGATCATCTTGAGAGTGCTGTAAACCTCTCAGATGATTCGACGGCTGACGAGGGCGAAGCAGGTGCTCTTGCTGCTCTTCAGGACGAGCAGGAGATGGCTGAGGAGGTTTATAATCAGGTAGATCCTGAACCCTCTCAGCCACCCTGCCCCGTGTATGCAGGTCTGGTGGATGTTGTGGAGCGCGCCGCCAACAGGCTGTAGCTGCCATGGCAACGCACTAGAGGAGAGACCGCTCGCGGTAGGCTCGGCGATCGGTTTCTCCCCGGCCATACACCACCAGCTCAGGTGAGCCTAATCCATTCCTTCCTGATCTTCACACAGAGATCTAGAGGGCATGGAAGAGCCCATTCTCTGCCAGTATTCACTGACATCAGCGGGTTAATTTCGCTGATGTTGAGGGGATCGCAGAGCATGGGTATGTGTCGATGCCGCCCATTTGACGAGTCGTTTGCAAACTATCTCATGTCTGGGCAGGCGTCGACATTGAGAGCTCCATTTCTGCCATCCAAACCGCTAGAGACAACAGCGCGTTTGAATGGCAGAGCATACACGGCAGCAGTTCAGGCTGGTGCTTCCCTGCACACCATGGCGGTGCTGCAGGCATACCAGGCCGACCTGCTGCAGGATCTCGACCAGGGGGCAGGGATGTCCCCTGAGGCGGTTACTGAGCCGCGCCGAACCACGGTTCTTGCGCTCCGGGCCACCAAACAGACTGCTGCCACGATCAGTCGGGCGATGGTGGCCACGGAGAGACAGCTTTGGTTAAACCTGGCCGACGTTGAGGAGAAAGAGAAGGCCTTTCTCCTCGATTCGTCGGTTTCGCCCTCTGAACTCTTTGGCCCCTCCGTGGAGGCGGGGCTTGGGAAGTTCAGGGAGGCGAAGGCGCGCTCAGCTGCTTTTAGGAAAAAACCTGCATACCGCTGAGATCCGGTTCCACGCCCAGGCAGGCGGGAGGGCCTGGCCCTTCACGGTCTGAGGACCGTAGACAGGGCCAGAGAGCCAGTGTCGCCTCTCGTGCGCCCCCTCTGTGGAGGAACAGGGCGCAGGAAAGGCGTGACTCCCGCTAGAAGAGGGAGGTTATCCAGCACAAGCGCATACAGCGTCGCTGATGGATAATCTCCCCGGAGGGCTTCATTAAAAAGAGAAATCCAGCCCTCTCCTCTCTTCTGACTCCCCAGACGTGCATTACATCAGGCCTGGCGCTGGGCCTATGATAAGAACGATGTTCCGATGGCCCGCCTAGGCTTGGTTAGTAGAAACGCCTCTTTCAGGCATGTAAAGTGGTGGACCCCAGGTTCATAAAGAACTATCTGGCGAGTCTTCACTCCGCACGCCGCAGGTGAGCTGTCTGGTCTTTTCAAGAGTCAATTTTTGTGAATTAAAATTCCGAAATGTATCTCTCTACAGACCTCGTTCCCTGTATAGAGCTATGGGGTCATGTCATTTGCGATGTCATCAGGTAATAAGGTAAGAGAAGTTTCCTGGATTATTAGGGCTCTGAAGTTCCCCATTAGGTGGCCAGAACGATAACTATGTTAGCCTTCGGGCTGTTAGCCACCTCAGGGTAGAGTAGTTGGTCTCTCTCTTAGAATTTTTTACTTAGAGTGTTGACTGACGCTAGAGCTTCAGATAGATCTTATGTCCGGCCCACGGGTCCGTTTGACTTCTTCCTGAGTATTTCGCCCCTTGAGCTCTGTTTGGGTTTTCATTAGGCTGAGCGATCATGCAGCCCTTTGTATGGAATAATACAGACTATATTCTTTAGTAAGGCTGTGGCTCCTCCGAGCCCTCAGATAGATCTATGCCTGCAGGCTGGCCCTCACCAGGGCCGCCTCTGTAGCTGGCCTAGGCTGTGCCAGGGATAATAGAAGTGCTCTGCTAAAATTTAGCATTGCTTCCTCTGAACCTTCACTTTGTGAATGTAGGTTTCTAGCATCCCTGTATAAACAGCCTCCTCCCATGGGAGTCATTAGGCCAAGGCCCGCCCCCTTCTCTGCATTCTGGGGTGACTAGAGTAATGCAGCATGGTGCAGAGGATGGTTTGTAAGGACATGGTAGGCCTCAAACAGGCCTCCGTGGTATATATGTCTTTATTGAGCAGGGTTAGGCCGTCTTTCGCTTCACGAAGAAGACTGGGTTTCCTGCCCGACCCTGCCATGCAGAACTGGCCTACGGATTTAGGCCGCCAGTTTAGGCTTCACTCACCTCGCTGAGCGACTGCTCGAACGCTAGGTTGTAGGTGGATGGCTTTCATTCAAGCCCCACTCCCCTAGGTTGGCCACAGATAAATTTCTGTCACCCCTAGAGCCGCTGGCAGGCCCGGACCCTGGTAACCTCAGGGTGAGGTGTGAGTATCCCCCTGTGATACAGGGTAGGTCTGAGCACTTCACTCCCAGTTCTGTTTATCCTACCTCGCACCACTATGGCTCGGGTCGAGTATGAAGTAAGCTTCACTTCTTCTTTGGTCGAAGTACGCTCCCCTGAAGCCAGAGCATTGCCCTGAGCTGACGCCCATGCATAGATGGTAGGCCCCTGACTAATGGGGCCTCCGTTGAGGCAGAGTGGCGTATGTTGTACTCCCCTTGTTTTAAGGGTGCTAGCTTTTTTGCGGAGTACACTGCCATGGGCAATGTGATTAGGCACCAGGATGCTGTAGGCGCTGCGTAAACAGCTTTGCTGCCAACGAAGGCTGCGCCATTAGGTAGTAGGCCTCAGCAGGCCTCCTTGATTGGACAGCCCCCTAGAGGGCACTGTAGGCCAGCTCACTTTACGTGGTTGGCCTTGGTGGTTCGGGCAGTTGACTCACTGATGGGTAGTAGGCCTTAAACAGGCCTCCTCGGAGGTGAGTCCCAACATTGTGGGACATACCTTATAGCGCTACTGGAAGCCCATTAGTAAATTATGCTTGTGTAGTATGGTTCCCAACAGTGTACTTTATAGCAGAATATGACTTGCTATTAGCTAGTAGGCCCGACTAGGCCTCCCTGATAGGCGAGTCCCCAGCTGGCTGGCCTTAGCAGGCCACCTTATACTATCACCCGGACTCAGGGCTCAAAGCTAACAGTGGTTATCAGGTAGTAGGCCACTCAGGCCTCCCTGAAGGTGAATTCCCACTTAAGATGGTTATCAGGTAGTAGGCCTCAGCCGGCCGCCCTGAAGGTGAATTCCCACTTAAGTTGGCTATCAGGTAGTAGGCCTCTCTGGGCCTCCCTGAATGTGAGCTCCCAAATATTGTGGCTGTCAGGTAGTAGGCCGCTCTGGGCCTCCCTGAATGTGAGCGCCCAAATATTTTGGGTGTCAGGTAGTAGGCCTCACCAGGCCTCCCTGAAGGTGAGTTCCCACATGCTGTGATTATCAGGTAGTAGGCTCCTCCAGGCCTCCTTGAATGAGTACGGTCAGGTAGTAGGCCTCACCGGGCCTCCCTGAAGGTGAGTTCCCACGTACTGTGGTTATCAGGTAGTAGGCCTCTCTTGGCCTCTCTGAAGGTGAACACCCCACATACTGTGGTTATCAGGTAGTAGGCCTCTCTGGGCCTCCCTGAAGGTGAGCACCCCACTTACTGTGGTTATCAGGTAGTAGGCCTCACGGGCCTCTCTGAAGGTGAATTCCCACTTACGTTGGCTATCAGGTAGTAGGCCTCTCCGGGCCTCCCTGTAACGTTCCCTAGTGGTGCTGGGTTTATGAAGCTAGTGGTCTCTTGCTATCAGTTTCAGCTAGCCTTAATAGGCAGCTGCTGAAGGCGAGCTTGCGCCCTGGCTCGCTAAAGTGTTCATTCTCTGCTATTGGTTCCCTCCCGGAACTTTTTCTGCCTACAGCCTGGTTTGCCTACCAGGCAGACCTGTGCTCCCCTCACCGAGGGTCTCTATGAGCATGCGGCTTCCTGAGTCTGGTCAGACGGTCGTAGGCCTCTCGTGAGGCCTCCCAGTTAGATCAGCCCTTAGGCCTTCACAGGCCTCCTCAGTGTTTTGAAACACAGACACTGGGTTGATCCGTGGATCGAGTAGAGAAACTCCCCTCGCTAGCAAGGGTTGGAAAGCACTATGCTGAGTCATACTCTCCGGGATATCCCGTCTCTGAGATCCGGGCCGAGTGGTTCACTGCCAGCTTCGCAGTCCCTCGGGTTGGATGCCTTTCTTAAGGCTTTGTTGTCCAGAGGCTCTGTCTTCAGACAGACAGGATTTGGCCAGACTAGTGTCTATGTACTGACGCCAGGTCAGGCCGTCCTGGTGGCATTCGGGGTGAGTACGTTCCCCTGAATAGTGACTGGCTGGGGTTCCTTCGGGTTCCCTAGCCACATTCCCTAGAAGGGACCCCTTCTAATCGGAAGCTGTGGTTCCAGGCCCGGAGCCGGCCCAGGTAGACCTTTTATTTAACCATGTTTATGAAGGTTTTTCTGTGAGGCTGTAGCTTGGGCTATGACCGTAGGGAATGCTGTCACTAACAGCCCAGTGTGACCTGAGGGTGAGTGGTTCTAGCGTTTCATTTGAAGTTGCTGGTTCTGACAGTTGTCACTGCCACTTGGCATGCACTCCCCTTAGCATGGCGGAGTTGGTATATCGTTCCCCATAACGTCGTTGACGTATTGTTGAGTTCCCTTCGAAAGGGAACGTCTCAGGTTACGACTGTAACCTATGTTCCCTGAGAACAGGGAACGAGACAATACGTCTCCCTGCCATGCCTCGGGGCTTGCCTACCGTACAGTCCCTTCAGACGATAAGGTGATTTGTCATGTGTGCAAGGCGCCCCTTTATACTTCCAGGTCGCACGTTATTCATTCACGCTAATGATTCACGGGCTGTCGCCGGTCAATATGATTGACGTGATTTGATAGTGATTTCAGACACCTGTCACGCCTGAGGCGTTCCCCATAACGTCGTTGACGTATTGTCTCGTTCCCTGTTCTCAGGGAACATAGGTTACAGTCGTAACCTGAGACGTTTTGAAGTCCAATTCAATGCAGTTTCAAAGGTCTCTGAAGTGCTTGAAACGGCTGTGCACGATCGCAGCTGAGGAAGAGGGTCTTATCAAAACGATAGGTCAAAAAAAAAAAAAAAAAAATTATATATATATATATATATACACACACACACTTTTTAACTACACTTGTTCGGATTGAGCTAATCTGCAACGCGCCGTGAACTACGTCATCACGTTGAAAGGTCATGTCCATGTCGCCGGCGCCAGCGGAAGTACCGCCCCACTCGACCGTGCGAAGGAGGATAGTTTAAATTGTATTGGTCACTTTGTAAACAGTAGGGTGGTACTTCCGCCCGCGCCGGCGAAATGGACATGATCTTTCAACGTGATGACGTAGTTCCCGGTGCGTTGCAGATCAGCTCAATCCGCACAATTGTAGTTAAAAAGTATATATATATATATATATAATTTTTTTTGAAAATGACCTATTGTTTCGCGAGATAAGACCCTCCTCCTCAGCTGCGATCGTGCACAGCATTTTCAAGCACTTCAAAGACCTTTGAAACTGCATTGATTTGGAGTTCAAAACAGTGGTTGTCATTGAAGTCCATTATTCGAAGAAAAATCCAGAAATGTTTCGCAAACTTATTTTCTCTTCCACTGAGGAAAGAAAGAAATGGATATCTTGGATTGCATTGGGGTGAGTAAATTGTTAGGAAATTTTCATTTTGAGGTGAACTAATCCTTTAAGGTCTTTAGATACTACTACAAGAAATCACACCATGTCGTAGCTAGAAGTACACACCAATACCAATGTCTCTTGCAGCATGGTCCCCTGACGAGAAGGGGCAAAGCATCAGTGTGGATCCGGCCTTGTACAGGGATAGCATGTAGCCTACGCAGAAGACATAGTTAGGGAGGAGAACCACCTGCATTAATGGCAACACTTAGTCAAGAAAATAAAACAACGCTACTATGAATGGGGCATATGAGTGGTAGGCCCAAGAGCAAAATCACATAACCAAACAAATGTTCAAACAACAAGAAGCAATGAAGAAATGCCTATTAATCACAGGAGAACAGTGGCTGGCCTGGTCCTTTTCAGTATGCTCAACTGTCCCACAGCGCATTGACACATGAAGAAAAAAAGGTGTTCTGTTCCATTGCAGTGCAGCCCAGAAGCTCGGGTCACACTGGGGGTGATCGCATAAATGTTAAAACTCCATGCAGAAGCCTGTGTCATCCGTGAAGAGTAGACACATGCTTCTAGAATTACCCTGCATGAAAAGGGAGCCCAACTCACACAACAGTGTCTAGCATCAACACAAAAGAGAGTCCGACTTGCAGCCAGCAAACACTTATCACTTCCTGATTAGTCATGTGGCCTTCCAAAACATCACAATGTGATGCAGCTGTGTTGCGTGCCTGCCTGTGTAGATCCCCACACTAAGGCTATGTTTACACGGAAACAATCTAAAGAGAAAATGCAAAAGTGGCGTTGCGTTATCACTTTTTATCCTTCATTTAGACGAGCGTTATGGGGGGGAAATTTGCGTCCATATGGTGACGCAAAAGTGTGTGAAATTCGATGTAGTATGCACTCCAGGCGGCTAGGTGGCAATGTGAAGCACTGCCACACAACAACACCAAGTCTGCACGCCTGCGTACAACCTTCCTTCTACTTCTCTCCCTAGTAGCGCGAAGCGAACAGCAAAAAGACTATTGTACGTTTTTCAAAGCTGCTAGGGCAACTTGAAGTTCCGACGTATGGAAATAATCCGACATGTTGGTTGTTATTTTCCTGTACTGGCGCATGCCTGTGACGTAAACGCGTACGCGAGGAGAGCCACCGTGAGCAGATTTGCGTTTTTACCCTTTAGACGGGAACGCGACGGTGGAGCGTTTTTAAGATTTCCACTCTGGAGGGTGGTTTCACTTTTTTGCTTTTTTAAGCCCCAAAAATGCAGTCGCCGTGTAAACGAAAGGCACATCTGATAAAATATTTTTACGTTTTCACCCGCGAGCATTCTCGTGTAAACAGGGCCTAAGTTAAAGATGTATTGCAGCACAGGGCAGGTATATAGTTATTTATAACTAATAAGGTAAAATTTGTCAAGACAACCATTGTAGATCTAAAAGAGCTTAAAAAGTCAAAGTATATCACGGTATAACCACAACAGTCAGAATGTCCAAAAAATTGTATTGCATGGTAATTTCTAAAATGAATGATAATACCATGGTATGTTTTTGTTAGCGTATGTGAATTAAAATGGTCAAAATTTTAATAATCGTTCTAATTCTATGAGAATAGGAAAGTCCATACCACAACTTTAACAAAAACGGCACAGAGGATTGATATTGTTGAATTTACTTTCACAGTTATTTGTGTTTAAAATCTTGTCAGCCAAAGAGAATCCACAAGACTTTAAAGCGTTTGAGCATTTAAAGCAGCAGATGAAAAAAAAAATGCGGTGTGCTGTGCACTTAGAATAAACAGAATGTCAACGTTCGCTTGTGTGGACTATAATATATTTACCGTCAAAGTTATAGTGTTAACTGCCTTAAGTTATGATTTAATTACTTAATTTTATTATAGAAACAGCTTCAATGTCTGTGACATCACAGCTTGAACAACAATACATGACAATGATAATATCAGGTACTTATGTGTTTCATGTAATGTTAAAATAACTTAATGTGAGTTTGAATATCATTATCATCAGGGCTTGACATTAACACCCGCTAACACGCCAAATGCGGGTGGATTTCAGCAGTGGCGTGTAACACAGTCCCTCCAAGACAATTTGACGGGCTGAATTTTATGTATAGTAGGGAGAGTGGGGCAGTTGCAACGTGTGGCAGTTGCAACATTGCTGATTTCTCCAATCAGGAATGAGCTGGAGTCATGACACTCCTACTGCACATGATCAGTATGTCCCTCCTTCTTTCTAGAAGTTAACAGCCACATGTTAAACTATCTTATGGGAGAAGTGAAATTCAAGGTAAAAAAGTAACTTTTTTTACAACTAGATTTTTTGTCATACTGTCTAAATGGTTTAAGTATTGATTTTTATAGTTTTATAGTTTGAATGTGCAGTTTCTTAGCTCTTAACAGACTTAGGTACAATGTGTTTAAGCTAATGTGTTAGGCTAGCATCACTAGTTTTAAGATGGCTGCCAGGGGTGGGACAGTTGCAACGCAATTTTGCAACTGTCCCCACATGGTGTTGCAACTGTCCCTCATGACAATAATAATGACAATTAGATAAAATTGATATAAAAGGCAATTCAGTGGTTTGATAAAGAACATATTTCAATAGCCAGGTGTCTCCTCTTTGTATTTCAGCAAATTGCTTTTTTAAAAGTCAAACTAGGCTGCAGTGAATCCTACATTTTCTGTTCTGTTTTTTCAGTATGCCACGAGACAGGAAAAGGACAACAGATAGGGGTGTCCCTCTACCTATTCTGTCCTTAGCTGCTGCTGTAGTGAGCAATGATGGTAGGACAGTGAGGTCTGTGGCAAAACAGTATTCAATTTGCCACACAACCCTCTACCGCTTTATTAAAAAGAGAGAGAGACTAAGTCAAGGAGAGGAGATGAGGACAGGTTACTGGACCCCGAGGAGGGTCTTCTCAGTCAAACAGGAAGATAGCCTGGCACAATACCTAAAAAGAGCAGCTGATCTTTTCTATGGTCTCCGCACTAAAGAGGTAGGCCTAAGCATGAGGAAGGTATTTAAGCAGAGTGTAAGCTTAAAGGGAGGGCTGGTAGGGAGAATTGTATAAGAATATTGAGACTGTGAAATAATAAGATAAGAGAAATTACCATTCCACCTCCATTTTCATTTACCATCCATTTCGCAGGTTCGTAGATTGGCCTTCCAACTGGCAGTCTACTACAAGTGCTCCTACCCTGAAACCTGGAATGAGTGCTTCCTGGCTGGCCGGGATTGGTTTATGGGGTTCATGAAAAGACAGCCCAGTCTGTCTATACGGTGCCCTCAAGCTACCAGTCTCACACGGAACACAAGCTTCAACCGTCACAATGTATCCTTGTTTTATGACAATCTTGCCAATGTGCTTGACAAAAACAAATTTGAAGGGAAAGACATCTGGAATATGGATGAGACCGGGGTCAAAACTGTCCAAGAACCAGAAAATGTTGTTGCCTGGCGCGGCGTCAGACAGGTGGCGGCAGTAACCTCCGGAGAGAGAGGAACACTGGTAACAGTTGCATGTGCAGGCAATGCATTAGGGAACATGATTCCACCCATGTTCATATTCCCGCGGGTTAACTTCAAGGACCATTTCATCCGCGATGGCCTGCCTGGATGCATTGGAGCCGCCAATAAATCAGGGTGGATGATAGAGGACCATTTCCTTCAGTTCCTTAAACATTTCCACCACCACACGAGGGCCTCATTGGATTCCAAAGTCCTCTTAATCCTTGATAATCATTCCTCCCATCTTTCTGTAAGAGGAATAGATTTCTGCAGAGAAAATGGCATTGTCATGTTATCGTTTCCACCCCATTGCTCCCACAAATTACAGCCACTGGATCGTACTGTTTATGGCCCCCTAAAACGTCATGTCAACACATTTTGCGATACCTGGATGAGAAGTCACCCAGGCCTGACGATGTCCATCTACGACATTCCTGGAATTGATAGGTTGGCCCTCCCATTGGCTGGAACACCAGGCAATGTGCAAAATGGCTTTAGCAGCACTGGAATTTGGCCTTATAACCGTGATAAATTCAAAGACAGTGACTTTGCACCATCTTTTGTGACAGATCGGCCGCCACCACCAGTTCTTCCAGAGCAAGCTGGGACTTCGGCTTCTTCTGCAGTTCCTCCAGTGCAAGCTGGGACTTCTGCTTCTACTACAGTTCCTCCAGTGCAAGCTGGGCCTTCTGCTTCTTCTGCAGTTCCTCCAGTGCAAGCTGGGACTTCTGCTTCTTCTGCAGTTCCTCCAGTGCAAGCTGGGACTTCTGCTTCTTCCAGTGCAAGCTGGGACTTCTGCTTCTACTACAGTTCCTCCAGTGCAAGCTGAGTTCTCACCTGAGACAGTTAGACCTCACCCCAGAGGAGAACCACGGAAGATAACAAAAGCAAACGTTAGGAAAAAATGCAAATCGGCCATTTTGACAGACACCCCCGAAAAGGAGGCTTTGGAGAGGGAGAAGGCAAAAGTTAAGAGAAAGCCAACAAAAGTTAAGAGAAAACTGACAAAAAACACTTGAAACAAGCCAACAAACCAAAACCGTGAAGAAAAAGCATACAGAGAAGGACAGTGACTCTGAGAAAGAAGAAGATTTCTGCATTGTATGTTTGGAGAGCTACTCCAGACCGAAAGAGGTGTGGCTTCAATGTTGTTTTCAATTGTGAATACTTGATGCTATGAAATAATCAGTTTGTTAGTGTTATGAAATAATCAGTTTGGTGGTGTTAATCAAATTGTTACTGCTTGTTACTAGAGTTGTAAACTTTAATATTTTTTGTAGCCTACTTGTTTTTTACTTTAATAAGTTAACTTGATGAACTCTGGTCTCAAATAAACTAAAAAAAGATTTGAAAAATTATGCAGAAGTATGAGTTTTATTACATCTAAATGACTGTTGCAACTGCCCCCGGTACTGTTCCAACTGTCCCCATATATGGGGACAGTTGCAAAATTTTTCAGGGTCCATTTTACTTTCATATTATCATATGTACACATGTTGCAACAGTATGGGCAGGTAGGTGACATATATGGGTTTAATATATATATATATTGTCTTTCTAATACAAACAGTTGCTGAAAAACTGAAGGAAATGTAAAAAGTGTTGCAACCGCCCCCACTCTCCCTACTATTGTATTCAATTGTATTCAATTGTAGTCTTTTAAAAAGGCCTCTAAAATAATAAACTAAGTGCAATGTAGTGTTTTCAAAAATATAGATTTATCAATACATATCGATAATGAAATATCTAAAATGCTTCCATGCTCATTTTCCACAGTCCTAAATTGAGTTATTTTCTGCTGCTTATTGCGTTCAAAGAGTCAAATACACACAAAATAATGTAAAAATTCTGGTCTTGCAGAATATTCACGTAAACACAATCAGTTATGTTTTACTGTAAGTGAGCGTAATCAGTTGAGAAAGAAAACGCATGTGTAACAGTATATTGGATCTGTGTGTCATGTCTTAAAGCGACAGCAGCCTAATATACAGGTACCTGTTGCCAAATTACAAGATAATATTAAAAATATCTATATAGGAGTCTTTCCCCATGGTATCAAAATTGGTCAAAATAGTGGCCAGTGAAAATACTGAGTGGCTGGTGAGCAAAAAAGTTAGTATCAAGCCCTGATATTCATCAAAACTTCCCTCTTCATGCATCTCTCTTTCTCTGTCAAGCGGCCCATCTTTCCCTCAGTGCCCTACTCTTCTCTCTCTTCCTGCCCTCCTAGAGGCTTCTGGGACCCTGGAGGTTAATTAATAGTTAATTAGATTTGCTGAGATTGATTAGTGATTTTGTCTTGCCGCTGTAGCTGCACATCATTGCCTCCTGCAGAGACATCATTAATGCGGCTTAACTCCTTAGGCTGTCTGATTACACACACACACACACACACACACACACACACACACACACACACACACACACACACACACACACACACACACACACACACACACAGACACACACAGACACACACACACACACACACACACACACACACACACACACAGACACAGACACAGACACAGACACAGAGACAGAGACAGAGACAGACACAGACACAGACACAGACACAGACACACACACAGGCAATGGCACTCTCAAGAACAGGCTCTCCAAAATATCTAGGGTAAGAGAAATAAAGACAGATATTACAAAAGGGGAAAAACAAGAAAGAAAGAGTGAAGATAAACAGTTACTCTAGTGAGCAGCCCATATACTTAAAAATATTTACAATATTTTTTTGCTATATATTTATGATTATTATAATATTGTGACATTAATGACAGCATGCTAATGTAATGGACGTAGGCCACATGCTGTGCATGTAAACCTCACTTCCCTGGCCTGAAGAGGTGCGCTAGAGACTGATGCTAGACTGACGCACCCGGCTCCAACGCCGGAAACTCCAGTTTGAATCCCTCTCGGAGCGGGTTGAGTAGGACCGGTTACACTAACGCCAACCTCTTCAAAAAAATAACGTCACATGAAGCATGTTGATTGTGTCAGATCTGCTTCTGTGTCTTGTGCTCTGTGGGACTTTTATGTTGTAGTTTCTCTGTGCCTTGTTTCTGTGTTCTTTCCTGTTTCCTGTGGCCAGGTTGTAGTTTTGTAGTTTTATCCATTTTCATTAGTCTGCTCCAGGTGTGTCAGTTTCCCTTGTTAAGCTCGTTTCCCCTCTGTTTAAATGGTCCTTGTATTCTCTGGTTCCCTTTCAAGGGAACTCCGGCACTATGGGAACGCCCTTCAGGCTAGCACGCCTGGCTTTTTTTTCCGAGGACGGCCAGATGTGCGCTCCCTGCGGTTCAGGTCCCGTATCCGCCGAGGCGATGCGGCGGCTTAGATCGTGGGGCTTGCAAAGAGAGGTTTCAGAGGGGATCGGGACTGCTGAGGCACTTTCCCAATCCTCATCTGAAAGCTCAGATTCCCCTGTCCCCCGTTCAGAAGCCTGCCCTGTGGCTTCTCCCGTTCAGGATGTAGACCCGGTGCTGCAGCTGTCTGATTCCGAGGAATTAGACGTGCTCAGCATCGTGGAGGGGGATCTACAAGAGACACAGCATCCTATTCAGTCTGTGCCCAGATATGATGAGCTTTTGGAGGTTAAAACGCGGGCTGGGGCCAAACTGAACATTAGTTGGCCACAGGAGAGGCAGGAAGCGCGAGTCAAAGGCAAACTCGACGAACGCTTCCTGCAGCACCGCGCACAGCCTCCACGCCGGTCTCTACCGTTCTTCCTGGATTTACACAACAAGTTGTGTAAATCCTGGAACAGGCCCTTCTCAGCGCGCCTGTCTAACCCCCCGATGTTGAACTATAGTAACATTATGGGGGTTAGAGAGAACGGATATGGGATGATGCCTCGGGTTGAGGAAGCTCTAGCCAGTTACCTCTCATCCGACCTTGCATCATCCCTTAAGACACGTCACTGCCCACCAAGCCACATCGTACTACATCTGCTTTGGTGGGCAGAGCTTATATGGCGGCGGGTCGGGCTAGTTTTCCACCCTCGACCCGAGCTGTGGAAGCTGTGGGTCTGGCCCCTGAGGGGGCACAGTACCTAGAAGCTGGCCTAACAGCAGGAGTGGTTGAGACTATACTCCGTTCCAGAGCTCCTTCCACGAGGAAGTTGTACGCCCTAAAGTGGAATGTGTTTTCCACTTGGTGTAGAGAACATGCATTGGACCCAGTTAACTGCCCAGTAGCTTCAGTACTGGAGCTCCTCCAAGATCGTTTCTCTGCTGGACTTACCCCGTCCACACTCAAGGTGTATGTGGCTGCCATTGCGGCTTTCCATGCTCCTCTGAGTGATGGACCTCTGGGGAGACATCAGCTGGTCGTATGCTTCCTCCGTGGGGCTTGGAGGATGAGACCTGTGACTCGTACCAGAGTTCCCACCTGGGACCTGGCAGTGGTTCTCGAAGGATTGGTTGAGGCCCCCTTCGAGCCTCTGGAGTCGGCTGAGGCCAAGAACCTGACCCTTAAGGTGGCCTTTCTCCTTGCCATCACCTCTCTAAAAAGGGTAGGAGATCTCCAGGCACTCTCAGTGTCTCCTCAGTGCCTGGAGTTTGCTCCCGGGAGAATAAAGGCCATCCTGCACCCCATTTTGGCCTACGTCCCTATGGTGCCGTCTAATATGGCGAGGTCTACCATTCTGCAGGCGTTTCATCCCCCACCTCATGTGACGGCGGAAGATGGAAGACTTAATTTGCTCTGCCCTGTCAGAGCACTGAACATTTACGCTCAGATGTCTTCACAGTGGAGAAAAGCGGACCAGTTGCTGGTGTGTTTCGGGTCCCCCGAGAAAGGGCTCCCCGCCTCTAAGCAAGCCATCAGCAACTGGATAGTTCAGACTATTTCCTTGGCCTATCAGGTGCACAGTTTGCCTTCACCTATGGCCGTGAGGGCTCACTCTACTAGAGGCATGGCGTCCTCCAAAGCCTCCTTTCAGGGGCACCTATCCATGATATATGTGAAGCGGCTGGCTGGGCCACTCAGATTCTACAGTCTGGACCTTCCCTCTACACCCGGCGCACAAGCGTTCTTGTCCTAGTTGTGCTCGGAGACGGCTTTACACTGGGACAGGCGGGGTTCGTTGTGGCATAATCCTAAACTTTTGCTGTGTTCCCTTTATTTTACTGACGACTGCTTCTCAAATCTCGGAGTTCAATGCAGCATTCGCAAAATGCTTGCTCTTGAAAGACGGTGTTCAAAATACTTTGTTTTGAGTTTTATATTGTGTCTCCACAGTCATTCACGCTAGAGCTTGGCTAATGTATGCACTGTTATTGATACAGTTTCCACATGTTCACCGTAATAAATTAAGAAAAATACTCGGTAAATAAATAAGTACAAGTAAAATAATCAGTTTGTTGATGGATATGCACTTGTTAATGCTGATGGTGAGGAATAACAGTTGCAACATCTCATAATGTGCCTCAGACTGAGTAGTGTATCACTGAAAAACGTCCTGCTCAAGTCGTCCTTGCGATGAAGATTCGGGTTGAATGAATTTTTCCAGTGTTTCATCATCGGACTCACACTCGTATTGATATGGTAAAATCAACGTCATTGTTTAGTTTACGGGTTAGGAAGCCGCAGGACAAGCAGAGCTGACGTTGTTATGGCAATGGGTGTTTTTGTTTTCGACGCACAAAAATATGTTTTGTATGTGGTAAACCAATCACAACAGACTGAGCTGTCTGGCCAATCAGAGCAGAGTAGTTCGCGGAAAGGAGGGATTTAGAGAGATTGATTCATCTGACGAGTCGTTTGAGAATCATTGAAAAATGTGGTTATGTGCAAATGTATATTATGAGAAAATTAAACAGTTTCTTGACATTTGATGCATGTAAACCTGTTTTAGGAGACTCCGAAACAACATTAGGAAACTTTAAAATAGCATAATAGGGGCATTTAAGCATTTACATGCTTATTTTTTTCTGTTGATCGAATTGAGGTGTTTACATGAAGGCTTATCAATTGGATTATAAACAGATTATTGGGCGCACGTAAATTTAGCTAATGTACATAGCAATGCAGCTTAACTCTGTATAGGGTGACATTCACAACCCTCTCGTTCAACTGTTTTAACACATTTGAGGAAGGACATCCACAATGTCAACACTAAGAGCCAGTTTATCATTTACCCGCTGTTTCAGAGAGCTTTCATGACACCTTGCATTGGTGAAATTGCAGGATTCAATACAAATTTTCACAGTTTTGCAGTACATGAGAAGTCACCCATGCTGCCCTCACACTTTTGGAGATGGTAAAGTGCGATGGTAACAGAAGACTTCTCTTACCTTCACAGCTCACAGTAATGTCTTCTCATAGGACACGACACTTTTCAAAACTTAAATGCCTCATTATGTTATGTAAGTTAAAGTTTAGTATATACAATTTTGCAATCATTCACATTAGAGCAGAGACATTTTAAAAACACAATTAAAACACAATTAACTCTTAATTTCCGGCTTTTCATGTTTTCTCTGTTATACGGTAGAGGGTGTTATGACACATCTTCTGAAAGAGTAGAGAATCTCCTGTTCAAAATACATGTGAAGAAGTCTTCTGCGGTTTTCCAGTGGAATTGGGCTAAGTTGTTTCCGCGGGCCATTTTATTTTTCAGAGGGTTCATTTCCATCCCTGTATGTACGATTTTGCTGCCCCAACACCCCCAAAACACCCCCCAGACGTACAAAATTCAGTGAAGAATTCGGCTGTCCGATGGAGAAAATCGCATTGGGCTATTTTTTGATTTGGGCTAGATTTAAATTATGGCGATTTTACTTTTCCATGTAATAAGGCCCTTTCACAGCAAGGACAGTAACTATAATGATTAATACACTGTAGAATTATTTTTTCATAGTTGTAAATAAAGCAAGGATTATTGAAGTTTTAAAGGGGTGGTATAATTCCCTTTTCACAAGAAGTAAAATAAGTCTCTGATGTCCCCAGAGTGTGTATGTGAAGTTTTAGCTCAAAATACACAACAGATATTTTTATATAGCATGTTAAAATTGTCACTTTTTGAGGGTGAGCAAAAACGCACCGCTTTTGTGTCTGTCCCTTTAAATGCAAATGAGCTGCTGCTCCCAGCACAGAGGGCAGAGCTTCAAGAGCTTGTGTCCTAAAAATTTCAAAAACTTTTAGCCTTTTATGTTTAAACCAGAGTCAGAGAGGAACAAGAATAAGTTTTGTAGACAACATTTCTGAATGGTTAGTTGATTAATTTAAGTGGTTTATGTGTAGTTATATTCTAGTCATTGATTAGCATATTCTGTCATGATAATCTATAAATCGCGTCCCCGGGGGGTGGTTTATGTCAATTTTAGGGTTAGTGATGTCACTAACCTGGGAGGAATGCCGTGTAGCCTAGTCCCTACCAGCTGTTTGTTGTAGTCCTTAAAAAGCAATTTCTTTAAAAGAAAATATCTCCCTTTGCTTTGAACTTTGAGCGTCGTGACTTTGCAGATGTTGTTTATGCTCAAACAGCAACATTACACAACTAAAGTTAAAAAAGTGAAATCACAATCAACCACCCCTTTAAAAGAAATTGCTATTTCAGTCTTTTTACTTCAAAGGTTCACATTTAATTCAATGTGTTACTTGATGTTTCTTTGTAATTATTCGTGAAATTTTCTAGCAATTTCTGCGTGAATATTGTTAAAAAAAGTCAATCCTACAACAAATGTATTTCTGTGTAGGCTATAACTACAGTATAAAAGTTTTAACAATCGTTCTAATTCTATGAGAATAGAAATGCCACACCACAGCTACAATGATAATGACACAGAGGAACAATATCATTGGAATCACTTTCAAAACAATTTCTTTGATGAACGATAATAACATTGACAGCCAATCAGAATCCACTCGAGCTTTCTAATTCTAATTAAAAATGTTTGACATGGCAATCTTTCATCAACATGCAATGACTTTGTCTCCCTCTGAATATCA
This sequence comes from Gila orcuttii, assembly GCA_026230005.1. Classification (NCBI taxonomy): domain Eukaryota; kingdom Metazoa; phylum Chordata; class Actinopteri; order Cypriniformes; family Leuciscidae; genus Gila; species Gila orcuttii. Next base: position 11,453,535 of record JAPDVR010000017.1, read on the forward strand.
ATAACAAAAATTACATCTGTAATTAATACTATTTCATAATAATTATACAAATTAATAATAATCATTTAAAAAAACATTTGTAATCAATATTTTTTTCATATATTTATAAAAAATACACAAATTCAGAACATAATATATATTTAAATGTATGATGACAGATATTCCTTGTTTATTTTTCAATTTTTCTATATTAAAAAATTATTAATATTTTGCTGCCAATTTACCTGTACCTATTGTATTACAGTATATTTTGAAAGTATATAATATTACCCTTATATTAAACAGAATGTTATCACGCATTGGTGTGGACAATACAATATTTATCATTATTGACATCTTTATAGTTATCGTTCTTGGTGTGAACAGGCCTACACTGATGTAGCACCTTAAAGCTATAGAGACCAGAATATCAGATGTAACCACCTAGACAGCACCATAAACACGCTACTACACAGAACAAAATGTGATTTGGCAAGTGAAGCATTGGTTAAAAATCAACCATTTTTTCCCTGAGATTTCAGGCTTTATGGGCCATCTCTGGATACAGCCCTTGCAAGCCTATCACTTACAGAAGTTTAAGTATATCTGTCTGTTGCTGTTTACATCCTAACACACAAGGTCGAACCCGTTAAAGTAGAAACAGGTCGCACAGGTCTGTGTTTCTTCCTCTTGGCTGAGCACCCCAGTGCATCTGTCCACACTCACTATTGTGCTGTTTTCCATCTACAGTCTCTGCAACATGAGAATAGACAGTCTCTCCCAGCGAGAGGTTCTGTTTCACCGCTCTCCTCTCTGCGATATGAGACCACCAGCTGTTTAATGCTGTTTATAAAGCAGGACTGCACTTCTTTATGGGCTAGTGCTGGAATAGATCTGAGGAAGGTGTGTGTGTCAGAGAGAGAGAGAAAGAGAGAGAGAGAGAGAGAGAGAGAGAGAGAGGGAGATCAAACTATAATCTTTCTTGGCATTCTGTTGCTTGTTACACCCATCCATGTCCACACACACACAGTAACACACTTACTCCCACATCACCGTGCATCACACAATGCTCTTCCCCCAGGCAGAGTATGTAAGGCATTATTGGTACATTCCAGTTACCCAAAGTGGCTATTGGGCCATTTTACACTCAATACTATGCAGCTGTATGTAAATAAAAAATACAATGTTAACATGAAATCAGAATTCTGTTTACTTTACTTAATACATGTTCCTGGTCTTATTTTGCATGATTATTATTCAAAATAAAAAAAAGTTTGATTTTGGCAGTTTAGTTGAGGCATTTACTTTTGTCACCGTTTTCCCTAGGCCAAGGGTCAATAACCACACTCCGGAGGAGCCGACACCAAAGACACCAATCAGGACAGACAACAGATCATATAAAATCTCTTTTTATTTATAATCGAGCACAGCGGTCAGCAATCTCTCCTTCAGAGCAATGGTTCACAAGATCTCTCAGCTCGCAGGACAGCAGCAGATCGAACACAGCAGTCAGCAGACTCTCCTTTGGAGCAATGGTTCACAGGATCTCTCAGCTCGTAGAGCGGCAGCAGATCAGACACAGCAGTCAGCAGACTCTCCTTCGAAGTAATGGTTCACAGGATCTCTCAGCTCATAGAGCTGCAGCAGATCAGACACAGCAGTCAGCAGACTCTCCTTCGAAGTAATGGTTCACAGGATCTCTCAGCTCATAGAGCGGCAGTAGATCAGACACAGCAGTCAGCAGACTCTCCTTCGAAGTAATGGTTCACAGGATCTCTCAGCTCATAGAGCGGCAGCAGATCAGACACAGCAGTCAGCAGACTCTCCTTCGAAGTAATGGTTCACAGGATCTCTCAGCTCGTAGAGCGGCAGCAGATCAGACACAGCAGTCAGCAGACTCTTCTTCGAAGTAATGGTTCACAGGATCTCTCAGCTCGTAGAGCGGCAGCAGATCAGACACAGCAGTCAGCAGACTCTCCTTCGAAGTAATGGTTCACAGGATCTCTCAGCTCGTAGAGCGGCAGCAGATCAGACACAGCAGACTCTCCTTCGAAGTAATGGTTCACAGGATCTCTCAGCTCGTAGAGCAGCAGCAGATCAAACACAGCAGTCAGCAGACTCTCCTTCAGAGTAATGGTTCACAAGATCTCTCCGCTCGTAGAGCGGCAGCAGACCAGACACAGCAGTCAGCAGACTCTCCTTCGAAGTAATGGTTCACAGGATCTCTCAGCTCGTAGAGCGGCAGCAGACCAGACACAGCAGTTAACTGAGTCTTCTCTTGCCACAGGACCGCAATAGCAGGATGCAGCGGCGGACAGCAGAATCTCTCTTTTCACAGAACAGCAATGGTGAGTACAGAATCCAGCAGTTAATAACTGAGTCTACTCTTACCACAGGACAGCAATAGCAGAATGCAGCGGCGGACAGCAGAATCTCTCTGTTCACAGAACAGCAATGGTGAATACAGAATCCAGCAGTTAATAACTGAGTCTTCTCTTCCCACAGGACAGCAATAGCAGAATGCAGCTCTTCCCAACAACACGCAGAGCTAAACTTCTCCTTCCTCCAATATCACATCAGGTGGTTGGAACCTGGACACAACTTTACAATCAACGGATCAGATTAGATTGATTCCCCACTGGTTTGGCTTCCCCAAACAAAGATCATAGAATGATGGTAATGATTTGGTCTCCCACACTCGTGCATGCATCAATACTATAACTCTTTACACGTGCTCACTTCACACTTTCAGACACTGCAATGCCACATCACCTCTCGTGAATAACAGGCCTTCACTCCATCTTTGCAGGGTCAGACAATCCACCGATGGCTTTCTACACGGGGGTATCAGGTTTCAAGAGCAATCCTATAAAGCCCAGCTCCTTCCTTGGTCTCTAAGACTCGCAACGAGAGAGACAACACACGCTGCCAGCCAGTGCAAACCAGTATTCAGAATGTTCTTGGTAAATCTTCATAACATCCCCTTTTGTATGTTGATGCAAAAAGTGTACTTAACTTCTCTCCTTGGTAACAGCATGGATCTTCAGCGCTGCCCTTAATCACTCTGTTCCATATGTCAGGCACTCATCCGTCTTCAATGTGTAAACATCCCCACACTTGTATGCACTGCGGTTGCTGCTTTCTGCTGTCTGCTGTCTGCTGACAAAAGGGCCAAGGGAACCCAACGTGGAAACCCCAAGCACCGTGGAAACCCCAAGCACCAAGAAAACTCCCCCACCCCCCAAGAACCAACAACCTATGTCTTCAAACTTCTCCTTATATATGCCTCTTTCCGCATGTTCACTGATACCGGCCTGATTAGTGTCCACAGCTGGCGCTCGTCAACACTGACGGCCATGACATGCCACCGGAACTGGCCCGGTGTTACACCGGAAGTCGCTCCCCCGTGCAACAAATCCCGGTTTTAAGGTTCCTCTTTGTCTCACCCGGTGACAACCTCCCTCACCAATCCGTTCTCGTCCCGAGAACAGGGCCCGACTCCCATTCCCCGTACCTCGCAGGAGGCACTCCCTGGGTCTCTCGTTGCGAACGTCTAAACGGCACAACGGCACAACCGGTTCCTCTCTCCTTAGCTCAGCAGCGGGGACTCTAGGAAGAATCGGATGCTGGACGACTGGCAACTCTTCATCCGCCATCATGGATCCTTGGCCGCTCAACTCCGAGTGGTAGTCCTGCCGACTACGCCACTTGTATGTCACCGTTTTCCCTAGGCCAAGGGTCAATAACCACACTCCGGAGGAGCCGACACCAAAGACACCAATCAGGCGAGGCAACAGATCATATAAAATCTCTTCTTTTTATTTATAATCGAACACAGCGGTCAGCAATCTCTCCTTCAGAGCAATGGTTCACAAGATCTCTCAGCTCGCAGAGCAGCAGCAGATCGAACGCAGCAGTCAGCAGACTCTCCTTTGGAGCAATGGTTCACAGGATCTCTCAGCTCATAGAGCGACAGCAGATCAGACACAGCAGTCAGCAGACTCTCCTTCGAAGAAATGGTTCACAGGATCTCTCAGCTCATAGAGCTGCAGCAGATCAGACACAGCAGTCAGCAGACTCTCCTTCGAAGTAATGGTTCACAGGATCTCTCAGCTCGTAGAGCGTCAGCAGATCAGACACAGCAGTCAGCAGACTCTCCTTCGAAGTAATGGTTCACAGGATCTCTCAGCTCGTAGAGCGGCAGCAGATCAGACACAGCAGTCAGCAGACTCTCCTTCGAAGTAATGGTTCACAGGATCTCTCAGCTCGTAGAGCGGCAGAAGATCAGACACAGCAGTCAGCAGACTCTCCTTCGAAGTAATGGTTCACAGGATTTCTCAGCTCGTAGAGCGGCAGCAGATCAGACACAGCAGTCTCCCCTTCGAAGTAATGGTTCACAGGATCTCTCAGCTCGTAGAGCGGAAGCAGATCAGACACAGCAGTCAGCAGACTCTCCTTCGAAGAAATGGTTCACAGGATCTCTCAGCTCATAGAGCGGCAGCAGATCAGACACAGCAGTCAGCAGACTCTCCTTCGAAGTAATGGTTCACACGATCTCTCCGCTCGTAGAGCGGCAGCAGACCAGACACAGCAGTTAACAACTGAGTCTTCTCTTGCCACAGGACCGCAATAGCAGGTTGCAGAGGCGGACAGCAGAATCTCTCTGTTCACAGAACAGCAATGGTGAGTACAGAATCCAGCAGTTAATAACGGAGTCTTCTCTTACCACAGGACATCAATAGCAGAATGCAGCGGCGGACAGCAGAATCTCTCTGTTCACAGAACAGCAATGGGGAGTACAGAATCCAGCAGTTAATAACTGAGTCCCATTTACCACAGGACAGCAATAGCAGAATGCAGCGGTGGACAGCAGAATCTCTCTGTTCACAGAACAGCAATGGTGAGTACAGAATCCAGCAGTTAACAACTAAGTCTTCTCTTGCCACAGGACCGCAATAGCAGGATGCAGCGGCGGACAGCAGAATCTCTCTGTTCACAGAACAGCAATGGTGAGTACAGAATCCAGCAGTTAATAACTGAGTCTTCTCTTCCCACAGGACAGCAATAGCAGAATGCAGCTCTTCCCTCCAACACACAGAGCTAAACTTCTCCTTCCTCCAATATCACATGAGGTGGTTGGAAACTGGACACAACTTTACAATCAACGGATCAGATTAGATTGATTCCCCACTGGTTCGGCTTCCCCAAACAAAGATCATAGAATGATGGTAATGATTTGGTCTCCCACACTCGTGCATGCAACAATAGTATAACTCTTTACACGTGCTCACTTCACACTTTCAGACACTGCAATGCCACATCACCTCTCGTGAATAACAGGTGCATGTGCAGCAGACCAAAAGGAATTACGTTGGACGCTGCTGCCAGGAGACCCAGCACCCTTTGAAAGTGTTTGACCGTGATGGTTTGGCCTAGCCTGAAGCTCGAAACTGTAGTCAAGATGGTATTTATGCGAGCGGGAGACAGCTGTGCCCGCATCGTGGTTGAGTCCCAAATACCCCCAGAAAAGTAGTTTTTTGTAGAGGAACCAATGAACTCTTCTTGACAGTCTTAGTCCCAAGCACCTTAGATGATTCAGAACAACATCTCGATGTTGAACCGCCATCTCCTCTGACTATGCCAGGATAAGCCAGTCGTCGATATAATTGAGGATGCGAATGCCTTGAAGTCTCAATGGAGCAAGGGCAGCATCCATGCATTTCGTGAAGGTGCGAGTTGACAGTGCTAGGCCAAATGGAAGAACCCTGTATTGATAAGCCTTTCCCCCGAAAGCAAACCTTAGGAACTTTCTGTGCTGTGGAAGGATGGATATAAGTAAGCATCTTTTAGATCTATCGTGATAAACCAGTCCTCGGACCTGATCTGACTCAGGATAATAGGTATGGTTAACATTTTGAACCTGTATCTCCTCAGAGACCGGTTTAATACCCTGAGATCTATAATGGGACGTAATCCCCCATCCTTCTTGGGAACTCTGAAGTACCGGCTGTAGAACCCGGCTTCTCGCTCTTAGGGAGGAACATACTCTATGGCCTCCTTCGCTAAAAGGGACTGAACTTCCTGTTCTATAACCAGACCCTGCTCGGGGCTGACCAGTGCGTTTACCACCCCAATGAACCTGGGCGGGCGATATTCGAACTGAATTCTGTACCCCCGTTCCACTGTGTGCAGGACCCACTGAGATATATTTTGAAGACCTTTCCAGGTGTCTAGATAATCTACTAGGGGGACCAGTCTCTCGGGACTGGCCTCTGCTGTTAAATTCGATATATCGGTGACCTGAAGCATTTGACTGGCAGGAGCTAACCGATTTAATTTTTCTGCAGGCCTCGTGAGAGGAAGCGAACTCGACAGGGCGGCCATATTTCCGGGCGGACACTGTGATATGCGTTCCCTGGAAACCGATGTGTCCTGAAGCGCTCTTAGCGCTCTCACCTCTTTCAGAAGGTCAGCCTGGTATGCCTGCAGGAACCCCATTGTGTGCAGGCATGCACCAGCCCCACCTGCCGCCATATATGCTTTCCCAACCAAGGCCGATGTTGTACGGCAGGGCTTGGAGGGAAGCGCCGGACCTCTCAGGGACGATGCGGCCTCGGGCGAGAGATGAGATGCAAAAGTCTCTTCAACCCGAGGCATTGTCCCATAGCCCATCTCTCTCAACCCCATTATAGATGAATATATATTTACATTGGGCTGGAAAGTCAAGAAGAGAAGGGCCTATCCCACAATCTCGACACCTCGGTGTGGAGATCGTTAAAGAATGGTGAAGGCTGTGACCGGGCTTGCAGGAAGCACTCATCAAGCTTGCTTTTTACTGTCGCTTCCTGCTTTTCTGGTGGCCAATTATTATTTAACTTGGCCACAGCCCTAGTCACAACCTCCAGCAGCTCCTCAGATGCAGGAGAATGGGGTGGCAGATCTTCACATTCTCCTACATCGATGCTCAAATTATCCACCTCCTCGGAGGCAGATAATTCGAGCATCGGGTCCTCTTCACAGGCGGAAGAAGCCACTGGGCGGGCTTCCGAACCGTGAGCGGGACCACGGGAACTGGTAGATGAATGCTGAGAAAGGGCCGAAGCCGTCTCAACATCCTCGGCCAGATCCCTCTGCAATCCCCATGAATGTAAGCGCTGCGTTGCCTCGACAGACGCGGGACCTGATCCACGGGGAGCGCGTGCCTGGCCTGCCTCATCGAACAGGCTCAGGCGAGTGCGGAGCGATCTAAGGGGCATTAGATCACAGTTAGCACAGACAGCGCCCTCGAGCGCTGCCCGTGCATGCTCCACTCCCAGACAAACAACACAGAGCGAGTGTGTGTCACCCTCGCTCAAAAAGCGCGGACAAGGCTGCCTTGTCAGCGCACACTGCCTGAATTGCTTCTCTTTTTTCTCTGTCATCACAATATATAAATATAGGGAAGGGATAACGACAATACAACACCAAATAAGACAAACAGTCACACAGAGCGATTCGCTGAAGAACAGAAAGCTGACATTGTTGGGTCAATATCACTGTAGGGTGCCTTTTGGTGTCCTGAACATAAATAACTAATTTTCCATTATAACTTAACATACAAATGACTATGAAAGGGTGTGTTTTATAAGGCTAAGTTGTTTTATTCATAGCAGTAGCATTATTTGGCTCTTTAGATACATTTTCAAGATTTTCTATAGTTTTGTATAAGAGGATGTATGTTATTTTGCTATGTCCCAGGCACTGCTCATCAAATTTGAATGAGAGTAAAATAGTCAAATCATATTTATTTTTTATTTATTTTTTTCCTATTAATATTTTGTTTAATAAGATATTATTTAAATTGAGTGTATTGATCAGTTTATAATAAAAACAATATTTTTATTTAATAAAAAAGGAGAGTTTGTCCATGTCCCTTAAATGGTTGTCCACCCTGTCGTATTGTGGAATCTGCCCCCTTTAAGAATAGGCCACCACCATTAGTAACATTAGGACAACAGATTTTTGTATCTCTATAGTGGCAGGAAATTCAACTGCTGAGGTGAGTAGCTGCTGATCTTACAACTAACAAATTTTCTTCATTTGAGTTTGCTTACTTGTTTTGCCAAAGCTTAACATGTCCACCCTGTCGGCATAAAATATACTGGAAGTGATTCAAATACAATAATTTCCAAATATGTACGTTTTAATATACTAAATTCTCTTCAACAACCAGACTAACTATTTACCTAGTCACAGTTTGTTGTAAGCTAATATGCTAATTGAAGCTCAAAATGTCCACCCTGACGTTGTTCCAAAATGTCCACCCTGTCGGCCACTTAGACTCGATAGGTTGGACATACACATGACAGGGAGGACATAGCATTCATTTGTAGTTAATATTGCAATTTATAGAAATGTTATATTACATTTTATGGAAACATATAATATAATATAATATAACAAGATAATATTTTGTTATATAAAAAACATAAAATCATTGCTGTTCTCAGGACATGCCTCTGAGTGCGGCAGAAATTGCGGCAGAAAGTGCCCGGCAATACCAGTTTGGGGCAAGTTGTTCCACGTGTTGTAAATGTTACAAATTGACAGAATTTATTTACTACAATATTTCTTGGCCACAAATAAAAAACTAATTGTTACATTTAATGTACTTGCCTTGTCATGTTTTGTTATTATAATTTTCCTTATGTTTCCATTTTGCTGAAAAGACGGGCAGGTTTCTGAACTCCCTGCCTTTTTCATCTCAACCAGAGAGGCCATTCTAAATTCTCAGTTATATCAATGTGATTGAGAATGTAATTATATATTTATTCTTTTAAGTTGAATAAATGTTTCATTGTCATATTGTGTCATGCTTTTTGTGTTCTGCCTTATGTGTCCACTCCATCGTGTGCTTGTCCACCCTGTCGTGGGCTCGTCCACCCTGTCATCTTGGTATTTTTAAATAATATTTAAAATAATAATTTAATCATACCTATATAATCCATTGTGATAGGTGTGGGGGCAATAACATGCAAAAAAAAAACTGCATCCAAATAATCAAATATTTCTCCAAATAAGAAAAAATACATGTGCGAATTGTATGAGTTTCTTTAAAAACACAAGATTTACATAAAATATTTTATGTATTTATAATTTTAAAGCAAACTAATAACCCTGTTTAGGAAAGGGACATCATACCTTTCAGAAAGTATCATTTGTATCTTAATAATGCAATGAAAACATATTTAACAGTAATTTATATGTCCACGACAGGGTGGACATATCTATGCTTTATGCTCTAAAAAATGGCCCATAATTAAAAAAAAAAAATTGTGGGAGCTCAGATAATATATTTATTATAGTATTTGAGTGTCTACTATTATGTCATGACATAAAGCGAATGGTAAATTAAAATCAAAATGTGTGAGTATTGTGAGGGTTGAAAGGCACTCTATGGTGATATTGACCCTGTTATGATCAGGTTCCCTTTTATAGCTTTCGCTCACCGTCACATGCGACGTCACAGGTGACGTCATGACGCAACAGCAATCAAAATTGGACCAGTTCCATACAGGCTTCAGACGCTTCACGCTGGAGGCGTTCCCCAATGTGTCGATTCTCGAAAGGGAACATTTTTTACAATATAGGGAACTTAGGGAATAGAAACCCTGTGGATTTTAACTCCGCTTACATGTGTGATTTTTCCTGGAGTCTGTACAACTAAATGATTACGCCTCATAATACAAAGCCTCAATCCAGAAAGCAGCTTGGCTGGCATGACTCTAGTAGTGTGTTGAACAACTGCTTCACAGAGCACAGAGCCAAGATGAGTGAGCGACCAGGGAATGGGGTCACTTGAGTTTGTTGCTTGCAGGATATCTATCAGCTCCATGTCTCCACCCCTCAAGCAGTGACGCTATTAGTTTACCCCTCTCAACCTCTACAGTCCCCTCTTTCTCAGCCCTTTTTTACCACATGGCTGAAAATCATTACAAAACCTAAGTGCTCATTTGACCTGATTCTTTTCAAGACAGACAGAATGTCTCCCAGGAATTTAATGATCCATTCTAAGAAATACTGAAGCAGAGTTGTTTTGCTATCTGACTAACACAAATTTCAAAAACATTGTGCATTTTTTATCATGTTTAAGAATTTGAATTACATTTATAATGTAATAATTTCACATTTTAATGAACATACTTTCATTTTCAGTATGAACAGCCCATATGAACTTTTACACAACACATGGATATTTGCATAAAAAGTAAATTATATTACTAATCCATATTTGAATTGGCAACTATGGAATCAGTGAGTTTTGTTAATTTATATTTTGTTAGTGAACCTAGAGAAACATGTCTAATACATAAAATATTTACCATTAAATTGGCAGAATTAGTCCAAATTGATCATATTTGTCATAAAACTTGGTGTCAAGCTAAAATAATTACTGCAGTTCAGTAAATATTTCTTACTAACTTTTCTCTTCAAATGGAATATCCAATGAATTCCCAAATGTGAACCTCAATAATCATGTCAGAAATTGATAAATAATCCAGGAAATCAATAAATCAACTGAAAAATCTGGATGGATTTTAGAGAGCACAAATCAGACATTAGGGAAGAAAATACAGAAAGAGAAACCTTGTCATCAGCCTCTCATCTGATTGTCACTTCATCTGACATGTAGGCTATGAATTACTCAGAATTACCCAGTATGATGAGTATGATTCATTGTCTGCAATAACAGTTTAGCCTGTTTTGTTCTCTAGCACTCTCTTTCATGCTCCAAACAAATACTGCAAGAATTTTTACATTTATAATGTGCACCAGAAATAATAGCTCTGTTTTATACTCTACTGTAGCCTATTTGGACAGCATCATAGGCGAGCTTCCAATACAAAAAAAAACAAACATTTGTGAGCCGAAAAAATATCTCATAAGATGCTATATTTAGGCCAAAAGCTAAGCCAGCATCTATTTGCAGATGATGCATTTGTACTCTTTTCTCAAGGGAAAAGCTAAATTGAATTTGTTCTAGGTATATGCACCATTATCTAAAACCAGTTTTCGATAGGAAGTACTGTGAAGTACTGACATTGACTGACAAGGCAACAAAGCAAGTCACAGTATAATTACAAAATGCATGAGCCTGTATCATATTTAAAATACTGTGTATGTGTCTGTGTATGGGGGTAAATAATGTGGAACAGAAATTGAATCTGAATTGAACTGGTTACCTGGTATGATCACAGCAGGTGTTTCTGAACACCCTTGTTATATCATGTTGGATGGTTTCTACTACAGGTCTCTGCCCAGACCTATTTTGGGAGTAACATTAGAGCACCCAATCAACATCCACAGAGCACAATTTCTGCTTCTCACAGCCAAAGATGTGACCCTCCCAAGAAGAACATTTTCGGTATCTTAGCTAACATGTTGGTGCCAAGTGGACAAATAAAGTATCAGTAACATGGATCATACAGTCTGAAATCAGAATGGTGCCCAAGAGACGCCCTCCCCACCTTACTGTCCTCTTCCTAGAATGGACAAACTCTCCAGACCCTGGAAGAGAAGACAGTATATCACTCTTAATCAGTCCATTCCGACAGACGCCAACCTGCGTTGCCTTGCCGTCAATACGTGTGACCGCCTGTCTGTGATTGCATTAGAAGCAAGAGAAACCAACAGAGCGAAATCTGATTTATGTACTGTATCACACACAAATATGACAGAAACTATAAGCTCCAGTTTGATTAGCCGGATTAAACGATCTGCTTACGTCAGCTAGACATTACATTTCTAAAGGTGTCGCTCCCTCTACATTTAAAGCTTATACGTCAGCATGGTCAGCTTTTCTAATGTTTTGCTTCTCCTTCCAAATTCCTGTTTTCCTATTCTAATTTCGATCGTTTGCTCCTTCCTCGTCTTTAATATGAAAATCGCAATCTTGACATTTCTTCTATCCACAGACTCCTCGCCGGCATCCAATTCTACGCAAAATATTATAATCCCAATTTTCCAAGTCTTTTTTCCGAAACTTCTATTCGCTTACTACTTAAAGGGTTAGCTAAATCTTCCAGTAAAACAACAGATAAACGTCTGCCTATTAGCCTGCCCTTTACTGCAAAGATTAATAAATTCTGTCCGCAAAGGCCTCTTTTCCACGTACCTCAACATTCTACTAGAAGCAGTGTTTTTATCTGCCTTCTATGGTTTTATGCGTCCAGGGGAATTCACCTCAGAAACTAATAAATTCGATCCTGCCCGCGGAATTTCGTTTTCCGATCTACACTTTGCACCTAAATTCTTCACACTCTTTCTCAAGCACTCCAAGACTGACGCTCAAGGCTCTGGCGTCACCCTAACACTTTCAAAAATCAATAACAATTTTTGTCCCTTCACATCTATGGTTAAATTTTTTTAAATCTGCCCTAGAACTTCAAACCATGCACCACTATTCATATTACCTAACGGAGCACCCCTTTCGAAGGCCTGTTTCAGAACCCACTCACCACTGTCATTAAAAGCTGCAGTCTATCCCCCTCTCTCTATACCGGCCATTCCTTCAGAATTGGGGCAACTACTTCAGCAGCCGAACGAATCTCTACACCAGCCATTAAGATCATGGGCAGATGGTCTTCCTCTGCATTTGAATCATATATCAGACCTGATTCAAAAACCATTCTCGAAGCTCAGCAAGCTCTCTAGTAACAAATCAGGTAAATACCTACGCAACTACTGGTGGTGGTGTTATGCTATTCATTCTCATTACCGGCCAATGAGTCATCGTCCATGTGCGGCTAGTGGACTGTCGTGTATGTGTGGCAGGTCCCAGTGAGGCCTTGTCTCTATGTGGCTGTAAAAAAAAAAAAAAAAATGCAAGAGGACGATATATGTTCAGCGTGGTATACTGTGACCGTGTACCCTTACGTGGCCTTGTCCCGTGGTCTTGTGGCCAGTTATGGTATTGGTTCTGTGTGGCCTAGTGGCTGTGTCTCGTTGGCCTTGTATCAGTGTGGCATTAGCAGCCTGTGGCCCAGCGGGCCTCGTCTCTGTGTGGGTCTCAAGGCCTCGTGGCATAACGTTGCCTTGTCCTGTGTGTAGCCTACGTGGTCTTGTGGCCCTTACGGCCTCGGTTCTGTGTGGCCTAAGGGCCGTTGTCTTTGTGTGTCCTTGTCTCAGTGTGGGCTCACGATATCGCGGCCCTCGTGGCCTCATTCTATGTACAGTGTGGTCTACCGTGACCGTGTAGCCTAATGTGGCTTGCCTTGTGGCCAGTTATGGCATTGGTTCTATGTGGCCTAGGGCCTCGTCTATGTGTGTCTGTCTCTGTGTGGCTTTAGCAGCCCTGTGGCCCAGCGGGCCCCTCTTCGTGTGGGTCTTTAGGCATAGTGGCAAATCGGTGCCTTGTCAAGTCAAATCACCTTTATTTATATAGCGCTTTTTACAATACAGATTGTTTCAAAGCAGCTTTACAGAGATAACAGGAAAATAATGTTGTAATAGTACTGTTAAATACAAAATTAAATGTCCCCAACTAAGCAAGCCAAAAGCCAATGGCGACAAAGGGGAAGAAAGGCGAAAAAGGCGACAGTGCCAAGGAACCAAAACTCCATCAGGTGACAGAATGGAGAAAAAACCTTGGGAGAACCCAGGCTCAGTCAGGGGGCCAGTCCTCCTTTGGCCAATGAACGAACAGTGTATGATTATGATTTAGGCAACATTATAGGTCAGAAGTCAGATGGGATCAGAACTTTCACAATATTTATCCAGTTCCATCTGGTCGGGGGTCGGAGCCATCACGCCGGTATGGAGACGAGTTTGTTGAGGTGTCCATGAGGCCTTCACAGTGTTGATGAGGCTGGCCCTTCAGGGATGCGTTGTCATCGTGTCCATGCGATGGTCCTTCATCAGATCTGGATATGGCCTAGATCCGACCGTTTGCGGTAAACCTCGGGATAAACAGAGAGACTAATATTAGCATAGACGCCATCCTTCTTATGATGTACAAAGTACATCAGGATTTATGGGAAGTGTTCCCGGTTCCGGCTGATCTAAACTATGCAGCCTAACATTGAACTATAGAAGTCTATAATGTGTTACGTGTATGCTAAGCCAAAGAGATGTGTTTTTAGTCTAGATTTGAACTGACAGACAGTGTCTGCTTCCTGACCTTGTTAGGAAGATTTTTCCAAAGTTTTGGTGCTAAATAAGGATCTACCGCCAGCAGTCGATTTAGATATTCTAGGTATTATCAACTGGCCAGAATTCTGAGATCGCAATAGGCGTGAAGGACTATAATGTGTTAAGAGCTCGCTCAAGTACAGGGGAGCTAAACCATTTAGTGCTTTGTAAGTAATCAGCAATATTTTAAAATTTATACGATGTTTAATAGTGAGCCAATGCAGTGTTGACAGAACCGGGCTAATATGGTCTTACTTCCTGGTTCTGGTAAGAACTCTAGCGGCTGCATTTTGGACCAACTGTAGTTATGTATTAAACGTGCAGGGCAACCACCCAGTAGAGCATTACAATAATCTAGCCTTGATGTCATGAACGCATGAACCAATTGTTCTGCATTTTTCATTGAGAGCATATGACGTAATTTAGATATATTTTTAAGATGAAAAAATGCAGTTTTACAGATACTAAACACGTGACTTTCAAATGAAAGATTGGTATCAAAGAGCACACCCAGGTACCTAACCGATTACGAAGACTGGACAGAGCAGCCATCAAGTGTTAGACAGTATTCTAGGTTATTACTTGAGGAAGTTTTCTCTGTTTTTTCATAATTAAGTTGTAGGAAATTACTAGTCATCCAATTTTTTATAACAGCTATGCATTCCATTAATTTTGTGGATTGGTAAGTTTCGTCAGGGCGTGAAGAAATATAGAGCTGAGTATCATCAGAATAACAGTGAAAACTAATGCCATGCTTCCTAATGATATCTCTTAAGGGTAGCATGTACAGAGTGAACAGCAACGGTCCTAGTACTTAGCATTGTGGTACACCATACTGAACTTTTGACCGATAAGACATCTCTTCATTTACTGCTACAAACTGATAACGGTCAGATAAGTATGATTTAAACCATGCTAGTGCAATTCCACTAATACCAACATAATTTTCGAGTCTATTTAAAAGAATGTTGTGGTCGATAGTGTCAAATGCAGCACTAAGATCGAGTAGCACTAATAGAGAGATACAACCACGATCGGATGATAAGAGCAAATCATTTGTGACTCTAATGAGAGCTGTCTCAGTACTATGATATGGTCTAAATCCTGATTGAAAATTCTCACAGATACCATTTCTTTCTAAAAAGGAACATAGTTGTGAAGATACTGCCTTTTCTAGTATCTTTGACAGAAAAGGTAGATTCAAGATCGGCCTGTAATTGACTAATTCTGTAGGATCAAGTTGCGTTTAACAAGCGGTTTAATTATAGCCAGCTTAAAAGTTTTTGGTACATATCCTAATGACAAAGATGAATTAATGATATTAAGAAGAGGATCTATGACCTCTGGAAGCATCTCTTGCAATAGTTTAGTTGGTATAGGGTCTAACATACATGTTGTCGATTTAGATGATTTAACGAGTTTATAAAATTCACCCTCTCCTATAGCAATGAATGAATCGAATATTTTCTTCTAATAGGGTTGAAAAATAAGCAGATCTAGCAGTTTTTAAGGCCTATCTGTATGCAATCATGCTTTCTTTCCATGAAATGCGAAATACCTCTAGTTTTGTTTTCTTCCAGTTGTGCTCCATTTTTCTGGCTGCTCTCTTAAGGGCCTGAGTGTGCTCGTTGTACCATCTCGTTGAAATATTTTCTTTAATCTTCTTTAAGTGCAAAGGACCAACTGTGTCTAAAGTGCTGGAAAAGAGAGCGTTAAAAGTTTCTGTCGCAATATCGAGTTCTTCTAAGCTATCTGGGATGCTGAGATGAAACTGATCAGGAAGATTATTTATAAAGCATTATTTAGTGGCAGAAGTGATAGGTCTAACATATTTGTAACACGGAGTCGGCTTTGCAGCCTTGGCTAAATGTAGTTTACACAAGACTAGATAGTGATCTGAGATGTCATCGCTCTGCTGCAGAATTTCAACGGCATCAACATTGATTTCATGTGATAATATTAAATCTAGAGTATGATTACGACAATGAGTAGGTCCTGACACGTGTTGACAACGTCCATCATGCTATTTTATGGTAACTCCCTTTCCTATTTTTCAGGAACCACAGGATTCACGACCGGTGGGTATACCTTCCGTTACCAATTTTTGGGGGTGGGCTGGCCCCGTCCCAGTGAATCCATAATCCACCTACTTTTGGGGGTTGGCTGCGCCCCTGCCTTTGCTTCAGGCAGGAAATGCAGATCTGCTACCCTCGGATTATGAACTACGGACGGGGCCTACGCCAAAGAACTTCATAAATAATTGCTTGCTGGGCTGTCAATAAATTAATGCTTGTTACATCACTATATCTCCCGAATCTTTCTGGTATAAATGAAAGCCTTAGCATAAAGTTCTGCCAGGAAGACGTAATTACTACGTCATTATTACCTTCACATCTATCCAATCATGTCCTTATACTCGCGTATAAAAGATCGGTACTTACACATGTTTGAGTTCGCAGATACCGACACGACAACTACCTCCACCATCCCCACCACCACCAGGATGGTCCAGTCCATAACCCCTGGGGGGTCGGCTGCGCCCCTGCCTTTGCTTCAGGCAAGATATGCAGATCCGCTACCCTCGGATTATAAACTACGGATGGGGCCTACGCCAAAGAACTTTGTAAATAATTGCTTGCTGGGCTGTCAATAAATTAATGCTTGTTACATCACTATATCTTCCGAGTCTTTCTGGTAGAACCGCCGATCACTGGATATTTTCTCTTTTTCTGACCATTCTCTGTAAAATCTAGAGATGGTTGTACATGAAAATCCCAGTAGATCAGCAGTTCTGCCAGAAAGATTCGGGAGATAAAATTATGTAACAAAAGCGTATATTTCTTAACAGCCCAGCAAGCAAATATTTATAAAGTTCTTTGGCGTAGGCCTCGTCCGTAGCGTCCAATCCGAGGGTTGCGGAATCTGTATTTCCTGCCTGAAGACGAAGGTAGGGGCGCAGCCGACCCCCCGGGAGGTATGGGAAGGGACCATCCTGGTGGTGGTGGGGAGGATAGCGGTAATTGTTTGCGTCAGCATCTGCGAACTCAGACATTTGTAAGTACCGATCTTTTATACTGCAAGTATTAGAACATGATTGGTTAGATGTGAAGGTAATAAGTGACGTAACGATTGAGTCTTCCTGGCAGAACTTATGCTAAAGCTTTCATTATCTGAAATACTCAGACCACCAACAACAACCATGCCACATTCAAAGCATGCCTAAATGCAATGAGTTGCTGCCATGTGATTTCCTGACGCATATGTGTATATATATGACAAACAAAAAATCTTATATTTATCTTATATTTTGACCTCTTATATGTTTAACCCTTTCCCACCAACCACCAGGATCTATTCTTGAATGAAACCCACATTGGTCATGATTTAAAAAAACAGGTAAAATCATGCCTCATCCTATTTATTTTTTTTTATTATTATTATTTATCCAGTTTCACTTAGAAATACACCAGATTATGGGAAAATGTTTTTGAACAGTGTTCTATGTTGCCTATAAATCAATAGTGTGGAATAGCCTGAGAATCATTTCTGAATACAAGAATACCTGGGTTGTTCTGACAAATTTGTTGGCTTAAAACATTAAGGCTTGGTTAGATTAAGCCAGGATTAGGTCATAGTTAAATTAGGACATTTAAGAAGCTTTTATAAACGTGCCTTAGAAAAAACATTTCTGGTGTGAATCTTGAGACAAAACAATGGCGCTGACATATCTTAGGTTATGTCAGTGCAGGTCACTTTCAGTTTAAACAGCTCAAACATGCATTTTAGTCTGGGAATAGGCTTAAGCCTTGTCTGTGAAACTGGGCATAAATTAGTTTAAAGAGACAACAGACAGGGTTTCATGGAGAAAACACTGGTACACATATAAAGTGCTTATATAAAGACACCCTGTATGTATAGTCACAGGAATATTTTTTTTTTCTTCATGTATTTGATTTATTTTATTTTGTTTATGATATTGTTTCAATTACTGTTATTATGCTGGACTTGTGATGCCTAATACCCTCAGAGGACAGTAGGGGGAGACAACGTGCTTATCAGAGACTATGTGGGTGACTATGAGTCGCGGAGAAGAACCAGCCATTACAAGAGCGACTTGTTACTGATAACAGCACAACTGTGTCTGTCTCATTGTTTTACCAAACAGAATTAACTTACTGCAGCATCGCCAGTCGGACGGCGGGCGTGCTACAGATTTTGGGGGCTCGTCCGGGATCTAGCGCCACCTGCTGGTATGCGGATCCAAATGCAAATGAACCACAGAAGGGCTGAATGACGGGTGATCAGCTTGAGGACCACGAAGGGCAGCTCAACGGCGGTAGGAGAACCAAAGCACAGCAGTGAAAGGCTTTCTGTCATGATTCTGCCTTAGTATCCTTGATTTTCCTTGTCGTGAGGCAGGATCATGACAGAATCATGTTTTGTGTACAAGCGCATGGCCAATTGTTTGGGCCATGTGATTGTGTTGTCTCGTTACGTTACCCCGCCCCCTTGTTATCCCGTCTAGTCATTAATGTCTAGTCAGTTTCACCTGTCCTTGTCATTAGTGTTCCCTTTATAATCCCCTTGTGTTTGCTGTCCTGTGTCGGTTCATTGTTTGATGTTGTGTGAGTCTAGCTGTAAGTAATTCATTGAGAAGTGTCTGTTCCTGTCTTTGTTTTGTTCCTGTCTTAGTTTCAAGTCATAGTCTGGTGTGTTCTACACTGTCTTGTTTTGCCCCCTCGTGGGTTTTATTTTCTGTTTTTGTCCTAAATAAATCCTTTGAGAGTCATCCGCTGTCTGCGCCTGGGTTCTCCTTTCCGTCCACATAACAGAATGAACCGACCAAGAACGAACCCAGCAGACCGTATGTCCTCCCGGCCCCGGCTACAACCGGAACAATGGTGGTTGTCGGCTCCCATCGATGGAGAGAGGGTAGATTGTCCAGTTCCGTCCCAGGGTGAGTGGATCCTGAAGAATTATGCCCGACTCTGGGATCATTACTCCCGGGAGGGTCCACTGTCTTCTTCCTCGGGGTCTCCACCCTCTGCCTGTCTGCCAGTAATCCCGGAGGGTCGTGTTTTGGCCGTCATCTCTCAAGGGGATCAGGCTCTTGCCGTTTCTTCTCCCGAGGTTTCATCCACACCCGCTGATCTCCGTGGCAAGCGAGGGAGACGGAGTTCATGGGATTCTCCTTCGGAATCATCCTCAACGGAGTCAACCCCGTCTGAGACTGCCCTTCCAGCATCTGTTACGGTCCCCGTGGAACTTCCCCAACCGGTCACTAGTCCAGCTGTGACGCCTGCTCCGCGACCTAGAAAGAGGAGGAGGAGGAGGGGAGCCTCTTGTCCTTTGACATCCCCTGTGACTGCAAGCGCTGCTCCAGAGCCCGCTACTGCAAGCGCTGTTCCAGAGCCCGCTACTGCAAGCGCTGTTCCAGAGCCCGCTACTGCAAGCGCTGTTCCAGAGCCCGCTACTGCAAGCGCTGTTCCAGAGCCCGCTAATGCAAGCGCTGTTCCAGAGCCCGCTACTGCAAGCGCTGTTCCAGAGCCCGCTAATGCAAGCGCTGTTCCAGAGCCCGCTAATGCAAGCGCTGTTCCAGAGCCCGCTACTGCAAGCGCTGTCCATGACCCCGCCTCAGCTAGCACCGTCCTAGAGCCCGCTGAGAGAGTTGCGGCCGATCTAGCCGCTAAGGAGGTTCTGCTAGCAGTTTCGGCTCGTCAGGAGATGCCCATCTTCCTTGCTGCAAAGACCCTGTCTGATTATTTGTCTTGTCTTGCCAGAATCCTTGAAGTCCCTGTCTGTCCTGTCTTGTCCCCAGCCCCGGTTCCTGCCACTGAGAGCGCTCCACCCAGTCCTGCCCTTTCGCCTGCCATGTCCCCCGTCAGGAGTCCCGTTTCCCCTTCTCTGTGTCCTCTACATCTGAGGTTGTTGCTGCTGCCACGAATGCAGTACCCCAGTCTGTTTTCCCGGTCGCCCCTGTCTCTACTAATTCCCGGACTGTTTACCCGTTCGTCCCTGTCTCCACTAGGCCCCAGACTGTTTCCCCGTTTGTCCCTGTCGCCACTAGTCCCCGGACTGTTTTCCCTGTCTCCACTAAGCCCCGGACTGTTTCCCCCAAGACCTCTCCTCGTGTGTCTCCGTCTAAACCTGCCCAGAGTCCTTGTCCTCAGCCCTCATCCCGTGGACCCAAGACCCCCAGTCCTCCCATCCACCCTGGACCTCCCCCATGAACTCTGTGTTTCCTCCACCTCCTTTACCTTGTATGTTGTATTTGATGTTTCACCCCAGCCCTGTTATTGTTTTTTCATGTTTGCCATTATTGTTTTCCATTTTTTGTTGGTTCGTGTCTTTGTCACAGTCTGTCATGTCCCGTGTTTAATGTCCCCTTGAGGAGCGTCTGGTAGCCGCTCCTTAAGGTGGGGGTTCTGTCATGATTCTGCCTTAGTATCCTTGATTTTCCTAGTCGTGAGGCAGGATCATGACAGAATCATGTTTTGTGTACAAGCGCATGGCCAATTGTTTGGGCCATGTGCTTGTGTTGTCTCGTTACGTTACCCCGCCCCCTTGTTATCCCGTCTCGTCATTAATGTCTAGTCAGTTTCACCTGTCCTTGTCATTAGTGTTCCCTTTATAATCCCCTTGTGTTTGCTGTCCTGTGTCGGTTCATTGTTTGATGTTGTGTGAGTCTAGCTATAAGTAATTCATTGAGAAGTCTGTTATTTGAGAAGTGTCTGTTCCTGTCTTTGTTTTGTTCCTGTCTTAGTTTCAAGTCATAGTCTGGTGTGTTCTACACTGTCTTGTTTTGCCCCCTCGTGGGTTTTATTTTCTGTTTTTGTCCTAAATAAATCCTTTGAGAGTCATCCGCTGTCTGCGCCTGGGTTCTCCTTTCCGTCCACATAACACTTTTCTGGCTAGTAGTGCAGTATGGTACAAGCCAAGTCAGCAGCTGGATTGTTGACAAGATGACTTCGAGCGAGAGAAAAACAACAGATTGGGAAATCAAGAAAAGACTTCATCAACTCACTCATGATGAACTGATCAGCCTGGTGGATTGTCTGGAGCCAACTGCAGCACCAGGAAAGCACAGGTTGTATATAACTGATGAGGAGTGTTACTTTGAGTACGTTGTTGAGTACATGAACAGTGATTTTCTGCTGGAGTTAGAAGATGGAGGGTTGTCTCAATTGTTACTGTTAAAAGACAATGTCGATGTGATAATTCAAAACGTAAAAACGGTTTTGCATGACACTGAGTCACTTAAACCACCACAACAACTTACACACACCACTGACACGCAGACACAGCCGATGGAGTATAACCGATTGGTAGACTGCTGTGAAGAGTTAGGGCGAAAATTAGCACGATACAAGATTGAGGTTAAACCACGTAAAGCAGAATCTTCCAAAAGTAGTTGTAGCTTACCTGTGAATGTAGCTGGTGAGCCCAGTGGTGGAAAAAGGGAAAGTATGATCTCCCTCCGTGACCTTCAGCTACTGCCATTTCAGCACAGAGAGTTCTAAATTCAAGGGGGGCAGATTGGTGTCAGTACTTCTGATATAATTTATACAAGTGTAACCAAGCAAATAGAAGAGGGACTGGCAGCTAACCACAGTGAAAATTACATCATCAGAGGGGTCTTGAGAGTCATTAAGTCAGGAAACTTTAAGGATAGGTTAGTAAACAAGGAGAGACTGACAATCCCAGAATTAAAGAGTTTCCTTCAGTCGCATCTGAATGAGAGAAGTAGCTCTGAGCTCTTCCAGGAGTTAATGTGCAGTAAACAGAATGACAATGAAACTCCTCAACAATTCATGTATAGACTGATTGGACTGAAACAGAAAATTATTTTTCTGTCCAAACAAGCTGTCACAGACCTGAAGTATGATGAACAAACAATTCAAAATGTGTTTCTGAGGACGATTTATCAGGGCATGGGTGCAAAGTATAACCAGTTCCGCACTGAATTGAAATCCCTGCTTACGAACCGCCTGGTGACAGATGAGGCACTCCTGCGCCAAGTAACCCAGATAGCCAGTGAGACGAGAGTGAAAGACAACGTTGGTTGGGACAAGCTGCACGGCAGAGAGTGTTGAATGCCCTCAGTGCCCAGTGTGAGTCCAGCCGAGGTAAAGACGCAGATTGCAGTAGACAAAACGACCAAACTGAGATGATTCGTCTGTTGAGTGCACAAATTGAAGCTCTTACAAAGACTGTTGAATCACTTGCAAAGGCGAGAACGACAGAAGGTCAGTACAGAGTCGTCGACTCCCAGCTGCAGCGAAGGCAACGTCGACGATTGTGTCCCAAATGTAGTAGCAAGGATGTTTCCTCTTGCAGTCATTGCTTTGTGTGTGGTGAGGAAGGACATTGTGCGGTGGGCTGTCTAAAAACGGAAAAGGGGTCGGGAAACGACCAGTGGCCACTGGGTAGGACACCTGATTCGCCAAATCAAAGACAAAGTCCCTTTGACCAGCTCATTGGAAAGAAAGCCACCCTCAAGTGCCACATCCATGGGTTCGCAGTAACCGCTCTACTGGACACAGGAGCACAAGTTAGTATAATCGACTGCAACTGGAAAAGTAAATACTTACCGGATCAAGCTCTGCGACCACTGTCAGAAATAGTTGATGAGGGCGACTTCAATATCTCAGCTGTTAATGGAGAACCA
Organism: Gila orcuttii; assembly: GCA_026230005.1. Classification (NCBI taxonomy): domain Eukaryota; kingdom Metazoa; phylum Chordata; class Actinopteri; order Cypriniformes; family Leuciscidae; genus Gila; species Gila orcuttii. The sequence continues at coordinate 11,476,351 of JAPDVR010000017.1, forward strand.
TTGCCATTTGAGGGATGGGTAGAATTGACAGTGAACTTGCCCGGTAATGATGATGCAAGTTTGGCTAGTCAAGTGCCTTTCCTCGTGGAGAAGATGCCATTAAAGCGGCCATTGCTGGGGTTTAATTTGGTCAAGGAGATTATAAGAGGAAAGAAGGACACTGAGCAGGGTCTATGTACTTTTGCAAAACTCCTAAAGATGGCCCTGGACATCAAAGGCGAACAAGCCAATGTGATAGTGAGCTTCATTCAGGAACAACCCCATGTGAACCCCGGGGCTATTGTCACAGTCAGATACTGATACCGACCCAAAGATGTTGTCGTACCACCCGGTTAGGTGACTCATATTAAGTGTGAAGTTCCAGTTGGCTTGGAATGCTCTAACCCAGTAGTACTGTTTGAGTCCATTGAGCAGAGTGCATCGTTAACTCAACTAGACGTTGGAGCCTTCTCTGATAGAATTAGAGGGGACGGACTGGCCCTATGTTAGGATTCTACTGGGAAACCCTACTGCTTGTGAAGTCACTATCAGGCGACGTACACCTCTAGGAAGTATCCAGCCAATATCAAGCATTATTGAAACGGAGCAGCAAGACTTGGTAAACAGAGGTGACTTACCAGTGAGCCGTGGAGAAGAACCAGGTTCCCAAGAACATGAGGACGTTCACAGCCCCCCTTCGCAGGGCAGACAGCTTGTGGCATCCGCCGGTCGATGTAAGCCATCTGGAAGAAGAACAGCAGAAATGAGTCAAAGAAATGCTTTATGAAGAATCCAACGTGTTTGCTTGCAGAGATGATGATATTGGGTGTATCCCAAGCTTACATATGACGATTAACCCGAAGGACAACATCCCTGTACAGCAAGCTTATGCCTCCATCCCAAAACCCCTATATAAGGAGGTGAAGGAATACGTTCAGGACTTACTAGCTCGAGGTTGGCTGGTCAAGTCAGAGTCTCCATATGCAGCCCCGGTGGTGTGCGTTCGGAAGAAAGATGGCACGCTGAGACTGTGCATACATTTGTTGTTAAACCAAAAGATCCCCAGACCGACATCCACTTCCCTGGATACAGGACCTTATACTTTGCTTTGGTAAAACGTTCAGTGACCATGTCCAGGGGCTAAGGAGAGTCCTCAGAGTACTGCAGCATCATGGACTAAAGCTGAGGTCAGCAAAATGCGAACTCTTCAAGAGAGAGGTCAGATATGTGGGAAGACTAGTTTCGGAGGATGGTGTCCGCATCGACCAAAAAGACCTAGAAGCAGTCTTCTCCCTGAAAGACCAAAAGCCCACTACTGTTGGGGATTTGCCGCGATTGTTGGGGTTCCTCAGTTACTACTGCACCTTCATCCAGGACCTTTCATGGATCACTAAGCCACTGTACGAACTCCTCCAGTCTCTGGGATCAGTAGCCCCTGGGGAGCAGAATAAGTCGGGTAAAACTGAGAAAAGAGGGAACCAGTTATCATCCCGCGTGAAAGTAGAGTGGATGAGTGTGCACCAAGGTGTGTTGGAGAGACTCATTGGGGCTCTAACCACCCCCCCAGTACTCGCTTACCCGAACTTTGAACTTCCATTTGTGATCCATACAGACGCGTCCGAACAGGGGCTCAGAGCTGTGCTGTACCAACAGCAAGAGGGCAGGCTCAGAGTTATTAGACAACAACCTGTTGACGTATGTCCTCAGAACGGCCAAACTCAACGCTGTTGGACATAGGTGGGTGGGAGAATTAGCGGACTTCAGATTTGACATTCGCTATAGACCAGGCAAAATGAATGCGGACGCGGACATGCTCTCTTGTTGCCCCCTCGATATTATTAAGTTTATGACCGCATGTACCGAAGTTCTCACAGAGGAGGTGGTCCGGGCTACATGGGAAGGAAGTCGGGCTGACCAAGAGAATGAAGTTGCCTGGGTTGCGGCTCTTAATGCACATCAAGAGAATGCAGAGTGCCAGTTTAGAGAGAGTCTCATGACACTTGACCGCTCTGAGTTGAAAGCCGCCCAGAGGGAAGATCCTGTTGTTGGTAAGGTGATAGAATTAAAGGAGAGTGGTGAAGAACTGAGATCTGAAATGACGAAAACTGCTAAAGGAGGCCTAAAGAGACTGTTGTATCAGTGGAGAAAACTGGATCTTGAAGAGGACCTGCTCTATCGTAAGACCAACCACAAATCTCAACTTGTTCTTCCAGCTAAGTTTAAGCAGTTGTCCTTGAAACAGTTGCACAACGACATGGGTAATGTAGGGACAGAACAAGTTCTAGACTTAGCAAGGAGCAGATTCTACTGGCCTTTTATGAAGAAGGAGATCGAGCACTATGTCACCCAGCAGTGCCGATGCGTGAAGCTAAAGAAACCTGTGGTGCAGATCAAGGCTCTGATGGGAAGTCTTACCTCAAGTTGTCCACTGGACCTGGCCACCTGAGTCAGGCAGATATGAATATATTCTGTGCTGATGGTGCTGGTGGACCATTTTACCAGATTTGCCCAGGCGTACCCAACAAGAGACAAGTCTGGAAGGATGGCGGCTGAGAGGATATTTAACGACTATATCCCAAGATTTGGCTATCCTTACCGGCTCCATCACGACCAAGGCTGTGAATTCGAGAACCATCTCTTTGCGACTTTGCAGAGGTTAACAGGTATCAGTAACTCCAGAACAACACCTTATCACCTCCAAGCAAACCCAGTGGAACATTTCAATCGCACTCTGCTACAAATGTTGAGACGCTGGAGGAGAAGGAAAAGGATAGATGAAAAGACCACCTCCCGAAGGTAGTGCATGTTTATAATTGCACTAAGCATGAAGCGACGGGGTTCTCTCCATTCTTCCTCCTGTATGGACGTCACCCTCGCTTGCCCGTTGACTTGTTGTTTGGTCTAAGATCAGAGGATGACCAATACTCACCTCGAGATTATGCAGAGAAGTGGGCACATCGGATGGCTGATGCTTATAAACTAGCCTCGGACAACAGTAAACAAGCAAGCGCACGGAACAAGAAATACTATGACCAGCACCTTCGAGGTGTTGTGCTGCAACCAGGAGATCGAGTTCTGGTTCGCAATCTAAGTGAACGGGGCGGGCCTGGAAAGCTAAGATTATACTGGGAGCGAACTGTGCACATGGTCAAAGAAAGAACAGGAGATGGACCAGTCTATCAAGTGTACCCTGAGTCCAGTGGAGGTCAAAATCCAGCAATGATAAGTACCGTGTATCGGAACCTGAAGAGATCTAAGCAGAGAAGGACTATACCTGACGCTTACGAAAGAGGAGATTGGAGACGGTGAAAGAGTGAGGATGGACCTGCAAGGCATGGAGAGATTACTCTAGGAGTAGAGGAAGAATACTTACCTGAGCCAGTGGCAACTCACTCATTGCTTGACTTACCTGCTGCACCAGAATCTGAGGGGATGAATGATGAGCTGGGAGAGATGGTACCTGTGGAGGAAGAAAGACAAATGGTTAGTCCAATGGGAAAAGCTGCAGGAGATGGATATGTGAGAAGATCCAGCAGAGAAAGAAAACCCACAAGGGTCTTCATTTACCCCTCATTGGGGCAGCCCAATTATGAACTGCCTACTGAGACAGGGGCTGCTGAATTTATACAGACACAGCAGTTACCGTATTACTCTGTGGTACAGGGGCCAGTATGTGTGACTTGTGCTCATGTCCCACCTACATTTCCTTCTCAGATAGGTTCCTATCCTACCTTATCACCTTATGCTGCCTTTAGTGGATACTAGAGAATTAGTACCTACAAGAAAACAGGGTTAAGACACACACACACATGAATGTGAACAATGAACACACTTATATATTACACATTGACACAAAAATCTTGAAATTGGTTACAATGTGTGGAGAATGTTTGTGTTATTGAGTAAACTGTTTATAAGAGTTAAAGGGTCAGTGTTGTTTGGAGCCATTTCTTTTGTCGGGGAGTGTAACACCCTGTATGTATAGTCACAGGAATAATATTTTTTTTCTTCATGTATTTGATTTATTTTATTGTGTTTATGATATTGTTTCAATTACTGTTATTATTTGATCAGTACTTCTTACGAAGTCAGTCAAGTCATGAAATCCAGCGACAGGAAGCAAACCACAGTTCGCAGGATATCAGCACCCCTGTCATAGAGGAGAGGAGGGTTTGCACAGTTAGTGATGAACACATTGATACTTGTGAACCTGGTCAGATTAACCAGCAAAAGAGAGAAAAGAACCTCAACGGGCATAGGCCTGGAGTTAGATGGCCAAGAGGTTGTGAGAAAATTGCATGGGACACGGTAAACACAGATCTATGCTTTGCATTGGAAAGACTAACTGGTACAGTTGAAAAGAAGCTGGATAAATTTGGGGACATCATTTACGCATATGGAAGTGAGAGGTTTGGTGTGGAAAAAAGGAAGGAAAAAGTACAAACTACTCCTGGAATGTCTAGACGGCAGCAGAAAATTGAAGGGTTAGTTAGAGAAAGGAGGCAGCTGAGGAAGCAATGGAAAAGAGCAGAACAAGGTCAGAAGGAGGGAATCTCTTACAAAGAATCTCTTACAAAGAATCTCTTACAAAGGGCCATAAAAGATAAGCTTGCTACATTACGCAGAGCTGAGCGCCTACGGAAACGCTACAAAAAGAGGGAGCGTGCGAGGGCTAATTTCTATAAAGACCCATTCAAATTCGTAAAGAAGTTATTCACCAGTGGAAAAATGGCACTTTAAAGGCATCTAGGGTTGAGCTAGAGAGATATTTGGAGGAAACGCATACAGATGCAAAAAGGCATGAGCCTATGTCAATTCCGTCAGACATCCCACCTATCAGTCCACCAGAATACCAAATGGAGGTCTGTGCACCTAAGTGGAAAGAGATAGAGCAGGCTGTGAGAAAGGCAAGGGCTTCATCATCTCCAGGGCCTAATGGAGTTCCGTACAGAGTGTACAAGAGTGCTTCAGGAGTTCTACGAATTCTGTGGAAATTGATAAAAGTGGCATGGGAAAAGCAGGTTGTACCTAGAGCATGGCGCAGAGCAGGTGGAGTCTTTATACCTAAAGAAAAAGATGCTACAAGCATCAGTCAGTTTCGTCCCATTTCACTATTAAACGTCGAAGGTAAGATTTTCTTCAGCATTATTGCTCAGAGATTGTCAACCTACCTATTAAAGAATGGCTTCATTGACACTTCAGTTCAAAAAGCGGGCATTCCAGGGTTCTCAGGATGCTTAGAACACATCAATGTTATCTGGCAACGAATTCAATCAGCTAAAAAGGAGAGGAAGGAGCTCCATGTGACATTCCTGGATTTGGCTAATGCATGTGGTTCAGTGCCACATGAGCTTCTTTGGGCAGCATTTGATTTTTTCAGGGTACAGATGTCGATAACAAATTTATTGAAAGCCTATTTTGGAGATTTGCAATTTAGTTTCTCAACTCCAGAATTCAGCACTACATGGCAATGCTTAGAGGTTGGAATAATGGCAGGATGCACAATTTCTCCACTGGCTTTTACCATGGCAATGGAAGTAATCATTTGGGCATCAAGATGGGTAGTAGGAGGAGAGCGCTTGGCTTCTGGGATGTGACTACCACCAATCAGAGCATACATGGATGACATGACAACCATGACTACAACAGTAGCCTGCACTAATCGGTTATTGGGTAAGTTAACCGATAACATTGAATGGGCAGGAATGCAATTTAAGCCCTCTAAATCAAGGAGCATCTCGATAATTAAAGGCAAGGTGGTAGATAAAACATTCTTCATTAATGGTGAGGCAATACCAACAGTTTCTGAGAAGCCAGTGAAGAGTCTTGGGAGATGGTACGATGGGGATCTAAAGGACACAGTTCGAGTGGGATAAGTTAGACGAAAAGCAGTGGAAGGGTTGAAGAGCATAAACAGCTGCGCTCTACCAGGGAAACTAAAACTCTGGTGCTTTCAGTTTGGTCTACTGCCGAGGTTACTGTGGCCACTGACTGTGTACGAGGTTTCTTTGACAACAGTGGATAAGCTGGAAACGTTAATAAGTTCATATATCAGGAAATGGTTGGGAGTTCCACGCTGCCTCAGCAGAGTGGGACTTTATGGTAAAGAAATATTGCAGCTGCCAGTCTCTGCTTTAACGAGGAGTTTAAGTGCACCAAGGTCAGACTGGAAATGACCTTTTTGGCAGCACCTGTGTTAAAAACTGGTAGAAAGTGGTCAGCAAAGAAATCTGTGGAAGAGGCAAAGACTGCCCTTCAAATTGGTGATATCGTGGGGCAGGTACAGCATGGAAGAGGGGGTTTTGGGCTCAGTTTAGCTCCTCCTAAATGGCACAAGGCAGCCCCAGCTCAAAGGAGGCAGCTCGTAGTCAACGAGGTGCGAAAGCAGGAGGAGAGGATGAGGTGTATAAAGGCCATTTCCCAGGCCAAGCAGGGAGAGTGGATGAGATGGGAGAGTGTGGAACAACGCAAGATGGGCTGGCAAGACCTTTGGTCAATGGAAGAGAGTAGGATCAGTTTCCTTATCAGGTCAACATATGATGTTCTCCCATCACCACAGAACCTAAACCTCTGGGTAGGAAAGGATCCCTCTTGTCCTTTGTGTTCATCACCTGCCACATTAAGGCACATTTTGACAGGATGTAAGGTGGCTCTTAGCCAAGGTCGGTTTACTTGGCGCCATGACCAAGTACTCCGATTTTTGGCTTTAGCATTGGAAGACAAGCATAACAGGACCAATAAATTGCCACCTGTTCTAGCAAAACATTACACACAGAAAAAAATATTCCTCCGCCCAGGCGAGCAACCACCAAGAAAAGGTGTTAAAACCAATTCTCGCTCAGGACAACCGGAAGCTGCTAGGGACTGGAAAATGCTGGCTGATCTTGATCAACGGCTTATTTTTCCACCTGAGATTGCCACCACCAACCTCCGACCAGATATTGTTTTGTGGTCTGGATCAGCACGCATTGTTCAACTGATAGAGTTAACAGTGCCATGGGAGGATGCTGTAGATGAGGCATATGAGAGGAAGAAACTGTGGTATGCTCAGCTGGCCACTGAAGCAGAACAGCGAGGATGTAGAGTCCGGGTTTATCCAGTTAAAGTGGGTTGTCAAGGATTTGTGGCACACTCCACAACCCGGTTCCTCAGAGACGTCGGATTCAGTGGCCAAGAGTTGCGTCGCACAGTAAAGAACTTGTCTGAAGCAGCAGAGAGGAGCAGCAACTGGCTGTGGTTGAGACGGAAAGAGTCTGGCTGGCTGTGTACAGGCCGCCATGCTACGGTTTAGAAAAATTCTTGAAATTTGAAGAGTCTGTTGGTTTATTTGTATAGTTTGCATAGTAATTACAGTTATTACGTTCCTGTGTATTTTGCGTGAATGAGGATTGGTGTTTGGACAGAGATTGTGTTTTGCGGTAGTATGCCATACGGAACCGTTGCCACTGACCGCTTTAACGTCCGCAGTGGGGCTCGACAGCCTTATTTAAACGGGTTGGCGCGTATGGTCGGGTTGTGGAGAGGTTGTGAGAGATTGTGGTTAGGTCACATGTGAACTACGAGGAAGGAGCAACCTCAGCAGCAGGAGGGAAGTAAAGGTCAGTAAGCTGGGCTGAGTTGAGTGGGGGACGGAGGGGGGTGACTCTGGGACGCCAGAGTCACTGTCGAGCCCTCTTGGGGTGTCGTGGGCTAGTGGACGAAACACTGAGGACGGAAGGTGCCCACTTGAAGACCCTAGAGATGTCCCCTACTCTGCTCAATCCAGACGGTTGTCATGAGGGGACCGCACTGTGGTTGCAGCCGTTGTGTGTGCAAATACACTGCAGCTTTTAACACCAGACAGAAGGAGATTCACATCACCATTTGGAAAGAAGTGTAAATGGATGGAGAAGCATAGGTTACTGTAAAGCTACGTCTTAGTTGGTGCTTATCTTGGCGAAAGCCTAGTACAAATCAGCATGAAGTGTTAACATCTACTCTCGTGTAATGGAAATCATGCTGGACTTGTGATGCGTAATACCCTCAGTGGACAGTAGGGGGAGACAATGTGCTGATTAGAGACTATGTGGGTAACTATGAGTTGCAGAGAAGAAACCACCATTACAAGAGCGACTGGTTACTGATAACAGCACAACTGTGTCTGTCTCATTGTTTTGCCAAACAGAATTAACTTACTGCAGCACCGCCAGTTGGACGGCGGGCGTGCTACACTTGCACAGAACTAAAACTACTACTGTCCTGAAGTTTCTCTGTTACCTTGCATGGACTAATTTCCCTGTTGCATATTTGGCATTATTGTGTAAATTTGTCTGATCACTTTGACTCATGCACTGACTGTAATGGAAACTACAGACGTTGAGGAAGTCTAGGGTGTTATGTTCCAGATTTAACACGTTGTAAATGAGCCCCTTTTCACACATTGTAAAGTGTCTTCCGCACAGAAATAAGCTTTTTAAAGACCCCCATGACTGCCTTAGGAGACATTCATGCTGCTGGAATATAAATGGTGGAGATATACAACCTAAAATATCATTGCTGTAATTCAAATTCAAAAAACTTTATTGTCTGTCCTCATTGTAACGAATAAACTTCGGAAGCAAGTGCAAGTTACTCAGTTTATTGGAAGATAATAGACACAGTCCAAGGGCAACAGGCTAGCGGCGCAGGGACTCAATGGTCAGATGTAACAGATGCAGGAAGTGATGAGAAGTGACGGACACCGTGGGATCAGACACCGGACACCAACAAACAACGATCTGACAATGGAGATGAGAAGTTGATGAGATTATATACACAGGAATGGATAGACTGCAGCTGGTGATGAGTTAATGAGTGATTGCTGAACGAGCGCTGATGAGCGGCCACACCCCTCTGATCAGCGCACACACATACAACAACAGAAACACAAGACAAGAAGACATAGGATTTACCAACCGTGACAGTACCCCCTTCCCTAGGAACGCCTCCTGGCGTTCTCAGACTCCCTTACCTGCCGATTGTAATCATCGATAAGGGAGTGATCCAGGATTTCTCTAGCCGGTACCAAACTTCTCTCCTCCGGACCGTAACCTTCCCAGTCCACCAAGTACTGGAATCCGCGTCCCCTCCGTCTCGAGTCCAGAACACGATTGACCGAATAAGTGGTTTCCCCGTCTACGAGACACGGCAAGGGGGGGAACCGGGGCTGGCGGATTAATGCGAGCAAAAAAAAACAGGCTTAATTTTAGATACATGAAAGACGGGATGAATCCTCCTGTACACTGGAGGAAGATTCAGGCGGACTGTCACCGGACTAATGATTTTGGTGACAGAAAACGGGCCAATGAATTTAGGTGCGAGCTTATTCGAAACGGAGCGGAGAGGAATGTCCTTGGTAGAAAGCCACACTTTAGAACCGACAACGTATACAGGAGGCCACCGCCGGTGGCGATCGGCTTTGGTCTTGGTGCGCGAGTCTTGGTGGTCTTGGTCCACCATAGACAGTTGCTGACTCCAAGAGGAAGGATTCTTGGACACTAAACATCGCAACGTTCGCTCCAAATCCTGGTTGGCTCGCTCAGTTTGACCATTGCTCTGGGGATGGAACCCAGAGGACAGACTGACAGTCGCCCCCAGAAGTTTACAAAACTCTCGCCAAAATTTGGACACAAATTGGGGTCCCCTGTCAGAAACCACGTCTGTCGGGAGGCCATGAATCCGAAAGACGTGATCAACGACAATCAACGCTGTCTCCTTGGCTGAAGGTAATTTGGGCAAGGGAATGAAATGGGCAGCCTTCGAGAAACGGTCCACCACGGTCAAAACTACCGTGTGACCCTGGGAGGGTGGGAGGGCGGTGATAAAATCTAGTGCGATATGGGACCAGGGTCTCGAAGGTACCGGCAGCGGTTGGAGTAACCCATCTGGAGGTCGATTGGAAGTTTTACCCGTGGCACAAACTGAGCAGGCCAATACAAAACTGTGAACATCACGAGCCATGAGAGGCCACCAGAATCGTTGCTTGACTAAAAACATAGTACAATTAACTCCCGGATGACAAGCCACTTTGGAACATTGTCCCCACTGAATAACGCTGGACCGTAAACTCTCCGGCACAAACAAACGGTTCGGTGGGCAACGAGTCGGAGGCGTTACCCCTTCTAAGGCCTTCTTGACCTTCGATTCGACCTCCCATGTGAGTGTAGAGATAAATAGGGTCTCTGGTAAAATGCACTCGGGAGTAGACGGGCGATCGGAACGGTCAAAAATGCGCGATAAGGAATCGGGTTTGATGTTTTTAGAACCCGGGCGGTACGAGAGAGTAAAGTCAAAACGTCAGAAAAAAAGAGCCCACCGAACCTGCCTGGAATTAAGTCTTTTAGCCGTACGAATGTATTCCAAATTGTTGTGATCAGTCCAGACGATAAAAGGTACCCCCGACCCTTCTAACCAGTGGCGCCACTCCTCCAATTCTAGCTTGACCGCATTTCTCCGCCTTGACAAAAAGCCCATTCTCTATTAACCTCTGAAGCACTTGTCGGACGTGTTGCACGTGTTCCTGGAGAGACGATGAAAAAATCAATATATCATCCAGGTAGACATATATGAATTGATCGACCATGTCTCGCAAAACGTCATTGATAAGTGCTTGGAAGACCGCTGGGGAGTTGGAAAGGCCGAACGGCATAACCAAATATTCAAAGTGCCCCCTAGGGGTGTTAAAAAGCGGTTTTCCACTCATCCCCCTCCCTGATGCGGACCAAATGATAAGCATTTCTTAAATCCAATTTCGTGAAGATAGATGCTCCTTGCAACCTCTCAAAGGCTGAAGACATCAACGGCAAAGGATAAGTATTCTTTACCGTGATGTTGTTCAACCCCCGGTAATCAATACAAGGTCGCAATGATCCATCTTTCTTCCCCACAAAAAAGAACCCAGCCCCCGCTGGAGAAGAGGAAGGGCGGATGAATCCTGTTGCTAGAGAATCAGAAATGTATTTCTCCATGACCTCTCTCTCTGGGACAGAGAGTGAATACAATTTGCCCTTAGGCGGAGACGTACCTGGCAGTAACTCTTTAGCACAGTCATAGGGACGCTGTGGAGGAAGAGAATCAGCCCGAGACTTACTGAACACCTCCTTCAGGTCCCAATTCTCCGTGGGCACGCTAGATAAATCCACTGTCTCCTCCTGCAACACATGAACAGAAACAGACGGACAGGCAGACACAAGACAGGACTTATGACAAAAACTGCTCCACACCGCTACTGATTTGAGCTGCCAGTCTATTTTGGGGTTGTGACGAGTGAGCCATGGGTGACCGAGAACAATGGGTGCAAGCGGAGTGTCCTATCAACCAAGGAGATAGTTTCTGAGTGGTTGCCTGACGTGATGAGGGTGATATCTTCAGTGACCAGAGATATAGTGGGGAGTTCTTGGCCGTTGAGGGTGTGTACTGCAATCTGATGGTTGAGGGGTTTAAGGGGAACTTGGTGGTTGAGTGCAAAGGTGTGATCCATGAAGTTACCTTCGGCGCCCGAGTCCAGAAGTGCGTGACAGTCGTGACGGTGGTTGGACCATCGGAATCTAACCGGAAGGAGAGTCGATGTCGATGAGGTCTTCTCGGCGGAGATCCCACCCGATAGTAGCCTCATACTTACTATCGGGCTGGGCCTTTTAACGGACAGTTATAGGCGAAGTGTCCCTTTCCTCCACAGTACAAGCAAAGGCCCTGGGATCTCCGCCTTTCCCTCTCCTCCCGGGAAAGCCGGGCTCGACCCACCTGCATGGGCTCGGGATCGTAGACGGGGCTGACCGCGTCCCCACCTCCAGCGCGTTGACCCTCGGATTCCACCGAAGAACGGTAATTGGGTACTCTCCGATCCACTCGAGACAGCCTGGCGTCCACTCTCAATGCTAGAGCGATTAAATCGTTGAGTTTGGGGGGTAAGTCCATGTCATATATCTCTCTTTGGATGCGGTCAGCCAGCCCATGCAGGAACATGTCCCACTGCACCTCCTTGTGCCATTGGCTCACCGCCGCTAGAGTCCGAAACTCAATAGAGAAGTCCGACACGGATCGTTGTCCTTGCCGCAAATCAGCCAGCATTCTAGCTGCTTCTCTGCCCACCAATGCCCGGTCGAAGACGCGTTTCATTTCGTCGGAGAGCGCTTGAAACGAGGTGCAGCAGTCGTCCTGGTTCTCCCACACCGCCGTTCCCCATAGCGCCGCTCTCCCAGTCAGCAGCGTCAATACAAAGGCCACCTTGGTCTTTTCCTCACGGAAGGTTCTAGGTTGTAGAGAGGAGTGCATGGAGCATCTAGTTAGAAAAGCTCGACCAAAATTGGGTTCACCTGAGTATGTCTCCGGGGCTGGTAAGCGGGGCTCCGACTGGGAGGGGTCCACTGGTGGTATTTGGGGAAACGGCGGTGGGACCGGCGCAGTGGGAACGCGCAGCTGTTGGACTTGCTGGGTGAGCCCGGACACCTGCGCCACTAACGCCTGAACGGCGCGAGCTGTGTCGTTGATGTTTCTTTCTTGATTCTCCATACGCTGTCTGCTGTTGTTGACAAAATCCTCCAAGCTTTCTGAAGTGCCACTCGCTGCTTCCATCTTGGGTCAGATCGGTCTGTAACGAATAAACTTCGGAAGCAAGTGCAAGTTACTCAGTTTATTGGAAGATAACAGACACAGTCCAAGGGCAACAGGCTAGCGGCGCAGGGACTCGATGGTCAGATGTAACAGATGCAGGAAGTGATGAGAAGTGACGATCAACGAGACGAATCCAGAACATCCACACGAAACAGACAGGAACAAAGAAGGATAACTGGAACGTAGAGGGGATCAGACACCGGACACCAACAAACAACGATCTGACAATGGAGATGAGAAGTTGATGAGATTATATACACAGGAATGGATAGACTGCAGCTGGTGATGAGGTAATGAGTGATTGCTGAACGAGCGCTGATGAGCGGCCACGCCCCTCTGATCAGCGCACACACATACAACAACAGAAACACGAGACAAGAAGAAGACATATGATTTACCAACCGTGACACTCATAGGGGTAGAAAATTGTCTTTAGTCAAAGGCTCAACAAACAATACAAGTAACAACCACACAACAACAATTTAAGATACAAAAAAATGACCAGTTTTTAAAACCACATTCTCTGCCTTTTTGCCATTTACCAGCACATGGATGGTCCCATAAAAAAAACTATTAATCCATAAAATCAGTGTTTGGTGCACCTGTAGGTTCTCCAGAAGCATCAGAAGTGCATCAGAAGTGTGTTTATATTCACATTGTTAAAAGCAGAAGTAAAGTTCATAAATAAAATCCTAACGCATGAGTTTGCCAAGTCCAAATGCTTTGCAGCCCTGTCCAGCAGAGTGAGGGTCCACCTTCAACTCCGCGCCCAGTTCTATTAGCAAATTGCAAAGGGTCAAGTTTACCAGTCATTGCCTGGGAGAGTTGCTGACAAACCACTCTCTCCATGCACTTGCAGAGCACAGATGTTAAAGCCACTGGTCTAGGCCTCAAGCTCCTTAGAATGAGCCTTTTTTGGTAATGAGATGATGGTACTTTCCTTCTAGGCCTGTGGTACGACATTAAAGTCAAGAGACAGTTAAAAAAAAGTTGTGTCAACACACCCTTCAGCTGAGTTGCACATTCCCTCAGTACCTTGGCCCTTATTCCATCCGGCCCTGATTATGTCTTTTGGGGTTTGACTTGCATTAAATCCTTTTCCACAATCTGTTCCTCAATTATTATGGGGGGGGAAAGTCAGGATGCTCTGTAGGAGTCCAGTGCTCATCTGAATAGCTATTTTTAAAACAAACATAAAATGTATTTATTTGGGTAGCAAAACAGTCAGAATCAGTGCACTGGATATTGTGTTGCTTCTGATTTCTTCCAATCATATTGTTTAGGCCCCGACAGGCCATCCGTGCATTATCCATTGTAAATGTTTCCTCGACCTTACGTTTATATTCCTGTATGGCCTCCTTAATTTTTTTGGCTTCAATTCTTTCTGTAAAAGTTTTACACCATAATAATTTCCGCTTAAAAATGATTTTTTTTTTTTTTTAAGATTTAAACAATGTTTCAGGTCTTTTGTAACACAGGGCTTGTTGTTAGGGTAACACCTCACACATTTTACAGGAACACATTTGCAACAAACCTTATCCTAACCCTAACCCTATAGTAAGTACATGTACTTAATTAATATTACTCAGTACTTTATAATTACACTGTAACAAGGACACATTAAAATAAAGGGTAACCCACATTTGTAACGATGAGCTTGCAGTTACACTTTACATGTAATATTGAATAACACACTACTGTCAAAATTACAATCAAGCTCTTTACATGTGCTTTAGTATATTAGTCAACACAGCAAAATATGGTGCAGGTCCAACCTATGCCTTCTTGCTGTTGGCCCAGTAGAAGTCAAATGTTAATTTAATTAGCCTTATTAAAAAAAATGTAACAGGTTGGATTAGAGAACATTTAATAATGTGAAAAGAGCATTATACTATGTGGAAACAGCTGCTGCAAATTGAAATAGACACTGAATTACATTTATTTAATATGTCAAATGTTTGTAAAGGCATGTAGCCTACAGCCATGGACCTTTTATGTTTAAAGATTTAACTGATGAATTATGAATTTATTGTTCATTTTTAGTTTTCATGTTTTGTTTTTTGCCTGTGGGATACTATGAAAATGAGTATTAGTTCAATAACTTACCTTTCTGTCAGTTTTCACCTGATAATATAACAGTGAATAAGAATTATACTTGTGTATTGACTCGGAATATGTGGACGTCTTTTTGTCGGGTGCTGTTGCCATGGTGAATCGTAATTTTGGAGCTCCATTGATCATGGCTTTTCATAGTCTTGGGGCACGTGCTTAACTCAGAGTCAACCTACTCAGAGTTGACTGAACTAGCTCAATTCAGCTGTTCTAAAACCGAAAACTCAGAGTTTCCCATCTCAGGGTAAGTCAACTCAGAGTTCAAGTTTTAACTCAGAGTTGGTTGAACCACCTTATTGAAACAGGCCCCTGGTCCGTTTCCAGATCAGATGGTGGACCTGCACCTAGACACAACCACAACGCAGCCCTGAATATCAGCAGAGACCATGTCAATTAGACCATTCCCTGAAAGATTATGAAGACCTTGTTGACACGTCAGCCATCAACACAGATCCTCAACAAAGACCACGAGAACAAGACAAGTTCTCTGCACAGACCTATGATGAATCTGCACCATCACTGATAGATGAAGAGATACACAATATTGGAAGAATATTAAAATCCAACAGGAAAAAGAATAACTGTTGCTTTTGTATTTGTAGGAAATAAAGATGACCAAATAAATTATGAATAATTTGTGTGTATTTAACAGCTGTGGTGGTGGTTACGGCATATATCTCAGACTATCCTTCCATTCCATACAGTAATCTGTTTCATTTTCGGAAGGTGCGATGACGGGAAAATGCATGTCATCAATGCATTCAACATTGAAAATCCTAAAGGAAAATCTAATTAATTAGGTTACTTTCAGAGGTCACAGCAAGATGTTATCAAATGAATGTCATTTATCAGATTACCCTCATTTAAAACGATTTCTCCACCACTGTCCTGCAATCCTGTGAAACTTCTCTTTGATGGATCTCATGAGTTTGTGTGCAGGAAACAACACAAAAACTCTCAGAAAGAGTGTGAGAACGAGGCACATTTTCCTTCCCGCTCTGATACAGCAGCTTTATTAATGTGCTCTCTCCGATGTTATATAGAAAAATGTGCAATGAATAATTGCACTGCAAAAAATGCTTTTCTTACTTAGCATTTTTGTCTTGTTGTTTCCAGTCAAAATATCTAAAGATTATTAAATCAAAATGCATTTACTAAAAGAAAAACTCTGGGTTTATATAAGAAAACCTGCTCCTGACCAGGTTAGGTTCACAGAGTAAGTTACCATGGTAACTGACTCTGAGTATAAGTTACCCCTCTTTCAGAAACGGGCTTGACTAACTGCTTTCTCGGGTTTGACATACCTCACATTCTGAAACGGAAAACCCAGAGTTTGCTTCATTTCAGGGTTAACATACTCAGAGTTTTCACTTAACCTCCTTTCTGAAACAGGCCCCAGATCTGGCTGACTACAGTAACCTTGGGATAAGGATGAGACAGGCAGACTAATTGTCACGATCACCAGATGGAGTGGGGCTCTCCAGCTGGTGATCATGACACTGTGCCATTCTTCTTAAGATGGAACAAGTACATTTGTTGTTATGGGAAGTGTTCCCGGTGTCAGTTGACCTACTTAATGCAGATACAGTCCTTTGACGGACTTGAATTTATAGAAGGACAAGGTTTAATTCATGAATGGGAAAGTGACAGATACACTATAAAGGTACCACAGTAGTGGCAGAAGTGTGAATGTCTGGAAGTCGATTTCAAAACTTTGCACAAGAGATCAGCTGCATAGCAAAATAACCAGACTAAACATTTCACACATACCAAACACCACACTGAACAAAAAGTATTGACATTAGTAACTATAAGTAATCATGAGATGAAAATTCACCATATATCTTTATATCTACGGATGTCATATTGTGAACAATTCATACGTGCATGTTTTTTTTTTTTTTTTTTTAACTTATGTTTAATCAAAATGTCATCACTGGACCTTCTGGTGAAAACGACTTCTCTTTGGTGACATATGCAAGACTTCTCCAATCATTTAGTCCGCTTAAACCCAACTCCCACATCTCAAAATCCAATCAACAACCAATGCATAAAACCAAGTCCCTGCCCAATATTTTTTTTTTCTTTTTCAATAGTTTATGAGACTCAGAACTATACAGTATTGAGACAGTAGCTCAGCTGAAAAAAAAAAAAACAGTAAAAACAGTGCAGTTTTTCCAGTAACAAGCTAAGTAGCAATGTAGCATGATTATATTTCAAACATAGCCTTGCAACCAGGCAAGAAACTAGAATGCGTCTTTATCTCAAAGAACATTATTTTTTCTTAAGTTTAGTGATTTAGTGAACTTTTTACAACGATTCACAGATTCATCACCACTGATGAATCCTCAAACATTTTCTTGCCTTTTTTGTCACACCAGCATAAATAGTGATATTAGCTACAGTATGTTTTATTTTTTTATATAAATGAGTCATTTGGATGTAATTTATGTGAACTGACACATTTAATTTACTGTGACTCTAAATGATGTCCTCATTGTTTCAGTAATTTGATCAAAAAAAATGTTTTATAGATTGTTTATATAGGCTAGCTTCATGGCAATTAACTACAGAGGTTGTAGTGTACCTAACTACTTCTAGTTTAACTACTTTTAAATGATTAATAACTTGTAGTTTGGTATACTACAGTTTCAAAGTAGCTTCCCTGACACTGATGAAGAGACTGATGTGATTTGTGAAAGGCATTCCATTAGCCTGCTGCAGACATCTTTGAGTATAGATTCTTACTGGGTCTGTCTATAAATTTTAAGACATGCACAGTGCCAGGAAGATGGCTCATAAAAGCATAAGGAGATCGCTGATGTGGAAAGGGATTTTGGGTAAGCCTCTGTCATCAGTCAACACCTAGCAGCCCAGCGTCAGTGCCTGGAGATACAGAGTAGCTTTTTACTGCCCCCAATTTGCAAACTACTTGGTAGCACAAACACGCATAAAAGCAAAATACTTTTATCACAGGCCGCATAAAAGAAGCCAGGCGCTGATGTGTAGAAGCATCATAGCCAGACATTTGATATTATGCTTTTAGAGCAGCATTAAGGCTAATTAGCATCTTGAGCGTTTGTGACAATTCTTTCTGCCGAATTTGTCGTTCTCCTGGGAGAATGTTAGGGAAGGGTTAAATCTGTCTAACATTCACATCTGGGAGCCATTTAAAACATTCCACAAGACTTACCACATGTTTTCAGATGGACAAGATCCCGTGAAAGACTAGGCTGTCATAGGGGTTGATGGGCGGAGGAGGAGGAGAACGGAAAGCTAAAACTGAAACTATATTATGGTTACTCCTCCGCACAGGTGGGTGGTGGGAGATATGGAAGTTTGATATACTGTAGAGATCGGTGATGTGTATATGTGTGTGATTGGTATGCTATCTCAAAGATATTATGAAGTCTGTCTGGTTTTCCTATGGCTTGCCTCTCTAACCACCTCCAGCCTTTGCTCTGATACAGATCTGTGCTGTATATTCAGACCATTTCAGCTTTGAATCAAATGCAACACACTAGTGGAGCAACACACCGGCCTGATCCATGTTTTCCCATTATTTGTCACACTTACTTTATAGCTCACTGGAAAGATGTTATACACATACACACAGCGGTAATCATGAGTGTCATTTTGCATTGAGAACAGTGGTGCCAGAACTAGTCAAGGTGTGTGCTGGATGTGCTGGTTGTGATGCCAACATATCGAAGACGTAGATTATGCATTTTAATCAGGCTTGGAATACATTTGTATTCTTAATTTTAAACACAAATTCTCACAACAAATTCTGCCTAATTCACAACACATGCATACGCACATGAATATGCAAAATCGTTGAGCAATGGCAAATGTGCCATCCTCAAAACCAGTCCAAACACAATAAACAGATTTTAAACAGACCCAGATTACAGACCTCTTATTTGCTAGCACATAATCATAGCCTATCTCCATTTTTTTATGAAGGAACCTCACAGCTTGAGCTATAATGCACCATTTCTTAAGGTGCGATCACATTTAATATTCAGCAAATTTTTGCTTCCCTAATATTGCAATTTTATTAGGAATATACGCAATTGTGAATTTCACGTGAGGGCAACAGGTTCAAGTTGGTTATGAGGCATTTATTATGTAGTAAGTCAGTACTATTTCAATACTACTTGGGACTAAATTGGCCCACTTTTCAGTAAATAAAATTATACTAATAAGTACACAGTTGTATACTTATTTAAGTGTAACAGTTGTAAAGATTTTTGTATGTACTGCAACTAAATAATAGGTATACTAGTAGTTTACTTCTATACCTTAAAGTAAACTTAAAGTACCTTAAATACCTTAAAGTAAACTTACTAAACTGGTAGTATACTTAGGGGGCTTTTACACTGGGCTCGTTTGCTGCGGTCCGAGCGCGATTGGATACTTTACTTCCTGAACAAGTGCGCACCCGAGTCCGTGTTGCTTTCACATTAACGCGAATCGCAGCACGGTTCGGGAGCAACCTAACTCAGACCACCTCCTCCAGGTAGTCTCGGGTTCGGTACCCCAGTGCGCACCCGGGTCCCATGACAGCGTTCACATTAGCGATTTTTCATGCGAACCGTGCCCCGTTCAGAACTAAACTGCCAGTGTGAAAGCCCCCTTAGAGCATACTTCAAAGTTGTTACGGCTTGTCAAGGAAGACAGAGATGAAAGTAATTCAAACACTTTCTTTAATTATAGATATACTGGAACAGGCAAACAGGTGAGACAGCATGTGAAACACAAACAATACCGGACCATGAACAGAATACATGCAGGAACTTAAATACACAGTGATGATTAGCACAAACGTCAGGCAGCTGTGAGGAAGGTGATCAGTTTCCATGGTAACAGATTACTGGCGGGAAACACAGACAGGGAAACACAAGTGAGGAATGAATGTGTGAATAAATGTGTGAGTAAACCTTACTTCCCTGGCCTCAAGTGTCACGGGTGGTCAAGTAAAGTGAAGTCAAGTCAAATCAAGTCAAGTCACCTTCATTTATATAGCACTTTTAACAATACAGATTGTTTCAAAGCAGCTTTACAATTACAATAGGAAATTAATGTAACAGGGAGTGTTTTGACTTTACAGCAGCTCTAGAATAAAGTTAATGTCCAGTCACTGACAATGTAATATTAGTCACTGATATTATATAAAAGCTTCAGGTTAACCACATTTAAAATATCTGTTTTAAGTGGGTCACCCCAACAAACTGTGTAATTTATTGGCCCCATTTTTATTATTATTTCAGCTGGGCCCTCCCACTTGGACGCTAGCTTAGCAGAGTATTTATTCGAGGCAGACAAGAGGGGATGCGTTTTTATCCAGACTAGATCGCCTGGCTGAAACTGTGCATCTTTCCGTTGGGCATTGTAATATCTAGCTTGTCTGGCTTGTTGTGCACCCACTCTGAGTTTTACCTCCTCTGGCATGATGTTCTGTCTTTCCACTAGATTGTATGTGGCTTGGTCTGGTGCAAGGTTCTGCATGGATTATAGTAGGAGGCTTAACAGCAAGACCAATCCCGGACGCTTATCCAATGCCGCTTATTCATGACATCTTGAAATCCATGGATGGTGCCACCTGGTTCAGCACATTGGATTTGCAGTCCGGATACTGGCAGGTGGATATGGAGGAAGGGAGTAAAGAGAAAACAGGATTCATCATCAACCAGGGGCTATTCCAATTCCGCTCCAGCCGCAGCCACCTTCCAGAGGCTTATGGAGAAGGTACTAGCAGAATTAAGAGGAAAATTCTGTTTTGTATAATAGTGACTAATAAAATTGTCACGTTTAGTCACTTGGTTTACTTTGTTTCTCCTAAATGCTGTATTTCGCCCTTCTGTATGTGTCCTTGACCTCAAACCCCGTCATCGCGAGACCTTTCTCGTGACCTCACGGCACATGGGACCACATCACCAAACAGGAACTAGACGGTGGTGTTTTACCATATAAGGAACCAGCTTACCGGAGTTCAAATATTTTGGAAATCTCATTCATAAAAGACAAGGGACTGATCGATCGGGGATTACCTGTTTTGCTGGCTGTTTTGACTGCATGTTGCCGTTCCATTGAGGAGTACATCTTTATCTTGTATTGCTGGATTACTTTCCTGGAGGACTTTAACAGTCAAAAACTGTCATGAGACTGCTCACCTTTTCTCCATACCACCGGTAAGTCTGATCTGGACTTTGCACCTAGCGCGCCGCACGCTGGACTTAAGGAGTCATCACACACACACGCACACACAATATTTAAACACTGTGAAATTTGTAAATTGTATTTTGTAAATTGTTTTGTAAAATACACTTGGGTTTTGTGCTGAACTATTTGTGTTGACATTTTGTTATTTATCCTCCACTCCATAATGTTACTTTCTGAAACGGGACAATTGTTCCCTTTAAATAGTGTAAACTCCACAAAATATTCTAGTGGAGTGTTACATAGTGATACACATATCACTAAGATATGAGAAAAGTGTTAAAAGATGATAACTTATTTGGATAATGCTGCTCTTTTTAAAACAGCTGCTGATTTTAAGGATGAATGGGTTTTACATTGTCGTGATTGTGAAAAGCTTCGTGCAGAAGTACTTTCTCTTAAAAACATTTTTTTAAAACTGGAGAAGGATTTTAAAGACTCTGTCGGAAGTCATTTTAACCATGAAGTCTTTTTTAGAGACACTATTGATATAAAATTCAGTACGATGGAGGAATTTGCGAAAGATGCTGTGGTGGCTCTGGAGAAAGAGGTCGTTGAGTGCTTTCAGAGGAGAGATAAACAGTTGGCGAAAGCAAATGAAAGAAAAGAGAATTCCAGAAGCCGCTGTCTCTCCTCCTTAGAGACAACTCCTCCGCTGTCTCCTACAGAGATGACCTGCCCCATGCCTTCCACCATCAGCTCCTCTTCTTCTCCTACAAACAGTCCTACCCTCTCAACAACTTCACAGACCGACAGCAGATCAAATGATGGAACTATCTGCGCCAAGACATCATCAGGGTCAGATGTTGCTTACATCTTCTCTATCCTTCCCTTCTCCAGTGAGGAAGTCAACAGCGCACAGCAGGACGACATCTCACCTCCCATCTCCCCTTCCACACTCCTGACCGACAGGATCACAATGATCAACCACCATGGCGTGATGTACCGAAGAATCCAGAGTGAGGACAGCTGGCACCGACTACAGCTCATCATTCCAATGGCCTTGATCCAGCGTACGCTACAGTGCCTCCATGAAAGGACAACAGAGAGACATCACGGTCGGCTGAAAACTCTTCTTGGTGTCCTGGAGGTTGCCTGGTGGCCAACAGTCTGTAAGGATGTTTGGCGGTATGTGGGAGACTGCAAAACCTGTAGCGTCATCAACCAGAGCAAAGAACCATCTATTCACCCTGTATCATCTCCAACCATCAAGCCAAGAAGGAGGAATTTACGGAGGGAGTGGCGTCCCAGCAAGGCTGGGTACAAAAAGCACCAGGGAGGAATCGCGCAACCTACCCAGGATTACCCAGGCTGGTATCGACCTTCTCCATTCTGTATTGGTTCCCCAGTTCCTTCCAGCAAACTAGTGCCTGTATGGAAGTGCCTAGTTTTAGCAAATTTATTGCAAAGACATTTTAATTCACACTTTAAAGAGGATACTCATTTTATAGACAATGGATGACAGTACTCTTAAGAGGCTAGCTTCTTACCCGAGGTGAATAGGCTGAGGGAGGGGGGGACGGGACTATGTGACACTGTCATATAAGAGACATGTTTTACTGCTCTATTCCGTGCAAGTATTTTATGTATAATAGAGTTTTAATTGGTCTACATGTAACTTAGTCCATTTTTTCCTCTTAACATTTTAAGTGTGTATGTCTGTATGTATGAAATGTATGGTTGGCCTGTCATGTGAGGGATCACATGACAGGAAGCAGGAACTACACTTGTATAAAGAGAGCAGCATGGCAAACAAACAGGAGCACAATAGATACCAATAATTTTTCTGGAATGTGGAGTTGCCACTTGCGGACTAACCTTTCCAGATTGGGATGCCTCAACACACAAGGATTCTTATGGACTGTTTTAGGGTATGGTGTGATGGACTCTATGCTTTTAACAGCCTGAGCTTTCCTGGTTTTATTGTGTTGTTTTAAAGTCTCTTGTGAAGATTGTAAATACACCGTTCTTATCCACTTTAACCTCAGTTTTGTCTCATTCTTTTAACACCCAATTCCTCACACAGTACAATCTGACCCATTTTAACTTTTGTAATCTCAACCTAATTGGCTGAACGTTACAAAGTAAGTTTTTGATTTATTCACTTCCGTTGCAAGATCATTAGTTATTAACTTAGGGGCCGCTAACACAACATTGTTTTAACTGAAAACAGAAAACTTTTAATGCGTTCTGGCCGTTCATTTGCATGACAACGGTGTTTGGGGACTCGAGAACGCAAACTTTGAAATAGGTTCCACGGTGCAAGTTTTGAAAAATGTTCAAAAACGTTATCATCTCCGTGTAAACTTCAAAAACGTGAATCTGTGTGGATGGTGGCTGTATATAAAGTGCATGACGATGAAGATAATTGAAGAGATAATCTGATAATTAATCTGATAATCAACTAAACAAACTGGAGAATAACACGGAGGAAAAACAACCACGAACACACTGACATCAAACAATGCAAGACAAGGAACTAACTGAAACAGAGTGCTTATAGTTGTAATCCAAATTGTTCAACCCCCATTGCAAATCAGGTTTATTGGCAAAATTACAGACTTTGAGCTGTTTGCTATTAAAACCCTAAAACAGGCAACGTATCTCACGAGATGCATAGTTTTTATTGTCTTTTTTGGGGCATAAGAACGATTTTTTCATCAAATTCTTTTATCACTTATGACAGCTTGGTCTGTCTTGAGTATGCTGGTCACATGATTTGCTTAAATTTTTTTGTGATCAATTAGTCAGCCTGACCTAAATCCAACATGGCTGCCAGTGGTGCAGAACATTCAGATTTTGAGAAGTAAATATATATAAAACTTTTTTTCTGAAAAAAAAAAAAAAAGAATACTGCTAACATTAATTGTGAACATTGTCTTAAGGTGCTGAAGGAGAAAATTAAGTAATATGTTGTTCATGTTGTTATTTAGCACGTTTTGAAATGTATGTGTCTCCTGAGACACGTTGCCTGTTTAGGGTATAAAAAAGGGATTAAACTAGCTCTATTTAAAATGCACTATTCAAACTTAAATGATTGTAATTCAAGAATGCTTTGGAATATAGACCTAAGTTTGGTTTTGTTTTAAAGAAAACAGTCAGCAGATTATTACTGAAGTGAAAGCACTTCAAAAAACGAAAGTATGAAAAAGTTAAGGAAGTTTAAACTTACATTAAATCAAATATACTGTAATATTAATATTTATTCTTTTTTATAAAATATGTATTTTACAAAATATTTTTACTATGAAATTGCTGTAAAATCAAAGCCATATATCTAACCCAGTTGTGTTCCAAATTTGAAGTGGATATCACAAAACTTGAAGTTCCCAAAATAGCCACCGGGTGACTTACATTCCATTGAATTTAATTGTATGCATTCTGCCATAACAAATTAATACATTTCTGTCCAAATATCACTTCTGTCACAAAATATGGAACCTTGAGACTCAGACCTTTCTGACAATGTGTGTTTTGTCAAGATTAGAAAAGGTTTTGATCATAAATTATGAAACATGACGATGCCCAAAAGGGAAGGAGCCCATTAAAATAATTTAGAGTACCGTTTCTATGGTAACACAACGTCCAATTCCAAAATGGGTTTCACGAGCTGAATCTTGAGTTCGTAAGCTTTCGAATGATATATAATTTGTCAACATTAGATCAGGTGAAGTATGGGATATAATCAGAGGCGGACAGAGTACACAGCTTTGTTACTTGAGTAAAAGTACAGATACCCCTTGCTAAATTTTACTCAAGTACAAGTAAAAGTACTACAGTCAGATGTCTACTTAAGTAAAAGTACTGAAGTACTTGTTTTTAAAAGTACTTGAGTATCAAGAGTACAAGAGTAAATTTTCTAAATATTGCATTACTACTGCCACAGTGTCAAGTCAAGTCATCTTCATTTATAGACCTTATGTAGCCCCGCCCCTTTGCAGCGCTGCGCTCGTTGTCTTTTGACTTCCGGTCTGTATTTTGACAGCGATCTTGCATAGGTATGAATGAACTGCTCGTAAAAAATGTCCCGGTCGACATTTGTTAAGACATCTGCTTTACAATGCTTATGATAAACATTACAATACTCATGATAACATTTGTTAACTCTACAATAAGTAAATCCACTTAACCAGCTAATTAATCCTCGACAGTGATGCCATAGAAATATACAGAGCGACCGCGAAACCGGAAGTTCAAAGACAATATTCTAAAGATGACGGCGCCCACGTTTCTCTGGTGCATAATGTCTATATAGCGCTTTTAACAATGTAGATTGTTTCAAAGCGGCTTTTCAGAGATAAACATATAATTTAAGGTAACAGAGATTGGTTTGGTTTTATAGCGGTTCTTGAATAATGTTATTTTCCAGCTAAAGTTAGTTTTGATTGATTCACTTCCTTCGAAATGATCATTTGTTATTAAATTAGGGGCCACTAAGATGACACCGTTCTCTCTGAACAGACTTTAAACTGAACCTGTGATAAACGCTGATGGCGTTCACATGCGCATTAAGAATTGATTCTATATTTATGTGTGTTCGAATATATGTGTGCAGGTTTGTAATTCCCTACAAACCATGCCTAAACAAACTACTTGTCTTTGCCTATAAATTTGATACAGAATTTTATTTTATCACTTCGGGGTAGGTACGCGAACCGTGCTTACATTTATGTACAGAAACGTCCTACATGGAGTTATGAAAAATGTTTATGTTAATACCTTTGATAATCTAAAAGGAATTGAAAGGTAATTCAAGTCATTTTCATCTTTTTACCATGTTGCTTTATTTAACATTTCTCACTTGCCCACAAGGCAATGCACAATGGCAACGCTCTGACAAACCTCTGCTAGAGTTTTAATGGATTTTTTTGCACCCACATTTGAACCCACATAAATCTGACCATGGAGTTTACTTTGGCGTCAGTTCAGAGCTGAAGGTGAAGGTGATTTGCTGATAGGCTGTCCCAATCAGTGGCGACTGCACAATCCAATCACGTTTGAGAGGGAAACAACAAATTGAGGGTTTCCGAGATTTTTTTTTTCTTTTTTTTTTTTTTTAGAAGTAACGGGTACTCACGGTTATGGATAGAAATGTAGTGGAGTAAAGAGTACAATATTTGCCTCTCAAATGTACTTGAGTAAAGTCATGAGTAATCCCCAAAAATGATACTCGAGTAAAGTACAGATCCCTCAAAATTGTACTCAAGTACTGTACTCAAGTAAATGTACTCCGTTACTGTCTGGCTCTGAATATAATTGTTTTAAACATACAGTGGCAGTAACAGTTAACAGATTAATGACTTGGTCATTTTTTTTACCCTAATCAGGCAACGTATCTCAGGAGACCCAATTCATAAAATCCAAAATATATCAAATTTTTAAATTCTTTTGGATATTATTTCTTTAAGTCCAGATGATATAAAAAATGAAATTAAATTATTTTTTGCTTAGAATTTTCCACTCTTGCCTGTTTAAGGGTTAACAAATCGAAAAAAAAAGTAATTGAAATAGCTCAACACAACAAATATTTCAAGTGTTTTCCACAAATACAACTGAAAACGCAACTTTTAATGACTTTTGTGGTCTCAAAATTATTCAAACCTTCATGGCAAGCATCTTTAGTACTTAGTAGAACATCCCTTTGTTGTTATGACCTGCTGTAAATGAGATGTATAACCAGACACCAGCTTCTGGCAGCTTTTCTGATGAATCTTAGCCCATTCCTCATGAGCAATGGCCTATATTCCTGGGTTTGTGTGCTGCAACCGCCGCCTTCAAATGCCACCAGAGATTTTCTATGGTGTTCAAGTCAGGTGACTGTGATGGCCACTGTAGAATCTACCAGGACTTCTTCTGCAACCAAACCTTGGTGGAATTTGAGGTATGCTTGGGATCATTGTCCTGTTGGACGGTCCAATGGTGCCCAAGCTCAAATTACTTCACTGACGGCATGGCGTTTTCTCCTAGGATTTCCTGATACTTCAACGAATCCATCTTTACTTCCTTTACACGCTGCAGGTTTCCAGTGCCAGAGGATGCAAAGCAGCCGCAGAGCATCACCGAGCCAACACCATGCTTAACTGTAGGCAGAGTGTTCTTTTCAGCATATGCTTCCTTCTTCTTCCTCCAGACATACTGCTGATCCATAAGTTCCAGGATTGTTTCATCGCTGTTTCATGTTTCATGTTTTCATTATTGTTTCATGACAGAATCCCAAATCTTCTGTGGCTTATTTATGATTCTGAGCACTTTTTTTTGCTTTTGGGTCAGTAATGGTGTATGTCTTGGAGTTCTGGCATGGAACCACATGCGTTTAGTACGTGGCTTACCTTGCAAGCTTTTAAACCTCAATGTCTGTTGCCACCAAGTCTTGCTGCAGGTCTTTTGCAGTCCCCCGAGGGTTTTTCTGAACCTGCCTTCTCAAAAATCTGGTTGCAGCAGTTGATAGCTTCCTTTTTCTGCCCCGTCCATGTAGTGTAACCACTGTTCCTGTAACTTTCAACTTGCGAACTATGGAACTAGGGACATTTAGTGCCTTCTCTATCTTTTTGTATCCTGTTCCTTGTTTATGAAGGGTGATGATATCTTCTCTTAACTTTTTGGACCATTGTTTTGACTTTGAGACATATTTCTAACATTCAGCCAAATTCTCTTCACGGGGTTTAATAATTTTGAGTCATTAAAAGTGACATTTTCAGTT
This sequence comes from Gila orcuttii, assembly GCA_026230005.1. Lineage (NCBI taxonomy): Eukaryota > Metazoa > Chordata > Actinopteri > Cypriniformes > Leuciscidae > Gila > Gila orcuttii. The sequence goes on from JAPDVR010000017.1 coordinate 11,503,994, forward strand.
GAATTTGGGGAAACCAGTTGAAACGTTTGTTGTGTTGAGCTATTTCAATTACTTTTGTTTGATTTGTTCATTTTAAACAGCTGAAAGTCTGTACATTTTGCCAATAAACGTTGCCAATAAAACAACTGTGTATATACACAGAAAACAAGGAAGCTAATTAACAAGACACATCTGAACTGACGACTCTAATCAATCTGTGACCATAGAAATAAACAGGTGGGGAAACTGAGGGAACAGAACTAATTAACAAACTAGAAGCAATGACAAACTGGAACATGACAAGGAAACTGAATCAAACAGTAATTCAATACAATAAACATGACAAAAACCCAAAACGTGGGATGGGGATACACTACAAGTATTTAACTAATAAGTATGCCTATAAGTTCACTTGTAGTATAGTTGCAGTACTAATGAAAGATGTAGTTTTCTGGTCATCATAGAGACATCTCATATTGCTACTACGTCTATACCCCCAGTGTCGGGAACAAATGAGCAGCGGGACTGCCCTACTTCCTTTTTCTGCCCATATGAAGGATGATAAAACTGCCTCTTTACAGAGGGGCACTAGATGATAAATGGGGACACGAATAGCGGAAATGCCAAAGCTCTTTATCAATCCCCGCTATTTATATGACACAGGGGAAGCGCATCAATATCGACTCCATCCTCTTAGTACTGGAACAGGTTCCTCGGTTCCTCCCATTCTGCACTAGAAAGTAGAGCAGGTAAGAGGCAGGTAGAAGATTAGGATCTATGAGAGTGATAAAGCCCAATCTCTGCACCTTCAGCACCCATGACACAAGAGAATCATATCCATTTGACCTCCATAGCGCAAGCTTTCTGAAGAGACAAATAAGGGAGTAAATTGTATCAATCACTCTACCTCCTTACAACAACCTAGCTTTACTGCTGAGGAGACACAAGGATTCAAAAGACATAAGGTTAGAAGCCAAAAGAGGAACCTAGGGGTTTGGCTTTCTTTGCATCTGGGCCGAAATTACTACCCGAAGATTCTCTTACGGCTTCACATGGTCACCACCTTGAGCCCAGACTCCTCTGAGGCGAAGCACAGGCAGTGACACTCTCCTTCTGACCCTGTCTCCAGCTAGGACCATTAACAGGGTCAGTAGAGTGGGATATCTTATATCGCTCAAACATCCCTGACTTAACCTTCACCTCCCAAAACCTTTGGACCATGGAAGGTGACAGCGGCATTAAGAAGGAAAGCTCCTTCATTTTTCTTGAACCCCGAAAGGTTAACCCTCTGGGGACCAAAAACGCGCTCACGCGTTTTGCTCGTTTTTTTGTTTTTAGCATTGTAAAATAAACTCAAAATGCGCTGTTAATTTTTATCTTTCATTTTCGTGTTATACATCAATCGATCCTGTTCAGTTTCTATTTTTTTTCTGTATACTCACAATAAAAATAAAGTGTTTTGCTTTTTGCCAAATAAAGAAAAATTAACATGATGCGAGTTCTGCACTCTCTCTGTCAGTGAACTCCAATTTGAAACGTGTTCGAAAATGATCTGTAACTCCGCGAAAATTCAGTCAAACAGGCAAACATACCCACGGGCATAAAGCTTGAGATCGCATCTTTTAAATTAAGTAATTTATATAAAAAACAAATATTCTCAGCTTCTGTAATCTGTATGAAAAGAGAGCGATTCCAGTCAAACTCATTACGAGCTCATTAACTTTAATTCGTTCACGCCTACTCACGGAGCGCGCTATTCATTGTGCTTTGCAAAGGACAGCTTGGTAAAAGGCAGGACACACCTTGGAAATGCCCCCATCCCACCCACTTTTTAAAACAAAGAAAATGTACTCCACTGGATGTTTAGCAAAGAGCGTGTTTAGCAGTTGAATGTACAATAACATTACGATGTCCAGCAATCGATTTAAATAGTACATTGGGTATAATTTGGTATATGTTTGGTATAGGTTTGATATATGTTGTTTGTGGTGAGAATTTTCACATGAATATGAGTACGTTTAAACGGTCCAGTGGCATAACTTTTGCCCAGCGTGTCAGAGGTTCTGGATTCTATCCGCACTCATACAGGGTTTTTTTTTTTTTTTTTTTCATCAAAACCGATTATGTTTATCAGTGGTTGTATATCAGGCAAGGATACGTTTGTATGCATTTTGTTTTGTAATTTCACCGGAACGAATAGAGAGTCTCCACAACGGATTGAAGCGCGCGTCCGAGTGAAGACTGTGCACGAGCCACTAGAGAACACAGTATCCGCACCACTGATCACAGCGGCAACGAGCACTTTGATCACTTTATTTAAAAAACAACACATTTCAGCGCTAGATTGCCTCTTATTTAACAAACGAATTAAATGAGTGCTCTGCTAGTTAACTGGAGATGTTTTATTTATTTGTATCCGTATATTCGTGCCACGAGATGTTTCAAAAGTGGTGGTGACAATATCGACCTTAGTAAAAAGTGGTGGCGCAAATTACGCCTATGCAGGCATGTAATGTTCACTTGTGTCTTCAGTTGAACAGGAACTGTTTTCAAAAATGGCACCAAGACATGTAACTGTATTCTCAAAACAATCGGATTGCTTTGATTTCACTACTTATATCCAACTTTCCGAACTTCCACTACTAGCCTTAGCCCGCTAGCATAGCAGGCGTGGTCTGTGAAGATAGTGATCTGCCTTTACTTTTGTTTATTTTGCTCACATTTGATTTGCTTAGAGCCCGCATCAACGGGGCATAAGCATTTACTGTGAGATACCTGTCTTTACTTTTGTTTATTTATCGCTCACAACTGCTTTGTTTATAGCCGACTGATTTTTTTTTTTTTTTTTTGCACACATTTGATTTGCTTAGAGCAAATTTAGAACATTGAGTTCCTCCACATAGAGGAATTACAATTAAACAGATTGAAAAACAAAACCTTTGAATCTCCTATCATTCTTTGTTCAGGCTGCCTCACTTGATGGGCCATTAGCCATTGGGGGAGTGTCTATGTCACACCTCTGGTCTGAATCTCATTAATATTGATAGGCCATTACCACTCCCACGCATAAACCTGTTCTGACAAAAAAACTGTTTTACAAAGTTTAAATCAATGTATTGTTTTATGTGAATGATTAGGCAGGATGATTTTCACATAATTTTGTAGCCAGAACTCGAAGCGACAACATCCATTAGTCAAAAGTCTTGTGGACACACATTTAGTATGTGTTTTGTGGTCTTATTTCAGCAACTTTCATTTTTATTTTTTTCAATAACCACGCATAAACATTATTCTCTTAAAAATACAAACATGTACATACATGTTGCTCACATATTATGGTAGCCCCGTTTGTGCTATATAGAGTGAATTTACACCTTTGCCATTAACATGTTTATAAATAACTGAAAAAAGCACAAATGTCAGGGCATGTCAAAACATCTCAAGGACCCTAAAAACACCTTGGTCCCCAGAGGGTTAATTTAGCGTTATGGCTGCTAAGGGAGGGCAGGTTGTTGGATCCGGGTTGGCTGAGGGGCACAGCTGTCTGAAAGTCTGAAATCGAAATCGATTTCAGACTTGTGGCAGTGGCCGGGAATATGTTCAGCTTTGATAATAAAGTTAAAAACAACAGATTGCCAAATTAACCGTCTCAAGAAAGGCATGATCGTATGGCAAGCTGATCTACCTTTATTAATGATGGCAACTGTGGCTTCGTTGTCACAGAACATCATGATGCGTTTACGTGACTACTCTGGGCCCCAGATGACACTAGCGACAGGTATAGGATATATGGATAAAAAGCATGGATGACAGTCGGACGCTGTTTTAGGAAAGTCATTAGGCCATTTTTCTGCAAACCATTGCCCTTGGAAGAACCCCCGAAGCCGATAGACGGAGTAGCGTCGGTGAATAATTGTGGTTGTAACGATGATTCAAAATCATTGTTGTAGAAAAACAAAATAACGTTCCAATCATTTATCATGCTCTTCCAAAATTTTAAGTCGGACAAACAGCAAATTGTCTATTTGGATCTGATCGCTTAGCTTTACCACGGAATGGGCCAAAGTTAACAACCGTGAGATGAAAGCCCTGCCTTGAGGGATGATGCTCATGGTGAAATTTAGGTGGCCGAGTAGCGAATGCATGTCAAGCTTTGATATGGAATGTAGGGAGGAAAAATATTCCAAAAAGGACCTGATTCTTGAAAGCTTTTCGAAGGGAAGAGAAGCTTGCATTAGAACTGAGTCGAGGGAAATTCCTAGAAGTAGAAGGGCCCGAGGTTTTCTCAACGGAGAGTGTAAGGAACTCAGCTTTTTGGAAATATTAATAATCAATAATATCTTGTTATTATTAATTATAAATATTTGGGTCAGTTAATTGGATTAACTTGATGTGGCTGAATTAAAATTACAATCAATTAATCAGTTCGTCCAACGAACTCGTTTGATTATTAATTTATTCTAAGAAAAGGGTATCTTCCATGGCCACAGAAGAATAATTATTTCTTCGCATATACCGCACGTTGAGCCAGTAGCAAAAACCGTGATCATAAAGTGACAATGTATTGCAAACAAAGCAGAACCAAATACATATTATGTACAAGTTTTATTAACTAAATATAGATATTTATATGAATATAAATAAACTAAACAACATACACGCATGAATACATAAATAGGTTAGTGATAGGATGAAATTGGAAACCGGAAGAGGGTCTATGAGAAGAACCATCAGAATTTCATTTTCACATTTCATTGAATTGAATACTTGCATTTGTAATGGGAACAATTCTTCAAAGTCGTTGATGGTTCCGGCAGTGTCAAGTGGAAGTTGGTTGAGCGTTCTCTTTCTCCAGGAACGCATGATTGGTTTGGTCAAGGCCTGGGACTCTGTTGAGCCCACGCCGAGTCCCCAGGAAAAGTGAGGAAGTCGGAAGGATGGGTGATTGGAGTCGTTGTTGGTTGAAGTCTTTGTTCCAAAACTCCTGAGATTGTCTTTGGTTCTTTGTGAGAGAGTCTCCTCTCTTTTCCATGAGGCCGGATCTGGTTGGGATCCAGGCCTAATGGAAGGCCTCTTGGCCCCCATGGAGGGGGGAGGGGGGGTTTCCCCGTATCACCCGAGACTGTGTTTGCGGCAGGATGGAAAACCAAGAGAGGGCGGTCACTATTGCCTGTCTCTGATATAGTCTGAAAAAGAACCACCCCTAAGGTTTGAATGGACCTATGAGTAAGGTGACATGTCCAAGAGGGGAAGCGGCTCTTAGTTGATTTATGGTCTTTGTCCCCAGCGTGCTTAGACTGTTCATTCAAGCTCAAATAGACATAACAAATTCAAATTGCATTCTAAGAGAAGGTGATGTACATCAAAGTATGTGTCATTAAATGAGGATTAATTAGGTAGGAAGAATGATACAGGTGAAGTTATATTGACAGTTGGGTCATTGTGCAACCACATACACCCCAATCAAACATACCATGTTGTTATACCTAATAGTACATGAGACAGTAAATCATCACAGTTTCTGTGAGGCATGTTCCTTCATAGATCAGAGTAATACCGCAAAGTTTATTTAATTAAAGATCGTCTCTCTCTTTTGAGCATGTGGCGCATGTGGCCACATTCCTTTGAGGTCGTAAAAGTCTGTTATCAGTCTTAAAGTGTTTTGTAACCGGACACCCGGCTGACAAAGTAACTTCATTTGTGAGGTTAGTTTTGGGGGAGAGTTTCATAGACCTTTATATTGATTAAATATAGTGAATATGAATAATTAGTGTGTGTCTGAATGGTCCAGACCCTACATCGCCCCTTTTCGACCATTGCTGTCCCCCTCAAGGACAACCATGATCGAAGTTGAAAGTGCCGAGAGATCAGACACACCTTTGTCATAGAAGGCTGGAAGGCCATGGTGGCCTCTGGTTGCTCACGTCTTCTGGAGCGGTGGTCGATCCACGGCGGTTGATGTGGACAGTAGCCCAGTACAGGTCTCTGCAGCAGGTGTTGGGGCAGAAGGTGCCTTGACTGGGTATCACCTGTCATTCTGGAGTTAGGGTGAAATTGTGGTTCTTGAAGAAGGATGAGGTTTCCAGCTTTGATTCAGGTTTGGCCTCAGCAGGGCAGCATGTGTCTTGGATCAGAGACTGCCGACCAGCTGAGTTTGAGTAAAGTCATTCTGGAAGACAGTAAACAGCTGTTTCATGGAGTTCACTGTCTGGTTCAGCCGAACGCTGTGGGTGTTGAGAATTACCACAGTTCCCTTCGATGTCTTGCTGATGGACGGCAGGGAGGCACTCTGTGTTGTGAGTTGCCCTTTTAGCTGTTGGATTTCAGTTTGAATTTCAGCCACACGTTGTCTCACGGTGGCTAGGTTCAGTGCGTTGACACTGGACATGCCAATGTTAACAGAGTTCCGACGGCAGCGGTGGTTGTGTCCATCTAGCTCTGCTTGTGTGACAGGTTTTTTTTTTCAAGTTGGTTGAGCATGTGTTCGACATTGGCCTCAGCGTGGGCGAGGGAGTGGAGTTGAACATACACTCTCTGGGTGTGGGTCCTGCAGTTGGTGATAAGGAGTCCCGGTTGTTCCTTCGGGACGCTGCCTGATACCGGACCTGGTGAGATGACCGACTGCGGCTGTCCTCTGGTTGGCTGGAGGCACATGAAGACTAACCATAGCAGCATCCTGGAACAGACAAAGGGGAGAGGGAGAGAGAAAGGGAGGAAAGATCTCAGCGACTGTCGTCCTTTGTTGGGTAGGACAGTCTTTCCGCTTCGAGGACGCCGGTATGCCACTTGCTTCGGTGTTCTGGTGCTGCGCGTCATGGGCATACACTGGCATGACCCCCCCTTTTGCACTGTGGCACCACAAGCTTTGGCGCAGCGATGTCATCAGGTGCATAACACAGAGTGTTGTCCTGTGAACGCAGCGTGTGCTTGTTGATTTCAGTTGTCTGGGGCACCGGTTGTCGGTGGGTGCAGACGGCATTCATGGGTGGTTGGAGGGGTTAGAGGTGGTTTCTCATAGTGTCCATTGGATTGTCATAGTCTTTGGTAAGCTGGAAGGTTGGGGTCAGGTTAAGCAGAGGCTCTGTGACACTTTGGCACACTTGTGGTGAGAGACTAATGCATGACCCTAAAAGTTCAGAACCACTGTTTAATGGGTTCGCTAGATATGTAGCATAAAGTTAGGTGCTTCATGTGTATCTAGCTAGTGATGTGTCTCTTGTATCTTTATCATCTTAGCTGTGGATGTTAGGTGGCTAAGACTTGTGTGGTTCCTAGAGTGTTTCCTGGAAAGGGCATAGCCGAGATGAAATAAATGACTTAAGATGGTTCTTATGACTAAATTATTTCTCTGGACTTAAATGGTGGTTCACTACGGCTTGACGAAGTGAAGGATAGGAGGAAAAGAGACAGCTTTCCTATTCAAATTATGCTTATTATCAATCCTCAGGACTATCGTTATGTCCTAGTAATTGTTGAAATTACTTGTGTTGCAGGGTCACAAAAATGAGTGCACTTGTTGAAAATAAACACAATCACAAATAAAGGTGTCTCTGTTTCCTTTCTGGGCCCAATGGGCAATGGAATCACATTCGAACAAGAGAGGAAATGGAATTAAATCATATAGATGACCGAATAGACAAGGGAATAGCTGACTGCCATTATTATCAAAGTGGAAAAAAATAAAATAAATAAATAAAGTAATCAAAACAGCGGTAATGATCTGAATGTGAGAATAATCAGTAGCACTAGTGACTAAACTTTGGATTTGTCTGGACCAACACTCCATAGTGGGTTACAGCGGTTGCGTGTTCAAGACCACACTGTGTGTGTCCCTCCAAAGGTTTAATCAACATGCTGATGGAAATTCTCATTACTATACGAATTCTTCTCTAGCTACACAGTTTACATGTAGTTAAACTTAAGTTTAATTGACAGGGCATCTGCAAATTTAGCCTACAGCGCTCAGCCAGGACTATGCCTAACTAGTGAAGGTGAAATTTAGCTGAGAAGAACTGAAAGTACGGAAAGTGAAGAATTAGAAACCCTAACTGGGGTTAAAGAAAGTATTCTAGAATACTTTGCACTGTGTAAACAAAAGCTGTAATTAAGGCTTCAAGTGAATGAAGCTAACTGCTAATTGTAGAAGTTATTATTTAGCTTAGCCTAAGCTGGATGAATGCTAGGTTGGGTTAGCTTAGCCACCTAGGCTGGTTTGTTTACAAAGTGACATCACAAGTTAGCACTTCCTGTGACAAGTTGTTGTCATGGGAACCAGAGCATGTCAGAACAATTTAACAGTACCTGAAGAATGTCTGCACATTTTACTGAGTTATGCATGTTTAAACGGGTTAAAAGGGGGCGCCTATACTTTAAGTCTTTCAAGAACTTGATGTTACATTCAGTAAAATGCAAATGTGTTTTGGCATTTGCTAATTTTACTCATGGAACTCTTCTCTTTACTTTACACAACTTATTCTATTTGTTTACAGAGTAAGGAAATAGATTTGCTGTAAGTCAAAGCTTGTCTAAGCCTATATAGTTACGTCCCTCTCATGCATAAAAGCTGACTTTTCAGCGAATGAACAGTTTTAGCTCTCTGCTTGTACATGCAGCTACAAATTTAGGTGAATTACATCAATCTAACAGTAATTTGTAAGGCCTTTACATTGTAGAAAGGGGAGCATCACCCAGGTCTACGTATATATAACACTGTCCTGAGCTTTCTTTGTCAGAAACAGGTTTAGCAATACTGCAATTTGGATTTCTTTAACCAAAGCAGGATAGATATCGGTACAGTTTACAAGCTGCTGAGATGAGATTCCTTTGTCAAACAGACTTACGCTTTAATGCTGAACTAACTGATACCAGTTGGAAATCTAAGACTCTTTCACTTACAGTAGAGATGCCAATTCCAGCTATCGTTTTATCTGCATTTAGACAAGCCAGCAACCAGTGATCAAAATGCGTACCGCATGTTGTGTTCCAGTTGGACCGCAATGGTCAAATGCACACCTGTAGGTTAACAGTAGTTTAAAGCTCAGGTGGTTTTCCTACACTCTGGCATCAAGGTGACGTATGCCCTATTTGGAGCTAGTGTTTCCTGTAACCCTTCATTGTCATGGAAACTTATGTTTAGCAGTGCCAATTCAACCAGAATGTAGCAAATGTTTGTTTCAAAAGAGTCGTGCATAGTCTGTTGGCAGGTGAGGCTTACACGTCCATTCAAGATTTTCTTTATATCAGTAAAATTCTACTTTTACTAATGCAGAGTCTTGCTGCTCTTTGAGCACACATTTTCATCTACTTTAAAAGTTTTATGTCCTATGCTGACCAGGGACTTTTAGCAGAGTCTTGCATTGTGTTCATGTTGTGTGCCTTCTGGTTTTGCAGTTCAGAATCAATGGGGTCTTAGGAACCCTTTCTGAGGAGGCCTTCTGTGTTAGAGGCCTTCTGCATTAGGTCACGCATCGTTGAGTGGGCATTGCGTGGGGGCAGGTGAAAATATGGTGACTAACTGGTTTTGGAGGAAAAGTTTCTTGACGCTGGTGTCCTCCTCCGTCACAGCTGGGCTGGATGTGTCCAGATCAGATGGAGTCTGTCTCGGTGTGCCACACCGGTTGGAGACTGCAGGTGAAAATCAATGTCTTGTAGATTGGCAGGGATGTTTCTGACCTTTCACTTGAGATTGTTGAGTGTCACTTCATGTGCCATTTCAGGGTTTGTCTGAGTTACCTTTTCCTCCTGCAGTTGCAGGGGCTCTCAGGACACTGGCTGGTGAAGTGTTAAGCCGAGGGCTTTGGCTCCTCCCCCCTTTGTGCAGGGCTGGGGAAGCTTACGCTGCTGATGTGAAGGTCAGCAGGGTACGTCTTTCTTGTGTGGTCCATTTGCAGTGGGTTGGACTGTTGCAGCTCTCTTTGGACCACATGGAGTGCGTCAATAATGTTACAGCATCGCTAAGTCAGTGTTCGGACTTCCGCTGCACATTGATGGCTTTAGCTCTCTTTGAGTTCAACCATTTCTTTAAGTTCTTTGAGTGAAACAGTTCTTTACCCGTCGGTTTGCAGGTGCTCAGAGCTGTCGTCCGCCTGAAAACTGATGATCTCTTTCAGTTGCTCTGCTCTGTCAGGGTCCTTGCATCTGTCCTGTGTCCTCTCACGCTGAGCAGGGTTTGTTCTCTGTGGAATTCTGTGGCTGGCAGCATTACATTTACATTACATTTACATTTATTCATTTAGCTGACGCTTTTATCCAAAGTGACTTACAATTGCTATATTTCAGAGGTCGCACGCCTCTGGAGCAACTAGGGGTTAAGTGTCTTGCTCAGGGACACATTGGTGTCTCACAGTGGATTCGAACCCGGGTCTCTCACACCAAAGGCATGTGTCTTATCCACTGCGCCATCACCACCCCATGAGTTCATTTACCTCCTGTTTGAGGCCTGCGGGAGCGCGGCCAAGGAGAAGATGATTCTGGTCAGCTCTAGGTGGCTCAGACCGGACGTCCGCTTTCGTTGTCGTCTAACTGTTCCTTTCTCTGCCGTGACAGGTAGTTGCCTGCTTCCGGCTAAAGGATGTCCATGACACTGCTCTGCCGGGTCTCCAGGTGGTCCTGGTGGCAGGGCTGGGTGTCTGAGGCCTACTGGCACACTTGTGGGAACACAAGAGAGAAATGGCAAAGGCAAATGCAAGTTTCTACAGAGGTGGTGAGCTATCTGTGTGGGAGAACGGCTATGTGGAGCAGCTAAAATTTAGTGTTGGGGAGCACACACAACAAAAAAAAATTTTGAGTATCTTTGACGTGCTTTAAGCAGCATTGACTGATGACTGGGCTCTTACATGTCATAACCTATTACTCAAAAATGCTGATGGTTCTTCTCACATGTTGTGCTATGAGAGTAACAGATAGAGCAAAACCAAAATACAACAATAGGATGAAACCAGAAAAGAAGAGGAAGAAAGGAGTGTTTTACCTATTTAGGTTTAGCTAGGAGACATAGGTAAACAGGAGTCACTTATGGGTTATGCTGCTGTTAGGCTAAGCTAGCAGGGACACATCAAACATCTCAAGGTCCAAAAGAAGAAGAAGAAACAACGGGAAGTGTTTCCAGTTCTGTCTGGGGCCTACTGTGCATTTGTGTTTAGCCGTACTTCATGTACTTAGCTTGGTGCTAAGGAGTGAGGATGGGTAAACACAGACAGGAAGTAGGATATTAATGACCTGTGTAACTCGCTAAGGAAACAACAGTCGCTAGATATTGTAATCCTAAAGAGAGAGAGAAGATGAGGATAGTGACTAGTGATCTAAAATAAGGTAAAGGTAAAGTAAGAACGTCCTTATAGCTCTAAGAAACTAAAAGGGAAAGGGAAGCATATCAAGTAATTTAATTAAATTTCAAATTTAGTTAAGCTTTATTTAGCTGAATATAAGAATTCAGGCTGAAACAAAAGTAAATAAATAAATTGAAATAAAATCAAAAAATAAAAATTAAACATCGAGTGTTCTCATAGCTCTGGTAACTAGAGTGGAAATTGAATAAGCAAATTGATTTAATTAAATCGCAAATTTAATTAAATTCAACTTAACCGAATAGGAATATTCAGGCTCAACAGGTGTGAAGACACAGAATACGATAGGGGTAGGTTTGGGTCGAAATAAAAGAAACACAAATGAAAACCACAGTATCTGGGTTTCAATCTGAAAGTGAAACCAAGAGGAAGGGGTCGAGCGAGAGAAAGAGAGAGAGAAGAGAGTGGTTTAACCCTCTTATGAGACGTGCTTCGTGAAGCTCTGACACCAGGGTGAATCATTCGTCTCAAATCATTCGGAGTGAGTATCACTGCTAAGGTCACGTGATTTTATTAAACTGGGCTTTGTTACGCGTCATAGCTGTTTCGAAATTGTTTTAAATTTCAACGGTTCGTGAACCAGTGTGTATCTGGTCTCTATGTGATCTTGTATCACTTTATAGATTCGTACACATTTAATGACGCATTTGATAAAGGGTCTGATTGACTTTCAAGTCAAGCTTTCATTAAATAAGCCCTACAGTTTACTAGGATATTGTGCCTTGAAAGACACCTCATATTAAACGATATTAGGTAGCTCGCGGATTGCCATTACCTGATTACACCTTTTGATAAAACCTTTGCGATTGGTTTGAAAAAGGTGTTCCGTTGATTTGAGTTTCCGCTACACTTCCACTGTTTTGACCAGCAGGGGTCGCCAGCGAGGGCGCTTCAAACAAAGAATCATTTGTGACGCAGTTGACTCCTTTGATTCAAAGCCTCGAAGAGCTTTGACTCTCATTACTCGTGTTCAAATCACTCAGTTCAAATCACGCAAAATCTATAGTCTTTGGTTTAAGGTTACACTTTACGCTCTAAAGTGTCTAAGTTTTTAGGCGGTGCTAAAACTCGAGGTAGAGGGTTTTACTTGTAAGTTAAGCGTGTAAGTTAGGATTGAGGGAGCTATTGGCTACAACCGTCGCTTGTTTACACGAAGGTCTGTGAGATTGGTGCTGTTGTCAGAAAAACTAGATAGGAACGCCTGCTCGCGTTCCGGACGCAATGCCAACCAACAACACAGATCGGCCGGAGCAGCGGACGAGCTGTGCTGAAAGTTTGCACTGAGTCTCTCGCTTAGGCACATGACGTTGCATGTGAGTGACTCTTACACAAATCAAACAGCACCGTTCTTTCCCAGACAATGGCAAATTAGCCTACTAGTTAGTTAGGCTAGAATTTATACCACTAATTTGACGCGATTGTTTCATATGAGCGCTTCGGCAGTTTAATATGAATACAATGAAGTAACGAACAACAAGGCCTTGATTGGTGACTGAGGAGCATCGCTCAGATCACCTTCAAAATGCTGACAATGGAGTTTTCTTCGTCCATAATCAGATTAATTTGTTCTGGTACCATTTATACGCGCGGCTAATCTGAGATTTCTCCATCAGAGAAGGTTTAACGTACGCTCGACTTCTATCTGAAATTAGGATTTCTTCGCTAATATCAGGAGTTTCTTATCGTACGATTTAAATATGCATTATAGCATTTGAGAAACTTTCTGCCATTCGTAGGAAGGCATATTCAGGCTATAGTTTTGCTGATTTCAGATACTTGTGCGTATGTATGATGTTAATAACAACTTATGGGACAACATATGATTGATTACTGTCTGCTTGCATACAATATTTAATACGATGCCTTAAAATTCTCCACCATATGTAAGGAACTCAGCTTTTTGGAAATATTAATAATCAATAATATCTTGTTATTATTAATTATAAATATTTGGGTCAGTTAATTGGATTAACTTGATGTGGCTGAATTAAAATTACAATCAATTAATCAGTTCGTCCAACGAACTCTTTTGATTATTAATTTATTCTAAGAAAAGGGTATCTTCCATGGCCACAGAAGAATAATTATTTCTTCGCATATACCGCACGTTGAGCCAGTAGCAAAAACCGTGATCATAAAGTGACAATGTATTGCAAACAAAGCAGAACCAAATACATATTATGTACAAGTTTTATTAACTAAATATAGATATTTATATGAATATAAATAAACTAAACAACATACACACATGAATACATAAATAGGTTAGTGATAGGAGTCTATGAGAAGAACCATCAGAATTTCATTTTCACATTTCATTGAATTGAATACTTGCATTTGTAATGGGAACAATTCTTCAAAGTCGTTGATGGTTCCGGCAGTGTCAAGTGGAAGTTGGTTGAGCGTTCTCTTTCTCCAGGAACGCATGATTGGTTTGGTCAAGGCCTGGGACTCTGTTGAGGCCACGCCGAGTCCCCAGGAAAAGTGAGGAAGTCGGAAGGATGGGTGATTGGAGTCGTTGTTGGTTGGAGTCTTTGTTCCAAAACTCCTGAGATTGTCTTTGGTTCTTTGTGAGAGAGTCTCCTCTCTTTTCCATGAGGCCGGATCTGGTTGGGATCCAGGCCTAATGGAAGGCCTCTTGGCCCCTATGGAGGGGGGAGGGGGGTTTCCCCGTATCATCCGAGACTGTGTTTGCGGCAGGATGGAAAACCAAGACAGGGCGGTCACTATTGCCTGTCTCTGATATAGTCTGAAAAAGAACCACCCCTAAGGTTTGAATGGACCTATGAGTAAGGTGACATGTCCAAGAGGGGAAGCGGCTCTTAGTTGATTTATGGTCTTTGTCCCCAGCGTGCTTAGACTGTTCATTCAAGCTCAAATAGACATAACAAATTCAAATTGCATTCTAAGAGAAGGTGATGTACATCAAAGTATGTGTCATTAAATGAGGATTAATTAGGTAGGAAGAATGATACAGGTGAAGTTATATTGACAGTTGGGTCATTGTGCAACCACATACACCCCAATCAAACATACCATGTTGTTATACCTAATAGTACATGAGACAGTAAATCATCACAGTTTCTGTGAGGCATGTTCCTTCATAGATCAGAGTAATACCGCAAAGTTTATTTAATTAAAGATCGTCTCTCTCTTTTGAGCATGTGGCGCATGTGGCCACATTCCTTTGAGGTCGTAAAAGTCTGTTATCAGTCTTAAAGTGTTTTGTAACCGGACACCCGGCTGACAAAGTAACTTCATTTGTGAGGTTAGTTTTGGGGGAGAGTTTCATAGACCTTTATATTGATTAAATATAGTGAATATGAATAATTAGTGTGTGTCTGAATGGTCCAGACCCTACAGAGAGGGGAACGCCAACGTCGCTAAAAATCTGTTTGAGTATGTCGAGAATTGAAGATTGAAATGATGGAAAATCGATCAGCAGAAAATCATCGAGGAAGTGTAGGACGAAAAGAAGTTTGCAAACGTTCAATAAGATCTAACAGAGAGCTTCGGAAAAGCTATTGAAAATATGGGGGCTACTTCTGCACCCGAATGTAAGCCTTATTGCAAAATAGAATTTTGAATTCCATTTAATGCAGAAAAGTGGCCAGTCAGAAGGGTGAATTGGCATGGTTTTAAAAGCGTCCATGATATCGGCTTTTGCTAGCCAGGCACCTTGACCGGCTATCTTAATTAAATGGATAGCATTGTCTACCGAGGCGTAGTGTAGGGAGAAGGATGCTAAAGGTATACATTCGCTCGCTGTGTTGGCAGAATGTGGAGAAGACATGTCAAAAATGCCTTTTCCTCGGATTGCATGTTTGTAACAGCGTGGGCAGACCGATTTCAGGTGCGGATCCTTGCAAAAGCTGCAGATGTGGTCATATTTCCATTGAGGGAAAGAACAAACAGATTCATTAAATTTGTTACAAATAATGTAACCTTTGTGATCTGCGACATAACATTTCCTGCTTTCGTGTGGAAGCCTTACATTCTCAGCACCATGGACAGCATGCGGCTCTTGGCTAGCGAATGCTGTCGGGCAAAAAGGAGCTGTGTGTCCGTAAGCGCTACAAATGTTACAAGCCAGCGTTTTTTGGCCGCCAAAATGACGAACAAGCAGGTCAGTATCAGTAACGGACCAGTCTAGTCTGGAGTTATTGAGCGAAATGAAGGAAGCTGATTTGGCGCAGAATGATTTATGGTATTCGTAGAATAATGTACCCCCGTATCTTTGATTAAAGGCTAAATAAAGATCCAACTCTTCCCTCCAATCTGGGAAAACCTGACACAGAATGTCTCTGAAAATGCTGAAAACAATGACGAATTCTGCGAAAGAAAGATTCCGTAGTAATCTCCGATCGGAAGTTTTAAGAAGGACTGCCACGTCTCCACAGTCTATCATTTTAGTAGTAGCAGGCAAGGGAAGCAGAAGTGAAGCCAGGTTAATATCCTTACCTTGGATGATGTTTGTTCTGATATGAGAGGACACCGTAGCAGCGGCTGGAGAAACAAAACGCCTACCAAATGACTGGGCTTGGGCTGCTGTAGAAAGCTTGAAAGATGAAGTTTCAGGTGGAGCGGGAACATCCTGAAATGGTGTCTGTGCCGGTTGATGAAAAGTTGGCAGGGCTGAAGAGGTAGAAGCAATGCTCGAGGGATCACTTAATCCACTGGCAGGAGGACGAAATTGAGGGGTTGCTTCGAAGTTGATAGCCTGATTCGGGCCATTGGAGTTAGCTGCGGGGTGTTCGAATTTTGACATCCTCGATTCCAGACTTTTGACGGTTTGGGAGAGGCTTTGAACCGCTTGAAGAAGTTGAGTGTTAACTCCATCAGGCTCGACGATATCTGGAAAAGTGGGTGCCCGTGCATGCAGCGTGGTTCTTTTTGCAGGATGTGGTGACGATGACTTGGCAGTTTTCTTTCTGCCGGCTTGTTTTGGGTGACCAGACACAGAAAGAGTTGCGGGACTAGTGACGGACTCAGGTGGATTACCCAAAGTATTTTGGGCGAGAAGAAGTAGATTCTCTCTGGACAGACCTTGGCTGGTCGGAATGCCGGCTGCTTCCAGAGTACTGGATATGTCCTCCGTAGACCACGTTGCCCATAGCGAGTTGCGACATTGAAGGCGCGTGCTGCACCGTGTTGGAAGAGGAGAGGGCGGAACGAATTCGTCATCGGAGAATGAATCGTTCTTTTGAACCGTTTCTTTTTAGTGAACCGGCAGGACCAGTACACTAAATCGGACTGAATCGTTCGAAACAGTTTGCGTCTTGCGTCAGTGCTGATCCACCATTACTAAAGTTACTCACTTTCAGACATGCCTGACAGTCTCTCCGAATCGAAATAAACCAATATCCCGGAGTATATTTTACTCCAGTAACTCCAACAGTTCACTGAACTGAGACATGTTGGTGCTGAGAGAAGTGATGAGCACGAGCAGCTGATACTGCGCCTGCGCGTACTACCGAACGCACAGGTACAGCGGTTCTCAGATCACCAGTACAGAACCGAGAACTGTTTCTTTCGGACACGTTCGACATAATGAGAACTGATGAGTTGATGAGCTGAGCATGCGTGCAATTTTTCTGAGGGACGAAATGTACGTTTCTTAAGTATTTACTTGAACATCAGTACGCTAAGTGTAACAAAATAAAACATGTTGGAAACATGTTGATCCCATAATTAATTTATTATTACTGTATTATTTTAAAGTTTGGAAACACAATGAATGGATTGTAAAACTGTCAAACTAAACATTTATGATTATACTAAAATATTTTCAGGAACAGCTCATTTAATTTCTAAGTAAACTTGCCAAGGTTTTAATGGTGCACTGCTTAGTAAATTTTTATAATGCATTAAAACATAACGTATTAAACATACTGGATTTTTTTGTTTTATCGACAGTATATTCAGGTTTCAGCAGTTCTCTGCTCAGCACACACAGGCCTATGCTACGGTTCTCGAGTCAAGAACTGGTTGTTGCAGTTCTTGAATTACCAGTACAGAACCGAGAACTGTTTCTTTTGGACACGTTCGATATGGCCGATGAGCTGGAGATACTGAGCATGCGTGATAGCACCGTCTCTAAACAGAACTTTCTTTTGGCCAACTGATGATGTGCTGATACATGAGCACGCAGCACGAGTGAACCGAGGACTTAAATGAGGGGCCGAATTCGGTGAAATGTAAGTTTATTTAATAACAAATAAAATGATGAAGACCATTTATGCACTTTATATCTTTAAGACATGTAAAACATCCGCGTTTGCACATCACCTGTAGGCTACAGTGTTCGTTTGCAAAACGTAAAAGTAAAAAACTTATACAAGATGATTATGACAATGAGTACTATTATTTAACTGAAGTTATGATTACAAATGCCTTTATTTGAATTTATTTTAACCGCCGGGATGATAGAATTGACGTCATTACGTGATGACGTAAAAGAACTGGTGAACCGTTTTTTTGAACCGGTTCATTGAAACGAATTATCCGAAAGAACCGGTTCACGGAAAAGAACCGGACTTCCCATCACTAGTGGGTAACATCCTCCTCTACTTCCCTGACAGTAAAGGAGGACCCACTTAACAAAAGATCATAATCTATAAATTGTTCAAAGGTTAGGTCATTTACCCTTCTTGGCAGAAGTGATTTTAACAGTTTGTTTAGTCCATGACAATAGAAGTCTTTCAGAACAGCATCCTTCCAGTTGATACCATTGGCTAAAGCACAGAATTGAGTAGTGTGTTCCTCGATGGTACAAATACCTTGACGAAGGAACAATATCTCCTCTGCTGGATCCATGTGTGTGGTCAGTCGTTCTGTAATATTTGAGACAGGCAAAGAAGCAGGTTGTTTTGCTACTTTGTACAACTACTTTGTACAGCTTCATCATGCTAATGCAACAGTCCTGGTACATCTCAAGTTGCAAAAGATCTAACAAAGCTTCCCTGAAATACTGAAATACTGACGTGAAGAAGTAAACACTGTTTTACATTATGTGCTGGTATTACCTTATGAACTGTGATTACATTATAAGTTGCCACAGTGTGTTCATACTGTAATAAATTAATAACCTATTACATTATGTGAAAATTTTGTATTACATTGAACATTTATTATTACATTATGAGCTCAAGATTTTATCATGTTTTGAGAAAATTATTACATTATGAGCATTTTATTACAGTAACAATGTAATATTGATTACATTATGTGCAGTTTTTATATTATGTACTGTTATTACATTATGAGTTGCTACACACTTGTTACCACCGATATATGCAGAAGACCATCGAACCTTGAAGCAGATGGACTACAGCAGCAGAAGACCCCACCGGTGCCACTCCTGTGAGATAAGAACAGGAAACTGAAGCTACAGTTCACACAGGCTCACCAAAATTGGACAATAGAAGATTGGGAAAAAAAGTGCCTGGTCTGATGAGTCTCGATTTCTGCTGTAACATTCAGATGATATGGTCAGAATTTGGTATAAACAACATGAAAGCATGGATCCATCCTGCCTTGTATCAATGGTTCAGGCTGGTGTATTGGTGTGTGGGGGATGTTTTCTTGGCACACTTTGGGCCCCTTAGTACCAATTGAGCATCGTTTAAACACCACCTGAGTATTATTGCTGACCATGTCAATCCCTTAATGACCACAGTGTACTCATCTTCTGATGGCTACTTCCAGCAGTATAACGCATCATGTTACAAAACTGGTTTCTTGATCATGAATATAACAATGAGTTCACTATACTCAAATGTCCCAGTCACCTGCTCTTAATCCAATAGAGCATCTTTAGGATGTGGTGGAACGGGATACACATCATGAATGTGTATGTATATATATACCGGTCTCGCATCTCTCATGGAGGAGCGGAAGCATTAAAGGAGGAGCGACGACGGTGAAGATTGAGAGAGGAACAGGCCTGATTATATGTAGTGTTTTATTTCTGTTTTGTTTAGCCAGCAGTCGTCTGTGAGGGGCTGCTGGCGGATCCTTTTGTTTTTGTATTTGTTTTATTTGATAATTAAAAGTTGTTGAATGTTCGCTGGTTCCTGCCTCCTTCTTCCCACAACTTTGAACCTCATTACATACATATATATATATATATATATATATATATATATATATATATATATATATAACAACATGTGAAGAAGCCATGCTTTTGTATCTCTATGAATAGGCTTCAATTCATGAAAATCCGTCCTTCCGGTGAGATGTTAAACTGAGGTCCTGACTCTCTGGGGTCCTTAAAAAAAATCCCATGGTACTTATCGTAAAGAGTGTCCTGACCAAATTCCATCCATTGGTCCTTATCAATTATGGCCTCCTAATAATCCCAATCGTTTGAATTGGCTCTATCACTCTCTCTCCAATCATCATTCATGATGAAACATTAATGAGAACTTATAAAATGTATTGCAAATGTATGCCCTAATGCAGGGGCTTTCAATCGGGGTCTAGTGAATGAGAATCCTAGGATTCTCTTTGTAAAAATAAACACATTACATTTAAATTGATTTAAATAAATTAATGATTCAAATAAATAAAATAAAATAAAAACAACAAAAATGTTGATTTAAATAACTAAACAATAAAAACGTCGATTTAAATAACTAAATAAATTATAAAAATGATTAAAATAAAGGAATACATGAAACATAGCCTAACAGTAGGCTACAGTAGGCTACTATAGTGAACAGAAAACTACTAATGTTTGTTAGTATTATGATTGAAAGTTTTGATATGTTGTTATATCAGAAGCACGGGCTGCCAGTGATAGAAACCGTCAAAGATGGAGATGAGAGAGTTAAAGGGACTTTAAGGAAACGGGGCGGGTTCATTCACTCGTGTTGGGTTTCACAGACACACACACACACACACACACACACACACACACACAGCACACATGACTCTCAAATGGCCGCTGCTTCATACGGGGTTCTGTCTCAACCCCTACTAAATGACACCTGAAGGTCCTCAATGACACGTTTATTGCTCTTTTGTTGAGCAGACGGGGAAGTTTACTGCAGCATCAAACTGTGCGGCAGGAGTTGAGGCGGTGAGCCGCGGCGGGGGCGGAGTCAACAGGTTCAGGTATTTATTCAAGCTCTTCTTTACTCTCTCACCTTTTCTAAAGAACTGCTGAGGATAATACATCATGCTAGATATGTTTTCTTTACTGACCAAATAGGCACCATGACACTGCGAGATAAGTTTTACAGTCCATAGTTCTGAATAATATGGCAGCGTCTCAAAGAACTACAACTAGACATAATTTCTGGGCATTTGCCTCCAATAATTGCGGTCTTGGTAGCCAGCAGCACTGTATATTTTCACTGTCATTGTGCATAACTTTTAAAATCTTGATAGTTGTTGTACTGTCTAGTTTTAAAGTGAACAAGTGTGACTACATACAAAAGTCGCTCATCATTTCACTGTTGGGCAGAAACAGACGCTTTGACAGACAGGCTGCAGCGCAAATGTGTAGCTACCTATGCTCATTTTATCGACACTTATACTTAGCGATTCTATCTTCCATGTCTTATTTCCTTTTAGATTTGTAATTGCTGTAGATTGGTAAATGATACTAACAAAAGTGGTAGTATTTCCATTGTCATGGAACTTAATGATTGATTGACTGATTTCCATAGGCTATAATATGAAACCTACAGTAGCCTACGGAGTCAACTTTAAAAAAATACACGTGCATGGCCCCACGTCCAATATACTGTAATGCTATGGTACTTTGTAGAAAATTAAATTAATACAGGATGTTTTATGTCATTTATTTATTTATTTGGTTGGTTACTGTGGTAACTAACTAGATTCCACGTTTTTTTAAAGAGCAATGACCATTATGCCCTTCAATATTCAAGGTGGTTATTTTGTATGAATTTATACAAAATTATTCATAAGGAAACATGCGGTTTTATGGAAAAAATTAGGCATGAAGCTATCTCCACTCCTAAACCTAAACCTAAGTGAAAAACAATCTAGATTGTAAATTCGCCAAAACATAAAAATAGTTACTAATTGCCACAAGAGATTGTTGCGTTTTGGTCCTCCCAAACATTTGGTTACATCCTTGATGAAGACTGATAAGGCAAATTTTGGCAGATTATTGGCGAAGAACTATAACCCCATATTCCAAAGGATCAGGCAGAGAAGTTGCTGTTACCAAGGACGCATGAATTATGATATATCGAAATATATCCAGTACCAAAGGCTGCTGAGAAAGTAACAGCTTAGGTATATCATAACCATAATGTATCAAATGATAGGAAAAACTCAGCAAGTCTGGCAAGCTGAAGGTTGGAATTTGTCTTCATATGGATATAATAGACTGAAAATTGCTTATTGTTGCAATGGAAATAATTATATGGCCAAATATATATGTACTGTCAAGGTTTTTATTTAATATACAGTATTTGTCCCATTAAGTCACAGCAGGTGAATACTGAATACTGTGAAACACAATGAAATGAAGCCGTTATTCAGTAGAATATTCAGTAGAATTTGTTTTGGGTATACAACTTGTATGTCATGTTACCTTGTAGGTAATTAAATCAAGGTCATAGTACAATACACTCTTCTCACACTGCCCTGTTCATTACTGTCAAGTGGTGTTTGAGTTCAGACCTATCATATTTACACATTAAACATCCCCTCATCTCAGATAACTCTTGTATGTGCTGGTTGTTTTGGCCATGATTTCAATGTCAAACAGCTGTTACGTATTGTGTGTTGATATACAATACTAATGCAAACAATGTCCAGTACAACAAACAGGTAATAGCGGCTATATATATTTCACTGTTTGTGTTCCGTTGTTTGACGTTCCAACATGAGTGACGCACATTCAGCTCTTTCTTCGTCTCCTGATGAGCACTTGTTCTTCGTCCACTTCTAACCAATGAGTAAGACCAGTGTCAGCATGGGATGGAAAAAGCATTCTGGCATTAAGAACATGATAGTGACTCAACATCTCCTTGCAATTGACATTTAATTAGTATTTCAATTGCTCTGTTTTTTTATTTCAGTTGTTTTTGCATGGTTTATGGACCAGATTGTTTTGCAAATGGAATCAGACATGCATCTGGTATGGTTGACTGTAACATGAGAGAGCTTCTACTATTGTAGGGTATAGAGTATAATTGCTTAATTTTGGACCTGATAAACCTCATTATAGCTTTTAGAATGGACTTATTATATCACATAGCCACATTTTTCAAAGGAGCTTTTCTTTGCTCTTTGACTTTGTTGATTGATACATATATTTCATTATGTTGAGTATGTGTGTGGAGAGCTTTGTTTACTGGAAAAAATCTATATAGCTAGCTACTTGAATAATAACATCTGTTTTAATGACACTCATACAGTGACACAATAAGTTCTACGTTCTAATAAATGCTGTTCTTTTGAACATTCTATTCATCAAAGGATCCTGAAAAAGAGTCTGGCATGATTTCCTTAAAAATATGATGCAACACAACTGTTTTCAACATTGATAATAATAAGAAATGTTTTTTGAGCAGCAAATCAGCATTATAATGATTTATGAAGGACAATGTGACACTGAAGACTGAAGTAATGATGCTGAAAATTCAGCTTTGCATCACAGGAATAAATTACATTTTAAAATATATTTAAATAGAAAACACTTATATTTAGAGATGCTCCGATCAGCATTTTTGGGGCCGATCA
The DNA here is from genome assembly GCA_026230005.1 of Gila orcuttii. Classification (NCBI taxonomy): domain Eukaryota; kingdom Metazoa; phylum Chordata; class Actinopteri; order Cypriniformes; family Leuciscidae; genus Gila; species Gila orcuttii. The sequence goes on from JAPDVR010000017.1 coordinate 11,527,048, forward strand.
CCGATTACCAATCACTAAAATCATGATCTGCCGATTGCCGATCACTGCCAAACACAGAATGGCAGGGGAATGGGAATCTTTTATCTATAATCTAGCAGAGTTTGCACCATTTGTAGAAATGTGTTTATTTAATTGTATTTAGAAAATGAGATGTCTTAAGGCTACTCTAGGCCAGCTTTCCCAAATAAGGCAGAGTAACATTAAATTATTCCAAACAAAGAGGGATCAGGCAGACCAACACACATCAGATCAGCCTAATGGGAGGGGATCAAGTTACACTTAGGCATATTTGGAAATTGTAGCCTCTTAATACACCGACTACATTTACTAATTGGCAACAAAATGTACAACTTGTTACACCAAAACTGGCTACTGATAAAAGGACAAAACTATGGCAAGTTTTTTTCTGTTATTATTATGAACGTCTGATGTAGTTGAGCAGAATGCTCTTTTATGAAGTTACTTCATTAAAGGACATATTTAGTGAGATTAAGCCTGAAAAGGTTTTGGATTTTTTATCATATGTTCATTTAAAAATATATATTGTATAAAATGACTTCTTGTTTATATTTGTTTTGTTTTATTGTATTTATATGATATTTGTATTTTTATGATTGAATTTTTGCCATGAAAATAGCTTTGAATGCTGACATGGCATTAAATAAAATAATCGGAATCTGAATCTGATTTAGTTGAGGAACCAACTACGTCAGATAAAAAAAAAAAAAACACCTTTTGAAACATCTCGCGGCAGTAATGTACCAATACAAATAAATAAAAACATCTCCAGTTAACTCAGAGCATTCATTTTGTTCATTTGTTAAATAAGAGGCGATCTAGCGCTGAAATTATTATTTTTTTTTTCTTATCAAGTGATCAAAGTGCTCGTTGCCGCAGCGATCAGTGGCGCAGATACCGCGTTCTGTTGTGGCTCGCGCGGTGCACGGTCTTCACTCGGACGCGCGCTTCAATCCGTTGGGAGACTCCCTATTCGTTCCGGTGAAGGAGAACTCATGTTGCCACTGCCAAGCTCCACTCTGCTGTTGTGTGCCCGTGCGCCACGCCTGCAGGTGGGAAAAAGTCGCGCGAGTAATTTACGTCACGTGATCGGATTTTTTGATCGGCGCTTTTGGGGTTCGCCGATCAATCTATTTTTAGCCAATATCGGCCGATCATGATCGGCGTCCGATCAATCGGAGCATCCCTAGTTATATTAAATTGTAATAATATTTCACATTATATATTTTTTGTGTGTATTTTTGATCACATAAATGCAGTCTTGGTGAGCATGAAAGACTTCTTTCAAATATGTGGAAAATCTTCATACAATAACAGCCCGATAACAGACAGAACAGACAGAACAGAACATACAGACCTGTAATAATTATCATTCTGATAGTCAAGTCAAATATATATATATATATATATATATATATATATATATATATATATATATATATATATATATATATATATAGTGCTTTTCACAATTCACATTGTTTTAAAGCAGGTTTAAAGAAAATCATGTTGTTAATGTTTATAATATTTTAATATCTTAAGACTTTATAGTTGTATTTAGCAGATTAGAGTGTTACATTTTGCAACAATAACATGCTTCTATATCCGACATTATATAAAGAGCCGTGTGATAATATAGTTACATTTTTTGGCAATATACTGTTTACACAATGATAATACGATTTTGGGTAGCACTTTATTTTAGTCATGTTCCCATGTATATACTATGTACTTATTATATTAATTGCAATAACTGGGTAATAACTAGGTACTAACCCTGAATCTTCCCCTAAACTTAACCTTCACCCCTGCATGTAGTTACCTTTTATTACCCAGTACTTTCTTAGGTAAGTACTCTGTAATTACACGTAAGTGCTCGTACTGTCAAATAAAGTGCAACCCAATTTTACAATAAACTTGTTGATTCAACAGTGATCCAGAGTAAAGTTTGGCTAGTAAATGGCTATATTCAGAATAGCATAATACCTGTGTATAGACCCTTTGCAGTGTAATGTACTGTATGTATACACTCCACAGTAAGCAAATTTTCTGTATTCATGGAATGCATGTCCTACTAATAGAAAGTTCATCTATTTGCCAAAACAAGAGAGCATACTAAGGAATTCTGTATCTTACAATGCAGTGTGCTTGACAAACATGCAAATGATGCGGGATGCACACATTTTTGCAAAATGGGTGTTCAAATTGTGTGGTAAAAGCTGGAAATGCTATAGTGATTTTACTGCTTGTAGCCATGATGCTGCATCCAGTGCCTCTAGAGAGAATGAGAGTGTGGGAAAAGACGGAGAAATGGAGGGAAGGCAGGAATAGGAGCAGGGTCTGGGAAGTTAAATCTGTGTGGTGCCTGGAGCGGAGGATGGAAATGCCAAGGTTCTTTACCTTCAACACACACACAGTGATATGGTTAAGTCTTGACTCCACTTATTTTAATGCACCATCGTTTTATCTTTCTACTTCCTTTGATGGTATTAGATAATCTCTATGTGTCAGACGAGACGAATCCCTGTGCTCACGAGAGAGAGTTAGAGAGAGGTAAAGAATAGATAGATGTTGAGAAAGAGATAGAGAACAGTTAGATCAGTGAGGTAGGAGAACACTTCCACTATAAAATGCTGTTTTTTAAAAATCGTTTTTTCTTCCCAAACCAGGGTTAATAGTTAATTAAAACTATAACCATAAAAAAGTTTGATAATTGATATATATATACATTACTGTATATTGGTTGTGCTTCAGCTCTGGGTGTGTGATGACTTTTTGAAGGAAACATAAACATACTATGATTGTGTTTCAGTTATTTTTCCTTCACAAAGTATTCATTTGCAAAGAAAAATGCCAATGTTGATTCTCGTTTTATTTCAAGCTCTGTTGCACTCTCTTTTTTCAGTTTTTTAAATGGGTGATTCCCCGGAGGTTCAAGATAGCGGCTCCATGTGAACCTTTATAATTTCCCACAAAACAATCCCGATAGGTCTAAAATATAAACACTTAGGCCTGCAATAGGCTTATCATAGTGAATCAGGGTAAGACAAAAAAAAAAAAAGTTTTGGAAGAAGGATTAATGATGTATTGATTCATTATTTATATAAAAAAGTCACATGGTGTGTACCTGCTCTAGATGGGTGTCTTTGGCTGTTATCCTGCCCTGCTTTTTTAGCATCATGTGTGCTGCTTTAAGTCGTTCTGTTGCTCTCAATCTAGCTGAGACAGAATCCTAAACTAAATCAAACCTCATAAGTGACTTTAAGTGATAATAATAGAGCTAATAAGAGCTATAGAGCTAATAAGCATGAAAAAAAATAATACATGGATTTAACTATTTTTTAATAAATACTTTTGAGTATTAAATGAAATATATTTATAACTGGCATGTATCTTTTCTCCATCATCTTGAATATTTTTTTTCACTGAACTCTTTGCCGTGGATTCTGATTGCAATGTACATCCAGTGCTGCCCTGAGCTGTCTTAAAAGGCATACATAATGTTGCTGCCCATATTTTGAAATACTCTTTGCATCGAGAGCACAACTGATGTCTTAAAGTGCTTGGAAGCTTGGTACGTTTTGAAACAGAGCTTGTGTATGTGCATAAGACAATTCCAAAGTCATATGGATTTATAATCATAGGCGTTTCCCACAGATATTCATTGGGCCTAAAAGAAAAAGTGACTCTGGAAAACAGTCAAAACTTATATAATAGGGTGGAGTAGACAGCGCATGGAAATAGGGAGAAGCAAAGGAAAAGTAATAGTTTTTGACTTTCAGATACAGCTCTGGATATGTGGACTATGTCACTGGGTTAGTTACTTAATCATGCACAAAGAATGTGCTTTGTGAAACATATATGTCCGGTTTCACAGACAATGCTTAAATCTAGTCCCAGACTAAAATGCTTGTTTGAGCTGTCTTAACTGAAAGCAACTTGAACTTGGACTGACATAACTTAACATATGTCAGTGCCATTGTTTTTTTTTCTCAAGATGCACAACGGTAATGTTTTTCTAAATTATCACCAATATTGGTGCAAAACTATACAATAAACCACTCAAACATTACAACATCATACACTGTAATTAACTAGCAGACCGTAAACTGCAGACAAGCTCTCAGGTTACATTACAATGTAATTACATGTCACACAGCCCTGGGCGCTCTACTATAAAAAGAAAGCCAAGCCTGTCCTTTCCCTAATTGAACCTGATAACATTTTCAGAGAAAAGAGACCTTATTGTGATCAGCAGAATTCCCCTCTCCCTCCCCTTGCCATCAGTATCGGTTTCTCCAGCACTATCTCCAGAGCTTAGACCCTCACCAGATACACATGGAGCTGAGAGTGCCAAGGAAAACCCAGGCCCTAAAACCCATCTACCCTGCTGTGCCCCTCTCTCTCTCTCTCTCTCTCTCTCTCTCTCTCTCTCTCTCTCTCTCTCTCTCTCTCTCTCTCTCTCTCTCTCTCTCTCTCTCTCTCTCTCTAATATTATCCCATCAGCCTGTGAGAGCTTGCCCTGACAATCTCAGCAGGCCTGTCAGCTCTATAATCTGGTTATAAGTAATGATTGTTGGTGTATTTATGTTCCCCAGGCAGTTGTTTGTGGTTGATGGTGGGTAGGAGCAAATAGTCTCACATACCCAGAGTTTTGACTACCGTCATAAAGTCTGGTACACTTTACAGCTTATTTTAGTCAAAAACTGCTCTATTAAACAGGAATCGACTGTCTGATAGCCATGTAAAATGGCCAACCACAGTTTGGTTTGTTTTTTTCTTAATGTTTAGGGATGAGTAAATGAAACATACAGTTCTGCTTTTGGCTGTTTAGTTAACTTGATGCTCGATGATCTGACCCCAGTAACGCAATTTAATCCGGAACGCAATCTAAACTGAATGCGATTTCAAACGAGAAGGAGAACGCAATTTCAAACACAAGCCCCCCTGAGATTTATAAAACAGCAGTGCTGTACCAGGTGAACTACATAGTAAGTTTACTACATCAGAAAAGCCATACATGTAGCTGGTTATGTCATGCAAATGTCAAAATGTATAAGTGTTCTGAAGTTACAACAGTGTTTTGAAAGAAACCTGGTGCAAATAAGTCTTTAATCGATAATCTGCACCTGTGTAACCATAATTTGTGTGAAAAGGAATAAAATATATTGGTGTTTTACTGCCACCAGTTCAGCTGGAAGCTGCAGTAAATTAAGTATGTTTTTGGAGTTTTGCCGAAATGTAGGTTAAGGCACATTTTTCCAATGTTAAACTTTTAAAGTCCCTGTAAAGGCAATTCTAAAAAAAAAATGTCAAATTCTGGAGCCCCTGAGCTCCTGGACACACCCCTACTTGATGACACTATAACAATATAAATCAGGGGTCGACCGATATGTGATTTTCAGGGCCGATACCGATTATTACAGATCAAGTAGACCGATAACTGATATTTTGAACCGATATATAGCCTATGTCTGGTGTAAAAATGTAAATTAATGTAAAAATTAAGAAAGGGTTTTGACAAATACTTTCTTTAAATGATTTTAAACATATCTTTGAATCCGAGAACTGTTATTAAAGGGGTCATATAATGCCATTTTTGTACAAGTTAATATGAATCTTTAGGGTCTAAATGAAAACTTTGTAATATACTTTTATTAAAAATGATCATTAGTATTGTAAGAATTTTACATGGTCAAAAACAGCTCTGTTTTCAATACGCCGTTTCAGTGCATATGCCTTTAAATGATAATGAGCTTTGCTCACTCCGCCCCTCTGTTCTTTGGGGCGTTTTGACACCATGCACGTGGAGTGTTGCCTTGACAACAGTTGAGGGTATATTTTGCAACAAGAATGGCAGCGGGAGTCTCTGAGGAAACATGTGTTCTACCATACCAGTTTGGTAGAACCGGAGTCGGACCCTGAACAAGATGACGGCCCCGAAGAAGTTCGACAATTAAGGCTCGAACAGGACGTTTCTGAATGGTTGGTTAACGTAATGTCACTTTGATCTATTTTTGTAACTTATGTACTGGCAGGGTAACTTAGAGTAGTGAGATACAGACGCTATGTGTTTACTGATGTATAGGTTAGTTCTTGACAGATTGATATTGAAAAACTTTTTTTTGGTAAATGTAGGCTTGTCAGTGATGCGTAACGTTATCTCAGTGTTAGGTACAACTGTCAGTGCTGAAACATTAACCATAACGTGTTGTTCAAATAAACGTGGGATTATGAATTATATTGACAACGTCGTAACGTTACAGAGAAAACATGCCGCAATATACCCTGAGTGTAAACATTAGCCGCATTCATCGTGAAGCGTGCAAGCGATTTGCAAAGATTAATATTTAAAGGTTAATAAAACGTTACACTCACTTCTTCTGGAGGTGGAGCAGGAACACGAATAGTTGGTACCGATTCTTTTTTCAGGACCAGCTTCTTAGCAAAACCAGATTTACAGAAATTATTTGAGAAATGATTAGCGCAAACATACAAGCATTTACGTAGATCGTTGGGAATATTCCCTTCAAAAATAAAACTCAGCCACTGCGTCTTCAGTGGTTCGAATTTAGGAACATTAAAATGACTGCTGTATTTATTATTACACCCAAGAACAGAACACCACAATCGCTTAGACGCTGTTCTGCTCCAGTGTATCAACAATGGCGGACTACGATGACAGCTCGCTCAGGGCGGGTCTGTGTTGAAACCATAGAAACGCTGCTGTCAATTATCAATCGTGGGAGGGGCGTCCGTTTTATTGACGTCACAAAATCGAACGGCTCAATTTGAGGCAGGGGAAAACATATAAGGAGATTAAAACAAAAACACTGGATGGATTTTTATCATTATATGATGGTTGTGTACAGGCACTGCCAACACACATTTCAGTATAATCAACTTGTAAAAGTGCATGTACCATTATATGACCCCTTTAATAATAATAATAATAATAATAACTTAAAAAGTGCAGGGAGCACCCAGCAGCATTCTGTAAATATAATGTAAAACTCTATTTTAATGTTTAAATTACATTTTAGTAATCAAAAAGCATTTCTAGTTAAAAAGTTTAACAAAAATAAAAATTTTAGGGCCCTATGAAAAGACGAACTTTTATTTTGAAGGGTTGCCGTGGAGATCTTTGAGTTTCTGTGCATTTATGATATGACGATAGCTTTTCTCAGTTGAAGCATTAAAAAGCTCATGAAGTGACTAAGCACGCAGCTCTGGAGATGATGTTTATGCAATCATGTCCTCATATAATGATGCGCTGAGGCTGAAAACAGCGCAAGCGTCACGCGTTCTCCAGTGTGTGTGGTAAATGAAATCACGCGTCTGCGCCATTCATTTAGAGACACGCAGGATTCATGAACGCTGTTTGAAATTCGATTTGATTTGTACTGACCTGCTTTTTATAAATTCATCAAAAAGTTGACAAATTCCGTGACATTCCGCTTTATACAGTAAATTCCGTTTTTTTGACTGAATTCCGCGATTCCGTCTGTGTTTTCTGCATCGTGGAAATCACAGGGCCCTATTATATTGAGGTGTTTTGCAACTTCAGCATAGTAATTTATTGCTTCTTCAGCAAAGTCTGCTGCTGCCTTAACTTTGAGAGACAACTGATGTGTGATCAGTGAAGCAGCTCCAGTCTGCAAGTTCCTTCGGTGTGAGAGTGCAAAACTTTCAGTGCCTTCACCTTTCCGCGTTGATTGATCAGACTCGTGATTCTTAACAAATCAGATGTGCCGGGACATAGAGAGCCTAAGTCCCTCCCCTCCGCTTCCGGCTCATGTGACCTTATTTCGGAAAAAAATATGTATGGTGTTATGAAGTGGTTGAAGTAAGGAGGAAGCAGGATCCAAATGCAGCACACACACTTTATTAAATAAACTGAAAACTAGGCAAAGACTCAGGCTAGGAACAAGACTCAGGAACAAAACAACAAACCTCAACGAACTGCATCACTGAACAACACACACAAGAACTCACAAAGACTGGACTGAAATACAGGGCTTAAATACAAGGGCAAACAAGCTGAACAAGATAACAAGGGGGCGTGGTTAATTTGAAACACCTGGGAAGACTAAAAGACATAATGGGGAACTGCTAAACAAGAAACGACAGGGGAACAGACTGACATTACAACATTGTCCCCCCTCTATGGGCGGCTCCCGACGCCCATCAAAAACAGGAAACCAGACAGTTCAGGAGGGTGGTGGAGCAGAGGCGGTCCTGGGGGAGGGATGGAGGGCCAGGTCCCCACAGGGAACGGGACCAGGGGCCCGCAATGGTGGCCCTGGGCCATGGAACGTGGGCGGAGCAGGCTGCGCAGGTGACCAGGGTGGAGCAGGCTGCGCAGGCGGTCAGGGCGAAGCAGGATGTGCAGGCAGCCAGGGCGGAGCAGGGCGGAGACGACCCCTCGGCGGCCACGGCGGTGAAGACCCTTCGGGCGGCCACGGCGGTGAGGACCCTTCGGGCGGCCACGGCAGAGAAGACCCTTCGGGCGGCCACGGCGGAGAAGACCCTTCGGGTGGCCATGGCGGAGCGGACCCTTCGGGTGGCCATGGCAGAGAGGACCCATCGGGTGGCCATGGCGGAGAGGACCCTTCCGGTGGCCATGGCGGTGGCCTACTGCCCCCCCAAAAAAATTTCTTGGGGGTAGCTACGGGGTCAAAGGCTGGAGCAGGCACCGGCTCAGGACCGAATACCAGCTCAGGGGATACTGGCTTGACGGCGGCCATCTTGACCGGAGAAGCAGGCAGGGCCAGGAGCTTGGGCGGCGCCGGCAGGGCAAGGAGCTTGGGCTCGGATCGGGCACTGGGCTGACAGACTGACAACAGACTGACATTACAACATATGGTAGTCAATGGCGAGAGACAACTTATCTTTTTATTCCATCTGAACTGTTCCCTGAATTACACATATGATGGTTGTCAATTTAAAAGATAATTATAAAAGTCAAGAAAGTCATAGTTTGTCATAAAACAGAAGAGTAACATTTAGTTTTATGTGAAAATTGCTCAATGAACTATATCTCTCGTCTCGCACTATGTACGTCACCAAGCTTGTATGTGTGCAGTCTGGTACAAAACATACAGCATGACAGCGTAACGTTACGATTATAACGTTAGACTATAGAAAAAATTACAGACGTTAGCTTCAGTAAAGTTAGCTTCATTCATTGAGAGAAAAGGTATGACGTCACATGCGCGCCTTTTGGGTTTGTAGTCTTTGTAATTACGTATTTTCACAGTCTTATACCTCAACAGTTTTACATCAAACTGCGACTTTCTTGACTTTAAAATGTATCTTTTAAATTGACAAACATCATGTGATGCAGTGGTTCTCAAACCTGTCCTAGGGACCCCTCGCCACTGCACATTTTGCATGTCTCCCTCACCTAACACACCTGATTCAACTTATCAGCTCATTAGTACAGACTGCAAGACTTGAATTAGGTGTGTCTGATGAGGGAGACATACAAAATGTGCAGTGGTGAGGGGTCCCTAGGACAGGTTTGAGAACCACTGATGTGATGTGTAATTCAGGGCACAATTCAAACGGGATCCAATATTTGTTGTCTCTCGCCATTGACTACCATACAATATTTTTACGAAATAAGGTCCCATGGTGGTCCACCGGAAGGGGAGCGACTTAGGCTCTCTATTAGTCTAGTCTACAGAGTGGTGAGTTCCGACAGAGGTGGTTGCGTCAGAGCCAAATATAGCGCATTTCAAAATTTAATTATTTTATCGGCAAATCGGTTTTGAAAATGGCCGATACCGATAACCATACAAATGCTCAATATCGGCGCCGATAATCGGCCAGGCCGATAATCGGTCGACCCCTAATTAAAAATAGAGCACATTCACATCAGTTTGCTCAATCGCGAGTTACTGTCAGTACTATTAATTACTACAGCATACAGTTTGCTAGCTAGCGATGCCTTCGTCACGGAAATGCGTACTACCTGGATGCGATCACGTACAAAACAGATCGGTGTCCTTATTTACATTGCCGAAAAACGATCACATCAAGAAGAGGTGGATTAGTTTTGTGAAGAGACATCTTGATGGAGAGCTGAGGATCACAGCCAAAACCCGCCTCTGTAGTGATCATTTTACACGGGATAGTTTTATAAACTTTCGTCGGAGACAACTGGGGTTCACTGATCCGCTGTTACTGGTGAATGGGGCCGAACCGACTATCTCCCGTCTAGGCCTTCATCCTCCCGTCACGCCGACAACTGGTGCCATCATCGGCAGTGCGTGCCCACCAATGTGTGTAAGTTGCCTTGTGTGCTTATGTTATAATTATAGTAGGTAGTTAACAGTAAGTCGACGGCAGCTTTCCCGCGAGTGGGCGTGGTTTCAGTGCAGCCAGCGGACACGCCCCCAGCGTTTGAGAGCAGAGACTACTGCTCATTTTTTCAAGATTTTGATAGCTTATTTTATGTACTTGCCGGCTTTTTTATCATTCAAATCTGGCTGGGTGGCTAATAACACATTTTTCTGTGGTGTGACAAACTCAGAACACATACTTAATTTTGACTTTACAGGGACTTTAAGTGTTTTCACACATTTTGATAATTGTTGATGAGAAGTAGACTTTGAAACCGTAAAAAAGAGAATATTTTTCTTATAGAATATATTCTTCAGGGCATAGTAGTAATGTTTCTTTTAATGGCACATACATACTGTAGATTCTTCAGTTTAATATTTTTTAATCAATGTGATTTGAGTTTTAATCTGCAGATAGGAGGAGTGATAATGTTGCATACTAAGTGACTACAATGAAATGAACATTTGCATTAAGAACATTCTAGTGATCATCTCATGGAAATGTTGCTATTTTCAATAGCAGGTAAGGTCAAGTTTGACATCCCACATGTTTTGTTCCATATATGAAAGCTCAGTAAGTGTTTCAGGTCTTAAGATCACCCCAACACTCCAAATAATTTCTGTCTGTTTCCCTCTGTTTTCTTATTCCATTGCACTGCTCCTTTTTCTGTTTTCCTATGTCTTTCTCTCTTCTTTAGCTCCTTTCCAGTCTCGCGCTCTTCGCTCAGCACTCTGGGACATGCTGTTGATATTTCATTTGGAGTGGACCCGTGCTGTACAGCGCCACTGTAACATTAACTCTTTCCTGCCCTCTCTGGCCTCCCTCAGTCTAACACGTCGCTCAAAACCACCACGACTTTCACAGCTTTTACTATTCCACACCAATCAGGGGTTTTCTTTCCTGTCAATTTGGTGCTAATTTGCCACACACTCTCTATAAAACAGCCTCCAGGATGGTGAAGCTTTTTACTGTTTCCCTTCTTTTTTTTTTTTACTTTGTTGCTTGCACTGCTGAATTCCACTGCGCTCCACATGCCTAGTTTTGGTCACAGAGGGAGCATGGCTTCATTCTTGCGGTCAGTCGTGTGGCGTTCTGCAATGGGATGGGCAGCCGTACAGTCGCATTCAGTCAAAAAAAAAAAAAGTGCTCTTAGGTTTGTTGAACATGAAGCCTGGACAACTGCTGCCCACTTAAGAGGTCATTTGGATGTTGTTGTTGCACGGAGGTTAGCTGGGTTGAACTTTTTTTAAGACACGTTTTACTGTTGAATGAAAGTCCTAGATTAAGTACAAATAAAGGAGTTCGTTCATTAAAAAATGAAAATTCTGTCATCATTAACTCACCGTCATGTCATTCCAAAGACAAATGATGATATTTTTATTATTCTCTCATCAGCAGTTTAATCCAAGTCTTCTAAAGTAAAATTAACACTTTAAAAGTCTAAAATAAATCTGTCCGTAATATGTTCACATATAAATATCAATCGATGCACATGTATAGAGCACATCATATGGCAAATAGAAACTCAAAATTATATAGTGAATGGAAAGCCATACAGGTTTGGAACAAGTGTGAGTAAATTATTATTTCCATTCTTCTGTGAACTATACCTTTACGCTTTTTTGACACCATCTGTGGAATATTGTTGATTACCACAGAAAATATTTAACTCTTAGGGGTCTAAGGTGTTTTTGGGGTCCTTGAGATGTTTTGACATGCCCTGACATTTGTGCTTTTTTCAGTTGCTTATAAACATATGAATTAATAACATATTAATAGTTAAAAAAAAAAAACTTACAAGGTATGCACATGAGTCACGTTAAAATACTCAAAATAACTTGCTAACCTTGTCTGGGTAAAGTTCTTTATACTTCAGTGACCGTTTTACATCAGTTTCCCAGTAACTTTTAGATGTTCTACCATGTTTGAAAATAATATACCATCTACACCAAACACTTCACTAAGCCTAACCGATAGAGTTAACAAAAGCAAACGTGAGATAAAACACATTTGTTGAAGCAACCATGCCATTTAATCTTGCTTTTTACAAGTCATTGAGCTCTTTTATTGAGTGTTGTGACTTGTGTTTCATGGGACTCATACCCGAGTACTTGGCATCACTAGTGCATTACTGTACCAGGTAAACTACAGAGCAAGTTTACCACATCTGAAAAGCTATACAGGGAGCTGATCGTCTGATGCAAACATCAAAATGTATTAGTTTACAAATCATGCACTATGGTAAAAATGTGTGCAAAGAAGCACATGAAAATAAGTCTCTGTTAATCATTAATCTGCCCCTGTAATCATATTTTTGCAATTTGTGCAAAAAAGTGTTTTACTGCAAATAGTGTTCATTTCAGCTGGCAACTACAGTGAAGTGTACAGATAAGTTTTTGGATATTTGCAGAAATTAAGGTAGAGGCTAGTTTTTCTTCAGGTCCCATCTACAGTGATTACACAGAAAAGTGTGACCAGTACAGATCCTTTAAGGATAGCTCTGTATTTAAGCAGATGTTCAGAAAGAGCTAAAGAGTGAACCGTAAGGCCCATTTTTCAATAGAGTCGCTCAAGGTAATGACCGGCTACTTTCATGGCCTGTGGTACATTTTTATTAGTGGTGTGCAGTGGTGTTTTAAAATGAGGCATAGTCCTCACATTTTTTATATCAAATGTAAATTTATGTCCCTATTACTCTTAATTTTCCTGATTAAATAAACATTGCATAAAAAGAGAGGCCAAATACAATTCAATTTTGTAATTTTACTCTATCTATGTAATGTTCTATTTATTGATAGAACATAGTATAAATTAATACCAAGTATAAATTTCATCAAGTTTGTGTTTTAACACATTTTTACATTTATTCCAAAATAATTAAAGGCAGTAACAATTTAAACAATTTATATAATTTGTGAACTAATGTTCAGCTTTTCTTTTTAATAGTCAACTTATTTTCATCAGTCATCAAGCTTGTACACACTGGTCACAGACACGAAGATGTACCTTTAATTTCCCCAAGCTGATCGCTCACTAAATACCCCCATAGTCATTATGTTTTCAGGCCATTTCAAGTTTGATTTTGACGTGACAAAGCGGTGATATCTAAGTGGCTGAGTTGTAACTTGCTTTTTAATTAGTCTTCCCATTAACACCATCATTGTCTTCATTCAGGCCAATTCGAGATCTCACACGAAAACAAGAGGTGGGATTTATCACATGAACCAATCATATCCAATTATAGCGCGATGGAGGCATTGCTTCCTCTCCCGTGACTTTCCCCCATTCATTCTCAATTACCCCCCACTAAACCCGACGCATGCTTTAGGGGGTCTGTTAAAAGTCAATGGGCTGCGGGGAAGCAAGAGAGATGCAGCCTCCCGCTGTAACTTTACTTTACAGTTGCTGTTGGACAGTGTTACTTTATAAAAACGAGCGACTTTTACACTTTTTAATGTCACATTTTGTAATATTTGCGTTGTTTTATTTTTGTAATATCGATTATTTTCTCACCCAGTTTTTTTGAGGAGACACTGCCTCCCTTGCCTCGGAGGAAACTCCTGTGATATTTATGCATATTACTTGGCTACTTGCCAAACAAATAAATAAATATACATGAAATATTGATTTTAGTTTAAATTATTTTCTTATGTGAGATGAAAGAGAGCACAGGGTGATGTGACAGACATGAAACTGGCACAGCTAATAGGAAATTAGTTACTTGGGACAATGAACAGTTATACAGTTTAGCAGTTATTGAACAAATATATTTGACTGCAGAATCCTGCCATTCACCAATCTTAGTTACCTATTCCACATTAAAAATAGTTGTTTATGCAGTATTCCTTTGCCAACACTAGTAGCATTAAAGGTGCATTGTGTGATTTTAGTGGCATCTAGTGGTGAGGTTACGAATTGCAGCCATCAAAAGTTACGGTGGCCGACATGAGATGATGTCGTCGTCGTTTGAGACAGCAGAGAGTAGCCAGTTAAGCAATGAGGTTTCTTTACAAAGATAAATTAAGAAATTATGTTTACTTTATTATTCAGTAAAACGATGTTATTGCGAATATTATTGTTACTTGTTCATCATTGTGTCAGTTTTTTATTCGCTGACTTTAGCTAGCATGAAGGACATAGTGACGAAACACGTTTGTCCGTTTAGGGCTACTGTAGAAACATGTCGGCGCAAAATGGCGCATTTCAATTCAAGGGGACCCGTGGTGTAAATAGAAATGGCTCATTCTAAGGTCATAAAATATTACTGTTCAGTAAGGTCTTTATACACCACTGAAAACGTCTCGGTTACGTATGTAACCCTAGTTCCCTGAAGAGGGAACGAGACGCTGCGTCAAACGCTGTGGGAACGCCCCTGCGTGAGTGCGTCATGAAGCATGTATGGAATCAGTCCAATGGCGAGACGGAACGTCATAGGCGGGTGACGTCATCGACCAGGAAACTATAAAGCACCCCAAGATCACAACCACGTCAGCTTCGGGTAGACTGAAGCAAGTCAATCACGGGCATGCCGAGAGTATGGCAGAACGATTATATACATAACCGAGACGTTCCCTTTCAAGGGAACTCGAGCTGCGTCAAACGCTGTGGGAACGCTAATACCCACCTCGCCATAAGAACAAGTGCCCGTCCGTGTGAATTAATTTAGCAGTAAGCTCGGACGAAAGCACCTGAGCCCCAGGAGTGGAGCAGAGGTCAAGGTCATAGAACCTGACGAATGTGTGCGGTGAGGACCAGCCTGCCGCATCACAGACATCATGAAGTGAAACTCCCTGACAACAGAGCTTTGGAAGCAGCCATACTCCTAGTAGAATGAGCTCGTACAGCCAAGGGTGAAGGCTGACCAGCCAAAGTGTAAGCGAGTGAGATGGCCTTGACCACCCACTTGCCCATCCTCTGTTTAGATGCAGGGCACCCCTTCTTGGACGGCCCGAAACAAACGAACAATTGATCAGATTTCCTCCACAGGGCAGCTCTGTGGACATAAGCATCTAAAGCCCTAACTGGGCAGAATAAATTAAGTTTCTCCTGATCTGACGACTGAAAGGGGGAGGACAGAAAGCCTGCAGAACTATAGGTCTAACAGTATTAGTAGGGACCTTCGGGACATAGCCTGGTCTAGGATGAAGAAAGGCCTTCACCATACCAGGCGAAAATTCCAGGCACGAGGGGTAAACCGAGAGTGCTTGAATGTCTCCAATTCTCTTAAGAGACGAAATAGCAAGAAGAAAGATAGTTTTCAAGATGATGAATTTCTCAGAAACTTCTTCAATAGGCTCGAAAAGAGCTAGGGAGAGACCTTCTAACACAATGGCCAAATCCCAGGTCAGCACCCTTGTGCGAACTGCTGGCCTCAGCCTCAGAGTACCACGAAGAAAACGTGTTATAAGCTGTGTATAAGTGTCTCCCTAGAGAGACTCCACTTAAAGGGACATGGTAAGCAGCTAGTGCCGCCATGTACACCTTTAGTGTGGAGGGGGATAGCCCTGTGGAGAAGCACTCCTGCAGGAATTCCAGCACTGCACCCACGGGGCAGTTAACTGGGTCCAGCTGGTGTGCTCCACACCATGAAGTGAACAATCTCCACTTCAAGGCATATAATTTCCTCAACGGCGGAGCTCTGGAGTGGAGGATGGTCTCAACAACCTCAGTTGAGAGACCTGTACTTATGCAGTCATTACTATGCAGGGTCTTTGTCTTCTCAGGTGTGAACCACCTAATTATTCACAAGGGGGTTGGGCAGTTGACGCCCATTCGCATATTGCCTTGGCAAACAAAAAAATGTTTTTCACAATTTTAATCAATCTATTGTGTTATGTGAATGATTAGGCAGTATGATTTTCACATCATTTTGAAGCCAGAACTCGAAGCGACAACTTCCATTAGTCAAAAGTCTTGTGGACACATATTTAGTATGTGTTTTGTGGTCTTATTTCAGCAACTTTAATTTTTATTTTTTTCAATAATCACGCATAAACATTATTCTCTTAAAAATACAAACATGTACATACATGTTGATCACATATTATGGTAGCCCCGTTTGTGCTATATAGAGTGAATTTACACCTTTTCCATTAACATGTTTATAAATAACTGAAAAAAGCACAAATGTCAGTGCATGTCAAAACATCCCAAGGGCCCCAAAAACACCTTGGTCCCCAGAGGGTTAATGAAAGAAGCTTCCCCTGGGCCCAAAGAAGGATCTGGCGAGCCAGCTTGTATAACGGGCTCGAATGCAGACCCCCCTGATGGTTAATGTAAGAGACCACCGATGTGTTGTCTGACTGGACAAGAACATGACGGCCTCTCAGGTCTGGGAGGAAGTGTTTCAGAGCCTGAAACACCGCCAACATTTCTAGACAATTTATATGCCACGATTGATGATGGTCCTGCCACAGACTCTGGGCTGGACGACCACTCATGATCGCCCCCCAACCTGTGAGGGACACATCTGTCGTTAGCGTTACACGACGACAAAGAGCACCCAACACAGGTCCCTGGGACAAGAACCAAGTTTCTTTCCACATGAGCAGAGCACGGAGGCATCGCCGCGTGACTTTGATTGTGCGGAGTGGGTTTCCCCTCGGGGAGAACCCCTTGGTCCTGAGCCACCACTTTAATGGTCTCATGTACAGCAGGCCGCAAGGTATAACGTTGGACGTTGCTGCCATCAGACCTAACAGTCTCTGAAACTGCTTTACAGTGAGCAACTGGCCTAGCTTCACCTGTTTCACGGCTGAGAGAATCGAAGTTTCAGAATCCCATATAACGCCCAGAAAAGAGGTCCTCTGAGACGGGGATAGCACACTTTTCTTGGCATTCAACCTCAACCCCAACTTCTTGATGTGCGTGAGAACGACATCTTGATGCCGAACCGCTAGCTGCTCCGATTGAGCTAAAATCAACCAATCGTCGATATAGTTCAAAATACGAATGCCCTGAAGTCGCAGAGGGACTAGAGCTGCATCCATGCACTTCGTGAATGTACAGGGTGACAGAGCTAGACCAAAAGGAATAACACGATATTGGTACGCTTCGCCCCCGAAAGTGAACCTCAGGTACTTCCTGTGTTTCGGAAGGATGGAAATGTGGAAGTAAGCGTCCTTTAGACATATCGTGACAAACCAGTCCTCGGATCTGATTTGTGACACGATCTGCTTGAGAGTGAGCATCTTGAACTTGAGCTTCCCTACTGAGCGATTTAATAGGCGCAGATCTAAAATTGGACGCAACCCCCCATCCTTCTTTGGAACAGTGAAATATCGGCTGTAGTAACCTGACTCCATGCTAGGAGGAGGAACCCGTTCTATAGCCTCCTTTTGCAGGAGCGTTTTCACCTCCTGTTCCATTACCAGAGCCTGCTCGGGGCCCACCACTGTGGGCAGAACCCCTCTGAATCGAGGTGGACGAGATCTGAACTGAATGGCATAACCTTTTTCGATCGATTGCAGGACCCACTGAGATACTCTTAGAAGGCTTTTCCACTCTGCCAAAAAATCTACTAAGGTTACCAGCCTCTCGAGACTGGCCTCTGGAATATTTTGAGCAGCAAACGCAGCGCCCTGTAACGGCGCACCGGCAGGGAACGACTGGTTTAACTGCCCTGGACCCCTCCTCGGAGGGGGCGAGCGTCCCTCGGGAAAGCGCTCGCTGGGACCGTCTACGCCCCGGCATAAAGGCAGGGTTGGTAGAACAGGCCCCTGAGGGCACCGAGAGAGAATGGGCACCGTCTGAGGCGGTGAACTCCTTTCTCTCGCGGTGGGGACTACCCTCAGCATCCTTCTTGGCCATAATAACTGTCCTCAGATCAGTTTTACAGCCCAGCAGTCCCTAGGACATTAATTTTTAGAGGCTTTCTTTTGAAACGCCGCTGCCTGTTTCTTTTCTTCCTGAAAGCGATCTATGACGTGTTAACAGCATCGCCAAACAGGCCAGTAGGAGATAGTGGGGCGTCCAAAAGAAAAGCTTTCTCTTTTTCTTTTAAGCCAGAGAGATTTAACCAAAGATGTCTCTCTGCGGCCACCAGGGCTGCCATAGTACGGCCCATTAGCTTGGCCGACTCCTTGGTAGCACACAGAGATAAATCCGCAGCCTGACGCAGTTCTGGAACCACGTCAGAGCTGACCTCCTCACTCTCACTCACATCCTTTAATAGGTCAGCCTGGTACGCCTGCAATATAGATATCGTATGCAGACATAACGTGGCTTGACCTACCGCCGAATATGCTTTGCCCACCAAAGCCGAGGTGTTTCTGAGGGGCTTGGAGGGCAAAGCCGGTGCCTTAAAGGACGATGCCGATTCGGCAGAGAGATGGCTCGCGAGCGTCTCTTCCGCCTTGGACATCGCCCCATAACCATGAAATTTAGCCCCCGCAATATTAGAATATGTGGAAGTCTGGGGGCTAAAAATTCGATATGATACCGGTTTCTTCCAAGACTTCGACACCTCAGTGTGGAGATCAGGGAAGAACGGTAGGCACCGACGTGGAGGTTGGACACGGGAGGGAAGAAATCTTTAATCTAATTTACTTTTAGAAACAGACTCCTGCCTAACAGATGGCCACTCAATGCTTAATTTTGAAACTGCACGAGTAAGCGCCTCCATAAGCTCCTCATGTTCAGGGGACTGAGGTGACGAGTCCTCAGTATCCCCTGTCTCAATACTGACAACATAAAGCTCCTCAGAACTGGATAGCTGCAGTATTGGTGCCTCAGCCTGGGCGGAAGAAACCGCAGCGCGTGCTTCCAAACCCTGAACTGAGGCACTGGATCTGGCAGGTGAAGGCTGAGATAGGGCTGGGCCCGTCTCAAACCCCGCTGACAGATCCATTTGCGATCCCCACGAATGAAGCCGCCGCTCTGCCTCGACAGAAGCGGGACCCGATCCGCGGGGAGCGCGAACCGAACCACTCTCCTTGAAGAGTGATCGGTGGAAGGGGAGCGTTCTAAGAGTTAAACGCTCGCAATGCTCACAATCAGCCCCCTCGAGAGCTGACTGGGCATGCTGCACTCCCAAACAAACAACACATAGTTGGTGTGAATCCCCACCCGTGATAGGGGGAGCACACTTCCTATAATGCTGTTCGCTCACCATTATATATATATATATATATATATATATATATATATATATATATATATATATTTGTGTATGTGATTTTTTTGTAGTGAAAACTCCTGCCTAGTAAAAACTAAATGACAGACAAAAACACTTGGACAATATTCACACACAGAGCGCTTGCTGAAGACACAGAAGCTGACGCGGTTGTGATCTTGGGGTGCTTTATAGTTTCCTCGTTGATGACGTCACCAGCCTATGATGTTCCGTCTCGCCATTGGACTGATTCCATACGTGCTTCATGACGCACTCACGCAGAGGCGTTCCCACAGCGTTTGACGCAGCTCGAGTTCCCTTGAAAGGGAACAGTTATGTATATTATATCGCATTTCTGTCTACAGATCCGCCTAAATATTACACAATGCACCTTTAAAACATCAAAAGTAAAATATGACTATTCATTATTAGCTTATTATTTAAGCATGGCCTGTCAATGTTTATTTTGTGGTAATGACCGGCTGACTGTACATTTTACTTTCCATATTTTTCATTGTTGTTTGAAGGTTTTGAAGTACTAATTTCCATTTGCTTTTCAGCATATGGCCTGTTTTTATTGTCTATGCAAATTAAACCATAATATGATGCCAATTATCAGTCAACATTAATCAAATGTGTTCAGAATAGATGCATGTAATATGCAAATTTTGGTAAACAAGTATCACATAAAGCTGTCTGGCCACAGGCCAATAATATTTCCACATAATTACTAATACACATGAGTTATTTGTATGCCGGTTGACATTTTTCAAGCTACCGGTTGTTCTTGTCAAACATGTGGTGTCTTTTATGTTGTGTGCGACTACGTGACTACATCAGGACTTTGTGGAGTGATTGATTCATTACACTGGGAAGGCGAGGGAGCCAATGAAAACATACTCGGCCCGTAGACACCTCAAAACATATTGATGAATACCAGCACCAGTGTCTCATTGGAATTGTGTGAGTAAATTGGGCAGAACAAGACAGATGTGGCACTGTAAATGACTGAAGCACTGCTCTCTGCTTGGTGTCATCACAGCAGTGATTAGAACACGTCCGTGTGCCACTCCTCCTCTTTATTGAGTATGGATTGGAGCTGCCTGCATCTGAATAGAGCCCCCAGAGGTCCCATCAACATCCAGAACATTATGAAAGAGACAGTGCTCAACACAGAGAGTGACAAAGAGTTAAATATGGCGCTTTGTGATTTCAGGCTATTTTCAGAGCCTTTTGTTCTTAGGAATCCACAGTATAGAAATTTCAGTAGATATACTGTAGATACAGGCAGTACTTTAATGATATTCTCAAATATGTGATATTGGAAGTGTGATTTATGTTTTATAGATTTATTATAAATATCCTCTATTATAAAAATATACAAAGCATCAAGATTTGGATGTTGCCAAGGAACCCACAAAGGACGCAAATAATGGACTTGCATTCTCGGAGACTCGTCTTGCCAGGCTACCTTGAAAGGACAAACTCAGAAGGATGCAGGGAACAGAAAACATCCTTGTGAGAATTGAGATGTGGTGCTATCTTATTTCTCATCTGACCTTTCCACCATATTTTAAGTAGCGACCAATGCACAACACATATAACATAACATCACAAACAAATGTCATAACCTATTAAAACATTTATTTCATATTATTATAACCATTATTTTCATATTATTTTATTTTAATGCCTGTATTCGTTAAAAATGAGTATGCATGTTTAATGTTACTTATGCTCTGTCAATGTTAAGATTATTTTTAATATGCCAATAAAAATACTGCGGGGCTCCAGGGGCTGTATAAAGCTGCTCAGAGTAAAATTGTGTCAAAACTCTAAGAATGACGTAATCTTACTCTTATTCCTAGACTTAAGAAGTGTGATTTATAAACGTTCCTAAGTGTTAAGACTAGGTCTCAGCTCCCAAATTATGTATGAGTGCTGGAGAGGTATCCTAACCTGAGGTGCATTTCCCGAAAACATCGTTAGCCAACTATGGTCGCATGTTCCGTCGTTATCAGCATAGTTCAACGAGTCTGTGTTTCCCAAAATCGTAGTTCCAACAAACATTCGCAAACAGCTTTGCAAAGTTGTGTGGTTGAAACGACAGCCCTCGAGCTGTGGTTAGAAGCAGAGTTTCTTGTTGCATGACATGTGGACTCAATAAATCCTTATCTTGAGCAAAATGAGCAAGCTGTCATTCAGTACAATCTGTATCTTTTATTTAGTATACATACAACTGTCATTTACATCTTTTAGTTTGTCAAGAGATTTAAAGCATCATTTTTGAAGAGTGTACATGTGCGAACTTGCTCCACTATGTAAGAACCAGCCTATGATTAAATCTGGAAATAAAGCAAAATAACTGAGAAAAATGAGAATTAGTCCTCATATGCCATGTCCGTAATATATAGCAAAACATCTAGCATTAATTCAATCTCGAACAGATTCATTAAACGTAGTTATTACTCCATAACCTGCGTGACATCATTAACCAACGTGGTTGAACGACCAATTTGCGACAAAAACAGTCGTGACTATACTTGATTTTGAACGATGCATCGTACTATGGTAGTTAAAGGTGCATTGTGTAATATTTAGGAGGATCTGTTGACAGAAATGCAATATCATATACATTACTATGTTTTCAGTGGTGTATAAAGACCTTACTTAATGAACCGTTATGTTTTTATTACCTTAGAATGAGCCATTTCTATCTACATACACCGCGTGTCACAGTCACCACCAAATGGTCATCGTCACTATCACTGTCATCGTCGCTGTCATGTGTTAGTCCCCATCTGCACTACAGTTCCCAGCATCCTCCATGGCCCACACCTGCACCTCCTACACCATTACCCGCACCTGCCAGCAATCATCATCACCACTCACCGTCTTCAGCTGTTGTCCTCTTTATTCCTCTGTGTATTTAAGTTCCTCTCATGTCAGTGTGCAGGGTCGGTTATTGTTTGTGGTTAGTGCACATGTTTGTGCTTTGCAAGCTGTTTCGTATAGTTGGCTTTTGTAAGTTCTTGTTAAATAAACTTTGATATCTTCATCTTCGTCTTCAGTGGATTCCAAACATTACAACACGGGTCCCCTTACACTGAAATGCGCCGACATGTTTCTACAGTAGCCCTAAACGGACAAACGTGTTTTGTCACTATGTTGTTCTTCGTGCAAGGAAGCAAGCTAAAGTCAGCGAATAAATCACTGACACAATGATGAACAAGTAACAATAATATTCGCAATAACATATCGTTTTACTGAATAATAAAGTAATATCATTCTTAATTTATCTTTGTAGAAACCTCATTGCTGAACTGGCTACTCTCTGCTGTTTCAGATGAAAACATCTTTTCCTGTCGGCCACCGTAACTTTTGTTGGTTGCAATTCGTAACCTCACCACTAGATGTCCCTAAAAATCACATAATCAAATTATCGTCATAATCGTATTGCATTGTGGTATGTGGAGCTGCCTGAAGTGTACATATGAAGTAGACCTCTGTCAAAATCGAGGGAGCGAGGGTCTGTCCATAAACTTCCCTCGTCCACTTCACGAAGTGGAACGCACTTCAAAATGGCGGCAGGGATTCCCCTGGGGAACCCCTGAGTCCTGGTAGGATTAACATGATGGCAGAAGAGAGGAGATAACCACACACTTTCCAACGGAAATATAATGTAGCCTATTGGAGTTAAATGATGACAGGGAGTTGATAAACCGATACAGGCTTGATTGTCAAGGTATTCTTTTTGTAACTGACCTTGTAAGAAATTTTATAGCTTTTCCCACTCTACAAATCAATGCTCTAACTGCAGAAATGAAAGTAATAATTATAATTTTGGTGACTGAAAAAATTCAGTAGTGGAAAGTGGCTCATCAGTCCACAGTAAGCAGCGTCCTAAATAGCACTATTGTGGCACTAACCACAAAAAACATACAGTAGTGAACAAAATTATGTCCGAATGTTTGTTTTAAATGACACTACAAGTTTGCTTAAACCATCAAAATATGAGGTAAATATTTTCAGATTTATATTTTTTAAAATATATTTAGAATATAAGTGAAGAACAAAACACTAAACTTGGTTGAGTTATTTATCTGACAAAATTATTTGGCAAAAAAAAAATAAGCAAACTACAGCTACAGGTTTTAGAAAAACAAAAAAACAAAATAATCCGTTACTAATATTTCATTGGTCCTCTCTTGTTTTTGCATGCGTTTATAATTTCTTTTTATGACAGCCTGGACAAAAATTATGTCCGCACAATTTGGCATGTTTCTGTTGACTCCAACAATTGACTCCAAGCTCAACTACACAATATGCTTACAAAATCTTTTTTAATATATTTGAATAAAAGGTGAATATGTCAATTTTCCTATGACATACATCACATTTGGCCACTACTGAATGGCAGTTCATTGCCCCTTAAACCATGCGGCAAAAGCAGGCTGCTTTTATGAGGATTGCAAGCTTCATTGGAGTTGTTGGAGCCATTGATGGAACTCATGTTCACATCATTGTTCCAGCTGCAAATAACACACATATATGTAGCTTGACCTTTAATAGGGCGGAGCACCCAGGTTCTAAAAATGTCTCTCGACTTTATAATAATGTCCCTCCTATTACCCTAGTTGACTACTGTACTCAGATTAAATATATTTTTTATTATTTTAGTAATATGCTTAAATTGAATGGAAATTAACCCCACAGAGAAAACCCTAAATCAACACAAACGGTAAGTTTAAAGAAGTTAACAATAGGATTTATTAAACAGAAAGGGAAAAATTATTAAATAAATGACTAGACTATTAATAAACCCTGGAATGAATTATCAAAAATCAGAAGTGTATATCACTTTTGATAAATACCTCTCAAAATACCTGTTGAGTACCTCACAAAGTCTCAGTAAATATCTCTAATGTAAATTAAATGAATTTCACCCTAAATTATATTCAATTACTCATGGAAATAACAGCAGATACAGGTAAATGAGATGGGAAAAAATCAGTATCCCATAGTACACTTGATTCGTATCAAAACCACAAACAAAAGTATAAAACACAAAATTAACAGAACAACAGTCAACTTTCAAGTGTGTGTCCACACACACACAACACACCAGTCAAAACAACCCACCCCGTTGCAGGCCTTTTACGTTGCTGGGGAGCGTTGTGACCTGGAAAACAGCAAATGGCCTCTTCACTCGAATGAGCCAAAATAAATCAACTGATCACCTGAACGCCTGATGAACTCCGCGATTTTCCTCCTTGGAAGCGGGTGATCGTCCTGTAGTCTCCCCGGCAGTCAGTAGCAGCAGGGCGGCGCGGTTCTCTCCACTATGTCAGCGGGGATAAGAGTGCGGCCTGGGCGGGACCCCGGAGCTTTAACACCAATCAGTCTTCAAAGTTCACTAAACTCAAACCACTATTTGCAGACAAACGGCAGTTAGCCGTCTGTTTTCTCACTCTCAGTCTCAATAATGAACGAAGCTTCGTGCTGAATGACATATTTATGTCTTTGTGTCATATTATTGTTTAAAATGGTCCTTACGTGTATCCTGGGTGTTTAAATCTTTTAAAACCTAAACGTTTTTTTAGGGCGTGACCTTTCAACGTGATGAGTAGTTCCGGGTAGTTCCCGGCGCGTTGCAGATCAGCTCAATCCGAACAATTGTAGTTAAAAAGTATATATAATATATATATATATATAATATATATACATATATATATATTTTTTTTTTTTTGAAAATGATCGTTTCGCTAGATAAGACCCTCTTCCTCAGCTGCGATCGTGCACAGCCCGTTGAAGCACTTCAAAGACCTTTGAAACTGCATTGATTTGGACTTCAAAACGTTGGTTAATAAAGTCCATTATTCAAAGAAAAATCCAGAAATGTTTTCCTCAAAAAACGTCTCGGTTACGTATGTAACCCTCGTTCCCTGAGTACAGGTCGAGTGCCGTGGAGTTTCCAGAGGTCCGGACGCGGGTGCCATAGAGTGCCCCGTCTCTGAGAAAGAAGGTCCTTCCTCAGAGGAATCGGCCAAGGAGGGGCTGTCGCGAGGAGCATGAGTTCTGTGAACCAAGTCCTGGTGGGCCAATACGGCGCCACCAGAAGGACCTGCTCCTCGTCCTCCCTGACCTTGCACAGTGTCTGTGCAAGAAGGCTGACTGGGGGAAACGCATACTTGCGCAGGTCCCGGGGCCAGCTGTGAGCCAGGGCGTCCGTGCCGAGGGTTCCTTCGGTCAGGGAGTAAAACCACTGGCAATGGGTCGTGTCTGGAGACGCAAACAGATCTACCTGTGCGGCTCCGAAGACACTCCAAATCAGCTGGACCGCCTGGGGATGGAGTCGCCATTCTCCTGGCAGGGGAGGCAATCGCGAGAGCTCGTCTGCCACACGGTTGAGCTCCCCTGGAATGTGAACAGCACGAAGCGACCTCAGATGCTTCTGACTCCATAGGAGGAGGTGGGAGGCGAGTCGCGACATGCGACGGGAGCGTAGACCACCTTGATGGTTGATGTACGCAACGGTCGCAGTGCTGTCCGTACGGACCAGTACGTGCCTGTGTCTGAGAAACCCCTTGAGGCGACGCAGGGCTAGACGTACTGCTTGCAACTCTAGGCAGTTGATGTGCCAATGCAGTTGAGGCCCCGTCCACAGACCTGAAACTCCATGCCCGTTGTACGTGGCCCCCCACCCGGTGGCAGAGGCATCTGTGAAAACCACAGCATGCCTGGAAACCTGGACTAGGGGCACTCCGGCCCGTAGAAA
Source organism: Gila orcuttii (assembly GCA_026230005.1). Classification (NCBI taxonomy): domain Eukaryota; kingdom Metazoa; phylum Chordata; class Actinopteri; order Cypriniformes; family Leuciscidae; genus Gila; species Gila orcuttii. The sequence goes on from JAPDVR010000017.1 coordinate 11,553,303, forward strand.
CGCAGGATCTGACCACGGGGAGAAGGTTTGGCGACAGTGCGGGGTTACTTTGACCCGGAACGTGCCGCTGTGCCACGCCCACCTTGGGACTCGATCGTGAAGCCAGCGCTGAAGCGGTCTCATATGTAACAGGCCGAGCGGCGTTACTGCGGCTGCGGCTGCCATATGCCCCAGGAGCCTCTGAAATTGTTTCAGTGGAACCGCTGTCCTGCCTCGAAAGGACCTGAGGCAGGTGAGCACTGACTGGACGCGTTCCTCCGTGAGGCACGCAGTCTGGGCGACCGAGTCCAGCTCCATACCATGATAAGAGATCCTCTGCACGGGCAGAGTTTGCTCTTGTCCCAGTTGACCTGAAGCCCCAACCGACTGAGGTGCCGGAGCACCATGTCCCTGTGATTGCACAACACATCTTGCGAGTGAGCTAGAATGAGCCAGTCGTCGAGATAGTTGAGAATGCGAACGCCTTGTTCTCTCATGGGAACAATGGCCGCCTCCGTGACTTTCGTGAAGACACGAGGCGACAGGGCCAGCCCGAAGGGTAGGACCTTGTACTGATACGCTCGACCCTCGAAAGCAAACCGAAGAAACGGTCTGTGTCAAGGGAGAATCGAGACGTGAAAGTACGCGTCCTTCAGGTCGATCGCTGCAAACCAATCCTGGGGACGGATGCACTCGAAAATGCGCTTCTGCGTAAGCATTTTGAACGGGAGTTTGTGCAGGGCCCAATTCAAAACACGCAGGTCCAGGATTGGCCGTAACCCACCGCCTTTCTTGGGTACAATGAAGTAGGGGCTGTAAAACCCAGACCTCATCTTGGCAGGAGGGACCGGCTCGATCGCGTCCTTCGCCAGCAGGACATCGATCTCTTTCCTCAAGACAGGGGCGCCCCTGAACTTGGGAGGCCGGCGTGCAAACTGAATTGCATAGCCGAACCGGACATTGCGGATGAGCCATCGGGGTCTGGGTGCGCCTGACACCAACCTGCTTCCACCGAGGGGCAGAAGGCAGAGAAGGCTTGTGGGCATTCTGCTGCGGTCTGCCCGGTGGCGAGGGGAGGGGGAGAGACGAGGAACGAGGCCCTGACTCCTCGTGTGCTGGTCTCTGCGCCTCTGGGCCCAGCCGCAGACCGGAGCGACGCAGCTGGGGCTGCGTTACTGCTATCCGCAAGCTGGGAAGAGGGGGACGGGGGTGTAACCGCTCGAGGGCGGCACACGCTGCCGTCCTGGCCCTCTTGGACGGGGGAGACTGTGTGCCCACCAGTCTCGGCCGTGGATGACCTGGAGGAGGAAGAAGAAACTGCTCTTTTTTTGAAAATGTGGGGACCGAGTGGCCAGCGGCGGAACAGAAAGAAAACTGAACGAAAGATTTTCCGCCCGGGTGAAGGAGGAGTGCAGGGGCACCCTCCCGAAAAGCAGCATCCGGAACCTCCACCAGGTCGCCCGTCACAGGGACGCTTCCCGCCCTTCTTTTTACGGGAAGGAGCAAGAGGCGTTTGAGCGGGTTTGGCCCCCCTCTTACGACCCGACCTCCGTCCTCCAGGGTTAGACTGCTGCCCTGAAGGAGGAGCGGCCGCTGAAGGGCGACCTCGGCGACGAGCAGCCGGAGGCTCTACGGCCACAGAGGACGGACCAGCAGCATTCCGCCTCCTGTGCAGGACGTGCCGTATCGCCTCCGACTGCTTCTGGGCGGTGGAGAACTCTTGGGCGAAGCTCTCCACCGAAGAGGCCCCCTTGGGATATGGGGAAGTTGAGAAGTTTGTTCTTCTCTGCTTCCCGCATATCCGCAAGGCTGAGCCAGAGGTGGCGCTCCTGGACCACCAAGGTGGACACCGCTCAACCCAGGGAACGTGCGGTGACTTTCGTCGCCCGCAGGGCGAGGTCCGTCGCCGCACGCAGCTCCTGCAGCAGACCTGGGTCGAGACCACCCCCCTGTATGTCATGGAGTGCCTTGGCCTGGTGGACCTGCAGCAGCGCCATGGCATGCAGGGCGGAAGCGGCGTCTCCACACGCCATGTAGGCATCCCTAGTCAGACCAGAGGAAAACCTACAGGCGTGGGAGGGGACTGAAGGGGCACCCCGCCAGGAGGAAGTGGTCTTAGGACACAATTGCATCGCAACCGAACGCTCCACTGGGGGGATTCCCTCGTACCCGTGCGCCACTCCGCCGTCAAGGGTGGTGAGGAAGGAGGAGCAAGGTTGTCTACGTCTGGTCGCAAGGGGGGTCAGCCAAGACTTCCTCAGCTCCTCATGCACTTCAGGGAAGAATGGTACTGGAGCAGGCCGCAGGTCAACAGCACGGCCTGCTCCGAGACACCAATCATCCAGCTGCGAAGGTCGTCGGCCCGGTGAAGGGTTCCAGACGAGCCCGACATTCGCAGCTGCCCTTTCGAGCATAGCGGCCATTTCCGGGTCCGGCTCAGCCGCAGCCACCACTCCCGAAGGGGGTAGACCCGCTGAGTCGTCACCAGAAGACGACCGCTCTTCCTCCGATGCCGCGATTGACATCTGATCCTCAGGCGGTGCCCCAAAGGAGACAAACAGGACCGCACGAGGCGGTGCCGGAAGCTCCACCGGGACACCTGATGGCAACGAGCTACTAGAGGTGTGAGAAGCCCGTGAGGATCTTTCACCAGACGGGACGTTCTGCACGGTAACCCTCATCCGCTCACCAACAGGAATCACCGAAGTAGCCGTCTGCCGAACTGAACCAGCAGACGCACTAGATCGGGGATTCTCTGAAGGGACTCCCCCATGTTTCAGGGATCTCAGTCTTGAACGCAGCATCGCCAGAGTCATGTTCCCGCAATGAGAACATAACTCGTTCACAAACGCTGCCTCAGCGTGCCCTAAGCCCAAACACGAGAGGCAGTGTTTATGACCATCCTCCTGAGGGAGAAGTCGACCGCATCCAGAAACGCACGGGTGAAACGACATCCTGAAAAGGACGCGAAACGCCCGTGTTGCTCTTTTAGTCAGAAAAGAATGCTCTTTTACGTGCCGAGGCACAAAGGGACCACCGCGGCAGACACAACGGGGAAACTGCAAGCCCGTGTGCTGCACTCACCAAAACCAAATACCAGCCGTTAAAACAGCTCTTTTTTATAAATAGAGAGAGAAACGGCCGGCAACGGGAAGCGATGGCCACTTGAAGCGCCGTCACACCAGCGGCAGAGGATCCTTCTCGTTCCAAAGAGGACTCGTTTTTTGTTTTTCTTTCTCGGAAAACACAGCAGCTCAAAGAGACACACTGGATGGCTCCGAAGCAAAAAGCATTGCGCAATGTTTACTTCCGCCTTTTATACCCACGCTGGTAGGCGGGTCGCGGAATGCAAATCTTGCATGCCAATGTTTATTGGCTCGTTTTTAATTCTCTCGAAGGCAATTGGCTCCCTAGCGTGATCCCAATTCGTCAGGGAACTCCCCCGACGACACATCGGAGTTCCCAGGACGAAAGGGAACTTATTTTCTCTTCCACTGAGGAAAGAAAGACATGGATATCTTGGATGGCATTGGGGTGAGTAAATTATTAGGAAATTTTCATTTTGAGGTGAACTAATCCTTTAAGAACGCATATTGAGAAATGGCCACAGACTTAGAGTTTATAAGTGGAATAGATTGATACACGCTCACAGCATTTCTAGAATGGAAGATAGCACAGATGCCCTGGCCTTCAGTCACACTTAGGTATCTTTAACTATACTCTTACAGTAACTTTAACTATTGAGTTAATTTGAAGTGCAAAAACACTTTGGCTGCTATTGAGGTGGATGCGGGTAAGGTTAGGGACAGGTTTCACTGTATTGTGAGGTTAGTGTGGGTTAAGGTGTAACGGAAGGGTCAATAGTATAATTATAGATGTAATTACAGCTGTACATGATGCAGGTATTATTTTTTTTAATTTAAGTACAAAAATATGTATGTACAAAATAAGGGCATTGTATCAAAAATAATTCATTTAATTTAATGTTAGAGCACAGTAGTTAAAAACACTAAATAAAAAGTGGGACCAAAACTTTTCTGAGGTCCTCACAAACATTACTCTGCTCTGATCCATGCTTGGTTTCCTTTCTTTACAACTCATATACTTCAGTCTGGAACTCTACAAACATAGCAGAGTGACACAAACAACTATACATCCAAATGATGTTATACTATATATTAGCACTCTTGGAATGCCGTTGGTCAATCAAATTAGAGACCTGTAACTAAATAACAGCATATGGGATAACATTTACTTACCTAATCTGTCTGTCATAGTATCAGTTGCTGCAAAATACCATCTCTACTTACAGTATAATTTTAAAAGGTATACCTTTGTAGCCTACTGTATTTACCCCTAAAGGGTGCATATTAGTACCTTATATGTACTAAATATTATTACCTAAAGTGTAGAGATTGGTACCTGAATGGTACATATTAGTATCTTTTCTGAAAGGGTACTATACAATGTCAGGAAGTAGTGAAAAAAATTATGTGTGTGCACTAACTTAGATGGGTTAAATGCAGAGGAACAATTTAAAGAATGGGTCACGTCACCCCCTTAACATCACTTCACTTCACTCACTTATTTACCTTACCTTACCTGTACCTTATTTATTAAAGGGTGCATATCAATACCTTAAAGCTACATATTACTACACATATTATGTACAAATTGCATATTACTACATAGTGTGCATACTGTATTAGTAGCTAAATGGTACATATTAGTACCTTTTGAAAGGGCACGACTCCAGTGGCAGAGTTTGCACAGATTTTCCTGAGAGTGTACAATGTCAGAAATTAATGAGTTAAAGGCATGTATGCATAATATAACTTTTTTGGGGTCCTATAATTTGCTTAATTTTCTTGATACAATATATATATATATATATATATATATATATATATATATATATATATATATATATATATAATTTTTTTTTTCCGGGTGCAATAAGAGTATGCTTCAGTGAAAATCACCTAAAAATGATGCCTTAAGGCTGGACTACACTATGCAACTTTTATAATTTGAATATATTTTAAAACGTTAGCCATCATACACTTGCGGCTTTGTGAATGGGTTCAGAGACAATCTGGGACTCATACACTAAACTATTGAGGATCAAGCACTACACTACCAGACTTGTTGTTCCAGACGCAACAAATTCACACAGAAATGTTGACCATTGGAATCAGTCTGAAAACAAACAAACAATCAAACAAAAAAATGTCTGTGAAATACTTCAATTTCGACTGCAAAATATCTGCAAACTGGCTATGACTTTCATCAACTAGCGATGACTCGTTCAGACTACACATCAGGGAAAAAGTCTGTGCAAAAGTTGTGTTGTTTATTCTAGCCTTTAGGTGTGGAAAGTTGGCTGGAGTTTTTACTTTTAATTCAGAAAGTAATCTATTTTCCCTGTGTTATAAATGTTAACTGATGAAGTGTCAAAGCACTAATTTCAAGAGGAAAATATAGCCTCATCTCCATGGTTACACTGTCTCAGATGCACAAACTGATTTTAACAATGCTTGTGAGTGTCAATGGATATTACGCTCATCCATTTTTAACCCAATTAATTGGAGCATAAGAAGCGGGAATAAAAAATGTCCAAAAGGGAAGTCCAAAGAAAGACTGTGGCCGTCTCCTCCAGCTGTAAAGGACATAATGATACTTACTAGTGACATTTGTTACAATCCAACTGGATCAACCTTCTAAAATTCCTGGCAAAAGAGACGTGGATTTTTCAATTACAGAGCAAGTCTTTTTGTCCTTCACTGGAAGCTTTTTTAAAAACGATTTCCTTTTAAATGCAATGCAATCAGTGCACGGTAAAGCGAGCCCGCTCATGTGAAAATGTGACAAAATTGATCACTCCCTGATGCTTGATACTCCCACAAAACAGTTTTCAATAGTGCCTTCATCAAATTCCCTGCCATAATTCATTTTTAAACTCCCATTAACTCTAGCGCCTGACACACATTTCCAACAGCAACCATAGCAACCCACGTTAAGTTTTGCAAATCAATGTTGACAAATTGCTGTTAAAGTTTCACACAATAGAAGAAGTGTTACTTTTTCTGTCAGTCTTTGTCTCAGACAATGTCCTCCTCTGATCACACTCTGTGTTTGTTGTATCCGTGGTGTTTTGTGAGGGTTGTCCCCCTCTTTGAAACTACACTGTCAACATCTTCCTCCGCATTGTTTACTGTGGTTTGCATGTTTCTCGCCTCAACCCACTTTACTGATGCGCGGGCACAACTGGGTCTTATGTAGTATACTTGCCAATGTCCCGATTGTCCAATCTCAAGCCATATATCAGAATTCATTTGACACTAGACCACAAACAGTTCTCTCCTCTCATGCTCTTTGTTCTAATACAATCTCCCATCTTGGCAGATGCAAATATTTTCAGGCATTTGTAAGTGATACTGTAACGACTTCATGAATGCTGATGCTTCAGGAGAATATTGTAAGTGCTATTGTAAGTTTTTGGAGATGCTCTGTGGAGGGGTGATGAATGCTTCTTTTTTAACATTTTCTTTCGCCAACGTCATTCCACTGCAGTTATGTTAATCTCTGTATTACAAAACAACTCTTCTGTAACTCTTTGGTACGAGTTTTGTTAAGTCTTTCTCTGCCAAAAACTGAATTTTCTGTTATTTGTGAGAAAACGCTTCCCCACCAAACACAGAATTTTCAGTGTTTCCGTGTTTTCAATATTATATGCTAGGGGGGCGTTATGACACATCTTCTGAACTACGACTACGGTTTTGAAAGCAGAGAGTCTGTTCTTTCTTTTGATATATTGCATGTTCAGATACTCAAACATCAAAATATTCTGCCATGAATTTTTTTGTGAAGATGATCAAAAAAGCTGGCGCTGGCTAGCAATTTAAAAAAAAAAATGCTGGCAGGGAAAGAGTTAATGAGTTTGTTAGCTTTAGTCTGAAGGGTTAGATAGTTGATGCAAGAAACCAAAACAGAGCATACACGTGACAGTATAAGGGAAAGTGTACATTAGTTTATACCAGCATCTGTCTGAATACTTGATTCAGATTTGCTGAATCAATATGGTGCATTGAAACCGTTTAATGCACGGGTTGTTCCTATCAGTTTAATCACTGTTCTATATTAATGCATTGCCTTCATTGAAGCACATGCACACAGAAACATTCAGGACAGAAACTTGTTGTCAACAGTGCCTCGCCACTTTAAGGAATTAGCTTTGTAACTGAATCGCTACATTATATTTCTCAGTCAAGAGGTGGTAAAGTCGCTGTTTGGAAGTATTTAAACTCACAGCTTCACTATTAGTAGAGAGACGCTGCACAGATGCAGTTAGATTTTGTGTCTTGCAAACATCAATAACAGCTTTATCTTTGCCAGTTCTGGCAGGTGGTCATGCTTTAACCTGCATGTTGTGCATTACAGTTGTGTAATGCATACCTAGCTGTGGATTATCCCTTACATATTATTCATGTTAAATGGTCATTTGGTGTCGTACAAATATATAATGTAGTCTCAGTTAAAATCATAAAAAGTCATAAAAGCTCCAGGTATAATTTTAAATGTTTTGTGGAGTATAGCATGTCACACCGCAGGACATGAAGACTTTCCAAAAGTTTTGCATGTCAACTACCCAATATATATAGTTTTAACCTTCAGCTTTCTTTTTGGAAAGATGCATGTTGAGGAGTATGTAATTTTAACCACTCTGTATGTGTAAATTGCCAGCTTTAGAAGTGTAATTGGCAGCGTTTTTAACTTCTGATTCAATCCAGACCACAATCATTGAAAAGAACACACAATGACGCAGCTCTTAACTGTGTTTAATATAAGCGGGTCATTTTCTTCCACTGGAGACTGCTGCTCTACCAGCAGGTTCTTATTATTTTTTTTCTCCCTTGCCATATACAGAAACATAACTGTAAGGAACTGCCTGCAGTAGGTCCACATTAGTTCCCACTGCAGTGTTCATTTCACAATGTTGCTGAATTGTTTTCGGCAGGTTTTTGTGGTTATTTGTTTGTGGAGGATTGATAAATGTCTTAAGACGGTTAACTCTCTGACCCTTGATCCTCTATTGTGACCTCTGCTTTTCTGTGGGTGTTTAGATAGACAACAGAGAGCTGTCATTGCCAATGCAGAATCAGAATCAGAATCAGAAAGAGCTTTATTGCCAAGTGTGCTTGCACACACAAGGAATTTGTTTTGGTACTGAGGCTTCCAGTGCACATATACAAATACAGATACAACAAGTAATAGTAATACAAATAGTAATACAAATTCTACGAATAAAATTATAAAAAAATATGAAAGTACTATAAAAATATATGGTCACAGTTGGGTTTTGTCAGAATAAACATTTACAGATAATGAACATATTTACAGTATTTTGTATAGTATGAATAAATATAAATATAAATATCACCTGAATTTTAAAGATATTGCACTAAACAGTGGGAGTATTGCACTTCAGGCATATGCCTTGGGAGATATGTTAACTGTTCAGAAGGGAGATGGCCTGTGGGAAGAAACTGTTCCTGTGCCGAGATGTTCTTGTGGCCAGTGATCTGAGTCGCCGTCTTGACGGTAACAGATCAAACAGGAGGTGTCCAGGGTGAGTGGAGTCTGTGATGATTTTACCTGCTCTCTTCCTCACTCTGGAAGAGTACAGGTCCTGGAGGGTTGGCAGGGGGGCACCAATGATCCTCTCCGCAGTCCGGACTGTCCGTTGTAGTCTCCTGATGTCTGATTTGGTAGCTGAACCAAACCAGACAGTGATGGAAGTGCATAAAACAGACTCAATAACGGCTGAGTAGAACTGAATCAGCAGCTCTTGTGGCAAGTTGAACTTCCTCAGCTGGCGAAGGAAGTACAGTCTCTGCTGGGCCTTTTTCACAGTGGAGTCAATGTGATTGTCCCACTTCAGGTCCTGAGAGATGATAGTGCCCAGGAACCTGAATGACTCCACTGCTTCCACAGTGCTGTTCATGATGGTGAGTGGGGGGAGTGCTGGGCTGTTCCTCCTGAAGTCCACGATCATCTCCACTGTTTTGAGCGTGTTCAGCTCAAGGTTGTGATAACTGCACCAGACAGCCAGCTGTTCAACCTCCAGTCTGTAAGCAGACTCGTCACCGTTTTGGATGAGACCGATGACAGTGGTGTCGTCTGCAAATTTCAGGAGCTTGACAGTGGGGTCTTTAGAAGTGCAGTCATTTGTGTACAGGGAGAAGAGCAGTGGGGAGAGAACGCACCCTTGGGGGGCGCCAGTGCTGATTGTGAGTGTCTTGGATGTTTGTTTCCCCAGTCTCACTCGCTGCTGCCGGTCCGTCAGGAAGCTGGTGATCCACTGACAGATCGAGGATGGCATGGAGAGCTGGGTCAGTTTGGCTGTGAGAAGACCAGGCATGATGGTATTGAAGGCCGAACTGAAGTCCACAAAGAGGATCCTTGCATAAGTCCCTGGTCTGTCGAGATGTTGCAGGATATAATGCAGTCCCATGTTGACTGCATCATCCACAGACCTGTTTGCTCTGTAAGCAAACTGAAAGGGATCCAGCAGGGGTCCGGTGATGTCCTTCAGGTGGGCCAGCACCAGTCTTTCAAACGACTTCATGACCACAGACGTGAGAGCGACAGGTCTGTAGTCATTAAGTCCAGTGATTTTGGGTTTTTTGGGGACAGGAATGATAGTGGAGCGTTTGAAGCAGCAGGGAACTTCACACTGCTCCAATGATCTATTGAAGATCTGCGTGAAGACCGGGGCCAATTGGTCAGCGCAGGCTTTTAAACAAGCAGATGAGATGCCGTCTGGGCCTGAGGCTTTCCTAGTCTTCTGTTTTTTGAAGACTCTGCTCACGTTCTCCACACAGACCTTAAGCTCAGGTTGGATGGCAGGAGGGGGGGGGGGGGTGGGAGTGCAGGAGGTGATGGTGAATGTGTGAAGTGCAGATCAGACCGGGTGTGTGGTGTGAATGAGGGCTTTTCAAACCGGCAGTAAAATTAATTTAAATCGTCAGCCAGGTGTTGATTGTCCACAGATCGAGGGGATGGTGACTTGTGGTTGGTGATGTTCCTCAGGCCATTCCAGACTGATGATGGGTCGTTGGATGAAAACTGTTTTTTCAGTTTATCAGAGTAGTTCCTTTTAGCAACTCTGATCTCCTTTGTCAATCTGTTTCTGGCCTGGTTATACAAGATTTTATCCCCACTTCTGTAAGCATCCTCTTTGGCATGACGAAGGTGTTTGAGTTTCCCAGTAAACCATGGTTTATCATTAGTGAATGATAAGAATGTCCTGGTAGGAATGCATGTATCCTCACAGAAACTTATATATGATTTTACAGTATCTGTGAGCTCATCCAGATCGTTGAGCTCGTTTAGCAGCTTCAAAAACAGTCCAATCAGTGCAATAAAAAGCAGGCCTGTAGATTCTGCTCTGCTTCATTAGTCCATCTTTTTACAGTCCTTATTACAGGTTTAGCTGATTTCAGTTTCTGCCTGTAGGTCGGTATGAGATGAACCAAACAGTGATCAGAGAGCCCCAAAGCTGCCCGTGGGACCGAGTGATACGCATTTCTTATTGTGGTGTAACAGTGGTCCAGTATATTACTGTCTCTGGTGGGACATGTAACGTGTTGTCTGTATTTTGGTAGTTCACGGGAAAGATTTGCTTTGTTAAAATCCCCAAGAATGATTAAAAGAGAGTCTGGGTACCTTTGTTCCGTTTCAGCTATTTGTTCAGCCAGCTGTTGTAGCGCCGCGCTCACGTACGCGTCTGGAGGGATGTAAACATTCACGAGAATGAAAGAGGAAAATTCCCGAGGCGAGTAGAAGGGTTTACAGTTTAAGAAATGTGCCTCTAAATTAGGAGAGCACATCTTCTTCAGTGTTGTTACATCTGAACACCAACTTTCGTTAATGTAGAAACACAATCCACCACCTCTCGTTTTCCCCGTTAGCTCCGCGATGCAATCCGCTCGGAACAGCTGGAAGCCCGGCAGATGTATTGTGTTGTCCGGTATGGCTTCACTGCCATGGCTTCATCCGTTTTGTTAGGAAGGGATCGGAGATTCGCGAGATGAATACTGGGGAGTGCAGTGCGCAGGCCGCGCTCGCGGAGTTTAACCAGCGTGCCGGCTCGCTTCCCGCGTTTGCGTCTGAACGCGCGTTTGAACAACAACGCTGCCCCTCCAACGAGAATGTCCTGCAAGACGTCCGAATAATCAAAAACTGTAGAAAAGGTTTCTGGTGTGTGTTTCCTAATGTCCAGTAGTTCGTCTTTGGTGAAACTGATTGGAAAAGAATGACTAAACGCAGAACAAACGAACAAAAACAACACAATAGCTGGAGAGCTCCACACCGAGGCAGCCATCTGCGGCGCCATCTTGGATTACTTGCAAAAGTGATTATTGTCTTTTCACATAGTTACTTCTGTAGAACCCCCATAATATTGTGATGGTGAGTTTTACATGGGTGAGAACCACTCACACTTTCTGTAGTTTGTTTAGTTTAGTGCCATGCCTTCATACTTTCTTTTAGGAGACATGCTATTTTTATGATCAAATTCTCAGACAAAATCTTTGGTTTGACCTTTGCTGTCTTGATGGCTTGGTTTCTCACTGATAAATATTTAGCTGGATATGACCGAATGCACTTATAGAGTGCTGTAATTAGCCTCCATTATCTTTGTCTTGAGAAATGTCACCATCCTGAGTTTTTTTTCATACAAAATTAAGTCTTATGAACTAATATACAAAAGCTTTGATCATTTTATCAAAAGAAACATTGTAGTTGAGACTACAAACACTGAGTTTGGATGGAATTGCATTTATCGTATCCACGTGTTGAAAGAAAATGTCTTCCCTTGGCATTTGAGACTTGGCCAATCAGAACAAGGAATTTCTCTGATATCCAAAAGGCCAATTATGCCCCTTTGCAGCATGCAACAGTCCCAATAGTCCCTAAAATTAGACCCCAGAAAATGCATTGCAACAGCGGCCCAGTTTTTTGCCCAAAGTAATATTGCTACCAGAAATGTATTAATGTCCAGAAATTTGTATCATTTGTAAATTGTACTTTAACCTGCTACATTTCTCCATGTTCTCTCTCTATTGTCTTACACTTCAACACATGTCATTAGCCCCTTTCACACAGCAATCCCGTTAAATTACCGTAAAATTGCCAGAACAACTTTGCTGGTAAATTCAAAAATGTGCAGTTCACACAACCAACAGCGTTCTGGCTTTTTACTGGTAACAGACTATTCACACATCAGTTCCAAAATACCGATAAACTTTGTGATGTTGTCATTAACCAGAAGTTTATGCCTTGTTCCTGAAGAGGCCTAGTTATTTTATCATACATGAAAATTTCGCTAACTGATGTTGACAAATCTGTTCATCCGCCCGAACAAGGAGAAGCGCTTTAGTTTCTGTATCATTCGAATTTTAAGACATTTGTAAACAGTGCTGAGTAAACGCGTCATTTGCGTCATAATTTTATGAATGGTCCAGAGCCGTTGCCCTTTCGACGGCTTCTGATTGGCCCAAATCACTTCTTACGTCAGCATAAGAAGACCTCGTATGGGCAAAATACCGGTAATCTTATATACGCATATACTGATAATTTACTGGTTAGGTTACAACTTTGCTTTCTGGTAAATTGCCGGAACCTATTTATATTTGAAAAGGTCCTGTTCACACATGTTCTGTTACCGGTAATTTACCAGTAAAAATGTATGTGTGAAAGGGGCTATTGTAACAAGTTGCTTGTTTCAGTTCAGTTCAAGCAGATTAAATAAAACTTTGATTGTGACAACCTGATTTTTTAAGGGTAAATTTGGTTATTCGAATGCAGTTGACACACCTAACTGAACTAAGTGTGTACAGAAGACAGAAGTGGATTAAGTACTCAATAAAGGAGTGACAATTGTATTTTAATCAAACCCCAATCAATTTAATAGAATCCCCTAAATTATCATACTTTTTGTGTACAGACGATGTGTGAAAACTAGCTGTTTGCTTAATGAAACTGCTATTGTTCCAGATTTTATCTAGAGTAATTTGATTGTTGGCATTTCTGTAAATAATTTAACAGTAATAAGGTAATAAGCACTAAGAGAAATGAGAACCCTATTTAGTTGCAGTGTGTTTGTAGCCAGTGACAATTAAATCCAGCACATCAACACCCGGTGTCACATGAGACCAGTTGAGCCATCTCACACAGCTTATGTCTAAGTGATGAAAGTAATGAAATAATAGTTCTTAATAACTAGTGTGAAATCATGATGTACTTTGAAATTAAGGATGTGGCTAAGAGGGTCTTATTATGTATAAATATCATGTAAATGTCCTGAAATGGACTTCAGCTTTTGGTTGTGTAATAGAGTCCCTCCCGGGCGCCCCATTCTGTCTGATATTACAGAGAGACCTGCGTGGGTTTGTCTCTCTCCTGAATGCACCAGAACATGGAATATTTAAAACCGACTTTCTCCGTCTTTGCCAGAGTCTGTTTCTTTACTCTCTTTAGTGTCGCTCTGAAACAGAGAGCAGAATTCCCTCTGATCTGCCATACTGCTGGAACGCACAGCACATTCTGTTGTATTTCGCTCTACTTTCCAGACTTGCAAGTCAGCAGCAAAGTTAGCAAAACACAACACAGGCAGCTCTCTCCTGTGGAGGCCTTGAGTCATGAAGACTATTACAGATGCACGGCAGGATTCTCACTCCCGTTGCTCCAGCGGGAATGATTTTCTCCAGCTGAGTCTCTCTCCTTGTCAACAGCTCATCAGGACTGTCTCAAACTGAAGACAAGTGGCCCACCTGATACTGGCCTTGATAGTTGCGAGAAACCGTCTGTCTGTCTATTTGTCTGAGTGTCTATCTGATTCCCTGGGTATCGATTCACCTCATTCCCACTGGAACAGCATGTATTTCCATTATTATAAATAGTTTTTGACTTATTGCAGCTATATGGAATATAACATCACTGGTAGAAAGGTGTTAACCTCTAGAGATTTTGCTACACCATTCATACCACAGTAGATTTTCACAGCTATTAAGGCATGATCGTGTATGTCTGTATTAGCTTAGTTTTACCGTTTCAGAATTTTGTTTTTAACTGAACTGTTGCATAATAAAGCACTCTTGCTTGTGTGATATTGCTTGACTTTTTTTATTTTATGTTCTCTATATAAAAAAAAAACAATTCATACAGGAGCAATTTAAATCTTTAATTTTGGCGAAGCTTAGGGCTTAGAAGCTTAAGCTCTCTCGCTAAATTAGAACTTACATTTAGTGGTCGGTCACAGGCTTAATTGAGAATGGTTGCCAAGGGCCAGATAAAAAACAAAACAAAAAAAGAACAATATATATATATATATATATATATATATATATATATATATATATATATATATATATATATATATATATATATTAGGGCTGTCAGTTAAACGCATTATTAACGGCGTTAACGCAAACCCATTTTAACGGCGTCAATTTTTTTATCGCGAGATTAACAGTCTTTTTGGCCTAGCAAACTTTGTTGTTTTTTTTCACATGCTTTTGCAACAGGACGCAGCATGTTTGGGCTTGCGAGCCGGCCAAATAGTTGGTTAACATTACGTTTTGAGTGGATGACGAGCACTTGATGATGGCCAAGCACACACACAGCTGATGCGAATTCTGCCCCCCCCCCCCATTCATTCCTGTGTGAATAAATGTCCCATAATTATCCACAGTTATTGCTGCTAGCTCTACATTAAATTCATTGTATCACCTTTGAAACTTGGCTAATACCATGTTGCTACAGGTTTATTGTAGTAACAAAAACTATAGTAACTCTATTTTTTTGGCAGAAACTGTGGTTACCATGGTGAAGTTTGTGAAGTTTTACCAAGTTTGTGAGGATTACAGAAAACAACTCAATGCATCATATTGAGTGACATTTTATTCAAGTTCAAATCGGATGTTACTGATTTTATCAGACTTTGTCCATTGTTAAAGGGTTTGACATTGTGCATGTTTGAGTACAAGTTCTATTATTTGTCTTTAAGTATGGTTCATTCATTCTTCTGTAATACTTTTTAATGAGGGAAAATTTGCACATTTATTATATTTTATAATACAGATATGACAGTTGCGGTTCTTGATATAGCAATCCAGTCTAAGAGTGCCAATCAGCACTCTAGTTGTGATGCCAAAACAGTTGTGACATGCCTAATAACACTCTAGTTGTGACTATAATTCTAATCTGAAAAAAACACCTTGAATTTTAATATATTGCATAATGTAGCATATTTGTTTTTACATTGTTATTACAGTGTAATAGTTTGCATATCAATGCAAGGAGAAATTGTTATGGCAAAATGTAAGGAACAAGCCAGTACAGTACATTTCTGTTATGGCTATTGGCGAAGTATAAGCTTATGTCTTGCTATAAATTAGTCTGAAAACTTTAGTCTCAAAGTCAAATCTGATGTTTATGAAGCAAAATCAGAATTCCTCAGAGGCAACACACAGTCTGTTTTACATCATAACACATCACATCATGAAATATTTATAGTTTTCTTTCGGGTGTGAAATTCTATATCTTGCACCCTGGAGTATATAGTAACACTTCCTCAGGGGTCTCTAGACACGTCTGTCTCCTGCTGTTTATCAGCGTTATCACTTTGATGGATGCTTGCGGTCCTCTCAGCATGACTGGGCATGTTTCAAGAGGCAATGCCTCACTTTTGCTCATCATGCTCTCTTTGGGAAGCACTCGGTGGGAAAAATTGCTGGAGCATCCAATAGGAAGAATTGGATGCTCAGGTGCTGCGTTGTTCGTCTATATGGGAAATTGAGCCTGTCTGTTATGTTGCTTGTCGAGCCACTGGTGCTCTGATTAACAGCTGACCTCTAGATGCAGCATTTCATTTAAGCAGAGCCAAAACTTTGAACCTAAACTCTATAACAGACAGTAGCATGTCGAATATAAATCACTCTCACAGGAAAACACACAATTAACTTCATTATCCCCTTCCATCTAAAACAGAATAATTTTATTCCCACTTCACCGATTTCTTATGTATATCTGATCTAAATATTGTTTTCTTTCTTTCTTCTCTTTAATCAGTACAGTAGAGTATATTGACGCTGTCGGCCAAAAACCTTGAATCTCTGATTCTTTATATAAATTTCTTTACTCAAAAACAAAATATGTATATAGCCTTTATATACTGTATATATATACACAGTATAAAGGCTAATGTTTTATGTATTTAAGGAGCGGAGAAGAGTGTCTTTTACATTTGTCGTTCAGTCATAGCCAATTACTGTCTTAAATAGCCTGTGTATAGCACTTTGTCTTTAATGACATAATTAAAGCCACCACTGTGGCTGGTGGATTTTAAAATCTACCAGCCACTCAATGTTTTTACCAGCCACTTTCTTGTTTTTAACTGACAATATGTAACTGCATGTGAAAATTAATACTACAAGATCTACAATACTTAAGCCGTTTATTTCATAGGGTCTCAAGTCTCAAGGAAATACTGACATTTTCTCTTATTGGCATCTTCTGAAGCGTGTTGACGACATACTGAACAGAACATTGTCAGACTTGTCTCGTCGTAAACTAACCAATAGCGGGACTATTAACCAATAGCGGGACAAAAGCATTGTCTGCTTTTCTCCATTGTTCTTTAAAAAAACGTTTTTTTGACCTTCGCCTCTTTGTCCACTGTCTCCTGAGATGTTTTCTCAGCAGACCTCTTAACACCTACGATGTAACGCCACATTTTTTTGAAGGTGTGCCTCCTCTAAAAGTGTCCGGGTGAAACAGCATGCTACTTTTATTTACCTGCCACGGTGGCTGTTAGGTGAAGCGAGTTTACCAGCCACAACACAAAATCACCCGCATTTGACTGGTGGCTGGTGCTAATTTCCATCCCTGTACCATTCTAATGACAGACAAAACACTTATGTCCAAAATTCTCTGAAATTTGCTTGTGAAAAACCTCCATTTCAGCTTGATTTTGGTGAAATGTTATAGATGTCATATGATGCTATTTTGAAAGATCATTATTTTGTCTATTGGGTGTAATAAAAAATGTTAACATGCTTTAATGTTAAAAAATACACTATTTTTCATTGTAGCTCCTCTATGCCCAGTTTTTCTAAAACACGTTGATTTCTACAAAGACATTCCTTCCGAAAAGCATAGTGTGCTCTGATTGGCACGCTGACCCTGTGCGTTATGATTGGTCGAACACCTCAAGCTTATGTCGTAAATGTAACGTCCCTTACCATAATCGCTAGCATCAGCTTCCAAAGCAATTATAAAGACAGATGCAGATGGCCAAGCCGATTGATCGGAACTGATACTTGTATGTATTTACAGTACACACGCCTCGGTTCAGCTGCATGTGACAAACACTGCTAGTGTGAAAGCACAATATGGGCACATGCTATTTCAGCTCTGCTTGAGCGGCTAGTATGAAACAGAACTGCAACACATGTTTGTCATCTTTTCACCACAAGTTATAAGCGGAGAACAGTGGATACTATGTTTGTAAACATAAATTCATCTCTCCACTTGTGTCAATATGCGTTACTCTACACTGCACAAAACTCCGCATTTGAACAATAACTAGCAAATACTTTAACAAATAATAAAAGATACTTACAGACTCTGATTAAGAAGCACCAGTTTGCCTTAGCAAAGTTAATATTTTTTAGTTTGTGCACAGCCAGCCTTGTACTCTCCCAGGTTCAGGAAACTGTCCTTCGTAAAAATGCGCTGCACACACACAAACATTGGATTGTACTGTTCTGTTGTGTAGTAAATAAATCTTAACCACTGATTCCTAATTGATTTCACTTTCGGAAGGCAAAATAAAGTGCCGCTTTTGCTTTTGCTTTTGCACAGAAACACACAGCGTCTCACGACATGGCAGCGACAACACTACTACGATACTGAAGCCAAACCTTCTTTCTTTGCGTATCCATTTGGGTCAAGTCAAGTCACGTTTATTTATATAGCGCTTTTTACAATACAGATTGTTTCAAAGCAGCTTTACAGAGATAACAGGAAAATAATTAAAAAAAAAGTTGTTTCCAGAAGAAAATAGCGTCACAGTCCAGCTTAAGTAAGTTCTGTTATGTTTCGTTTTTGTTGTAAAAAATGTATTCATTTAGTTCATTTATATATATATAGCCGCTCTGGAGAAAACCGAAATCTTTTTGTGGGAGAATTTGAGCTTTGTAACTTTGCAGATCTTATACATGCACAAACAGCTACATAACACACTAAAGAAAAAAGAAAACATGAAAACGCATCAAATGATGGGCTGGGTATCAAGCTTGATACTTTTCAGGCACCAACCGAATTGCGAAATTTCGATACCTAAGGGGTTGTGTTACAGATCTGCCAGGTTCCTGCACTACACTTCCCATCACTCTCCTCTGTTCCCACCTGCACGTCATTCCTAATCACACACACCTGCACCTCATCATCACCACCTCTATAAAGACTCAGTCTTCACTTCTGTTCACTGTCTGGTCTTGTTTGTATGAAGAGGACTACTTACCTTCTGTGCAACGACCTACCTGACTTCTCCAGCTACCAATCTCCACTTTAGCATCCAGTCTCCTCCGTGTGATTCTTCCAGTGTCTCCAAAGTCTCCTTCGATCCTGTATTCCATCCATGTGATGACAAATGCAAGTGTCTGACCATAAAGCCACAATAACAACTTTGACAAAATGACTTTTTATTTAATTACTAAAATAAAAAGTGTTTTTTCCATTTCCTGAAAAGTAACATTTCTGGAGATATTAGGTTTCCATCCGATAGTGACGATATACAGTTCATTTGGTACAACATTAACTATATTATTTTGTAACATTATTTACCTATCCTGAAATAGGATCATAGTTTCAAAACAAAATATGAAAGCCTGCACATGTCCTTCACGAAAAAATCTTCAAAAGTCTTCAAAGGCCGTGAAAATACAAGAGTGCTCAATGCATACCAAAAAATGTGCAGTGCAAAAACAAAATGTTTTTATGACATGATATGACATTATAATTTGTGCCTACATAAACCTCAGTGTTTGGTGTGTACTTGCACTTGTAGATGATGGCAACTGAACCTTCACAATATAGTTTTATCTTCCAATGCCAGTAATCAGTACTGGCCATATAAAATATGCAATTTCCCACCCTCCAGTGCAGAATGAGACAGGGATTTTGCTTTTCTTTCAAAAACAAGAGTTCATTTTCAGGGTAAAGGGTGGCTATGATCAAATATGTTGCGTGTATTTGGTGAGAGCAGCTGCAAGAAGCAGAGCTATTAATAAGTAATGCTTAATGCTCAAAGCTGAAGATGTTTCGCACAATTCCTCTACCTTGTTAATCCATTTCGTCTCGATTGAGGCCCTTTTGAGGGTTGTAAAAGGGAGAGGGAGAGAGGAAAGGTATCAACCTGGAGTGGGTCTAGCATGATAAACAGGAAACAAAATCGCCAGTGAGAAGGGAAGTGAGTTCAAAGGTTTCATGAGCCCATTAACAGAGTGAGTAACCCTGTCACTGAAGATGGAAAGAGAAACAATAGAAAAGAAAGATACATTATAGAAACCAGACAATGTGTGCAATGACACTTCTGGGGTTTGCAGTCACAAAGTCAGGCTTATGGATGTAATAAAGCCTGGAATCCGCTCCGTGTTCATCCTCTCTTCTGCCGGACAATTAATATGATCCCTGTTGATGGCTAATTTTCAGTATCATAGCATCGGCACAATTCCATAACCAGCTGCGACCTCTGGAACAAACTGAAGTCACTTGTTTTCCGGCAAACACGAACAAGAGGCACACTGACAGTAATATCCCAATCTGTTTGATCAGTGAGAAAAATGCAGCTGACTGGAAACTCCCCAGAAATCCTTCTTCCCATGTGATTGATTTGGAACTCTTTATCACAGCCCAACACACATTTTTTTCTATATTAACAGTAGATTGGCCGCAGATATTGAAATGACTGGATGCTTAGTGCAGCTTTGATGATTACTTTAAAATAGTGCTCAAGACATTTCTGATTGTCACTAATGGTTGCAAAAAACACGATGCTGATGAAGATCAGGTATAACGTCTTTAATAATACACTCAGAAGGTAATACAAAAAAAGATCAACAAATGAAACTAACCACTATGCGTAAACAAGACCGGACAAAGTATGTGTGTTTGGTGTTGGTCTTTATAGAGGAACTGATGACAGACAGGTGTGCTGATTGTGGAGTGCTCACAGGTAGTGACCACAGGTAGTGACCAGAGAGGATTATGGGAGTTGTAGTGTGCTTTGCTGACTGGTCTGGTGACTGAGGATTGTGACAATACTCCCAACCTCTCAGAAGGTCTGACCTCAGGGCTTGAAGAGGTGAAGCCGGAGGCTTACGAAGAGGGCGTGGAGATGGTGCAGGGATGGTCAGAGGAGAAGGCGAAGGGATGGTGATAGCAGGTGGTGGAGGAATGGTGACAGACGGATGATGAGACTCCGGCTGCGATGATGGTAGGCACAGACACAGACCCCAAAGACGAGTCGAGAAAGGGAGAAGCCAAGGTAAGGTGAAGGCTAACGTCAACTGGGGGACAACCGACAGAGGAGGATCCGATGGATCCCAGGGCACAGGAGGCCTAGGCTATGCCCTGATGACGAGCATCTGAGACGGAGCCAGACTGCACAAGGACTGAGGTGATGCCGGTGTGATGGAGGACTGAGGCATGCCCGAAGGGAAGGAGGAGCCTGCTGCAGCCGTAGGGGTGGAGGAATGGAGCGTAGGGGAAGATCCGCAAGTCCGTGGCGGAGGTGGTGTGACGACTGACCAAGGGGGAGCAGGTGGGACGAGGGAACCCGGTAGAGTGTCTGATGGAACCAAAGGTGGGAGGAGCCAAGGTGGAGCCAACAGTTCAACGGGCAGAGATGGAGCGAGGTGTTCAGAGGCCGGAGGCGGAGCTACAAGATCCACTCGCTCAGGCGCTAATGGAGGTTGCTCGACCTGTGGCTCAATGTCACAGCATGGCATTACAAGAGATGTGAAGGAGAGGCGGGGCTGGAGAACTAGATGAGAAGGGCGTTTGATGGAGGCAGATGGAGACTTGACAGGGTCGAAGGTTCATAGACAATTAAGGTCCTTGGGCTCTCTAGAAACAGCAATGAGGGTTCACAGTTCAAACAGTTCATTCTACTGTCTAGAAACAGCGATGAAGAACGAGAAATGGGGTGGGATAGGGTGGGAGACGATACCTCTGTACTGAAGTCCATCAGCCAGTCCTCGGTCTCTATTTCTACCAGTATACCCTCAACCACTGATGTCGTGGGCTCACACCCCTGGTCAGACTCACTGGGGGGCTCCTCTTCCGGGGCGAGGGTCAGCGCTGTCCACATGTTGCAGCGGATGGTAGCTCTCCGTTTGTGGGGGGCTCACACGATTTCTCTGTGGATGTTAATGTTAATAACAATATGTAATTCGAGGTGTTAAATAAAGAGTCAGAAAATTGTTTTAAGAGAGTGTATTTTCTACTGTAAAAGTCCAAAGAAAGTGCATGAAGATGAAGAAACAATGAAGATGAACATTCAGTAATGGAATAATGGAAAGAAAGGGTGTAATGAAACTAATATTGAATGTTATGGAATTATGGCATTGCATCATATCACCCTGAAAACATAATTTCTATAGTTTAGCATGCTGGTGACAGAAACATAATTAAGAGATGCTTTTCTGGGAGTGTAAAACACAACGCACAGACCTTCAACGGGTCCATGTGAGGAATGGCTTGTTCTTGTCCACAATCACTGGTCCTCATCCAAGAGGACCCATGAGCAGAATGGATGAAAATTCCAGTGTCAGGATATGGAACACTGATAAAGACTCAATAGAGACCCTCAGCTGTAATTTCTGTCAAATGTGGTGTTGCTTTGTGTTGAAAACTATGGATGTTCTTTGAGCCCTATCCTTCTGATTTGGAGACATGTCCAGCACTGGTCAATGTGTAACCGAGCAATTGCCATTGAGATCAATCGGAATGCTAATGGTTCACTCCAGTTATTTTAGACTTCCTTGGAAAGTGTTACTCAGTCTTGAGGTGGCAGGTTTGTGTGGTCAAACTACATTTACCAGGTAAAGCATCAATCATAAGCCCTAATATATTTAATTTGCTGACTTTGTTGCACTAGCAACTGAAATAGTGACAGAAGTATGAATATAAAAATTGTCTGACAGTTTCATTTTATTGACTAAAATCACTTTGTAATAATGTCTTTCAAACTTCCCAGGAGCACTTGATGGCAGTTTCATATACTTCCTCAAAAATGCACACATTCAGTGAGACAGTCCATCAAAACCTCTTTACTGTTTTTTTTTTTTATTTTCACACTCTCTCCACCACATTTTCTCCTCTTTTCTGATGTCTTCCCTTCTCATGATCTCTCATATCACTCTCTTCCTGTCTTCCTTGTTATTGTCTGTCTTAGGCTTCGCTTTTTATGAACCGCTTACACCAAAAGTGAATATCAATCTCTTTTTAGATTAGATAAGAGTAGATTGTGTATAAGGAAATAAAAGCCAAAATAGTAACAACAAGCAAAATGTGCCAAAAGGAATTTGGAGTATGGAGTTGAAATTATTATACACACACATTATGAGCTTTTTATTTCATTCTTTGTTTGAATATAGCCTACATTATATATCCTTCAGGTATAGATTTACCCATCACATTACAAAACAACACACACATCTCAGTATTTTCATGTGTCTGCAGAGCTCTTCGATTTAGTCAGAATTGAATAATCTCAAACAGGCCTCATGACAAGCTTCTATAACTCAGTGAATGTCAACAAAAATCAACCATGTGGTTCGTAGGATAAGTGAAAGGGAATCACAAACCCTGATTTCCCATGTCTCCACCCTTTCAGAGTGGTCTTCATCTCTGATCATGTGAGCTGTCAGATGTGATCTGTGGTCTGTGAAGATTTAGATGTGTGGGTTTGGCTTTCATTCAGTCCAATGTATCAGTCTAACACCCAGCTCAGAGCGGGCGGGATCACCACAAACGAACACTGCACTGTCCGCCAGACACATCTGTATCAATTAGTCTGTGTGTGTGTTCTCGAGGTGTTATTACATTACGTTTTTGTGTCCGGTCTTGTGATTGTTGTTTAATGGCATTAAATGTTGTTGTGATGTTTTGCTAGGCCTGCTAGAAGTCCAAGACTGCACATCACGAATGTTGGAGCTTTGTCTGTTTAATGTTGTGTGCTGTCGCATGCCTCATAAAATTGTCTTGTGTGTATTTTCGGTTTCTGAGTTAGTTTAAAATCACAACATTTGTCATGAATGATTGTAATAATGTAGTTGATGTCTAGAAGTTGAATGCTAACTGTTGTAACAGAGAAGTCTGGTGTATTGACAGTAAGATACTGGTAAATTTTTCTTTTTGTTAAGACAGGACATTTACTATATTGTGCACAACTATTAGTATAATTCGTATAAAACACTGGGAAAATATGTCAGTGCGGAAATGTTGCCACAGTCAAGTTGTTCCAATGAGCCTGGTTTGTTTGTAGAAAAGTTGAGGATAGTTGAATAATGTTGACGAGGGAGCTGCGGTACAGAACAGTGCAATATAAAACGTGTTATAGTGTAGATTAGTGTAGTGTACTGTATAGTGTTGTATAGTACAGAATACTGTAATGTGCAGGAAGAGGCTCTATATTATAGTATAATAAAGTGTAGAATAGTTGTACATTGCAGTGTAGTGTATTCAAGTGTGTAGTAGTTTGCTGCTGCTCTCTGGAGTTCTGGATCGGCTCCTGACAGGATCTTGGCAGCAGCAAACGTAAACACATTTCTGTGCCATTCCTGAGCAGCAAGACTCTCCCTGTAACAAAACACACACACACACACACACACATGCACGCACGCACGCACGCATGCGCACACACACACACACACACACACACACACACACACACACACACACACACACACACACACACACACACACACATACACACACACACACACACACACACACACACACACACACACACACACACACACACACACACACACAGACACACACACACACACACACACACACACACTCTTGTACATCTATCTTTATGAGGACATTCATTGACACAATGCAATCTCTAGCCGCTTACCCTAACCTTACTCATCACAACTAAGTGCTTAACCCGAACCCTTACCCTAAACCTACCCTTAACCTATTTATAACCTTATCCCTAAAACCAAGTCTTGACCCTCAAACAGGCCTTTAAAGGGGTCTCAGAAAGTGAGGACCGGCCAAAATGTCCTCACTTTACTCTCTTTGTCCTCACTCCAATGGTCTAAAACTCAAACTGGTCCTCACAAAGATAGTTGTACAAGTACACACACCCACACACCAAGGCTCGAAATTGCGACCATTTTGGTCGCATATGCTCCTGAAATTTAATCTGTGCGACCTAAAAATATATTTGGGAGCATTTGTGCGAGTGCAAATAATGGTTGTGGTGCGACCTGTTTTTATTTCTCTACAAAACGTTCGCAAATTACTGCACAGTGTGTACCTTATGTGCGCTCGCTGATACGCGGTGGCCAGACCATCATTCTATCCAACGATTACATCCAATCAAACTTCATCCTTACGTTCTGAACTTTATAGCAGATTTTATATTGGTTAATATTAGCTGTCAATCACTCCCACTCACTTTCGCTGTGCTCCGCTGTTACGTGACAGAGCTGACTACCGCGCGAAATTTAAAAGGTTGAATAAGAGAGAAGATGAAACAAGGTTTTTCCTGCATTGATATTTTTTGGTCACTGCCAAAACCTTATTTGATCGGTGAGTGATAGATGACTGACTGCTGCGCTTGTAAGAGGGCTCATGTTACTGAAATGAGCATAGAGAGAGAGAGAGCTGGTCGCGCGCACGCGCACTCTCACAGTCTTCAAAGGCCCTGTCCCAATATCCGCACTTCCACCCTTGTGCCCCTCAAATGCGCTTCTCGCTAAGGGGTGCAAGACCGTAGGGTGTCCCGATCCTCTAATGGTGTTCTCCAGGGGTGATCATCAGCGCACTTAATGCACCCCTTTCGCAAGTGCGCATCAGACCTCACTTTGCTATGGGCAAACCCAGAATCCTTGTAGTGTCGTGACATTTCGAAGAGCTAAACAATGGGGGAGCAAAACGGTTGCTATGGTGCTGGTCGGCAGCAGGAAAACTCAGAAGAAAAAGGAAGCCGGTGTGGTGAAGTGTTGGGTCCCACCGAAATATTTGGTCCCAGCTTAGGACCCAAGCAATCCGATTGGTTCAAAGCACGTTTTATGGGTAATCGCTTTAGTGCCTCGCAAACGTCAGAAGGACTAGCCGAGTTAAGGCTGTTCAAGGTGGGTTACATGAGCGCTGAGCGCCCGGTGATTGCCTGGATCTCACAATTTCGAAAACTTCAGATCAATTTTTTAAATAGGCGCTGTCTTAAACCACAGACTTGAGCTTTAAACAACTACATTCTCGACTGAAAAATTCTTAAAACTACATTTCGTGACACAATAAAAGTAGTATTTAAAAATTTCGCGGCCTTTCTCCTCTGCTGTTGACGTAACCTACTGTGAAAAGCGCTATACAAATAAATGTATTACTTGATGGCAACAAACTGCTTTTATCGAGAATGACAGGCTATTCACGGGGCACAGAAATGCCTCCAGCCAGGGATAAGTTAACATGGCCATAACATGAGCAGACAAGTTTGTTATTTGAAAGTAAGGGCTTCATTACAAACAGAAGTGACGTAGATAGTGACGTGTGCAAAACTGTACATAGTACATAGTCAACGCAAGCAAGCAATGCGAGCAACGCGCTCCCTTTCATAGTCTAAACAGTGGACGCAAGCAGACGCAAGCGTCACGGGCGATGCGTGAAATGCAATACACCGCTCACGCAACAGGGTGTAGTAGAGTCGGGTGATATTAGAAGAGTCGGGTCACGTGACATTCAGATCAAAATGGCAACTGACGAGGAGTGCATATTGCTGATTTTACATCGGCGGCAACAAAGGCAGCGCAGAGATAGACGGTGGTATGTTCGCCCTTTAAACCAAAGAAGAGATCAGGATGGGGGGTTTGTGTCTCTGGGGCTTCCCATGCGAAGCCTGGACGAGGAGAGACATTTCCAGTACTTTAGGATGTCGGCGCCAAAATTTGATCAATTGCTATCACAAGTCGTCCGCTTTCTCCCGGACACTCACCAAAATCACCTCAACCCGATTTGAGCTGCGCAAAGGCTTGCAGTGACTTTGCAGTACCTCACAACATGCATCAGCCTGCAGGCACTCTCTGCCAGCTACAAAATGGGCACCAGCACTGTTTCGGGCATTGTAGAGGAGTTGTGTTATGCCATCTGGGATGCCCTTCAGGGGGAGTTCATGGCCTTTCCTTCGCGCAGACAGTGGCAGGATATAGCGGAGGACTTTTGGAGACAGTGGCTGTTTCCCCTATGTGTCGGGGCGATTGACGGGAAGCATGTTCGCATCAGAGCACCACCAGCACCACCAGGAGCACCACGATCAGGCAGCGACTTCTACAATTACAAAGGTTTTTTTTTCTATTATCCTTATGGCAGCTGCTGATGCGAACTATAGATTTATTTACGTTGATGTTGGCGCATTCGAGCGATGGAGGTGTGTTGGGCCGCAGTCCATTTGGATCCAGACTGGCAGAGGGCAATCTCAATCTACCTGCTCCTGCTGTCCTACCAGGCACCACAACGCCCAGTCCTTTTTTTTCCTGGGGGATGAGGCATTTCCCTTACATGAGAACCTGATGCGACCCTATCCAGGTGAGAATAAAAATAATTGATTGCAGACCTGCTCGATAAAATAGCCCAGAAGCAATGAAAAAGAGAGCGTGCACTGGTCTTAGCTCGTTTATAGATTGTTTTATATTTATTGTTAATAACATTCTGCTTCTGACCACGCACACACACACACACTGTGCCATTACGCACAGTGTGCGTAATTGGCGTCAACCATGTCATCTGTTCTGTCTAGTTACTGCACTGACACTTATTTGTCTTCTCATTAAAGGCACGAACCTGCAGGATAGGAAGCGCATTTACTATTACCAACAGGCCAGGGCGAGACGCGTGATGGAGAATGCCTTCGGTATATTGGCTGCGCGCTTCCGAATTTTTAGCCGCCCGATTGACTGCAAACCTGAAAAAGCGGTGAAGCTCGTGAAGGTGTGCGTGGCTCTCCACAACTTTCTGGCATCCACTGAACGTGCCAGATAAATGCCCGCCACCTTTGTGGGTGCGACGTCTGATACCGGAGAGGTCCAGCCTGGAGAGGGGAGGCAGCACGTTGCGGGGGACCAGAACATGGTCGACGGACCACGGTGTTCGGTCGGCAGCAGCAGACCCTCCCAGAGAGCGGCCCTTGTCAGGGAGCAGCTGGCTGACTTCTTTTTATCAGGTGCTGGCGTGTTTCCCCACCAGTACAGTGTGCTACGATTGGGTAGCACTGACCAATAAATTGATAAAAGGTCGCTTGGAAGCATGAGTTTTGTTTATTAGTTAACACTTTACACATTTTAACTAATTTGGTATTATAAACCATTAATTCATATCCATATACAATACTAAAATTAGGCCTTCTGAACGTACAGCCTAGCCAACATTGAAATGATGACAGTGTAATTCATTTTCATATGAAGGCTACTGAACTTTAACATATTTCACACAGAACATGACCTATCAAATGTCAATAACAAATAACGTCAGTAACAGCATGTAGCCTATAATATTGGTAGACAAATTAAGTCAAATTAAAAGGGCTCATACTGCCGCATGAGCCGTTTGATGTCGCACATCAAAATTGCGCTTTAGATTTTGATAAAAAATGGCACAGGTAATTACAAAAAGTGGTGTGTATGTCCCTATTTTCGCTTCCCTCTCCCTCTCTCTATCCCTCTCTCTCTCCTGCCGTATTTCCTGCAGCCTATCGAGGAGCGTCCGCTCAAATAGATCCATAATCGGCCTGTTACTTTTGCACTTCCTTTTACCACCACGGGAGGCTGATGATGTCGGGTGGTAGGGGGATGAGATGGTGTAGAAACGGTCGAAGCCACTAGTGTCGGGGTGGTGGGAGGGTCAGATAGAAGTGGGGAAAACTGGGATATGGATGAGTCGGGATTGGGGGTAGATGGAGATGCCTGATCTCCCTGCGCAATAATGCTTTCCTCCTCCTCCTCCTCCTCATCATCGTCGCCCTCATCGTCTCCCTCACCTGCCTACACAGAAAGAAAATGTAGGCCTACTCCTGTTTCAAACGTCCTGACCAAATCAGTAGCCTACCATTCTCAGTAAATGACAGTAATGACAGTTATAAAGACATCAAAATAATAAAAATATTATAACATAACTTAAATTTAAATGTACAAATTGAATGGATTTGAATGTACACACACACACACACACACATACTCATCTCTCTCTATCTCTCTCTCTCTCTCTCTCTCTCTCTCTCTCTCCTGCCGTAGGCTATTTCAGCCTCTCAAGAAGGGCACACAGCATTGACTTCTAGATAGGCTACACACACGACGTTGTTTACATACCAAAAAATTTGACTCTGTAGTCCTATGCTTTATGAATTCACTCAACCAGCTAAGTTGAGTCAATACTTTTGGGTAGCCGAAACTTAGCTGCCCCGCACCACTCCTGCACGCCACCTTCCACTTTTTGTGCGCCCTAGTAAATTTGTCACGGGCACTTTTCCAGTCCGTTTTCACCTTATCTACGGTCTTTCCCATTGCGGTTGCAACCTCTCTTCAAGTTTTTTCCAATGCTTTTTTATTGGAGTGTAATTGCGATGAACTGTCATATAAATGCGGATATATGCGTATAAGCTCGCATAATTTTTCCTCTTCGCCCGCCATTGTATTTAAACCTTCTTTTGTAAACATAATATATTAGAAATGATGTACAATAATTGCAATGTCGCCCCCACCGACAACAGTATTGGGACAGGGCCAAACTGTCTTGCTCTCCCTCCCTCGCGCATATTAATCGAAATCAATTGAGAATTGACATGGTAAAAGGTAAGAAGACCGAAGTTTCACGTGGAGCATTCAGAGATTTTTTCTCCTGAATTACCGCAGGGTGTGAATTGTGCTAAAAAAAAATGTTGCCTTATCTTCTCTGAAAAGCGTTCCGCACATTCAGCTGACATAAACCACAATTTCAATAAACAAAACAAACTATCCAGTGATGAAATGTTTTCTGTGTTGACACGAATCTTGTGCGATGTCCTAAACTGCTGGGATAATCACACAACAATGCGTGCCGTAGCCTACACGTCCACTAATGACACGTGCGATTTGCAAACTAATGACTAATAACAATGAACAGCTGTATTTTTTATTAAATAAGATTGACAAAGATTAATAAATACAGTAACAAATGTATTGCTTATGGTTCGTGTTATTAGCCTAATGCATTAACTAATGTTAACAAATCAAACCAAATTTACTCTGAACCCCTCTTAAAATGAGAATGTAAGCATGCTTACCCCATTTATTTTTAGTAAGAGAGGTTAGGAAGATTTAACCTTAATAAACGATACTCGGTTACTGACGTAACCTCGGTTCTCTCTAGAAGAGGGAACGAGTATTGCGTAAGTTTAGCTTACGCTACGGGGGAAAGATTCATCTTCTCGAGATCCTGAAGCCAAAAAATTATCCTTAATTTTTGTATACCTTGTTAACGCAGTGCAGCAGCTAGCAGACCTAGAGCAGGCTATCTTGCGTGCTCATTGGCTGCTCTGCAGGCAACTGCTGCAGCCTACCAGTGAGCAGGGCGTGACATCACGCCCAATGAAGGGCGCCCGCGCCTTCATGGCGTCACAGCCCGCCAGAATGGGTGTGGCTTCAGCCTATATAGGAATGGGCTGTAGGCTGCTTCCCTGGTTTTTGTCGACTGAAGCGAAGTCGCTCGTGGCGCGAGCACGGCCGGTTACGAAATACTCGTTCCCTCTTCTAGAGAGAACCGAGGTTACGTCAGTAACCGAGTATCGTTCTCTTACGAGAGGTTCTCTCGTATTGCGTAAGTTTAGCTTACGCTACGGGAACACTTTGTCAACGCCGTGCGCGCCAAGGATCCACATGAGACCCCGAACTTAGGGGGGAACCCCATAAGTGGAAAAAATAAGGTGGCCGGCCGTTTCGTGGGCCATCACTTGTACATAAGCACACATAGGGAATACAGAGCAGCGCGGGCGCGGGTCTGTATAGGCACATGACATAACCCCTTTAGTGCAGCTCAACCAGGAGAGCTAAGTCATGTGAGAGTGATCTGAGCAGGGGATCTGGGCAGAATACATCTCTCGTTTAGACTGACAGTAGTTTAGCCTGCAAGGCGGGAACTTCTAGGTTATAGAACCTGACAAAAGTAGACGGGGAGCTCCAGCCCGCCGCTACACATATGTCGTGGATAGAAATCCCGCTGGACCATGCCCACGAAGAGGCGACGCCTCTCGTGGAATGAGCCCTGATGCCCAGAGGGCATTGCAGATCCTTTGACGCATAAGCGGTCGCTATAGCGTCTACTATCCATCTGGACAGGCTCTGTTTCGAGGAGGCGAAACCCTTGGTGCGCCCTCCAAACGAAACAAAAAGCTGTTCCGAGCGCCTGAAGGAGGCGGTGCGCGTAATGTAGCTCCTCAGCGCTCTGACGGGGCAGAGGAGGTTTACATCGCTTTCACTGTCAGACACTGCGAGAGCAGATAGTGAAATAACTTGCGCTCTAAATGGAGTGCCCATCACTTTAGGGACATAGCCGTGTCTAGGTCTGAGAATAACTTTAGAGTCATTTGGTCCAAACTCAAGACATGACGCGCTGACAGACAGCGCGTGTAGATCCCCTACGCGTTTTACTGATGACAGCATAGTCAGAAAAAACGTTTTCAGTGATAGATATTTCAACCCCACGGAGTCCAGTGGTTCCAAGGGAAAAGCTTTCAGGGCCTCGAGGACCAGTGAAAGATCCCACATAGGAACCGACGGGGGGCGCGGCGGATTCATCCTTCTAGCTCCTCTAAGGAAGCGGATGACCAACTCATGTTTCCCCAGCGGCTGGCCGTGCGTTGGTTCTGCAAACGCTGCTACGGCCGCCACGTACACTTTGAGCGTGGAAGGGGACCTTCCCTTATCCAACAGCTCTTGTAGGAAAGTGAGCAGATGCGCCACCCCGCATGTCCGCGGGTCCAGACCTCTGTCGGTGCACCAGCCAGAGAACACTGACCATTTAGACGCGTAGAGCCTTCTCGTGGAAGGGGCTCTAGACTGTGTGATCGTGTTCATCACTCCTTCTGGCAGGGTAACGAGTACCCGTTGATCAGCCATGCATGCAGCGACCAGCGCTCTGGATGGGGATGCCAGATCGTGCCGCAAGCTTGAGAGGGGAGATCTGCCCTCACCGGAATCGGCCACGGAGCTGTAAGCGACAGCTGTGCTAGTTCCGGGAACCAAATCTGATTCTCCCAACGCGGGGCTATGAGGAGCACCGAGTGGCGCGTTTCCCTGATTCTCTTGATCACCTGTGGTAACATAGAGACCGGAGGGAAAGCATATAGCGGGAGGCTGGGCCAAACTTGGGCCAGCGCGTCCTCGTCCTTCGAGAAGAACATCGGGCATTGAGCGTTGTCTTTTGACGCAAATAGGTCGACTTCCGCTCTTCCAAATAGGCGCCACAGTTTCTGGACCGTTTGGGGGTGTAAGGACCACTCCCCTGGGGGAACATTGTCTCTGGAGAGTCTGTCTGGGCCGTCGTTCAGATGGCCAGGCACATACGTCGCCCTCAGCGAGCGCAGGTGTGTCTGAGACCAAATAAGGAGGCGTTCCGTCAGATTGCAGAGTTTTCTGGATCTGACACCGCCCTGACGGTTTATATAGGAAACCACAGATGTGTTGTCCGAACGGACAAGAACATGCTGGCCCTGTATGAACGGGAGGAAGCACTGCAGTGCGTTCTCGACCGCCATCATTTCCAGACAGTTTATGTGAAACTCCTTCTCCCGGTCTGACCACTGGCCAAAGGCCGGTCTGCCCTCGAACAGCGCTCCCCAACCTGAGTTGTACGCGTCTGTTGAGATGACTTTCCGGTAAGAGACGGTTCCCATCGTTACTCCCTGCTGGAACCAGCTGGCCGCTAACCAGGGCTGCAGAGCTGCTATGCAGGTCTGAGTCACTCTGATTTTCCGACCGCCAGATACCCAGGCTCGGGGGGGCACGCGAGCATTCAGCCAGCGTTGGAGCGGGCGCATGCGCAGTAGGCCTAGCTGGAGCACCGCTGCAGCTGATGCCATACAGCCCAACATCCTCTGAAAAATTTTCAAAGGGAGGAAGCTGCCCTTCTGGAAAGAAGCGGCTAAGTGGCGAACACGGCGCGCGCGCTGTGTCGACAAACGAGCCGTCATGGTTACCGAGTCCAGTTCTATTCCTAAGAAGGAAATTGACTGGCTGGGCAGTAGTGAGCTCTTGGTCCAGTTGACCGTGAGACCCAAGCTTTCCAGATGACTGAGTAGCACTGTTCTGTGAGATAGAAGTTCTGTCTCTGACTGTGCCAATATCAGCCAATCGTCCAGATAGTTCATTATACGCAGCCCCTGACTTCTCAGGGGGGCGAGCGCCGCGTCCATGCACTTTGTAAATGTATGGGGTGCCAGGGACAGGCCGAACGGCAGGACGGTGTATTGAAATACCTGACCTTCGAAGGCGAATCTCAAAAATTGCCTGTGACGGGGTACTATCTGAATCTGAAAATATGCATCCTTCAGATCTAGAGAGATAAACCAGTCCCTCGGGCGAGCGTGCGCGAGGATTTTCCTGGTTGTAAGCATTTTGAACGGTCTTTTCGCAAGCACTTTGTTCAAATGTCTCAGATCTAGGATGGGTCTGAAGGCTCCGTCCTTCTTGGGCACGAGAAAATAACGGCTGTAAAAGCCTGACTCGCTTAGAGAAGGCGGTACCATTTCTATAGCCCCTTTGCACAGCAGCTTTGCTATTTCTGCGTGAAGTAGGTGTGCTACTTCCGCATTCACTATTGTCGCGGTCCGGGCTCGAAAGCGTGGGGGACGGCGAATGAATTGTAGTGTATAGCCCTGCTTTATTGTGCTCAGCACCCATTCTGAAATCCCTGGGATTTTTTCCCACGCGGCTATGCGAGCCGCTAGGGGGCGAATGGCCTCTGTGTTCAGACCGCCATTTGCTGGCTTGTGAAGCGCGCGCGCTCTCGATTCTGGGCAATGGCGGCTCGCTGACAGCCGAAACCGGCTGATTTATGTGAGATGTCCCGATCATAGGGGATGGGGAAAACACTTTTACCACATTTTGATGCGCGAGCCGTGCTCTGGGTGACAGAGCTCTCTGTAAGCGTGAGCGCGTGGGCGCGGGCACGAGACTTACAACTGTATCTAACGCCCCGGTCATAATAGACGGGGAGCGTTTTATTAACGCTCTGCGTTTCGTGATAATGCTTAAGCGCGCGGGCGGGGCCCGGGGAAAGGTTTGTGTTAGTAAGCGTGAGCGCTCTCCGGCGGGCACGAGACTTACGTTTATAACCTGTTTGTTTGACCGTGTAACAGAGCGGGCAGATAGTGGGCACAGACTTGTGGACACATTTCTTACATGCAACACTCGAGCGGCTTTTCTGCGCTTTATGAGAGTGTGCTCTGTGAGTGACACAGGATTTTGAGTGCTTATGTGTAGGGGTGAGCACTGGGACATGGGCACTTTCACTACACTTAAAACATTGACGGCATGAGCCGGACCAGACATTACACTCTTTTTGAGATTTCTCTGGGTCGGCGTGAAAACGGCGTTTGTGTGCAGGCGAGAGGGTGAATAAACCGGCTCGTTGGCTGCTAAATGGACCGCTGCAGTAGCCTGTTTGAAGGGGACTGACAGGGAAATTAATTTTGACGGCGGACCGGCCGCAGCGGGACACGCGCGTCTTTTCCCTCTTACTGTTAGGAGGGCTTCGCGTGCTCAGACTTCAGCGTGATTCTCTGCCGAGGCCCTCTGGGAGGCGGCGGTCTATGATGGCTGTCTGAGCGCGACCTAGGGCGGCCGCACTGACGTCGCTGCGAAGGCTGAGGCTGGGGCTGTGCTGGACGCTGGGTGCTGGTTCGCACAGGAGACTGGCTTTGTCTCTCGCGAGAGCGGCCTGTGGCGGAACTCAAGCGTCGCGGCAGGAAGAGGTTCATGGCCTGCGTGGTCTTCTGTACCTCAGAAAAACGATCAACGATCCCATTAACCGCTGGGCCGAAGAGACCAGAGGGGGTAAGCGGCGCGTTGAGAAATGTGGCTCGCTCAGACTCCCTCATATCCGCGAGCGTTAACCATAGGTGCCTCTCCGTAACGGTTAACGCGGCCATAGCTCGTCCGATAGCCTGGGCTGCTGCTTTGGTAGCGCGGAGAGAAAGATCCGTTGCGCTTCTCAAATCTGTAACAGCAGCTGGATCCCGGCCCTTCTCGTCCCATTCACGGAGGAGGTCGGCTTGCAGGATCTGAAGCACAGCCATGGAATGTAAAGCAGACGCGGCCTGGCCGGAGGCAGCATAAGCGCGGCCGACCAAGGCGGACGTGGCTCTACAGGCTTTGGACGGGAGCGCTGACCGTGACCGCCATCTCGCGGAGGGCGGGCAAAGGTGCGCTGCAACCGTTTCTTCCACCGGTGGAATAACCGTGTACCCTTTCTCGGCGGCGCCGTCCACTCGGGAGAGCGACGCGGAGGCTGGTGACTGTAGTCGCGACGAAAAAGGAGAATTCCACGACTTAGTCAACTCCGCATGAAGTTCCCGCAGGAATGGAGCGGGCCTCGTTGCTGAAGCTGCGCGGCGGCGGCTTTGAAGGAAGCAGCCGTCGAGCCTGTTCAGTGGGGGTTCCTCAGGCGGCGACCACTCGAGCCTGAGGCGGTCCACGGCCTGGGTTAGCAAACGCATTAGCTCAGCGTCAGCTCCAGCGCAGGTACGGGTGGATTCCTGGATCGACGAGGCGTCGGAATGAAGCGACCATTCCTCGCTGTCCGATGCCAGGATAGAGCAGCAGTCCCTCGTGGTGTGTCCCTCGGCCTCATCCTCTGAAGCGACGGCAGTGAAGCTCGTGAGCGGCAACTGCGCGTCGGGGAGGGGAGGCGGGGAAGGCGAGAGCGAGGCTCGAGGGAGGTTCTCCGGCGAGCGCGTCGCTGTGGCCACAGGTTCCGGCTGTCTCAGGGAACGGCGCTTCTTCTTGCGCGGTCCCACAGAGGGCGGAGTGACTGCTGTAGATCTGATAGCTTCGAGGCGAGCCCGCAGGGTCGCCAACGGAAGTTCCTCACAGAGCTTGCAACCCCCGGAAGCGAGGGCGAGCTCGGCATGTTCCAGGCCCAGGCAGAGAGCGCAGATCAGATGGCGGTCTCTGGCGCTGAGCGGGGCTCTGCACGAGCCGCAGGAAGTGCGAGGCATCTTTAAAAAGACGCTCGCTGCTCTTTTAGAGATGTGAAAATCAATCTAATGCAAGGCAAAAGGATACGTCGCCGGATAGCGTAGCTCGCACGGATGGCTGAAGGTGGCGAAGACGGCCGGCTTCCTCAGCGCTGTCCTAAGCTGGCTGTTCGCTGTTTCGACGGCTGCGATGGCTTCTCTCAGATCCAGCGATGCGAAGAGCTCGCTGAAGAGACAAAAATCAGGGAAGCAGCCTACAGCCCATTCCTTTATAGGCTGAAGCCACGCCCATTCTGGCGGGCTGTGACGCCATGAAGGCGCGGGCGCCCTTCATTGCGTGATGTCACGCCCTGCTCACTGGTAGGCTGCAGCAGTTGCCTGCAGAGCAGCCAATGAGCACGCAAGATAGCCAGCTCTAGGTCTGCTAGCTGCTGCACTGCGTTGACAAGGTATACAAAAATTAAGGATAATTTTTTGGCTTCAGTATCTCGAGAAGATGAATCTTTCCCCCGTAGCGTAAGCTAAACTTACGCAATACGAGAGAACCTCTCGTAAGAGAACTACAGTATTTTCAGGTTATTTATATGACAATGTGAAGAAAACTTACCAAAACAAAAAAAAAACTTTTAGTTTAGGCTGGAGTGAGATGAAACCATAAAAAAAGGTGCAAATCAAGTTGTTGTTAGCTAGCTGCTAATTGTATTTGATTCTAGGCTATATGGTAGAAAATTAGACTATTAATTAAAATAAACTTTGTAATGCTACTTTTTTATTCTAACTTTTGATATTGATATGATGTTATACAAAAATAATTATTAGGTTTAGCAAAGAAGAATTTTATCTTACAAAGCTATGAAATCCAGTGGTAAAATCACAGCTTTAAAAAAAAACAAAAAAAAAAAAACACCCAAGGGCAAGAAAGCATGACAGTGTCCATCAGCCACCACCGAAAACCAATACATTTTAAGTGCAAGAGCTTGGTTAAACAAGGAGAGAGTGCCAAGCACAAAAAAATGCAGGGACAAGTGTGTGGAAAACAAATCATGGTCGATTATTAAGGCTTTTAATCACCAGAATTTTGCTAAACGTCAAATTTGGTGGGTGCTCCTAATTTTTTGCTGGTGCTCCTAACTTTTTGAAGTTGGGAGCACCAGTGCTACCAAGTAAAAAAGTTAATTTCAAGCTCTGCACACACACACACATAGAAATGGAAACCAAGTCAGAATGTGGCTGCAGATTTGCAGTCTAGCTGAGGACACAAAGGTCAGAGGTCCATCTGTTACTGAGCAACATAACAAAACTCTCTAAAACATTCCTACAAATTCTCTTAAACTGTCTTTTGTGCTTGGATTAAAAAAGAGGTATCATTATCATTTTTATTTTTTGATTTTTCCTTGAGGTCCAATTATAATGTTAATTATTTTGTGCCAAAAATTACGTTTTTGACTTTTTTCCTCTCTTAAGGGCTGTAAAAACTGACAGCGATTGAGTTAAAATGGAAAACAAGTCTATGTGCGTTCCTACTTGACTGCAGTATGCAACTGCATCAGATAATAGTCGGCTGTCTGGTAGTCATTGTATTGTGTGCTGCGTCCAGAGGTTGACAAAGCACAGTACACAACTCCATTACTTGAGTGAAAGTATAGATACTACTGGTCAAATAATACTCTGTTACAACAAGTAAAAGTTGTAAAGACAGGTTTGACTTAAAGGGGTAATGAACTGCATTGTTTTATAATGTTTCAATTGGGGTATGAATTTAATATAAAAAATTGTCATCATTTAGAAATAAAAGGCATTTTTCCTACCCTGATTTTAGCCCTCTGATTTAAACGCTCTGTTTTAAGGGGGATGTCTGCTGTGTGAGACTTCAGTGTAAACGCCCACTGCTGTGATTGGCTAACATCTATACATATGAAATAGCT
This sequence comes from Gila orcuttii, assembly GCA_026230005.1. Classification (NCBI taxonomy): domain Eukaryota; kingdom Metazoa; phylum Chordata; class Actinopteri; order Cypriniformes; family Leuciscidae; genus Gila; species Gila orcuttii. The sequence goes on from JAPDVR010000017.1 coordinate 11,590,737, forward strand.
AAGCATTACATGAGGAACTCTTTTGAAAACTTTTAGCTCATTTTTAAGGTTAACTAATCGTGAAAAGTGTTGATTATAGCATTGTATTAAGATCAATAGCATTATATTTAGATTGTGGCATAAAAGGTTGGAGTGATGAGATTTGTAGCCGATCACAGACGTTGAGCGCATGAATGCAGTGATCTCGTCATTGCAACTCAATTTCGTCACTCTAACGAATGCTTTCATCGTAACTAACAGTGCAATCCATGGTTCAAACATGATGTAAATAAGAGATTTGTTGATTCTAATGGGAGTTTCGCTGATAAACATGCACTGTTTGATTGACAGCTCCAGCGATTGTAAAGGAAGCATTCTTTGATCGCTTTCTATATATAATTTAATTACAGTTTAAACAACTGATTATTTTCCTTTATTATCTTTTATTTCTATTATAATCATCCTACTAAGAGAAACAATGTGAAGTTGACCATTTAGTCACTGGTTTGGTTTACTGACACATAGACAAAGAACATCTGACTGTATATGAATCACATGTCAGAAATCACTAGTCACAGATCAGGCATTAGAATCAACACAGTTACTTACATGTTGTCGAATTACTGTCGAGTCCATAACGTAAAAGACTGTTAGCTAGGCCTGTGCCGAAATTGCAAATGATTTAACAAAGATCCACAGTGAAATGCACCAAATACACACAAATAATGCTCAACTGAGACATTCAAACTTTTGAAAATGAATAACCACATTCCTAGCAGTAGGATCCTTTGGAAGGTAAAGTCATTTTTTGTCCAGTGAGTGATCCTGTATCGCTCTTCTCTCCTCGTCATCTCACTAATACGCCAGCGGGCGGGGCCAGATTTGCAATGATGAAGTAGGCGATGATCTTTTTCTGCAGAGACGGTCTTCAACCTATCTATGACGTCATAAATTGGCACATTCTACAGTGAGTCGTTCTCTGGGCTTGGTTACATTAAAAGCTGTTTTTGGACTAACAAGGGAGTTTTCAGTTCTGAAACTTACAGGATATACCTCTTATATGTCAAAAGCTCAAGGAAAATTAGATTTCTCAGTTTATGACCCTTTTAAGTAAAAGTACAGAAGTACTTTCTTTCAAAAGAAAATTTCCCTTTTTTATGTCAACGCATTGTTCTATTATTGTTAAATAATGATGCCATCTGTGGCTGTGCCATCATGGGGATACTAAGCGGGGCAGGGCAAGTCCTCCCCAGCTCTACAGCACCCCACAGTTTTCTAATGTAAATCTGTGGTGAAAAATGGAATTGCGGTGCGCACTAATTGAGAGCCATTGGGGGAGATTTCAGGCTGCCCCACATATTACTATGTTACCTTACATACACCTTGCTCCAGACCAAGATGGTATCAGTCCGCTTCAGCTATGTGTAAATTAGTCTGCATCAGGTCTGTCACTAGTTGACATGTCTGCTCTTCCTATGTGGAGTAGCGGGGTATCGAATTAATGAAAGTATACATCCTTATAAAGTATAAAGTACATGCTCATGTGAATAGCCTTTATATAGTTCTGGTGTGTGTTTTTTTTTTTCTTTCTGAGAATAGACATGGTTTTCTTTTCCTCACTGGAATTCCTCTAAAACTCATAACATTCTAAAACAACATTCGGAGGCAATAAATATACTACAATAAGGCAATTCTAAGATAGCATTATGCGTGTGTTGTGTGTACTTAAAGCCCGTCAATCAAAATTAGAGCGTCACCCTCAGGGTGAATAACGCTAGGACACTAGACCTCTGCCAAAAGTGTGTCTGCTCATTCAGCAATTAGAATAGTAAAGCTTATAAAATGTTTAACATAAACTAGTGCTAAGACCCAGAATCTGCCCTACCTAAATTTCAGCCAGGAGCCGCTACTGAAATCTAGTAAAGTTAAAGTCAGAAGTTTCCAGGCAAAATGATACTCAAAAAACAAAAAACATGCTCCAGAGCACGCTCTTTTCCAGGGTTTGTTTATTTCCTAGGTATTCAGCGCAAATATGCCCTATTGATGAGACTCATGAGGCATGAGGCATGACAGATTGTGCACAATATTAGTTATATTAAAGTGCTATTAAAAAAAAGTATTATTTTTTTTATTGTATTATATATATATATATATATATATATATATATATATATATATATATATATATATATATATATATGTGTGTGTGTGTGTGTGTGTGTGTGTGTGTGTGTGTGTGTGTGTGTGTGTGTGTGTGTGTGTGTGTGTGTTTTTCGGGTCATAGTTCACTATTCAGCTGATGGCGTATGGTTGTTACCGGAAGCCAGTAATTATGTTATAAAGTTGTAAATATGGATTTTCTTTTTTATTCCAAAAACACATCGCTTTGCTTCAGAAGGCCGTTAATAACCCCCTGGAGCCATATGGATTACTTTTATGATGGATGGATGCGCTTTTTTGGCCTTCAAAATCTCTCTCTACTCACTCCCATTATAAAGCTGGATATTTGTAATATTACTCTGATTGTGTTTGGCTAAAAGAAGGAACTCCTATCTAGGGTGGCTTTAAGGTGAGTAAATTATGGGATCATATTCATCATTTTCACGCCATTGGAACATAGTATACGAGACATATTAATTACTCGGTGCTTTCACAACATTTTTGAAGCTTGAAAGCCTCATTCCCCATTCAGTGTGATGTCTCCTTTTGTGTTCCAATGAAGAAAGAAATTCATATGAGTTTGGAACGATTCATTTTTTGATTAACTATCCTTTTAAATAAGTTGTTTTCTAGGTTTCTCAATCTGTGTTGCCTTGCCGGAGTTCTCTGCTGCTCATCCACTGTGTTTGTATCTCTGTTATCTGTCCTCAATGTGTCTTTGTCCTTCTCTATTCTTTGCTTTTTTTTCTATCATCTTTTGCCTCTTTGTATGTGTTCATGTTGTTTCTCGGTCTCTCTGTAAGCTTAGAACACTGGGAAGAGCGCTCTGTCTGTAGCACACTGCTCTTATTGTGAATATTCTCCCGGTATCGTGCCAAACCCATAGAAACCTAATCGCTCTAGCAGAGAGCCCACTACTGAAGGACTGTGGGTAGGGAGGCAGTTAAGTGATTATCCGAGCACTGTGGAGACTGCGCTGCAAAGCCTTGTTTGATTGGCCAGAGATGCTTTTTGATTTTCATTGCTTTTTTCCAGATTTGATTTTTATTTTAGACAGTGGTATAGAGCAGTCTTGGCACCTCCATGCTATTTCGCAACAACTGCCAAAGGCATTTTCTGGACACTATAACAGTCCTCTGTCTCCACAACATTATACAATTGTCTTCTCTCTAATGGTGAAAGGACACCTACATTCATTGAGAAGAGAACACTTATTTTAGTTATCTGTGTAAATGTGATTCATTTGTTGCCCAATTATCACAGAAACTCCAGAAACTCACACTTGTGTGTTGCGACTACTGTCGGATCCAATGTAGTTGGCATTGCATCATCTTTTATTTTCAGTCTCTGAAAAACCTGCATTGAACTGTGTCTTGTTTAAAGGGGACTATTATGCCTGTTTTCACAAGATGTAAAATAAGTCTCTGATGTCCCCAGAGTGTGTATGTGAAGTTTTAGCTCAAAATACCCAACAGATAATTTTTTACAGCATGTTTAAATTGTCACTTTTTGAGGCTCAGAAAAACTCACCGTTTTAGTGTGCATCACTTTAAATGCAAATGAGCAGCTGCAGCCGGCCCAGAGGGCGGAGCCTCACGAGCTCGCACTCAGTGTCAGGACGATCTCATCTCACGGAATGATAATATCAAAACATAAACTCTCAGTAGCCGTGTTCATTTCGACCCAGAGTCGGACAATAATGCCCACAGAGCCGGATAATATATGCTGTATGTATGGCAGTTGTGGGCCGTCAGGGCCAGCAAGGCCTTCTCTGCTGGCCTAAACACTATCAGAATAACTGACTTGCACTTTAATATATTTTTTCCATGAATGAGTATTACATTTTTCCCAATAGTCCATTCTCTTAATCTCACAGCTTTTCTCTTGGTTGCGCTGCTTCCAGTATTGTATATTTATTTTAGTGCTTTTATCCAATTATAATTATTTCAGCCATCATGTGTTGCCAGGGTAAAATAAATCTGCCTTGAGGCCTTCAGAATCGACAGTGTGGGCGCCTGTAGCTTAAAATTAATGGAAATGAAACCGTTGCTTTGACCAATCAGATAATCAGTCAGATTTAATCAGCCAATCAGATTTCGATTTGACTGCACCGTGGCCATCTAGCAGGCTTATAATAACGTCGGCATTTTCACATGCTTTGATTGGGTGGTCAGAGCGCGTACTATTACTGTTAGTCAGAGGCTGAGCTAGCTAACCGCATCTTAAGCGAACTGCATAAACTAAAATACACTTCCTGTAGATTTAATAGTTTTTCAACCCACAAATGAATGTTTATTTCCCTCCTCGACCCCCAGCAGGTTCAATACTACCGGAAAAAATCCCTTATTCAGCCTTATTAGGATGGATTTTGTGTAAAACATAATCAGTAGTTTTGGTTAGTATAATGCTTTTTTTGCCCCCGTTTTTTCCGTGGTGAATAGGATTTTCTTCTTAATTTTTCTTGTAAATTTATGATCTAATTTTTTTTTTCAAACATTCAAACTATTGTAACGTCTAACAATGGACTATTGTAACCCTTGAAGGACAAGACAAGGGAGGCTCCGTTTCTGAACTTATAATCGGAACGCAAGAACCACTGTAGCCTACACTAACACACACGTCGAACTCACTCACTCGTTTCTCTCTACCGGCCTTTCCCGAACTCACCGCATTAACCTTATAACTGCTGGTGCAAAATAAAAACAGCAATTTCACAACAATTATAGAGAGTCTGTGCGCTGCCACGCTATTAAAAGTTATTAATTCACTGAAGGCCTAGGTGTGAAATGCACGGCCCGCCACTGCTGTATGGAGATAGAACAGGTATAGTCTAGTTTAATTATGGTTATAACTTATTTTTCCATCTTGCTTTTATCCACTATTGGTACAAGTCTGTTGTAGCTTGACTGAGTCCGAATGTTGTAAAAATATACTGATGAGTTCAATGAAGTTTATTGTACATCACACAAAAGATGAAGCGTCAGTTTTACTCCAGAAAATCACTGTAAGAGCTGAATAAACACTGTATAAGAAGTCCGCATTAAAATCTTATCCATAAACTCTCTCCCTTTCATTATCATCAACATACACAGCGAAGTACAAAAAACACTCGTTACAACTAACAGTAAACAAATATATACACACCTTTTCAGGTGGTGCTTAATAAACTGGTAAACTGTATATCTGTAAAACAACTCCTATGAACTCTAATAAAGTGCGCGCTCTCACTTTCATTACTGCCATGATCAATAACGTTAGGCCTATCACTCCAGTAAATAAATAGAGCTATGTGGATTAATACATGCAGCTACACAACACCGACAAGGCTTGGGAGACATTCTCGTCAGTGCAGCAATGGCGTATGTGTACAACTCTCAACCATAGACAGTAAAAGAAATGGACACAGCGACCCCCTTGATTTCAACGGAGAAAACTGAAGCCCAATAAGAGCACTCACTTCCTGATGGCTGAGCGTACTGCGCAGGCTGAAACTGAGCTTGACGACAGTCTGACAGTTATAAATCTTCTAGTAGCTGTGTCAAGACAAATCTGAATCACCTAATTCCTCAAAAACATTGTTGAAATATTTTGTCCTGTTGCTTTTATGGACTCTCTATCTATGGGTTTCTCCCTTGATTTATGTCTCTATGTCCCCCCGATTGCCTCATAGACAGTAAAAGATTGCCTGCGAGCTTCTCCTCCTGTCTATACGGTAATTTCTCTATTGTGTGACAGAAAATCGAGTGGTTATGACGCAATCGTTAGCCTATTTTTACAAAAACGGCTTCTACGGGGCCATAACGTAAGATACAAAGTAATGGAGCCTTTTATACATTGTCGTGTTTCTTTAGAAATAAATAATGGACAAATGAAGTCTTTGGACGCCTCAGAAGTAAAGTTATTCGCTGTCAAAGTGACGCCAAAATGAATGGGAGTCAATGGAATGCTAACAGCAGGTGAAGTTCTGCTACAATGGCGGCTCCCGCGAAGCTTCAGTTTCCGGCTAATGGATTACCCCCTTGCTCTCAACTCGCTGTGAACTCGATCAGGGCGGTTCTATGTTAAAACGGCAGTGTCTGTCAACACTCGTGGGCGGGGCCTGTAGCTGTAGTGACGTCACTAAAGCCGCATTCTGAAAACAGGTCGTTGGGAGACACTGCTTATGATTTATGGGGATTTAAAAAAAAGGATTGGGTGGATTTTTATCACTGCTGGGTGGTTGTGTACACACACTGCCATCACACATTTATGTCCAAACCTGTCCAAAGTGAATTTTGCATAATAGGTCCCCTTTAAAAAGTAATCTTCAGTAAAATGAAGCGATAAAACGAACAGTGTCTTACTGAAACTAAAGTTTATCCATGCTTTCTTAAAACTGTGTTTTTCTACAACCTGGCAGATCTTGTAATCTCTATCGTGGCATCTCTATTGGTTTGTTGCTGGAGTAATCCTGTCTTTGTGTCTGTCTCATGACATGTGCGAATCGGTGGGCGGGGCTAAAGAGGCAATGATGTAGAGCAGGGGTTCCCAACCACATTCCTGGAGCCTCAGGACAGGTCCAGGTCAGAATTTTATTAGTATAGACTCCAAGACCTGAAATGGATGTGTCAGACAAAGGAGACATGCAAAATGTGCATGTTCCATTAGACATGAAAAAAGGGGTGTTCCAGGAATATGGTTGGGAACCTCTGATGTAGAAGTAGGCTCATAGGGAACTCATATCTACTGCTCATAGGGAATTCATACGATTCACACCAAACTTTCTGACATTGAAGATGTTAAATTGTGAACAGATATTGGATATCTAAAATGGTGTTGCCATGGCGAGCAATAAAAGTAATGACAAAAGGGGAAACAGGAAGTGTCTCATATCTTGACAATTCTTTTACATTTTTATTTTCTCATATTTTTTGCGAAAATTTGCTGATTCTATAAAATGCATTTAAGCAACGTAAAATGTGTTAAATATGGGGCCCTTTTAACACCTGGTATTGAGGGTGCTATCATAGTTTAGTTTGAAACTGGGCACGGTTTGCATGAACATTTTTATTTTTATTATTTTATTTTTATATGACAGTGAATGCTGTCATGCAGACATGGTTGCGCACCGGGTTACCAAACCCGAGACTACCTGAAGGAGGTGGTCTAAGTTCAGATTCACGTGAATGTGAAAGCAACAAAAAGTAACCTGCGCATACGTCTTAGCCGATGATGATGTATTTAGTTCAATAAAACACATGTAATGGATGATGGTGTTGATGATTTACCTTGGATACAAGTGAGAGTGAGCCTGCAGTGTAATCACGCATAGGCGGCAACAAATAAATGGCAATCCACTGTCACCTCTAAAGATTCCATTTGCAAGCAGTAGAAAGCCGCCTTCATGCGATGAGGGAGACACATTCCCGTTTACACCTGGTGTTTTAACCCGTCTCTTTTGTCCACTTTTGACCACTTCTGTCCTGATTTCTTAGAGGGGAGGGTCTATGAGTGGAAATCCGGAGTGGAGGGTCTATGGGTTGAAATCAGGGATGGTGAGAGAACATTGTGCTTGGTATGCTTTACATCTTCAAACCAAACTTAGGTCTTCAGCCAACTAAGGGCGTTTTTACACAGGGCATGGTAACAGTTAGAGTAACAGTTCTTGATTTATTCTGTGTTTGACATGGCAAAAGTAATGACTTTAAGTTAAAACCTCTCAGTAAGTTAAAACCTCTCAGATAATTCATTAATTTGAGATGGAGATTAACCATTTGGACTACCCTAGTTGCTCTGTATGTTTCTTGCGGTTTGCATCAAGCAAGTACAGTACAACAAAATAGAAAGACTTCTATTGTGCTGAAGGACAGATGATTCTCTAGAAGTGCAAGAGACACTGTTAGAGTACTTTAATACGATCCACATTGGCGAAACTAAACATCGTTTGGTTGTCTGTTAATGGAACCAAACATCGAGTTTCATAATTTTTTTGGAAACAAAAAAGAACCAATTCTAAATAATAAATTCTTGTTTCCCAACTCTGCATGGCGTACTAAAAGCGCAGTGCAGATCCATTTGGGAAGTGCAGCACTATACTGTAAACACACTTGCATAGTCTTTAGTGAATGCAAACAGATGGGACAAAAATTTGGATATGGTCAACAGATCAGATCTGTGGATTCAGTCTTGCTGTGTAAAGCTGCCATAAAAAGACCTTTTTTCAGTTTATTTACTGACTTAAGACAGCAAAGAGCCATTTGAAATTCAGTCCACTCAGTCATAAAGTGTGTTGCAATTGAGTGAAGGCATCATAAACCACTGAGGTTTGAATCAGATCAAACAAACTTCAGGCTTTCCAGAACCAGTTTGTTTTGCTTTTAGGGAAAAAGGTCCCTTTTTATTTCACTTTCTTGTTTGTTGCTCTTGTTCTGCTGTTCTGCATCTATTAGGGTAGAGACTGAGACTGATTGTTGCACTGCCCCATTTTAGAGGTTACATAAAAATTGTAAAAGAGGAAATTTCCAATAGCATCTTGGAAAATGAGAATACGGCAGCATTCGGTGGATATCTTGACCTTCCCTTCTATGGATGCAGCACAATCTCACATTGTGCTTGAAACGTCAGTACAAGCATGACACATGTCCCTCACTGGATGGTAAAAATCCACAGAGACTCCCTCGTGCTGGCTGCTGTCTTGTCTCCGTTTCTGGTCTCTGAGGCTGACAGCTCAATACAATGGATACATAATTAGCCATATCTAGAGACCTGGGTAGGGTTGCACCAGCCGTTCGTAAGTTCTTTCTTAAATTGGAATGTAAAGTCCACGCTAGAGGCTTAGTAACTACTAGCTAGTTTGTAACTAAATCTGTACTATATTCCGTTGCACCATTTGTTCGTAAGGTTGAAGATAGCTAGTAGGTTGTAAGCTCTCCGTAAAGTAACGTGTAGTCGCATAATATGACGTTTAGCCTTGCTGAACCAATAGCAGCCTTCAAATACGTGAGCAGAAGTTGTGTTAAAATGCCGTGAATTTCAGTTTATCCTTACTTCTAACTTCTTTTGCCTCACGTTACTAACGGTAAAAATAAGTTTCCATTAAATACGATACTTGATCATGAATAACATAAGTGTTTTTATATGTAAATAACATTCAGAAACTGTATTTGAAATGAAATTAATAAGGATCAATAAATAAATATTGATACAAAAAACATAAGATATTATGTATATTGATTATGACTGATATTTGACATGCACAACATGGACCTATGCACACAGCGGCGCTGTTTAGGACGGGTTGGTGTTAAAGAGCCAATAACAAAGTTATCTTTTCACATAATGTTCTTTCTCTTAAAATGTAAGCGAGTGTAAATGTCAGCATTATCATATATGTCTAAAGAACTGAAGTCTGTCAGGTAAAAGAAGCTTAGGGTAAGGTATTGATGCAGTTCAGTCTGTCTGATATTTTATTCCAACCGTTACTCCTGATCGGAGGCTGCCATAAATATTTAGTATGGTACAACGTAAACATATTTAGTAGTTCGTAAATTGTAACTTAGTGCCCATTTACGTCAAAACTAGGTTAAGTTGTAACTTACGCACAGCTGGTGCAACCGGCCCCTGAGTATCATACTTTGGGGGTGGTCTTGTTAAAAAAAAAATCTAGTATGAAAAAACTACAGGAACTAAAGCAAAATTACCTTAAAAAATTCTGATATGATCTCTATGAGGCTCAAATACCAGAGTGCCACATATTCAAAGTTCAAGGGTTATCTTCACTTTACAATTATGCACCGTTACCTTTAACAGATTGAGCTCATGGACAACAAGACATGCAGCGTTTGGACATAAAACAGTTAATTACCTTATTATGGTTAAAGCTTCACTTTATTAGTGTTATCAACACTTCTGAATCATTCTAAAACAAGTTATTAGCATCCATAGGGTAAAAAATATATTTTTTCTATAAACAATAACTAACAAATCCTTTCAAGCATGAAAAAACTGCAAGGTAGACGAGAGGAGAACACGTGGCATGTGTTCATATAATTTTTAAGTTTTATATTTTTCATATTTTACTGGCTATTCATACATTTACATATTTTGAAAAAAATAAATTTTCACATAAAATGTGATAATATGATGATTTTATGCGTTGGTTTAGTATCATTGATATACTTACTATTATAGTCTTTGTTAATATTCTGAATTATATTTTATTTTTATATTTGCTTTTTAATTTTAGGTAAAGTTTTAGTAATTTTGTTGTAATTTTTCACTTTTATTTTTTAAATGTCTATATTTGTCTATGTCTATATGTATTAGATTTAGTTATTTCAGTACATCAAGTTACACTAAACGAAAGTGAGAAATGTTGCCTTGGCAACTAGATGAAATATAATTTTATTTTATTTCAGTTAACATTTATTTTGTAATTATTTACAAATTTAAGTAATTTTTTTTTTATGGTTTTAGTTTTAGTTAACTATAATAACCCTGTTTTATATATCATAATTTTTATTACAATAAGTTACAAATTAATTTTGAATAAATATATTTAAGCTTGCAATAAAGTTTGCTAAAATGATTTTAGTTTTAATGTACTTCATCAAGTGTTGTGGACACAAATTGTACTAATTTTGTGGAATGAGCATTATGTGACAATATTTGATATATTTTGTCTTTATATGAGGTTATGTATTTATTTATTTAACTTTGAACCAATTAAGCAGAATTTCTGTCCAATGCCGATGATTTCTTAGGCTTAGTGTTTTTGCCAATCTCAATAAAATTAGAAAGATGTGAAGTTTCATAATGAGAATTCAATTCACAGGCATATAAGCAGAGAGTGGCGTGACAAGGGAAGACTATGGAAGAAAAGGAGACGAGAATTAAAGGGGTCTGTCATGTGAGGAAAACTAAACAGAGAAAGATAGAGGGAGAGAGGACAGGGTATTGAGAAAAGATGAAAAATATTGATGTGGACTCAAATAAGCACTTTCCCAACCCTGCGTTCAGTCACACACACACCTCTGCGTAATGGGTCTCTATTGATTGCTCACTCCATGTCCACACTCATAGACTTTCAATCCCACCCTGTCAGGATTCTCAGGAGACCACTTTACCAGCAGTGTGTGTGCGGCATGAATATGTCTAAGTAGCAGAAAACTGGGGCCCCTTGGCTTTAACCCTATAAAGCTTACTTTATTATATGTTATACACAAATGTCTAAGGACTTTAAATGTTCAACATGATAAAAAAAAAACCTTTTGAACATAATCTGCTGCATGCCTTCTGTCATCTGACTGATAGTTTATACTCCTTTTTATTTATTTTTTTATATTAAAAGCCTTTTAGTATCTTTCCAGAAATGTCCCTCTTTAGGTCATGGTATATATGGTTCCCTTTCAGTCGCTCACGTTCGACGTAGTCGACGTGTCAACTGATTGGGATCACGCCAGGGAGCCTGTCATCTTCGAGTACTGTTAAAACGAGCCAATGCACATTGGCTTGCGTGAAATGCATGACAAACTCTGGGTTACCTTCCCAGAAGATTACAGTGACGGGTAATCCACTCGGCAAAGCCCCGTGCATCTCTCACTCCTCTTACACACCGCAGCCATTGGAGTTCCCCGATGAGCGTGCTGGTCCCTCTGTGGTGGACCGACCAGCTGTTTCATTCGGGGCCCCTCCAGAGGACAGGATGTCCATTGCAGCATCGGAAGGGGAGCTGGGCTCTGGAGATGACGACTCTGCTGCGCTGCCTCCCTCTGGGAGACCAGCGTTGCCCAAGCCGGATCCAGAGATGACAGCTATGCTCAAAAAGGCCGCAGAGGCGGTAGGGTTCGAGTGGAACCCTCCATCGTGTCCCGAACCGTCTCAGTTGGATGATTGGTTTCTCGGAGTGGGTCGGCCTGGTTCTCAGCCCGCAGCTCCGGTACCTTTCTTTCCTGAAGTGCATGAGGAGTTGACAAGGGCATGGACGGCACCTTTCTCTGCCAGAAATCACCTGAGTAACTCCTCCCCCCTCACTACCCTTGATGGGGGAGCAGTGAAGGAAGCAACTGTGTCCAGCGACCGCTACTTCGTGGAAGGGGGATCCTCGTCTCCCCTCTAAGGCCTGTAAGTGTTTGTCCGTTCTGACGGGCAAGGCTTACAAAGCCTTACAAGGCTTACAAGGCTTACAAAGGGCTGACAACCAGGCCGACCCACTCCGAGAAACCAATCATCCAACCGAGACAGTTCGGGACAAGATGGAGGGTTCCACTCGAACCCTACCGCCTCTGCGGCCTTTTTGAGCATAGCTGTCATCTCTGGATCCGGCTTGGGCAACGCTGGTCTCCCAGAGGGAGGCAGCGCAGCAGAGTCGTCATCTCCAGAGCCCAGTTCCCCTTCCGATGCTGCAATGGATATCCTGTCCTCTGGAGGGGCCCCGAATGAAACAGCTGGTCGGTCCACCACAGAGGGACCAGCACGCTCATGGGCAAGCCACTTCCTGTCTGCATGCCATGGCGTTGCTTCAGGTCCACCAGGCCCAGGCACTCATGAACATGCACGAGGGTAGCCCAGACCGTGAGCTCATGGGTGAGCTCCGCACTGCAACCGACCTCGCCCTCCGGGGCATGAAGGTTGCAGCTCGCGCGATCGGTTTGTCGATGTCCATCCTGGTGGTCCAGGAGTGCCATCTCTGGCTCAACCTGGCTGATATGAGAGATGCGGACAAGGTTCGGTTCCTGGGCTCTCCCATTACACAGGTTGGGCTATTCGGCGAAGCAGTAGAAAACTTTGCCCAGCAGTTTCCGTCCCACGGTGGCAGATCCTCCGCCTGCCCGTCGCCGAGGGCGTCTGCCTGGACCGTCGCAGCAGACTCCACCCAGGTCTCAGCGTGGAGCCGGCCGCAGAAGGGGCGCCCCGTCCGTCATGATGCAGTGGATACAAATCCGTAGGAAGCACGACTTGATCATCAGGTTCCTGAGGGGAGCAAGGAAAGATCCTTGCGCCCCTCTTTACCTTCTTGGGACTTATCTCTGGTGCTACTGCACTGCAGAGACCTCCCTTGAGCCCTGCAGGTAGTGAGTTCAAAATCCTGTTTTTAGAGAAACAGTTCTCCTGCTTGCTTGGTCTCTGTCTAGAGGGTAGGGATTTGCACGCATTTTCAGTCAATGAATCATGCCTGGTCAATCAAGATGTTTGAGACCCCGGCCTGGATATGTGCCCAAGGTTCCTACCTCTCCTACGGGACCTGGTGGTGAACCTGCAAGCGCTGCCCCGGAGGAGGCAGACCCAGTCCTGGCTTTTCTCTATCCGTCCACTCCATTGCAGTTATACGCGCTCAGAATGCAAAGCCTGGACCTCAGACCAGCTCTTGTCTTTAACGGAGACCAGCAGAAAGGAAGGCTGTTTCCAAGCAGGGGTTGGCCCACTACATGTGGTTGCCTTCATCTTGGTGATTTCCCAAGGTGCACGTGCCCACCTGGGTGGTGAGCTCCTCCCAAGTGAGTGTATTGCTCCCTCCTAGGTGTTGACACAGAGGGCCTCACTGAACAGATGTTAAATAGAGTTGGGGGCTGGGCGACACCTATCACGTTCGCCATAGAACTAGCCTATGTGTCGAACCGCTACTTCCCGTGGACTCCCTTCACATGAAGCCAGTTTCACTGTAAGCCCGGTTCAAAGTGTCGGCTTGCTGCGCCATTCCCCTCCTATGGACTGGATACATGCGCAATTCTTGCTCCAGTGAGTTCCCCTCCCCTGAGCCCTATCACTCGTATGCACTGGTGGAACCTGTGTTAGGCTGGGTCCATATGTTGTGATCCCTACGGTGATCCCTACGGTGATGTATATTCTTCCACGGTACGGTTCCCTCCAGCGAGCTCGTGTCTTCCCTCTGTTTGGTTGAGTCTCCCCCCTGTCATAGGCTGGAGCCACCCCAGTGACATTCCATATGTTGTACTGCCCGGTCATCCGCCCAGTCCATATGTGTATTTCCTCCCTTCTGGCAGGATGTGGCTTCCCCAGCGTATTCCTTTCCAAAGAAAGAGAACGCTTTCCCAGTGGTCTTGTGAAACAGCAGTGACTTCCCTGACCTAAGTCCTGTCTCCACCTCAAATAATGCTGGGGGATCAGAAGGCTTTTGTCTGGAAGGTGGCAGCACTAGTGGAGTTGGGATCCCAATCAGTCGACACGTCGACTACATCAAATGTGAGCGACTGAAAGGGAACGTCTCAGTTACGTATGTAACCCTCGTTCCCTGAAGGAGGGAACGGAGACGTAGTCCCATAGCCACTATTGCTGGACAACCGCTGACTGAATTTACGCTCGGTTCCTCAGCGAAAAAACAACTAGTGCGTGCATCCCCTCCCGTATTTATACCCGCGACACGGGGGCGGAGTATATGATGCATTTCACGCATGCCAATGTGCATTGGCTCGTTTTAACAGTACTCGAAGATGACAGGCTCCCTGGCGTGATCCCAATCAGTCAACACGTCGACTACGTCTCCGTTCCCTCCTTCAGGGAACGAGGGTTACATAACCGAGATGTGTTTTTTTTGTGCTGTGAAATCTATACTGAATTTATAAAGTAAACGTAAGATTAAGTTTTATATTGTTAGTAATTTTTCAACACTTACTGGACTTACATGCATCACATTTTAGAAAAATCATGAAAAAATGTGAGTTTCAAAATGATACATCAGATTTTTGAGGACTGTTTATTTGTACGTCAATCATTATTGATTTGCACTGCATAATAATAATAATAATAATAATAAACCTAGTGAAAATGTATTTAAAATTAATTTATTTCATATACTACAAAACCATTAACATATTTACTGACATATCGCTTGAGACTTACTGATATAAATATTATAATTACAACTTATTTGTAATTCTTTATTGCACAATGCACATTTCTTAATGTGTTTTAATATCACTATTAGTAAGGATAGTATGATCACTTTATAATATCAGTCTTTAAATGCAAGATATTTAAAGTGTAGGCCTACATAAAGTATGCTTGCAAAAAGTTTCACTTTAGCACGATCAGATATACTTAAGTATTTATTTTATTGGACCTCAGCAGTAGTACTTCCGGATAACTAAAGTGCATTAAGTACAAAATTAGCTGTTCCAATTTAGAAGACTTTAGGTATATTAATTTAGTATTCCATAAGTACAATTGCAGGGTATTTATATTAAGTGCATACATATGTAAATGTATTTGTAGTATACTTAGCATTAAATAAATGTATTTCAAATACATTTTGGTATATTTATTTTTCACTATAGGGAAACAAGAAGTGTTAGGGTAATAATGAATATAATTATATAAATTATATGAATATAATTATATAAATAATAATGTTTAATGGACTAAGTTCAAAATTAAAAGTGTGAATGGAAAGTGGACTGACTAAAATTAAAAAGGCTCACATGAGATCTTTGACTTTTTACTTTTATGACGAGAGACAGTGTTGCAATGAGAACTGGTTCTTTTTCATATTTTGGTCCAATTAAAGGGTAAGTTCACCCAAAAATGAAAATTCTGTCATTAATTAGGCTACTCATTTTGTTCCAAACCCGTAAGACCACAAATTAATATATTTTTTAATTATATCTGACCCCCGTCTACTTATTATCTGCTGAAACTTTATTTTGACCTTCCCCTAACAGACATTCTTCTGACTATAAGTAGCAAATACATGTCAACTTATTCTAACCTTAACCTAACATAGTAACCTAGTCTACTTTCTAAGTTCTTTCTTCTCAGTCTTTCTCAGTTCTCAGTCTTTCTTTCAAAGTTACTTATAGTATAATGTCTAAAGTGGACTATCGAAATAAAGTGTAACCAGTTATTTATATGTAAGTAATAAATAACGTATTTAATATAATGGTCATGGTCTAGATTTCCAAAACAATAATGTGAATGGAATGAAGTTGACCGAGAAGCCTAAAATGGACCAAAAAAAAAAAAAGAACTGAGTCAACTTTATGGCCAATGTCGCTATTTTGGCTACTTGTTTGATTCTTTTGAAGAAGACTTGAGTGTAAACAAAATCAGGTGCTTTTTGAAGAATGCTTTTTATGAGTACACACACACACACACACAAACACACACACACACTGAACTCATCTTTCAGATAAGCAACATCCCATCTTCCCACAGTGGCTTGAGCGGGCTAGTCTCAGCTCGTGCTGAGTTGATGAATTATCCCGGCCACATAAAGCAGCGCTTGTTATTGTTTGGTCCTGATTTATCGAGGGTTTTGGACCCAGGTCAACTCCCAATCCCTCCTTCCGCCACCCCCTCCGTCTCCTCCCTTTGTCTCTCATCTGCTTTTCTGTTTGGATTGAAAGACATTTGATTGATGACCCCGAGACCCAGAGGTCTGTCTGAAGATCGTCACTAAATAAAAACACATGTGCCTGAGACAGGTCTCACAGAGGGACAGAGAGCGCTATCTTCATTTTTCCTGCTGTCACATGCGATCTGGTTTTGTTGGTTTAGCCTTTAATGCTGTGAGTTACCACTAGTCTTTACTTCAAGCGAAGGACAGGTCAGTGGTGGGAAGCAGCCGTAACACACAATTCATTGTTCTATAAGCCTAAAGTGATCATGAAGTGTGTGAGTTCTGTGTATGTTTGTGTGTGAGCAACCATTATAATGCTTCAATCTTACAGAAATTGGGTTTCACTTTAATTTGATGGTCCCTTTAACACATTCTATTGACTATAAGTAATGTTACACCTACATACTAACTCTCATTAGACTGGTAGGGTTAAGGTCAGAATAAGTTGAAATGTAGTTACTTATAGTCAGTAGAATGTTTGTTGGGGGACCAACACAATAAAGAGTTCAGATATTAAACAGACAGTCTATTAATACTCTAATGAGAGTTAGTTAACAGATCGGAGCAACGTTACTTATAGTCAACAGGATGTTCAAAAGGGACCATCATCAACATCAAATAAAGTGTTACCAGAAATTGTAAAAAAGTTTTATAATTTCTATCATCATTTAAACACCCTCAAGTTCTTCCTGGCCCATTTGATTTTCTTCTTCTTTTCTTCTGTGAAACACAAAAAGATAATTTTTCATAACACCAAAATACAATTCACTGCAGTTTACATGTGAAAAAACACTAGTTGCAGTAAAATACAAAAAAATGTTATTCATTTTTAAAGAAATAATGAATGCAGGGGCAGATTATAGATTTATAGATAATTTTTTTTTTTTGCACTGTTCCTTGCACAATACTATGTTATGATCTCAAAACACTTTTACCATAGTGCATGATTTGTAAACTAATACATTTTGATGTTTGCATCACATAATCAACTCCATATAAATTATTTGGCATTGCACTTACTCATAGTGCTCATGTACGAGTCCCATGAAACATGACTCACAACATTTGATTAAAGAGCTCAAAAACCCTTAGAAACAAGCTAAAATGGAATGTTTGCTACAGCAAATGCATTTTTTTTTTTTATCATGTTTGCTTTTGTTAACACTATCAATTAGGTTTAGTGTAGGGTTTGGTGTTGGTGCTACGTAATTTTCAAATGTGATAGAGCATTAATCTTTTTGTGCCACTTACCAGACATTTCATTTTGAAAGTTGTGACGAAACATGCAAGAAGCAGCATATTATTATTTTGAAGACATTCTCTTTTTTCTTTAAAACTTTTTACAATGAGCCTAGTTTGTCTTTTCTATACAACATAAGTTCCCAGGGACTGTCAAGCTCCAAAAACAACAACAAAGCACCATAAACATATCATAAAAGTGATTTAAATGACTCATGCACTATATTCTAAATCTCTTAAATCCATACAATAGCTTTGTGTGAGGAACAGATGTAAATAAATAGATTGCTGAAAATCTTGTTTGCTGTTAACTTTTAATTCTCATTCATGCTTGCACATATTCAAACCTAGCACAAGATGTGTTGCACCAGGTTTGATGTCAATGATGCCAGATTAGTGCTCACATGACCGTCCTACTAATGTGAAGTTTGAATATTTGGAAGCAAATCTAAAGCAAATGTAAAGGGTAAAGGTAAAGTGTAATCTCAAATAAAGAAATGTTTGATGAATTTGCCATTGTTCCGAAGGAAACAATAGTCCTGCACCAGACTCATGCCATTGGTTCATTCAGATGTTTATATGTTATGTCTTGACAGCATGACAGAGTCAAGGTGTCTACACTCTTCTGGAACACTATGGGTCAATATAAAGATTACAAATAAAAGTGTTTTTGAAGTGACTTTGAAACTGCAAGCCTTTCTTTGGTGTAGATAGAAACCGTCTCAGGTTACTATTGTAACCATAGTTCCCTGAGAACAGGGAACGAGACGATGCGTCGATCGACGCCATGGGAACGCCCCCAGCGTGACTGCGTCTGAAGCATCTATGTCAACTAGTCCAATGGAAAGAATGAGCGTCACGGGCGGGTGACGTCATGACCAGGAAATGATAAAAGCACATCCGGTGCAAACCGGCATTAGCTTCGAAAATTGCCGAAGCAAGCCGATCACAGGGATGCAGGAAGTATGGCAGGGTGACGCATCGTCTCGTTCCCTGTTCTCAGGGAACTATGGTTACAATAGTAACCTGAGACGTTCCCTTACGAAGGGAACTCAACGATGCGTTGATCGACGCATGGGAACGAGAATACCCAAAGCGCCAGAATTCCAAGTACCGGAGTGTTAGTCTGTTGTAACTAAGCACTAAGCACCTGAGAACCTGGGGCAGCATCCAGGTCCAGGCAGTAAAACCTAATGAATGTGAGCGGTGAGGACCAGCCTGCCGCATCACACACGTCTTGAAGAGAAACTCCAAGTAATAAGGCTTTAGAGGCCGCCATACACCTCGTAGAGTGAGCTCTGACCGCCAAAGGACACGGCTGGTCAGAGTACTCGTATGCAAGTGAAATAGCCTCAACTATCCACTTACTAACCGTCTGTTTAGAAGCAGGAAGACCCTTCTCAGGTGATCCAAGCAAATAAATAACTGGTCGGACTTCCTCATTGAAGATGTCCGATAAACATAAGTATCCAGTGCTCGCACTGGACACAAGAGGTTCAGCCTTTCCTGGTCCGCAGTGTGCCACGAAGGAAACGTGAAATCAGGGGGTCTCAACCCAACGATGTACCCCCCACAGGGCGTGGTAAGCCGCAATGGCCGCCACGTAGACCTAAAGCGTGGAAGGACATAGACCTGACGTAAAACGCTCCTGCAGGAACTCGAGTACTGTGTTCACAGAACAGTTAACCGGATCCCACTGATGTCGGTGACACCATACAGAAAAAACTTTCCATTTAAGCGCATATAGTTTCCTAGTAGCTGGAGCTCTGGAGCTTAGAATGGTCTCAACAACCTCAGTTGAGAGACCACTCTCTATGAGTTGGGCCCCATCAGAGGCCAAACCCACAGGTTCCAAATCTCCAAATATTGTGCCGGCCTGAGACAGAAGGTCTCTCCTGATCGGGATTTCTCCAAGGGAGGACCGTCTAAGAGATGGATCAGGTCCGCAAACCAGATCCGACTCGGCCAGCGTGGTGCTACTAGCAGTAGGCTTATTCCGTACTGGCGAACTCGCTCCAGAACTCCTGGGTGCAGAGCAACAGGGGGAAATGCGTACAGACGTAGCCTCGGCCACGTCTGCACCATAGCATCCAGCCCAGGGGGCTGGGTGAGTAAGGGAGAACCAAAGTTGACAGTGCTTCGTATGCTGAGACGCAAACAGATCCACCTCTGCTTGGCCGTAAAACTCCCAAATAATCCCCTGGCCTCAGCTCCTGCCTCGACAGGATGTCTGCTCCAATATTTTGGTCCCCAAGAATATACACTGCCCTCAGGGAGAGTACCTTCCCCAGAGACCACAGGAGGATCCTCAGACCCCCCTGACGGTTCAGATAAGAGACCACCGATGTGTTGTCTGTACGGACGAGCACATGATGACCCCTCAGGTCTGGGAGGAATTGCTTCAACGCATTGAAGACAGCCATCATCTCCAGGCAATTTATGTGCCACGAGAGATGATGACTCTTCCACAGACCCTGAACCGAGCGGCCTTCCATTACCGCTCCCCAGCCGGTGAGGGAAGCATCTGTCGAGATAGTAACTCGATGGCAAAGAGCTCCAAACACCGGACCCTGGGTTAAGAACCAGTGCTTCCTCCATATAACTAAGGCACGAAAGCAACGCCGCGTGACCTTGATCATACGAAGTGGGTTTCCCCTCGGGGAGAACCCTCTGGTCCTGAGCCACCACTGTAAAGGCCTCATGTACAGCAGGCCAAAAGGTATCCCGTTGGACGCTGCTGCCAAAAGACCCAACAGTCTCCCGAACTGTTTTACAGTGTGTGACTGGCCTAGCTTCAGCTCTTTTGTGGCTGACAGGATAGCAGCTACACGAACGGGCGATAGGGTGGCCCGCATCGTCACTGAATCCCATACCACACCAAGGAAAGTGGTTCTCTGTACTGGAGAAAGCACACTCTTCTTGGCATTGAGCCTCAACCCCAACATCTGCATATGAGCGAGAACGACACCTCGGTGCCGAACCGCCAACTGCTCTGATTCCGCTAGAATCAGCCAGTCGTCGATGTAGTTCAGAATACGTATGCCCTGCAGCCTGAGCGGGGCTAGAGCTGCATCTACGCATTTCGTGAACGTGCGGGGTGATAGAGCTAGACCGAAAGGAAGTACCCAATACTGGTATTCTTTGCCCCCGAAAGAAAACCTTAGGAACCTCCTGTGCTGAGGGAAGATGGAGACATGGAAGTAAGCGTCCTTCAGATCTATCATGACAAACCAGTCCTCGGATCTGATTTGAGTCACGATCTGTTTGAGTGTCAGCATCTAGAACTTGAGTTCCTGTACTGAACGATTTAACAGACGAAGATCTAAAATGGGACGCAACTCTCCATCCTTTTTTGGAACAATGAAATAACGGCTGTAAAAACCCGACCTCGGTCGGGTGAGTACACCTGTTCTATAGCTTCTTTCGCTAACAGGGCCTTTACCTCTTGCTCCATTACCAGAGCCTGCTCGGGATGCACCACTGTGGGCAACACCCCGCTGTAACGAGGAGGACGTGAACCAAACAGGATTCTGTATCCTTTCTCTACAATCTGCAGGACCCAACGAGAAATATTCGGCAGAAGCTTCCACGCTGCCAGAAAATTTACTAAGGGAACCAGCCTCTCGAGGCTGGTCTCTGGTGTTAACGAGACAGCCAGTCCCGGAGCCTGAAACATAATGGCAGGAACTACCTGAACTGGCTGCTCTAAAACCCCCCTCAGAGGGCGCGAAACCGATGCAGTGCCGCAGCATAGCATCAGCGACTCGCTGGAGACCGCTGCGCCCCGAAGCACCAAGGGTGACGGGGTTGGCAGAACGGTCCCGTGAGGACCCCGAAGTGGAACGGGCACCGTATTCTGAGGTGTACACCGCTCCACTTCGGTCGGGGCTGTCCTCACAGGTCTGACGCCAGTGACGTCAGGACCGCTTTTTTTTTTTTTTTTTTTGAGCCGAAGTCTTCTTCGCCTGAAGAACGGTCCTCAGATCCGGCTTCGACTTAGAAGACTTCGACTGAGAGTGTTGCGCCTGTTTCCATTGTTTATGTGGAGGTGCACGAGACGAAACACTCTCTTTCTGTTGCACATGATATGATGAGCTCGACGGCTGGGGCTGCTCACGCCCAGCAGCCCCAGGGGGCTGGACACGGCGAGGGATAAACTTTTTAAAAGCGTCAGCTTGCTTCTTAGACTCCTGAAATCGCTCGACGACCGCGTGGACTGCGTCGCCAAAGAGACCAGAAGGTTCAAGCGGAGCATCTAATAAAAAAGCTCGATCTTTTTCTTTAATCTCTGACAGATTTAACCATAAGTGTCTCTCAGTAGCTACCAAGGCTGCCATAGACCGCCCAATTGTTCTGGCGGTCTCCTTAGTAGCCCTGAGAGAAAGATCGGTAGCACGACGAAGTTCTCGAATATCGTCATGAGTAATTCCCTCACTACTATCCAGATCCCCCAGCAGGTCAGCTTGATACGCCTGTAGCACTTTTTTTGCCATTGTATGCAGACATGCTCCAGCTTGACCTGCTGCCGTATAAGCTTTGCCCACTAAAACCGAGGTGGCTTTAAGCGGTCTAGTGGGCAAAGCCGAGGCTTTCAGGGACGATGCGGGACCAGGCGAAAGATAGCTGTTTTTTATTCTAAATTCTGTTCCGCCTGGGGCATCGCCTCATAACCATACTCTTTTAGTCCTCTTATTCTCGAATAAGTGTTAACTTGAGGGCTAAAAAGTCGTGAAGAGTAAGGTTTATTCCACGATTTCGATATTTCATTGTGAAGATCGGGAAAAAAGGGAAGCTCTCGTGGTGGAGATAATGTAGTGGATGATAAAAAGCGCTCATCTAATTTACTTTTAGGACGAGCGCCTTTATTCTCAGATGGCCATACAATATTTAATTTTTTACAGCCCGTGACATAACATCCACCAGCTCATCATATGCTGGGGAAATAAATTGTGAATCTTTTTCCCCCCTGTGTGTGCTTTCACTCTCCATACTCATAACATCGACCTCCTCGGAGGAAGAGCATTGAAGTAATGGAGGGCTCTCTCCCCGGGCGGAAGAAACCGCAGAGCGTGCTTCCGACACCGGGGGGAGAGCGCTGGATCTTCCGGGTAAGGAAGGAGAAAAGGCCAAGAGACCCGTCTCCAACCCCTCCAAAAGATCCTTCCGCGATCCCCAGGAATGCATTCTCCGCGCCGCATCGGCAGACGCGGGTCCTGATCCCTGAGGATCGCGAGCCTGCCCACTCTTTACATCAAAGAGTGACAGGCGAGAGCGGAGCATGCGGAGCGGTATTCGCATTTCACAGTGTTGACACTCAGCCTCCTCGAAGGCTGAGACCGCATGCTCCACTCCCAAACAAATGACACAAAGCTCGTGTGTGTCCCCACCCGTTAAATAACGCGGGCAGGGAGGAACACACTGCTTGTACACTTGTTTCGCCATAACGTTTCCGAATAAATTGCAACAGACAACAATAAATAGACAGAGACAGTATAATACAGATCGCTTGCTGAGGCAACAGAAGCTAATGCCGGTTTGCAACGGATGTGCTTTTATCATTTCCTGGTCATGACGTCACCCGCCCGTGACGCTCATTCTTTCCATTGGACTAGTTGACATAGATGCTTCAGACGCAGTCACGCTGGGGGCGTTCCCATGGCGTCGATCGACGCATCGTTGAGTTCCCTTCGTAAGGGAATTTGCTTTTTATTTCCAAGATATGTGAGTCATCTCTGGAAAGATGAAAAAACATTAATGATCTGGAAACTTGTCATTTTAGTAACAGTATGAAAAGACATCTGATCATCATAAATCCCACACACATGAGAGTGTTAGTTTGTGTGTATCCACTCCTCTGTTGTGTGGCTTTCCAGTTTATGATTTTATTGCTTAGTGGTTGCACTTGTTGCATGTTTCATGAGGCTTTATGTTCTCATTAAGTGTTCATATTAAGATCTCTGACTTTCGATTCAGAGACTTCGTTGTCTTGGCAAAGCTGTGCAGTTTGAGACATTGTTGGGATCTCTTCTAAAACTCCACAGTGAGATTTCTGAACGAGTCTGAGAAATGGCAGACTTCTGTAAAAGTCTCAATTTGCTGTCCATTAAAGTGCCTGTACACTAGACTAGAGAAAGCTCTGAGGGAGCATTTGACGAAGAAGAATGTGCAGGATTCGTTTTTTTGGGTGTTGAAAGAGAGGATCAGTTTCAATACTGTGAATTTAATTTCCAAAAGCACAAAAATTCCCATTGGTCTACGAGGTCCTTAATCGGTGACTTTTGTTTACATAATGGATCATCACTTTTGTAAATCCTTGAGTTTTTCTTGGACCTTGCAAATCATCCCTTCATCATCTATGAATTCACACTGTGATCCGAGGGTTTTGTTTCTGGACCCAGATTTTAAATCAGGATCCAACACAGTGCCAGTAGACCTTTCTCACAATAACCGGAAATACGTAATCGTTGTGGAAGCGGAGTTCCTGTCAAGCTTCAACACATCAGAAAAACAGAAAATGGATCAGAGAATCTACACATCTTCGCTAACGGATTTGGCAAATATTACATTTGCCGACGTTACACGACTCGTGGAGGAAAACTCCGTCACCAAAAAGAAAAGAAAAAAATAAATAAATGGTACACATTTTTACAAATCGAATGTATCGTCCTGTGGAATCATTCATTCACAGACAGCATACAAAGATGTTCAACTAATAAAGATCTTCATCGCTGGCAAAAATATGATGCATTTGCAGATTTGCTTTCACTAGACTGTACTGTAGGTCCACGGCCACTTCATCCAATGCTCTTGATGTTCTTAAATCTTCCTGTTACGACTCCGAGTCGAGTGTGAATTGAAAGCGCTTCAGACTATCCAGTGCGTGCATGAAACTGAACAGATCATTCAAACTGATTCGCGAACCGACTTAGACAGATCTGCCAACTTGTTTGATGAAGTCTTTGAACAGAATCAACTCAAAAGAGTGATTCATTTGTGAATTGAGTATCGCTCATGCCCATAAAAAAATATACAGTGCGCTTGGAATAAACTACGCATTTAACAGCATGTATTGCATTAAAAATAAAGTAACGAGAGGAACGTCGCCCAATGTAAAGAAGTAAAAGTACAGTTTTTTCATTAGAAATGTACTTGAGTTAAAGTAAAAGTAACTTTTAATTAAAACATTTAAATCTACTCTTAAAAGTACAATTTCTCAAAAAAAAATACTCAAGTAAATGTAACAGTTAACGAAGTAAACCCACCTCTGCACATCATTAGCGTGTCCACTTAGACATAGTGTATGTATATTATAGAGGATATATACTGTCTTACTAAAGCATTATAGTCTGTTTTTAATGAAGCATTATGGTATCAATTTGTTCTGTCTATGGTTGTCCAAGTAAACATCTTGTGTGTAGCGACAATAATGTTAAGTGCTCCCCTTTTTAATCGTAAAGTTTGGTCCTTCATCCCACCGGATAGCCTGAATCCATTTCCGTCTAACTTCACTATCAACAGGGAAGGAAAGAAACGACAGATATGGCTGCTTTTGTGAATAACTACAACCATAGATATCCATAGTTAGTCTTTATTATGGATATGGACTACAACCGTCCGGTACGCTACAATGACTCTTGCTCGTTGCTTGCGCCATTTGTTTACCTATTGCCCTGACTGGGGAGAAAGAAGATTTCCACGACGATTGCGTATTTCCGGTCACAAATACGGAAGTTGTGAGAAAGGTCTATACTGAAAGCATGTACAAAATCAAAAATATAATTAAACCAAGCACAAAAATGCAGTTGATTTATTGGTGTCTAAATGTGTCTTGCACAAATCATGTGTATCTTCATTGCAACTGCACCTGTATTTAATGCTGTGTATGAATTTCCAACTCACAAGAAAACGTTACTATTTTGCGTAATGGTGATTTACTGATGTTGTATGAAATCGTACGATGTGATTTGTACAGGAACATGATTTTTCAGAGAAAAAAAAGCAAGCATGAGGGTCCACCCCTAAACATATTCGTCAGTGGGGCATAAGCAGATCGTATGAACATTTGTGAACGAGATCGTTCAAATCAATGCAAACTAGACATCAAATTCAAAACATAAAATAGAGCCATGATAGTGTGTTGTTTATTTTACACTGTGTAATTTTCTTCATGGTTTTTGAGAATAATAGCATGTCACGCATTCTATCCAGGTTGTGATCTGCTGATTTAGCTTGGCTTTCCACCAAGTGACAGATGGAAATTGTATAGTTCCATTAGATGCACAACCTTCAGCGTCAACAATGAGTAATATGCAAGTAATATACAATGAGTAAACCCTTTATAGGCTCGTTGATAAGGCCATTAAGTGCAATACTCCCACTGTTTTGTGCAATATCTTAAAAATTCAGGTGATATTTATATTTATATTTATTCATACTACACATAATACTGTAAATATGTTCATAATCTGTAAATGTTTATTCTGACAAAACCCAATTGTGACCATATATTTTTTTATAGTATTTTCATATTTTTATAATTTTATTTGTAGAATTTTTATTACTATTTGTATTACTATTACTTGTTGTATCTGTATTTGTATATGTGCACTGGAAGCTTCAGTACCAAGGAAAATTCCTTGTATGTGCAAGCACACTTGGCAATAAAGCTCTTTCTGATTCTGATTCTGATTCTGATTAATTCTGTTATCCTAACTATGAATATATGGTTATTTGCATTTAACGTCCCTCCTACCCTCTCAACCCGAACAGAGGAGACCGTGGGCCCATTTTTGGGTAGTGACCCATAAGATGATAACCACTGCTCTAGTGTGTAGTCACACTGAATCACATTTCTGTCTTGGAGAAACTGTTGAGACCCCCTTCTAATGGGTTGTCCAATATATGTTTCTGAGGTAATTCACTCTTATATATGGTGTTATGAAAACCATCTGTCTAATTGTGTGTGAGCCTCAGGCCTCATTCTGCACCACAAGCCTTTGATCACACTGCCTCAGTGTTTTGTGGATATTACATAACCATCTCTACTGACTGTCTCTCTCTGTCTCTGTGTTAGCAGTGTTTCAGGCTACCTTCTCTTTTTTTCACGGCTGGTATCTCTCTTTCTCCTCTTCATTCTGTCTTTTGTCCCTGTTAGTGCCAAATTCTTTTTTTGTTCTGTCTGTCTTTCTCCCTCTTTGTCTTTCTCTCATCCTCATTATGGTTAAGTCCATACCCCCCAACCCCAGAAATTAAAATTCTGTCATCATTTACTCACCCTGATGTTGTTCCGAACCAGTATGACTTTCTTTCTTCTGTGAAACTCTAAAAGTTGAATGGAGACTTAGGCTGTTGAGCAGCATGTAACAAAGTTATCATAAAAATAGATAATGCAATATGGTCAAAGTCTTCTGAAATCATACAATAGCTTTGTGCGAGGAACTGATTGAAAAAGTGTTATTCACTACAAATCTTTCTCTCTGCCATAGTTTCAAATTACATTGTTTATTTATTTGTTTGTTTATTTATTTAAATTGTGGCTTAGTTCCATTATGGAATTTATTTATTGTTTGTTTGTTTGTTTGGTGAATTAGTTCCTTTCTGGAGTCCCAGAGAAGCACATATTTATTTATTTGTTTGTTTGTTCCAGTCCCGGAGAAGCATTTTACTTTCTACAACTTGTAGAGTAATTCTGATTAGTGCAATAACATGTCAAAACATATGAAGAGTTCAGATGCAAAAACCTCTAAGTCAGTCTAACATGTTTTCCTTTTAAATTAGCATTTTTTATCAGGCCCCTATATGGTTCAGTCATTACACTTTAATGGCAATGAAAGGGTTATTAGTCAGTTTTTATTAAAATGCCTTATTTTTTTACAATGTCACTTTAGTCCATTCATTGGTATTTAACTAATTTAACTGTCTTTTTCTGCAAAACCAGCTAAGTCCATGTGTGCTTTTTTTGCAAAAAAGCCAAGTCCACTCTTTAGACAACAAGACAGTAAACAGTTGCAAAATCACTAAAGATGCCACTGGAAACATTGAAAATGATAAAAGCAGAATTCAAACTATAACAATAAAGAAACTGATCCACACAGTAGGAGCTGACTGCTGCGTCCGTTTCTGTCAGATTTTTATAGCAGCTCAAGTTGTGTTTACTTGCTACTTATGAAATCCTGTCATTGCCACTGTAACGATGGACAAAACATGATAAAAACTTGCAGCTCAGCAATTGAAAGCCGGCTCATACGGCTTTCATCTTGAAATCATATGATTCGATTTGCGTCTTCTGATTGGTTTCTGTGGACTTAGAGGATTTTGCTGGCAAACGGAAGTGCTTTTAGCGCTTTCTGCCTACTAACCGGTATTTCCTGAATGGGCTAAGTTTGGATTTAGTGGATTGTAAGCGAAAGTATTTGATAAACTTATACTATGTGCGGAGAGCATTTGCTCACTATTATTATCTAATTTTTGACGGAGGTGGCGTTAAGCAGCTTTTGCATTTGAACTTTTCATGTGTTGTTTTGGCTCAGTGTTGTCCTCTACGGGTCGGTGCTGTGCATGCTGGTGGCACGCTCTGTTTTGATTGGCTCAAGTTTCAGCTGCTGTCCACTGTGCTGGAACGACTCAGCAAGGTTGACCCTTAACCCCCGAGGGTCATCGTCCATTACCACATGAAACATAAATGTCAGCAGCCCTCCTGCTAAAAGCATTTGTCTTCTGGTGGGTCATCGGTCACAGCCCACCTGCTTTTACCAGGTCTCCCTCACATACACACTCAGATAAATGCATCTGAGACATTAAATGCTTTCCAGCGGCTTTGAACTACTGCAGACACGTTTAAAGTGCTGCGGATTGTTGTTGGTAGAACACTCACAGACTGAAAAAAGTAGTTTTTTGTAAATGTTATGTAAATGTTACGCCACAGTTATATACCTTCACTTATACCAAAGTCCTATTTAGTGATATCCAAGAACAGATGCATTTAATATCAACCATCAGGCTAATATTTTCAGCTTTGGTAATGGATTAAAGTCATCTGCAGAGCTGAAAACTGATTGGTTTATCTTAACGAATGGCCCAAGAGGATGCTGTTACAGGCAGAATTGCCCAGAATTGCGACTAATGATGCCTTAGAGTGTAGTGGTAATTGACCCATCAATCCAACAAACACTCTTTCCCTAGAGCATGACTACAGTGCATTCACTGCCCATTCATCTGCCTAATGCGTTCTGTCAATACTCACACAATACTACCAAAGGATTGATTTGATTGTTGGAATGTTTTGCATTCTGCTAAATTCTAGACGTGTTAATGGTTTCTGCGAATACTGCTCTAGAAGTTTTCTGTTCTAAAGTTTTCTGTAATAAATACATGGATAGTTAAACTGGTTGAGAACATATTTTTGGACTTCCAGTACTTGTAGTTGTAGATAATTTGGGGGCTTTCCTCCACGTCTTGCTCTCTTTCATTTCTGTGTTCATTCTAAAAAGTAAATTGATTTGTTTTTTTAAGTAAAGTTGATGTACAATGCAATGCAAAAGTGTCCAGTGACTCTGTGTAATTCAGGGATTTGACTTCAAACTCAAACTCTGGACTTCAATGCAGGTGCGCTACTGTTTCAACAGCATAAAGTTTGACCAGTTATAAAAAAAAATGTTGTTGCTTTGTACTCTTAAATTCATAAGACAGGGTTAAAGTTAGAGCTCTTTGTACTCTAAGTGCTGTTTTTCTTCTTTTGTGTGATGCTGTAACTGATGCTGATGAGTTTAGCGCATCGTGCAAAGTTGATTGTGAAAGGGTCCTTACAGTACACAAACCTTTACAGTGTTTAGACATCAGTGACAGAATGATTCCTTTCAAAACATCTTATGAATGCAAACAAGCCAGTAAACATTTTTGAAGTTTATTTAACTCTGGTCTAAAATATTTTTATAAGTGAACTCCTCAATTAAGGGGTCACAAGAAAGTTAACTTCTTTTATTGCTTTTTTCAATCAAAGAGTTTATTGTCATATGCACAGACAGAAAGCATGTTTCCCTGTACAATGAAATTCTTACTTTGCTGTCCATGTAAAATGTCATACAATAAGTACAATGTCATACAAAAATAAATAACAAAAGGAATAATTTCTTAGTAAATATCTCGATAAAAGCAATAGAAAGTAAGATAGTGCAGTTAAATAAAGCAATAAGTTAAACAGTTATGACCATGGTAGCAAACTCCTATCGGCTGTTTAGGAGTCTAATGGCAGAAGGGAAAAAAAGTTCTTCAGTCTTGAGGTCCTACATTTCACACTTCTATACCTCCGTCCTGAGGGTAGAAGTGTGAATAGTCCGTGCTGGGGGTGTGAGGGTTCTTTGAGGATGGAAGCAGCTCTCCTGGTGACCCTGTGGTGGTATATGCTCTCTAAAGAGGGCAATGGAGTCCTGGTGATCTTCTGTGCAGTCTTCACCACTCTCTGTAGGCGTTTACGGTCCATGACAGTAGTGCTGCCGTACCACACAATGATGCAATTAGTCAGGACACTCTCGATAACGCAGCCGTAGAAGTTGTTGAGGATCTTTGACGACATGCCAAACCTCCTCAACCTCCTCAGAAAATACAGCCGCTGTTGGGCCTTCTTAACCAGAGGTCCTCACTAATGTTGACACCCAAGTATTTAAAATTGCTCACCCTCTCAACTTCAAGCTCCCGAATGAACAGTGGCTGATGCATACTCCTCTCCTTTCTCATGTCCACTATCATTTCCTTCGTCTTCTCCATGTTGAGGATGAGATTATTGTCTCCACACCATGACACCAGACTGGCCACCTCCTTCCTGTAAGCTGCCTCCTCACCGCCAGCGATACGTCCTATCACTGCGGTGTCGTCCGCAAATTTCAGGATGATGTTGTCCTTGTGTGAGGCGACACAGTCGTAGGTGAATAAGGTGTAGAGAATGGGACTGAGTACACAGCCCCGCGGAGTACCAATGTTTGTGATGATTCTGGCTGAAGTCCTATTACCGATCCTGACAGACTGAGGCCTGCCAGTCAGGAAATCTAGGAGCCAGTCACAAAGTGTGGGGTGCAGACCAAGTGTGGACAATTTATGAATGAGTTTATGGGGGATGACCGTGTTGAAGGCGGAACTGTAGTCGATGAAAAGTATCCTTAGGTATGAGTCCTTATTTTCCAGGTGAGAGAGGGAATAGTGAATAGCAGCAGCAATGGCATCAGAGGTGGAGCTATTGGGCCGGTAGGTATACTGCAGGGGGTCAAGAGTGTCTGGTATGCTGTTCTGAATGTGGGCCAGCACCACTCTCTCGAAACACTTCATAATGATTGGAGTGAGTGCCACTGGTCTATAATCATTCATGCAGGTGGGTGTACTCTTTTTAGACAGGGGGACAATGATCGTGGTCTTAAAGCACGTTGGAACGGTGCACTGGCTGAGGGAGAGGTTGAAAATGGAGGTGAGAACATCAACCAGCTCATTGGCACATGTTCTGAGGGCCCGCCTAGGGATGTTGTCTGATCCTGCTGCTTTGCGGGGGTTAATCTTCCTCAGAGCTTTGAGTACCTGGATTGTTGAAACAGATAGGGGGGAGGCGGGTTGGGTGGTCCAGGTATGCATGGACCCTCTTTCTGCAGTGTGGCTGGGGGCCTCAAAGCGGGTGTAAAATGTATTGAGGTCGTCCGGCAGGCTGTCTGTTAAGGTAATGCTATTGGTGGTAGTCCTATAGTCTGTGATGTGCTGCAGGCCTTGCCACATCCGCCCTGAGTCAGCTGTGGAATAGAAGCTGTCCAGCTTCTCTCTGTACTGCCTCTTGGCCGTTGTGATAGTTTTCCTCAGTCCATACTTCGCAGCTTTGTACTCGGTCTCATTGTCAAAAAGCCACTGAGAAAAAAAGCCACTGAGAAAAACTTAAAGTGGATTATAGCTATCGTCCTTGGAAATTACATTTAATCAGGGATTGGAATCACCAGAGGCCCCACGATACGATATTAATTCTTAAGCCACAGTTACTGTGATTTTAAACATTTCGCACCATGACCAAAAAAAAAAAAAACACTCATATCTTCTTATCTTGTTCGTACGCATCATTAAATGTCCATTAATTGCTTCTGTTGCTTTCTCCAGCTCTTAATGAACTGTGTGTGTATGTATCTTCATTGGATGCTCTGCTTAATGTGGTGCTTTATGCAGGACTAATATTCAGGCAGTGTGCAGGGCAACCTCTGGTCATCATAGTCAGGACCTCACCCTGAACCCTGACACCATTAGTGTGGGCTGGTGATTTAGACTTAAACACACTCACATAAATAGACAAATGTCAAATCTACATACATTGAGCACAGCTATCAGTATTTCAGAGAAATCTGCTGTTGTCAAATGCACACACAGACACTCACATATTATGCAAATGTTTTCTCATGACCATTATCAAATAGGTAGATCAGAATGGTCATTATTGTGGAGGTTGTTTGTAGGTTATGGAGGCATGTGCCACACATGGTGACCCTGGAATCATTGGTCTGATAGGGTCTGTCAGTGTGTGTTGTGTGTGTGATGGAGAGGTAATTGTTCCGCTCTTAGCTGGAGGGGTTGAGAGTCAGTTATGTCCGACACCTAAGGCAGCTGCCTTCCTGCCCAGTTAGTCAATGACTTCACAGACAGAGTGTTTGTATGAAGGCACCTCCCGAGGAAACAGCTTTCAGACCGGTTTTGAAGGTTTTGAAGGCACCATAATGTCACATGATCTAATGATCTATCTACGATAAAATCCAAGTTGACTTTAGACATACGTAAACAAGCAAATCTTTATTGGCAACCAACAATGCCATCTGAGACTCATCGGAAATACGTGCTTGTGGCAAAGTTACACGTTTTGCATAACTTTCAGAGTGAAATGTTCAGTTAGTGGTGCAAAAAACTTTTTAAAATTTTATCCAAACCAGATCAACATGAATCTGGCAACGTTTTATTACGTTTGTTGTTGTTGTACGTATCACAGCAGTTCGGAAATGAAATATCCATTGTGTGGCGCTTAAATGTTAATGCTCTACAGTTGTTGAAAATAATGTACCACCTACACTAGACCCCACACTAAACCTAACCGATAAGGTGAACAAAAGCAAACGTGAGGTAAAAAAAAAAAAAAAGTTTTTTTTTTAAGCTCTTTTATCGCAAGTGCATTCCTGTGCTGTGCGGGCAATTTATGTCAGACAAGCCAAGTCAAAATGTATTAGTCAAAATATATTAGTTTGCAAATCATGCACTAAAAGTAGTTCTAGACCATATCATAGTATTATGCAAGGAACCAAGTGAGAATAAGTCTTTATTAACCATAATTTGTGTGAAAAGAAATAAAAAGTTTTTATTAGAGCTAGAAACTGCATGGGACTTTATGTATAGGTTGGAGTTTTGTAAAAATGAAGGTAGAGGCATATTTTTCCATGTTGCACAATGCTTATTCGTTTAGAATTGTAAATTTAAAAAATGTGAAAAATTACCTTATGTCTACTAAGTAACCGCCAAACTACATGCACATGGGAAATCATTGACTACAATTAATTCAAATATTGCATTTCTCTACCCCTGCCCCCTCCCTCCCTCCCTCTCTCTTTCTCTCTCTCTCTCTCTCTCTCTCTCTCTCTCTCTCTTTTCAGAGCTTCATATATATTTATCTTGTTGTGGAGTTTGATGTGTCTTTCCATCTCTGTTTGTATAGGAGTTATGTGGCTAAGTTCAGGTTAATGGAAAGCTTTTTACAGAGCCTTTTTACAGAGGTAAAGGAGAAATTCTGAGAGTCCAGATGAGATGAAATTGTTGCATGGAACAGGACCAGATGAGAGTCTCCGATAATAATCAGCACAATCATTGTACACATCAATATGCAATCAAAACTGACCTTTTTACTTTATAACGTTTTTTAGTCTTATTGTAAATTATTAATCAGTGAACATTAATCCAAAAGAGATTGCTTTCATAATTTTTCATCAAAATTCATGGTTTGACAGTAAGGATGGCCTGCTGGCCTGAGGCCAATGTGACCATTTCGGACCAGTGCTGTGTTGCCTGCCTTTCAAATGTAAATGGAGCTGGGAATCCGATGGATCTGGAGAGATGTTGTATTGAGAAATGGTCTCTGATCTCTTGTCAGGTGTTTTCCAAACTCAACAGGCATTATAGGACAAAACTCAGAGTTGTTATCTTGGCAAAAGTAGGTTGCAAAAAGTATTTAATAAAAGGGTGCCAATAATTTTGGCCAACTTGTTTTGGATAAAAGCATTTATTTCATAATGTGTTTACCCTCCACTTTTAATTGTATTGCTCCAGTGAAAGTTAGATTTTTGCAAAAAATATTTAATGAAAGAGCAAAAGAATAAACAATGCAGATTTATTTCTACAGCCATCTTTGATCATATTTATCAGGGGTGCCAATAATTCTGACCACAACTGTATGTAGAAATCCCTTTTATAAATGTAATACAGCACTCACAGTGTCTTTGAAGGGGAAATGGACAGTGTGATGATGCAATGGTATTGTATAGTCGGTTAACTTTGGTAAATGACTGTAATCTGGGAACTTTCAACTTCTGCAAATTACTGTGATTGTCACTCCAAAACTTCAGACGAGCATGCAAGACCTAATGAAATCCTGGATTGTTTGACCTGCACCCTGCATCTTTACTTCATCTGCACTTTGTTGCAACATTTTTTTTATATGTTGCTTGCAAAAAAAAGAAAAAAAAAACATGAAGAGAAACATGTGTTTGTTTTTTCAGGAGAAATATCTGAAATGCAGAAATCTCCATGTGAAACAATTGAGATATTAAAGAGATCTTATTTGTCACTCTTCCTTCCTATCCATTCACAGCGGTGATGGATGGATTAATGGCACTGACAGAGGAGTGTCAGGGAAGAGAAAGAACAGGCTGTAAACTAAAGAAATGTGTGTTTGTGAAGGTCTTTCCCTCTGGAGAGACGCCAGCAGTACAGCCAGCTCACTGAATCTAAACCACATGTTCACACTGACTGGCATCGACACACACACACACACACACACACACACACACACACACACACACACACACACACACACACACACACACACACACACACACACACACACACACACACACACACACACACACACACATTGGGTTTTCATGTTTTATGGGGAGTTTCATTAGACATAATGAGTTTTATACTGTACAAAACTGTTTATATTATCCCATAAACCTACCCATCACAGAAAACTTTCTGCATTTTCAAAAAGCATCACTTATGATTTATACGCTGTTTTCCACATGGGGACCAAAAAATGTCTCACACACACACACACACACACACACACACACACACACACACACACACACACACACACACACACACACACACACACAAACACACACACACACACACATACACACACACACACACATGTGTTTGAGCACATGTTCAACTCCTGCTGTCCGCCCACACATAAAACCAGCAGCAAGTAAACACACGCAGTGTATAATTGACTGTGAGCTGATGTATTATTCTGACCTACATTATTCTCTCTCTCTCTCTCTCTCTCTCTCTCTCTCTGTGTGTGTGTATGTGTGTGTGTGATGGATTTGATGGACTTGGCTTGTGCTGAATGCTGTATAATGCTTCAGCACAGTCAATTCACTCATTGTTTATCAAACAAATGCGCTTGTGTCCGTCTCTCTCACACACCTGTAGGACTAAATATAATTTAATTGGGCAATTTTTGTACAGTTTCTACTTTTCCCATTGGAATGCCAAATATATTTTGTTTTAGCAAATAAGCCAAGTAGTAAATAAGGCTATGTAGCCAGTAAGCCAAGAGGTTTTGTTGCAGTGTTTTTTACCACTAGAGGTATTATAACGCAAAAAGGACTAAAACCCCTTTTTAACCATTGTAAAATCACTATAAGAAAATGTATGTAGAAAATGTCTTGCATCTTACCCTGCACTGTTTGAGCATAAATGATACCTTGAATCATGTAGATTGTTGAGTAGAGGTCTGCGATTAGTTTCTACACAATAGAATATCTCGTTGGTTAAGATAAACCACATTCAAAAGCAGCATTGCATGTGTCTTTTGGAGAGACTGATTTGAATACAATCCCAGACTGCATTGTTAAAGACTCCAAGATCCAAGATGTCGGATAAAGGGAAAACAATGTCAATTGTAAATAAACATAATAATAAATGAATTACTGAAATAGTCAGAGCCATTATAAAAGTATGTTTAATGCATTCATTATGCATTGTAATTCACCTTATAATGCATTGCATGGTCAGTTATAATAATTGTAACACTTATGGGTTACACTTTATTTTAAGGTGTCTTTGTTACACTGTAATAATACATTTAAGTACTGAGTAACATAACTACATGTACTTACTATAGGATTAGGGTTTGGTTTAGGGTTAGTTATAGTAATATGATAATTTATAGTTATTACTGTAGTAACTATGTACAATAAAGTGTTATCCACTTATGTTATGCATGCATTTAGAAGATATAATGCATTAAACACATCACACACAACCAATTAAAGATGAATCTGCAAATATTATAATGCATTTGATCCATTATTATTTGTACAAAGATATAATGCATTGATATCCATAATGCCTTGTACACAGTGTTACCAAAATGTCTACAATTGTGAGATATCTCTTCCATGCTAGGCTGTGCTGTGTGTGTGGAGCTGTAAAGCATTTCAAATCAGTAACATATTAGATCCCATTTCAATGAGGATGCTGCCACAGAAGACTATGCAGTCAGTGAGGCAGATCACTAGGTTTTCTAGCAGAGTCTGTCTTTGCGTATGAGAAGAACTCGGCTCAGACAAAGCAACATGCTAGACTCACGCACACACTCAGACACAATGGACATTAGTCTCTCAGCTTGTGTCAGACTAGAGGGGATGGATGAATGAATGCTACAAGGGAGGAGGGATGAAAAATGGACCTTGTCCTGTTTTTCTTTTCCCCCAGCCCCCTTCCTCTCTCTCTTTTCCCGTACCTCTTCCTTTCCTAACTGCATCGCTTTTGTCTCCTTCTCCAAACATGTCTTTCTCATACATGCGCAAACACATTTTAACTCTGTCCCAAAACCTAGTGAGTTGTATTGCTGTGTGCTGTCTTCATAGGCACACTTGCTACTTGAAATGAAAACTCACTGATTTGAAATGCTGTGCACGTAGGCGGAAACCTCAGGTAAGTAGAAATAGTGCGTCACACAAAGCGCACGGAAGACTCGACTTACAATTGACCTCAGTAGAGTTTGGCTGTAGCATGTTGCTAAGCTAACTTAAATAAGCATAAAAACACATTTGTGTATAACTTTAGTTGACAATTAAATTGAACTGTTTTAATCAATCTATTTTAATCTAATTATTTCTGTATTGAATAAAATGTATAGTTTTAATGAACATTTCTTCTATGTGTCTGCCATTTGCTAACTGAGTTAGTCACAATGTATTATGGCATAGAAGGATGCATGTGAGGTTGCTATTGAATTTGCCTAAAATAAGGTATTTTTGAACATTACATACATTTTGGAAAAGCCTTTGAAACTGAAAGAATTTTATGTG
The DNA here is from genome assembly GCA_026230005.1 of Gila orcuttii. NCBI lineage: Eukaryota > Metazoa > Chordata > Actinopteri > Cypriniformes > Leuciscidae > Gila > Gila orcuttii. The sequence continues at coordinate 11,628,048 of JAPDVR010000017.1, forward strand.
AAGTATTTGAGCTCATATTGAGGTCTCTGAGTTTTGATTGCAGACATTGGTATCTTGACAAATTCTGTGGACAGTTTGAAACATTGTTGAGATATGTTTTGAAAATTAAGGCAACACATGAGATTACTGGGTTCTTTTTTTCAGTAGAAGCAGGAGACTCAAGAGAAAGTATCCATTTAGTCTTGTCTGAAAGAAACAATTGAGAATTTAAAAATATATCATTTGTTTTATTTCTTTCCAAAGGGAAACTAATGCTTTCTCTTTTTCTTCCCCAGTAACAAACATGGGATCTGTAAGGATTGATCTCTCACAACACAAACACAATGAACCAGGTATGAATACAGTCACTCACATGCAGAAAATACTTTTTAACATTATACTTGTTGGCCTATACGTGATGTGCTGCAGGAGGTGACTTCTAAAACCTGGAAACGAGTAAGCATTTTTGATCCTCCGATTCTATCGTCCCAAAGTCAATGGGTTTTTCAGTATCGTACATTTACATAAAATCAAAAATAATACATTATTCACCCATAACACCCTTGGCAGCAATTAAAAGCATTGATGTCTTAACATTGTAATACTCGGTTGGAGTGAGGTGTAGGCCACCCCCTGGACAAGCTTTTTGGTCTATAGCCACTCTAGAGTTGCTTTTGTTGTATGTTTCAAGTAATTTCATTGTCCTGGAGAAAGAAAGACCATTCTTTCTCCAGGACCATTCTGTCTCTAGCTTGTGACAAAGATATGCATCCCCCTAAGCATCAGACTTCCTATGGTCTTTTGAACAGTCAGATTTATGAAATGTACTGTGCTGTCATTCATTAGTTTCTTCCACCTCATGACAATGCTTATGTTTTAGAGATTAGCTTGTGTTTTGACAATGCTTGTGTTTATTTGGTAACACCCACTATTCACAATCCAATTAATTCCCAAAGGATACGATCAAGTCTCCACTTTTTCCAACTGGATGTCCTGTTTCAAAAAGACTCCCTTTCTCACTCTGCCTTCTTTTTTGTGAAGGCATTGTTTTTTTGTCAACAAAGTGTGCCGACAACAGCATATTTGGTGTTATTTATATGAGATCAGAACAGGTACAGTAATTTGATAAGACAATCAATTCTAAATATCTTCCAAGAACATGTATATGTTGCACAAGTTGTTAGCACTATTAGAAGACCAGGAGTAAAACATTACCGATAGAAATACAAAAACAAATTTACCTGTCAATTGGAAGACATTCTGGAACTGTCGTCTCCACTCTCCAGAGAGCGGGCACAGACTGTGAGTGATGCTGCGGAGCAAGCGGGAAAACACAGAGCGGATTAGTGGAATCAGTGGATCTTTAGCAGAACGATAACAGAACGCTTTTATGGGAATCCTCTGGGGGGTGAGGGAGGGGGGCGAGAGGTGCAGTTGTTCAAGCCACCGGGGCCACCCTGTGCACAGCCCTGCCCCGGGGAGTGGTTTGTGATGCAAATCTCACACACCAATGTCCATTGGCTTGTTTTGTTACCACTCAAAGGTGTTTGGGCTCTCAGGTGATATCCCCATTCGTCAGTCACTGACATAACAGCAAAGGTGACTGAATAATAGGGAATTCATATCACTTGAATGAATGATAGAGTGATCATATACTGTAGGGCAGCCAAAAGATGACAAAAAAAATGGATGTTGTGTTAATTGCGTTAAATATTTTTAACGCTTTAAACTGAATAACTTCGCAAATCGCAAAATTCATGCATTAATTGTTACAGCCCTATTAATATTATATATCTATTATATTATCTGCAAGTAAAGTTTCTCTAGTGTACAAGATTTGAAGTACACTGCATATGTACATTCAATAGAATTAAACGCACTTCTTTTCCCACAAGGTTTAGCTTTCAAAAACTCTAGTTTCCTAATTTTTTGCCCTTGTCTGTAGGATAGGGTATCTGCCACCAGGAGTGGTGGTGGTCTCTAAAGATGTGTGATGGGGATAGTGTACACTCATGTTAGCAGAAATCTTTTGATATGCCACTCCATACATTCCAAACACTCTAAGCCAAATCCTTAGAACAGCCCTGGTCACACCTATAGTTTTATAGCACTAATTTTTATTACGGAAAGTTTTAAACATACTGAAAGCATTGGGCCATGAAGACGAGCCCTTAGTGAATACTCATATGTGTCTCTGCTGTGCTGTAACAGAATATCTAACCACTGTACTACTTATACTATTTCTGCAGTATGTATACTGTTCTCAGTTTTCTAGTTTTCCTGTATGCATACAATTCCAAAATGACCTAATACATATGGCAAAATGTGCAGTAGATCTATACAACAGAGCACTCTGTCAGAGAGATTGTATACCACAATATGCTGGACTTTCTATTTCCAGTTTGATGAGTGAACTGGAATGCATAAGCAAAGTTTTGAGGGTTGTATTCTGTTACCACTTACAATCCCATTGTAATCACATTAAAAAAAATAATCATGTTGCAGTGTGCTTACTGAGCATATGCTGATTTGCAAATTTTTTGAGAGATTCATGTTTGTGGGGTGTCTCTTATTTGTCCAAGTAGACAGACTTATTGAAAAATATATGATATCAGTCTATTACTAGTCCTTTATACACCCTTAAAATTGTGCAATTATGAATCATACAGTTTTAGAATTCATTAATTTTGTTATATGATCCAGACAGTATTGTGAGTGTTGTGTGCCTCACTCAAATACAGTTGACCCATGCTGGGAGCTTTTGTACGCAATGCTGTGTGTATTTCCCAATGGATAAGCCGTGCTGTTTGATTACCCATGATACTGCATGTGTGTAGTAGAGTCACGCTGTGTGTATTGTTTGATAAGCCATAATCATAAATCCTAAAAGCTAATGACTCGCCCACTCTGCACCCAATCAAAACACAGCCACATTACCCAGCGCTGGGCGCTATTGAGCTATCCATCATGAGTAATATCAGCGCCCTGTGTGTGTGATATAAAAAGAGAGAAAGATGATGTTTCCAGTTGGGCTTTCTATGGGTGTGTGACGGCGTGTGGGGGTTCGTTTTTTTGTAATGTGAGGTTGTGTATGTGCTCACGCAAAAATGTAAATTCTGTCTTATTTAGTCACCAATTTGTTGTTCCAAACTCTTTATTTTTTCTGTTAAATACCAAAGTTGATATCCTTGATATCCACATTGCTCTTTCCCATACAATAAAAGTAAATAGTGACCGGAGGCTTGCAAACTCGAAGACCAAAGACAAAATATACATGTAAGAAAAAAAAAAGTCTTATAAAAATGGAAATGGTACAGAAAATGTTCTGCCATGACATTAATCACTAAGTTTACAGACAGGTAAACTTAAGGTGTTATTGTTATTGTGTAATTACACAAATGAGTAGGTTACTGAGAAATATTAAGTATGTGTACATGTACTATAAGGTTAAGGTTAGGGTTTGGGTTTGGTTTAGGTTTAGTTACTTGTAATTATGCATAATTGACTGTTATTACTGTAGTAAGTTCATATAATGTGTTACCATTTCCTTTAACCTTAAAACACAACACAATGCAATGCATAATTCAAAATACAGGTAAAACACAGAAATTTCCTTCATATTAAGAGTAAATTGCGTAGGGGTCTTTGAGGGTGTCTGACTTCCATTTAAAGGTACACTATGTAATTTTTTTTATTTTTTTTATTTAACAAAATGTAAATAAGGAGTTAATACATCATCAATCCTTCTTCCAAACATGTTGTCTTACCCTGAATCACTATGGTAGAACTATTATAAGTGTTTATATTTTAGACCTAGTGGGGTGGATTTCGCACGAAATTGTATACATACGTCACTCGCCCATGCGTGTCTCGTCATATCCGTAAAAAGAGGAAAGTTGCTCCGGCTACTTTGATGTGGGTATGGTGTGGGAGTGGCATAGGGTAGTTGTCACAATGAGCGAGAAAGGTTGACATGGAGCATGCTAAATCTCGAACCTCTGCGGAATAACCCATTTAAAAAAAAAAAAACATGTGACAGAGCTCGTAATTAAACAAGAATAAACATTGGCTTGGCTTTTTGGAGATGGAAAGAACTGAGGGTTTTTATTAGAGGGCCAAAAGTTACATAGTATAGCTTTAAAGATTGCATTTTAAAAATGTGAGGCTTCAGTAAAAAGAAGTTCAACAAAAATCATCTTTTAAAAAAAGGTTTTCTTCGACTGATAAACACCTTTGAACAACCATTGGTCTGTGACAAATACATAGTAGGTAAGTGTGCTCTACGGCTCTGCCTTCCTCGACGTAGCAATCTTCTCCTGTTCATTTCTTCCATTCAGTCCGGCGAGGTCAGACGCGAATAAAAATTTTAATATACTGGTAAGCTGCTTTATGGTACAGTAGAATTTGAAGTTGTAATTCTAATTGAAGCCGACACTGACACTGTTTTTTTATGTTTAATACTGTAAAGCTGCCTGCTTTCTATTGTAGCAATCTATTGTATAAAGTGTTGTATAAATAAACATGATTTGACTGGAGTGGCCAATTGCTGAGCTTTTGCTAACATGTACACATCAATATAATCCGATACTTTCTTAACTGCTGTTTTCTCACAGCTGTCATTTTTATGTTTTTGCTGTTGTTGTTATTGAAGCATGCAGCACATATTTGTATTCGTCAAAACGCCGCTCCCCAGCAATGAGGGTGGCTTCGGGATACTCACTAACAGTACACTGTTGCTCAGGTATTTCAAAGTTTCTTTTTACACCTAAGCGAAAACGAAACAGAACTTCATCCATGAGTAATGAGGCCAAACAAAAATTTCTCCTGAAAATTACTTCTACAAATTTCTTTAAAAAGTTTTCCCCACTTCCCTGTTAAACTTGTATAATTTGCACAAATGTGCTATATACCAAGTCTTCTGAAGTTGTATGATAGCTTTGCTTGAGGCAGACCCAAATTTATGTAGTCATCCGCTGATAATCTTCCCCTCCATAAAAGCTCTCAAATGGAATTTTCATATATGCATAATCAAACTTGGTACGTCAAAGGCTTAAAATTATGTTATCATATGTCTCGTAACCAAATGGTGCACACCAATTTTGACTATTCGGCAGTTTGAATGAGACTGCTATTTGTAAAAGAGCAGCATGAACATTCTGCTAAACACCTTCTTTTATGTTTCAGTAAAGAAAAATATATAAGTTTGGAATGACATGAAGGCTGTAAATAATGACAGAATTTTCACTTTTGCGTGAACCATCCCTGATGTTTTTCTGTGCTCAGTACTGTTCTGCAGTTCAAAAATACATTAAATTGTATTTTTCCTCCTCAGGTGGGTGTGGTCTGTGTGCAGCAATCTGTTTATCCTTTGACCAATCATCTGGCTCATCTGGGTTGGTGCGGGGGTGGGCGGGCTGGGCGGCGTAATGACAGACGCCGGTGCGTGTGAGTTAAGGGTAGCGGTGGCGATGGCAGTTGCGGTGTCATTAGCGTGCGCCCTCGAGGAGAGATTAGTCTGATTTATGGTGAGCGACGCTAATGGAACAGATACGGCTGCTCTCGCACCCTGCCATCCACGCTAATGAAAGTTTTGTGCAAATGTGAAAGAGAGCTCTGCAGAGCAGAGGCTTTCACCAGCACAGCATCACCTCTTTGTTTTAGTCTAATTCAGTCTTTATGTGAGTGACTTCAGCTTGAATATATCAGTCTGTCATTAGTGCAGTGTCCTTTTTAATCTTTGTATTTCTTTTGCTTTGTCTTACATCATCTTGTAATAATGCAATAGGTGATTTTACTACAGCTAAGGGGTATAAAGCAAAAAAAAAAACTCAATCATGATAAAATATCTGTAACTTTGTAACTGGCTTTATTATTCAACTTAGGTTAATTGGAAAAATTATTCTGCAAAACAATATTTCCTTGCTTCAAGTTTCGCAAGTAAAATGTCCAGTGGCGCTAAAAGCATGTTCAGTTTTATCTGAAATAGAGGAACGAGTCTGGCAAAATCTTTAATACGCTAGTTGTTGTAGGCTATTGCTGCAGTTCAGAAATGAAATGTCTGGTTTGTGGCGCTAAAATGTTAATGCTCTATCACGTTTGAAAATAACTTACCATCTACATTAAACCCTAACATAAATCTAACTGATGATGTTAACAAAAGCAAAAGTGAGATATAAACACTATTGTTGAAGCATCTATGCCATCTTGCTTCTACAAGTCTTTGAGCTCTTTGATTGTGTATCTCACGACCAGTTCGTATGATTTGTCTAAACCCCAGTGACGAGTAGGTTTAGGGTCAGGGTCAGGGATAGGTAATTTGTAAGAATTCATACGAATTGGGCAACTCATAAAATATGTACTATTTAGAAAAAATTTTACAAATTCGTACGAATTAGCCACCTAGTAAAATACGGTCGGATTGTCGTGAGATCGGGTTGAATGCTTCTGTACCAGATGAGCTACAGAGCAAGTTTACTACATCAGAAAGGACATATATATGGAGCTGGCTATGTGACTCAAATGTTAATGCCACTCTAATAATAATTTTTGTGAAAAGGGAAAAAAAAAAGTTGGTGTTTTACTGCCTCTAGTGTTCATTTAAGCTGGAATATTAGCAGTGAATGTATAGGAACATTTTTGAAAGTTTTGCAAAAAAAATTAGTTAGAGTCACATTTGATTATATCATTGGTTTGGTATAACAATGGTCCCCATGCTGACTGGTCAAAACAGCATTACAGTTTATTCAAATTTAGCTATATCACATGAGCAAGAGTGCTGCTGTACTGAATTTCAGCTTTGCTGTGATTCGGCTGTAGGCCAAGAGCTGCAGGGAATCTTATTGACCGATCAGCATCTAGATGTATTTTACCTATTTTACCTATAGAATATAATTTTCTATATTAACAAAAGCAAATTAGTGATTTAAAAACATTTTATTTTGGATGCATCACCGAAAGTGACTCAAGTGTTGCAGGAACATTGACGAAAAAAGGATGGGGCTTCAAGCATCAATCATTTGAAGGGTCCGACTGTTTCCAGCTGGATGAGATGTGTTAAAAGAAAAGTTAGCTGGAACTTAAAGAGAATTTGGTTGGCTGGTGTGCGAGTGAGTTAGTTTGTTATGGAAAAGGGTGGACAAGAACAGCCGTGTTTAGTCAATTTGAGAGTCCTTTGGGTTTTAAGTCCTCATAGACGAGATTATTTTTTCATTCTGTTTTTCCTCATCTGTCTTTTGCACCGCGTTTCTGATGTGATTTTGGGATGTGTGGGGGAGTTGGACGTCAACAAAGCTGATGGGAAAGAGATGGATTGTCATCATAGTGTCAGTCGTGGTCACATGATGAGTATGTGTATGTGTTCGTGTGATTGATTAATCTGTATCCTACACAGAAAAAATACACAGACCAAAGCAAGTCTCCATCGCTCCAGGCTTCCTCCTGATTAAAGTTCAGCGCTCCATCCATCTCCCTTTCTGCCGCTCTCTCTAGGATGGATGAAGCTTGCAGAAATGCAATATTGTTTGCGGCGAAAAGCGATTTGCATCTTAGCCGTCACCCTCTCCACACAATACAATACAGATAGAGACACGCAGAAATGCAGTTAGAGGCAATAAACCGTTGGCCCATCTCTCTGCTTTATCTCTCACATACTTCCTCCATTATTTTTAATTTACTTCTCACTCATTCGTTTGCGGTCTTCTGCTTTCTTTATTTTATTTGTTCTGTCTCTCTCTCCAGATGCTCTGCTCCAAAACCTATTGAGCTGCCTATCTATACAGCATATCAAGGCATCTTTAAGGCACCATGGGAAGGGTTGTTATTATTATAGTTAACTAAAACTAGAATTAAAAATAAAACAAACAACACAAAACAAAATTCTGTCACTTGAAATAAAATAAACATTAATTGGAATAAAAAAAAAATCAAACCCTACCTTATGTGGGCAAAATATCCAAAATCTTTGACCTTGTGGGGACATTTTTGGTCCCCATGATAAAAACAGCTTATAAATCTGTTAAAATAGGTAGGTTTAGGGGATAGAATATACAGTTTGTACAGTGTAAAAATCATTATGTCTATGGAAAGTCCCCATTAAACATGAAAACCTAACATGTATTAATGTTTTCAAAATTTTATAAGTTCTAAATACTTTTTTTTTTTATTCTAATAGAGTTTACCAATCTTTTTGAATTTTAGGTACCCACACATCCTCATCGGTAAGCATCATATACTATTTCATCAACATCAAACCAGTAATATTTAACTTTAATATTACACTGGATATCATTTAGCATTATCATCATTATTGCTAAAATGGCTATTATACAATGATTCAATGCTGTGAGTAAAACATTCTTATCAAGTTGCTTTCTTTCATTTGAATATTTTATTGACTATTGGATAGTCTCTCAGAATTAACAGTGAGAAATATTGTAGCTATACATAAAATTCAGTAAAGTCATTTCTGTTTTATGCAACAAAATTTAAATTTTACAACTGCTCAAGAACCCTGGTTGGGTTTTGTGTTTGATAACATGTTTATGGATACAGTATGAAATGTTTTATTAAAAACAACACTTATATTGTAGATAAAGCATTTACATACACACAAAAATTATAAGCCTTTCACCAAACAATTCTAAAGGGTGCACAACCCTGCTACAGGCCCTTTAAAAATAATACTGTTGATAAAAAATAAAAAGGAGCATAGAGAATGAGGAAAAGGAAGATATGAGAAGAGCACAGATTTAGACAGAAGGAGAGAGAGAGAGAGAGAGAGAGAGAGAGAGAGAGAGAGAGAGAGAGAGAGAGAGAGAGAGAGAGAGAGAGAGAGAGAGAGAGAGAGAGAGAGATATTCCAGTAGCACGCAGTGTTCTAATCACTCATGCAGTAAGAGTACCGTGGTAAAAAGCATTTTACTTGATGACAGGACGTTTGTCCTGACAGGCCTTAGGTAGTGTCCTGTATGATGTCATCACACACTCGCATTTCATTAGCTTACAGGGGGGCAAACCTATCAACTGTATGATCTCATCACAAATTCATACATAGAGGAAAAATCACACGCATACATCTGTTATTCAGGTCATGCAATCTCCTCTTAAGACAGCATAGCGCTCCACCTCCCAACTGTGAGATCCCTCATGTCTTACACACACACACACACACACACACACTATATTTTATATACTGCTGAAATGAGGTCATTCTTCTCTCTCAACCTCTATGTTTCACTCGTTTTCAATGAACTGTCCTGAGATGGGCTCTTTCACAGAGATATACACAGACACAAAAAACACGAGTTCCAACCTGCCCTAATATTTTATTTTTGAAGATTCATGCTTCCATCTAAACTGAATATAAGCTGAATATTATATTAGCTGTCTTTAAACCCTTTAAAGCCAACACATTTCTAAGGCCTTTTAATTATCAACATGATCAAAACTGAATGAAAAAACTTTTGTACACAATCTTCTACATGCCTTCTGTCATCTGACTGATAGTTTATATTTTTCAATAAGTAAAAGGCCTTATATCATTCTAAAAAATCCAAAAGTAAACAATAAGAATGACTTTTATATTATTAGTAATATTTTAAGTTGAACATTTAATGGATTGGAGTTATGTTTTAAGAAAATAATGTTAAAATGTGAGTTTTAAAATAAGACAGGAATGTCTTATTTTGAGGAATGTATGTTTTCTCTCAATCATCCTTGTATTGCATTACATTAGACTTTTTACCTCCACAATTAAAACTATAGAACTTTGATCATTAAACTAAGCATTTACATATCATCATACTGAATACATAATTTTTTCCTCTTCGAATATGTGCTCCATATTCTCCTATATCGTACTATATGAGCCATGAAAGCCTGATACTTCAAATACGATAGCTACTCAAAATTATTATTTTTTTAAATGCAAACTTTTTTTTAGATTTGTTTTTGTATTTTGTCTAAAGTTTCAATAAACTGTTAACTATAGAAGCTTATTTCCACCACGGAATTAAAAAAAGTTGAAAGATACTTTTTATCTCATAATTCTGAATCTTTATCTCAGAATTGCATGATATAAACCTGCAATTGCGCAATAATATAAACTCACAATTCTGACTGTTTTTCTTGCAATTGCGAGTTTATCTTGCAATTCTGACTTTTTTTCTCTCAATTCTGACTCTTTTTTTCTCACAATTCTGACTTTTTTGCTCGCAACTGCAAGTTTATATCTTGCAATAGCGAGGTATAAAGTCCAATTCTGAGGAAAAATACTTTTGTGATTTTTTCTTCTCAGTTTATATCACACAATTCTGATTTTTATTACTTCATATCTCACAATTCTGAGAAAAAAAGTCATAATTGTGAGATAAAAAGTCGCAATTCGCTTTTTTAATTTGTATTCAGTGGCGGAAACAAACCTCCAGTTAACTGCTCTCCCCATTAAACAAAAATTCATATTTCATATGTCAGACAAGAAATGTAGTGCATTAGCATAACTATAGCTGATGTTTAGTCTTCTCATATTAATGTAGAATTTAGATGATGTTTGATCAGCTATTTAACAGTGACTTTCCTCATCTAATCATATTTCAGAACTGAACTTTTTTTCTCATAAATTAACATTGGCAATTAACAAATATGAGCATGCTAAAAATCGTTCTACCCCAGGCAGCCTAATAGTTTTAGCCAGATTAACTAATTATCTGATTTTTGCACGGGAGGTGAAAGGTCAGGGTCAAGGTCAAGGTTCTGCCGCCCCTCTGGTGCAAATCTGTGTCAAAATATGAAACCCAAACAAACATGCGCACTTGTGAACTCTCATGTAAGTCACGGCTCGTGAGCTGCGACCATCACATTTAATCACGTTCCTCCCAGAGTGTGAACGACTAATGAGACGCAGCCGTTGCCAGAGGAGTTTGACCTGCAATCTGCCGTAATGGCTGCTATCAGCACACTGTACGGATGAGCAGGGCTGGTGGTGAGGAACTGAGAACAGACGTCCTTTGATTGATTGATTTAATCAGAACTGTAACAGTTCTGTTCATGGTGGAGGAGGGGCCATGACAACGAGGTCATGGTGGACCAATCAAATTAAAGGAGGGGAGAAGTCAGAGGTCAAAATGAGGCTTGACAGTATTTTCAGTGTGTGTGTGTGTGTGTGTGTGTGTGTGTGTGTGTGTGTGTGTGTGTGTGTGTGTGTGTGTGTGTGTGTGTGTGTGTGTCATTTTGACCTTCAGTAAAATCTGTGGGATTAGAGTAGTAATCACATAGTAACCTTTTAGTGGTTGGCCGATGCTAAACGAGTTGAGATCCAATGATTTGAAGAAATGTTCTTAAAGGAGTCATCGGATGCAAAATTCACTTTTATATGGTGTTTGCATATAAATGTGTAATTGCAGTGTGTGGACACAACCACCATACAATGAAAAAAATCCATCCAATCATTTTCTTTTAATCCCTTAAAAAGCCTAAACACTCTCAATAATCAAGCTGTTTGGATTTTATTTATAATGCATTATTTGCTTAATTTGTTTCTAATATTGTTTTAAATATTTTAAATAATTTAATAATAGCAAAGTATTACATTAAGATATTTCCAAAATAATTGCCTAAAGATATTTGGAAAAAAACAACCAAAAAAAAAAAAAAAACAATATGTTTTATCAGTTGTAAAGCTATTGATGAACACATCTGTTAATCAATCAAGTGGAATGCATCTGTAACTGCATTTTGCATTAATTTTGCATTACACAATTCTTATAGTCTTATGCATTTTAAATTGTCTTCAGTGAACAGCTTGCATTCTTTGCATTCTTGAATTTATTTTTCTTTTTTGTTTTGTTTTGAAAGACAAACATACTAGAGATTATACCCAGAAGTACAATGTTCAAATTACCTGCAGGATGAGGGCATGTTAAAACAAGTTCAGTGTTATGATGAACGTGAATCTGGCAAAGTTTTATTATGGTGGTTGTTGTACGTATCGCGGCAGTTCAGAAATTAAATCCTAGTGGCGCTAAAATGTTAATGGTCTGTCGCATAAAAAATAAAAAAAACTTACCACTGTACTAAACCATACACTAACCAATAATATAAACGAAAGCAAAGGTGAGATAAAACGAATCGGTTACCTAACGTAACCTCGGTTCTCTCTAGATGAGGGAACGAGTATTGCGTAAGCTAGCTTACGCTACGGGAAAGATTCATCTTTTCTGAGAAATTGAAGCCAAAAATTATCCTATAATTTTGTATCTATTCACAACGCAGTTCAGCTGCAGCAGAGCATGAGCAGGCTAGCTAGCAGCTCATTGGCTCGCTCACAGGGAACTGCTTAAGCCTATGAGGAGACACGAATGAACTCTTGGCCAATGAGAGTCTGACCTGCTCTCATTGCGTCAGAGCCCGCCGAAACGGGCGTGGCCAGAGAGTATAAATTCGCCTCTCAGGCTGTAAATTCTGGTTTTCATAGAATGAAGCGAGAACGCTAGTAGCACAAGCACGGCCAGGAACGCAATACTCGTTCCCTCATCTAGAGAGAACCGAGGTTACGTTAGGTAACCGATTCGTTCTCTTACGAGAGGTTCTCTCGTATTGCGTAAGCTAGCTTACGCTACAGGAACACCTGGTCAACGCCGTGCGTGCTAAGCATCCACTATGAGTCCCAGGGGGGACCCCGGGGAACCCTTATGAGTGGGAATAAAATATGTACATGTGACAAAGGCCAGCGGAGCGGGCCGGGGATATGTGAAGTACATAAGCACATAATAAGGAGGGACAGAACGAGACCGGTCTGCGTGAATAACTCCCTATAGTGCAGCTCAACCAGAAGAGCTGTAACATACTAGACTGCTAGTAGTTTAGCCTGCAAGGCGGGAACTTCCAGATAGTAAAATCTGATAAAGGTGGAGGGGGAAGCCCATCCCGCTGCCACACAAGTATCATGAATGGAAATTCCACTGGACCAAGCCCACGATGAGGCCATGCCTCTAGTGGAACGGGCCCTGATGCCCAGAGGGCATGGCAGGTCTTTTGACGCATATGCGGCTGCAATGGCATCAACTATCCATCTGGACAGAGTCTGTTTCGAGGCGGCCAACCCCTTGGTGCGCCCACCGAACGAAACAAAAAGCTGCTCAGCTCGTCTGACCGGAGCAGTGCGAGTAAAGTATAATCTCAGGGCCCTGACCGGACACAGGAGATTAGAGTCAGATTCGCTATCGGATGCAGGCAGAGCCGATAGAGAAATAACTTGTGCCCTGAATGGGGTACCAATCGCTTTTGGGACATAACCATATCTAGGTTTGAGAACGACTAAGGAGTCATTGGGCCCAAACTCCAGACAGGAAGCGCTGCTGGACAGCGCGTGAAGGTCCCCCACACGCTTCACTGACACGAGCGCGAGCAGGAAGATAGTCTTGAGCGAAAGGTATTTGAGCTCCACGGTGTTTAACGGTTCGAATGGGGGGGGCTTTCATAGCTTCGAGAACTATGGAAAGGTCCCAAATCGACACCGACGGGGGGCGTGAGGGGTTCATCCTTCTAGCTCCCCTGAGGAAGCGGATGACTAAGCCATCTTTGCCCAGTGACTGGCCACGCCGGGGTTCAGCGAACGCCGCGACGGCTGCCACATACACCTTGAGAGTGGAAGGGGACCTGCCCTTATCCAGCATCTCTTGGAGAAAAACTAGCAAGGAAGGAACCTCGCATGACCGTGGGTCCAAGTTTCTGTCGGTGCACCACTTAGAGAACACAGACCATTTAGACGCATAGAGCCTTCTAGTAGAAGCCGCTCTAGCCTGCATGATCGTGTTTAACACTCCTTCTGGCAAAGCAACGGGTAGTCGTTGATCACCCACGCATGAAGCGCCCAGCGCTCTGGGTGGGGATACCAGATCGTGCCGCGAGCTTGGGAGAGGAGATCTGTTCTGAGTGGAATGGGCCACGGGGCTGTCTGTGACAGCTGAGTGAGCTCCTGAAACCAAGTCTGACCTTCCCAACGCGGGGCTATGAGGAGCACCGAGTGGCGTGTTTCCCTGATTCTCTGAAGCACCTGTGGTAGCAGAGACACCGGAGGGAATGCATAAAGCGGGCAGCTGGGCCAGGTCTGGGCTAGCGCGTCCTCGCATTTTGAGAAAAATATTGGGCAGTGGGTGTTTTCTTCTGAGGCGAAGAGGTCCACCTCTGCTCTGCCGAATATTCGCCACAGCTTTTGGACTGTAAGAGTGTGCAGGGACCATTCGCCAGGGGGAATGGGGTTCCTGGACAGACTGTCTGGACCGTCGTTCAGATGGCCCGGCACGTGCGTCGCTCTGAGCGAGAGCAGGTGACACTGGGACCAAACTAGGATGCGTTCTGTCAGCCGGAAGAGAATTCTGGATCTGATGCCGCCCTGACGGTTTTAGATAGGAGACCACAGCCATATTGTCCGAACGGATCAGCACATGGTGACCGTGAATGCGCGGCAGAAAGCGCGTGAGCGCGTTCTCGACCGCCAGCATCTCCAAACAGTTTATGTGGAGGAGACTCTCCTGAGCTGACCAGGGGCCGAAGGCCGGTGAGCCCTCGCAGACCGCACCCCAACCCATGTTGGATGCGTCTGTCGAAAATGACTTTTCGGCAAGAAAAGGTCCCCAAGGAAACGCCCCGCTGAAACCATTCTGTCATGGTCCATGGCTGCAGAGCTGTGATACAGGTCTGCGTTACCTTTATCAGCTGGCGGCCCGTGGTCCACGCGCGGTGAGACACACGGCTCTTCAACCAGAACTGAAGCGGGCGCATGCGCAGTAACCCCAGCTGGAGCACTGCGGAGGCTGAGGCCATGTAACCCAGCGCCTTCTGAAAAGTTTTCAGAGGTGTGAGTCTGTTAATCTGAAAAGATGCGGCGAGACGCTGCACACAGCGCGCGCGCTGTGTAGACAGACGAGCCGTCATTGAGACCGAGTCTAGCTCTATACCCAAGAAGGAGATAGTCTGACTGGGTTGAAGTGCGCTCTTTGTCCAGTTGACAGAGAGGCCCAAACTTTTCAGATGGTCGAGGAGAACTGTACGATGAGACAGTAGCTCCCTCTGTGATTGTGCCAAAATCAGCCAGTCGTCCAAATAGTTCAGTATTCGCAGCCCCTGACTCCGCAGGGGGGCGAGCGCCGCATCCATGCACCTCGTAAACGTGCGGGGTGCTAGGGATAGGCCGAACGGGAGGACGGTGTATTGATAAACCTGGCCTTCGAAGGCGAAACGTACGAATGGCCTGTGAAGGGGATTTATCTGAATCTGAAAGTAGGCATCTTTCAGATCTAGTGAAATGAACCAGTCCCCCTGGCGCACATGCGCGAGGAGTTTTCTGATAGTGAGCAATTTGAACGGTCTCTTCATGAGAACTTTGTTCAGAAATCTGAGGTCTAAGATTGGTCTGAGGCCGCCGTCTTTCTTTGGAACCAGAAAATAACGGCCGTAAAACCCCGACTCGCTCATAGATAGAGGAACTCTCTCTATAGCCCTTTTGCACAATAGTTTTGCTATCTCTGAACGGAGCAGACTCACTGCTTCTGGGTTCACAATAGTTTCTAGCCGCGCTCGGAAACCTGGAGGGCGGCGGTGGAACCGTAAGCGATAGCCTAGCCTTATTGTGTTTAGCACCCACTGGGAAATTCCCAGAATAGCTTCCCACGCTTGAAGCGTAACGCTAAGGGGTGAATGGCTACATGGTCCCTGTTGCTGCACACAGCGGGCCGCGCTGGCGTGTTCATAGTGTTTATGACAGCGGGACTTACACTCAGAGAGGAGTTTAAGGGCCGTGTAACAGAGTGAGCAGAGGTGGGACACGCACACGGGCTCGTGGGCGCGCTTATGCACTCTGAAACTCGAGCGGGTTGGAACCGCTTTATGAGAGTGGGCTCTGTGAGACACACGGGAACTGAAAAGCTTTTGTGTATGAGTGAACACAGTGTTGTGGGCACATTTTCTACACGTGAGGCTTTTATGCTCCTTTTGAGATATCTCTGGATCGCCGTGAAAATGGTGTTTGTGCACATGCAGTGCTTTGTGTATGAGTGAACACAGTGTTGTGGGCACATTATCTACACAATAGGTTTTTATGCTCTTTTTGAGATATCTCTGGGTCGCCGTGAAAACGGTGTTTGTGCACATGCAGTGTTTTGTGTATGAGTGAACACAGTGTTGTGGGCACATTATCTACACAATAGGTTTTTATGCTCTTTTTGAGATATCTCTGGGACGCGGTGAAAACGGCGTTTGTGCACATGCAAGCGGGAAAAGAGACCGGCTTGTTGATGGCGGTGTACACTGCTGCAGTAGCCGTGTGAACGGGGACTGACAGAGGGCGAAACCTTGATGGCGGTTCAGCCATGGTGAGAAATAGCCGTCCTTTTCTCAGCTGAGGCTGGTCACGTGAGCGGCCTGCAGCGGGATATATATATAGCCTGAAATCGGCTGCACTTGTGACGCGCCGTCGCGTGCAAGTGCGTGTTAGAAACGTGAGCGCTGCAAGCGGGCACGAGACTATTTTTAGCCTGCAGAGGCTGGACTTGTGACGGCATAAAAATGATCTGCGAGAGCCGGAATCGAACGCGGGTCTCTGGCGCGAAAAGCTTTGTGATACACCACTGAGCCACAGGGGTAATGACACAAGCACAGTAGCGCGAGCAGATAAGAGAGCGTGATAGCAGTAACAGGTTCGGCCTCAGCGGAACTAACACACTATAAACCATTTGTCCAGCTTTATGCTCGGAAATGAGAACGTTTCTCATGAGCGCGGGAGAGCGCGGCCGCTTTCTGTCACGTAAGAGAGCTGGGCCCGAGCTCAGAGCTGCATAAAGATTATCTGCGAGAGCCGGAATCGAACACGGATCTCTGGCGCGAAAAGCTTTGTGTTCCACCACTGAGCCAGGGGTAAAGACACAAACATATTAGCGCGAGCAGATAAGACGGCGTCATAGCAGAAACAGGTTCGGCCTCAGCGGAACTGATACACTATAAACCCTTTATGTAGCGGCGTTATATGCAGGCGGGAGAGCGCGGCCGCTTTCTGTAACGTAAGAAAGCTAGCCGAGAGCTCAGAGCTGCATAAAAAATTATCTGCGAGAGCCAGAATCGAACACGGGTCTCTGGCGCGAAAAGCTTTGTGTTCCACCACTGAGCTAGGGGGAAGACACAGGCTTTATAGCGCGAGCAGATAAGAGGGTGTGATAGCAGTGACTAGTTCGACCTCGACGGAACTAACGCACTATAAACCCACTTGCCGGTGTATGCATGGGGCCGGACTAGCTCTCTTGTAAAGTAAAGAAAGCTAGCCGCGGTTGGCACAGCTGTAAGCGGCTCGTCCCCCATTCAGCGCTCGTAGGCGGTGAGAGTGGGAGGCGGCGTAACGCTTCGAGTCGAGCCCACAAGGTCAACAACAGAAGCCCAATCGCAGAGGAAACATCCGCCGTTGGCGAGAGAAAACTCTGCGTGTCCCAGTCCCAGGCAGAGAGCGCAGAAGAAGGCGGGCTCTGACGCTGAGAGGGACGCGGCATGAGCCGCAGGTGTGCGAGGCATCTTAAAAAAGACGCTCGCTGCTCTTTTAGATACACACATACAATACAAGAAGCTTTTTTGGTAAGGATATGAATCCGTCGGATGGCGCTAGCTTGCAGGACGGCTGAAGGTGGCGAAGACGGCCGGCTTCCTCAGACTCCCAGATGCTCGCTAGAAGGTGCCTTTTCCACGACGGCGGCTTCTCTCAGGATCAGCAGATGCGTGTAGCCTCGCTGAAGATATGAAAAATCAGAATTTACAGCCTGAGAGGCGAATTTATACTCTCTGGCCACGCCCGTTTCGGCGGGCTCTGACGCAATGAGAGCAGGTCAGACTCTCATTGGCCAAGAGTTCATTCGTGTCTCCTCATAGGCTTAAGCAGTTCCCTGTGAGCGAGCCAATGAGCTGCTAGCTAGCCTGCTCATGCTCTGCTGCAGCTGAACTGCGTTGTGAATAGATACAAAATTATAGGATAATTTTTGGCTTCAATTTCTCAGAAAAGATGAATCTTTCCCGTAGCGTAAGCTAGCTTACGCAATACGAGAGAACCTCTCGTAAGAGAAACACATTACCATTTCATTTTAGCATGCTTGTACAAGTCTTTGGGCTCTTTTATATTGACTCGAGTTTTACGTGTAACCGAACACTCCGTGTTGCAAATGTTGTTGTACTAGATGAGCTGCCGAGCAAGTTTACTACATTAGAAATAGTTAATAATTAGTAATTAAGTTATATGACGCAAATGTCAAAATGTAGCCTATTAGTTTACAAATCATGCACTATGATAATTGTTTTGAGGTTATAAAATATTATTGTGCAATAAACCATTCAAAAATGTATCAATAATTTGTGGAGTAGAATTTGTTGGTGTTTTGCTGCCACTAGTGTAGGCAGAGATATACTTTTCCAATGAGCCTTAGATGCAATTGAACCAAATGTGAAAACAGACCAAGATAATAGCTTCAGAATAAATTGGTGATCTAACACTGTAGTTTCCCTAGCCTTCTGTTTACTATTGTGTCTCTAAACCTACCCATCACAGAAAACTTTCTGCATTTTTACATTTTCGAAGAAAAAAACATAATTTAGTATGTTTATTAATCCATTAATCCGTTGGGTGGTCCCCACAATGTAGGAGATCTCAGGTTTTACTATCCTTGTGGGGATAGGTCCCCACAATGTAATATAAACCTGTGCACACACACACACACACACACACACACACACACACACACACACACACACACACACACACAAAATGTTAACAGGACTCCCCAGCGCTGGACCTCTTCCTGTCTGGCACTGCTCCACTGTGTGTCTTTAGATACTAGTGTAATCAAACCAAAATACACACACAGGTCTCAGTATCTCTCTCTCTTGAATAGGCCTATCATAAGACTCAAGGAACATTTAAGGTCCATACACTCAGTTTGTAGTATGAATATAATGTGCCGTATTCACTCTGTCAGTACACTGATGACAAGCTAATTTTAACAAAATGTACAGTACACTCTACAGGTAGCTTTATGGTGCTGGTTCCCACAATCTATTGAATTTTGGGATTTGGCAACCTAAAGGATGTGACAATCATCAAGCTGAATCATAAATGGTTGCACATAGAGTACTTCCTGTTTCTCAGTACAGCTGCATTTTTAAGACTTGAGTCCTGATGATGAGTTTTTTTGTTTGTTTTTTTGCATGTGTGCATGGCCCTGGTATTATCTACATTCTGAGGAGCAAAAGACCCCGTAAAACATGGAAGCCCAACGTGTGTGTGTGTGTGTGTGTGTGTGTGTGTGTGTGTGTGTGTGTGTGTGTGTGTGTGTGTGTGTGTGTGTGTGTGTG
The DNA here is from genome assembly GCA_026230005.1 of Gila orcuttii. Classification (NCBI taxonomy): domain Eukaryota; kingdom Metazoa; phylum Chordata; class Actinopteri; order Cypriniformes; family Leuciscidae; genus Gila; species Gila orcuttii. The sequence continues at coordinate 11,647,403 of JAPDVR010000017.1, forward strand.
TGTGTGTGTGTGTGTGTGTGTGTGTGCGTGTGCATGTTTGAAGAGCAATGATGTTGTTGTAGCCCGAGGGCTATGGGAAACATAGGTTACTGAGTACAAGGCATAATTAATAATAATATGATCGTGCATTAAAACAACGTTTAATGTTAGTTCACATTTAGATACAAGGAACCTGTCCAGTCATACTTGTTTTAAAAGCATTTGCCCTCCATGTTCATAGATTTAAATTGATCCGTTGATGTTGGTAGTTGTGCTGCTTTATTAAAACGCATCAAACGGTTTATACAACACAACTAATGGACTTTTAGAGGATTATTCTTAAATATGTGCATTATTGTTAAAAGGACGATTTGCGTCTGTTATGGGGAAGTTGTAAAATATGTTTTTCATTAACAAAGGGGGCCTCGTCTTAAGACTATGATGGACTGTGAATACGCCTTCCCACTTCTTTTCCTGGAAGAGTGTGTGTATACCGTAGGTCAGTGCCCTGTTGCTCAGCTGAAAAACATCATCTTTATCACTTCCAGACAAAAACAAAACACGTCTTCAGTCTCCAGACCATCTATGTGTTGTATGTGTGTGCTCTCAACATAAGACTCATTGGAAAAACGTGCCTCTAGCTACATGTAAACTCCAATTAAGTGCTTACAATTCACTGCAGTTTCCAGGTGAAACGAACACTATAGTGACATTAAAACACTAACCACTTTTTTTCTTTTTCACATAAATTAGGATTTTTAATCATAAGTGAAATATTATAATCTGACCCTGCAAAGACTTATTTGCAGGCTCTCCATCACTTCTCATCCTTCTCGATCTCACTGCAGCATTTGACACCATGGACCACCATATTCTTTTACACCGCCTCCACTCCTCCATTGGACTCTCTGATATTGCTCTGGCCTGGTTTACATCATATCTCACGGACAGAACTGAGTATGTAGCCCTGGGTGCTGCTAAATCGGACACACACTCTGTCACTTGTGGTGTCCCTCAAGGATCAGTCCTTGGCCCCACCCTCTTCACGCTGTACATGCTCCCCCTTGGTCATGTCATCAGCCGGCATGGAATATCTTTCCACTGCTACGCTGATGACACCCAAATTTACATCAAAACAAACCCAAACCCTTCTGCAGCCCCATCCACACTTTCCACCTGCCTGGAGGAGATAAAGACGTGGATGGCTGCTAACTTTCTACAACTCAACAGCTCAAAAACGGAAGCCATTCTTGTTGGCACTCCGCACCAAACCCGGTCATCCTCCATCACCAGCATCACCTTCTCTGGTCATGACATCCACCTCTCATTCTCAGTCACAAACCTTGGTGTTAGAATGGACCCTCACTTGACCTTTGAGGCCCACATTAAATATCTTTGTAAAACCTCCTTCTTTCATCTCAGGAACATTGCAAAACTCCGCCCAATGCTCACTTTCCCTGATGCCGAAAAACTTGTCCACGCCTTTGTTTCTTCCAGGCTGGACTATTGCAACACACTCCTCATCGGGATCCCAAGCAAGAACATCAGGCACCTGCAGTACATTCAGAACTGTGCGGCTAGGATCCTGATGGTCGTGCGGAAGTACCACCACATCACTCCCATCCTTAAATTGCTCCATTGGCTTCCTGTCCAGTACAGGATTGAGTTAAAAGTTTCCCTTCTGTCTCACCAGTGCCTCCATGGCACTGCCCCCTATATCTCAAACAACTCATCACCCCCCTTTCTTCATCACGCCATCTCCGCTCTGGACAGGCCAACCTCCTCCAGCCTTTGAGGACAAGGCTTCGTACTATGGGTGACCGCGCCTTCTGTTCAGTTGCTCCCAGTCTGTGGAATGCTCTCCATGTCCATATCAGGGCCCCACAGTCTGTGGACTCTTTTAAAAAAGTCCTCAAAACCCATCTTTTTAGAAAAGCCTTTTATGGCTAAAAGTGTTATTCTAATGTTGCTGTTTTTATTTTGTTCTGCATTGTAGCACTTTGAGGTCATTGAATTGATGTAAAGTGCATTATAAATTAAATTTATTATTATTATTATTATTATTATTTATTATTATTTTCACACAGTTCCTTACACAATTCTATGACCTCAAAACGTCTCGGTTACTAACGTAACCTCGGTTCCCTGAGAGTAGGGAATGAGTATTGTATAAGTTAGCTTACACTATGGGAAAACTCCTTTTCTCGAGAATATTGAAGCAATTTTTTTAAAACCCAGTGCAGCTGCACAGCAGACATACAGCTGAGCGTCTTAGCTCGCTCATTGGCTTGTGCTGCGGCAACTGTACGAACCTATGGCGAGTCGGCTAGGATGCGCGAACCAATCAGGATGCTTCGCGCTCGTGCGTGTCAGAGCCCGCCAGAATGGGCATGGCTTATAGCCATATAAGCCCCCATTTCGCCATAGAATTCAGGTTAAATTGACTGAAGCGATCCCCTGATCAAAGCACAGTAGCACGGCGAGTTACGCAATACTCGTTCCCTACTCTCAAGGAACCGAGGTTGCGTTAGTAACCGAGACGTTCCCTTTCGAGAGGTGTCTCGTATTGCGTAAGTTAGTTTACGCTATGGGAACCCCTTTCAAAATGCTGTGTGTGCTTTAAAACTTCGCCCCATACTATAGCCTAGGGCCAAGCGCCCGAGGCTCATAGAAGAGTAAAATTATGAGTCCTAATATGGCCAGATCAGTAATGAGCCTTATATAGGAAAATAATCGAAATGGGCCTTATAAAGGGCCATTCTCCTTCTTATATGGTATATAGAACCGCAGTTCATGTATACCCAGGACCAGACAGACGTCGGGCCTTATAATTGTGAAAATGTGCTTAACACTTTATTCATGCAGAAAGAACCCTCGCTTGCAAAGCAGGAGCTTCCATATTATAAAACCTCATAAATGTGGACAGTGAGGCCCAGCCTGCCGCTGCACAAATATCTTCAATTGGTATTCGACTCGACCATGCCCACGACGAGGCCATGCCTCTCCTGGAATGAGCTTTGATGCCTGTGGGACAACGGAGGCCCTTAGACTCATAAGCCAGCAAGATAGCATCAACTATCCAGCTTGATAGTCTCTGCTTCATGACTGCAAAACCTCTGGTGCGGCCTCCGAAGCATACAAAGAGCTGTTCTGACTGCCTGAAGGGGGCAGAACGCTCAAAATAGACTCTGAGAGCCCTCACAGGGCAGAGTAGGTTCTCGTCTCTTTCGTCTTCTGACGAAGGAAGAGCTGACAGCGAAATGACCTACGCTCTGAACGGAGTCGAGAGCACTTTAGGAACATACCCGTGCCTTGGCTTAGGACGACTCTGGAGTTGCTGGGCCCGAATTCAAGGCAGGAAGCACTCACTGAGAGTGCTTGCAAATCACCCACTTGCTTGACTGATGCCAGTGCTAGCAAGAGGGCAGTTTTGAGTGAAAGCAGCTTCAGGTCAGCAGACTGAAGTGGCTCGAAAGGGGCCCCTTTCATGGCTTCCAGGACTGTGGAAAGGTCCCAAATAGCTATAAAGGGGGGTCGAGGCAGGTTTAGCCTTCTGGCCCCCTTGAAGAAGCACACAACTAGGTAATTTCTTCCCAGTGATTTCCCGGCCACGTGAGCGTGAAATGCTGCTATGGCAGCCACATATACTTTGAGCGTGGAGGGGGTGCGACCTGTGTCCAAAAGCTCTTGTAGAAAGGAAAGTACCCTTGTTACTCCACATGAGTAGGGGTCCAGGTTCCGCGCTGTGCACCAGCTGGAGAACACTGACCATTATAGAGAATAAAGATGCCTGGTTGAAGGCGCTCTCGCTTCATTAATGGTATTTAGCACCTTATCCGGAAGGTTCCCAGATACCCGTTGAGTGGCCATACATGGAGGGCCCACAAGTCGGGAAGGGGATCCCAGATCGTCCCATTCGCCTGCGTGAGGAAGTCTCTCCTCAGTGGTATCGAATATGGGGCTGATCCCAGCAGCTGAGTCAACTCAGAGAACCATGACTGGTTCTTCCAAAATGGGTCTATCCAAGAGCACTGCATACTTGCTCTCCCTGATCCATTCGATGACCTGAGGTAGCATTGTGAACGGCAGGAATGCATACAGCGGGTGGCGTGGCCAGTTCTGGGCCAGCACGTCCCTGTCTTTGGAGAAAAATGGTAACGAGCGTTGTCTTCTGAGGCGAAGAGGTCGACCTCTGCCTCGCCGAAGATACTCCATATCATCTGAACCATTTGCAGGTGAAGAGGTCATTCCCTTGGGGGGACATTGTCTCTGGATAGCATATCCGCACCCTGGTTCAGAATGCCTGGCACGTGTGCTGCTTTTAGTGAGCGCAGGTTGAGCTGAGCCCATAGCAAGAGGTGTTTGGTCATGGTGTGCAGGTTTCTTGACCTGAGACCGCCTTGGCAATTTATATAGGAAACCACTGAAATGTGGGCGAAGGTGGCAAGACGAGACGCCATTTCATCACACTCCAGGCATCCGCCCTTAGAGAGTGCAGCTTCTGCATGGTCACAGCCCAGACAGAAAGCGCAGAGGATGTGACGATCGCCGCCGAAGAGAGGGCCTCTGCATGAGGCGCATGAGACCTGAGGCATTTGCAACAACGCCTTGAAATTGCTCTTTTAGAAAAGTGAGTCGCAATGGCAAACACACTATTTGCTTTAAAAGGATATAGCGCGCCGGATGGCACAGCAGAACAGCGGGCTGAAGGCGGCGTCCAGTTGAAAACCAGGAAGCTGGCATCCTCAGAGCTGCTTGGCAGGTTGCTTGTTCCGCTAAAGGCTTTTTGATGGCGGCTTCTCATCCGGAGGTCAATGAAGTGAAACTTGCTGAAGGAGATAAAATCTGAATTCTATGACAAAATGGGGGCTTATATAGCTATAAGCCACGCCCATTCTGGTGGGCTCTGACATGCGCGGGCTCGAAGTGTCCTGATTGGTTCGCGCGTCCTAGCCGACTCGCCAAAGGTTTGTGCAGTTGCCACAGCACAAGCCAATGAGCGAGCTAAGACGCTCAGCTGTATGTCTGCTGTGCAGCTGCACTGTGTTTCAAAAAAATTGTTTCAATATTCTCGAGAAAAGGAGTTTTCCCATAGCTTAAGCTAACTTACGCAATACAAGAGACCTCTCGAAAGCGAACACTTTGATCATAGTGCATAATTTAAACTAATACATTTTGATGGTTACATCACATAACCAGTTACATGGCTTTTCTGAAATGGTAAACTTGCTCAGTAGCTCACTGCACTTGGTTGCACTTAAACATTTGGGTAAAAAAATTCACAATATTTGAAAAAAGTTCAAATATTCCATAACAGAAGACTAGACCATGACCGATTGCAGCATGATGGGCATCCACCCCAACCCACAAGATCCTGCTGACCTACTCCTTACCATCACCCAGGATCACCGCCCCATCGAGGACCATATCGAGGAGTTCCTCGATCTCGCAAATCGGGTGCCATGGAATGATGGGGCATTTAAGACCATCTTATGGTGCGGTTTGGATGATCCACTCTTCCAGCAAACTACCAGCTGCTGCCACCACGTGTTCCCTAGAAAGGTACATTGATTTCATTCTGTGGTCGAGTGGATCCTCCTACACCGTCAAGGAAGTAGTCCCCGATCTCCCTTCTGTTCCTGTCTCCCCACTGTGTCCAGAATCTCGTCCCGTCGAGACCGCCGCCCTTCCAGTGTCTCGTCCCGTCGAGACCGTCGTTCTTCCAGGGTCTCGTCCCACCGAGACCACCATACCAAAACCACATCCCAAGATGGCCACCATTCCTGAGGTTCTTCACGTCATGCCAGCCATCAGGCCTGCCACCGGATCATTCTCTGGGCGTCCAAGACTGATGTCCAGCGTGACAGATCCACCGCTCATGTCAGTGCGATCTGCCAGAATGACCGCCGCCACACCAGATCCAGGATCTTGTTCCGCCGAGACAGACTGTTCACGTCAGTCCTGCCGAGCCAGACACTTTTCACGTCAGTCCTGCCAAACCTGTGCTCCACGTCAGTCCTGCCGAGCCTGCGCGTCACATCATGCCCGCTGAGCCAGAGACTTTTCACGTCATGCCTGCCGAGCCAGAGACTGTTCACGCCATGCACGCCAAGCCAGAGACTGTTCACGCCTGGTCAGCCTGCACTGAACCCTCTCCTCCGTCCAAGATGGCTGCCTCGCCGCCTGAACCCTCAAAACCTGTCCCTGAGTCTAAACCCATAGTTCCGCCCAAGGGCAACTCCGCTGTGGCCTCCCGAAGGGTCGTCTCCGCCATGGCCGCCTGAACTGCCAGCTCCGCCCTGGTCGCCTGCTCCGTCCTGGTCCCCTGAACTGCCAGCTCTGCCCTGGCAGCCTGCTCCTTCCTGACCACCGGTACAGCCTGCACCTCCCTGGAGTCTGCATACCCTCCGGATAAAGAATCCAGGACCCCCTCCCTGGTTTAAAGTGAGCTTTAAGTAAAAGTGTAAATTAATCTTTTAAATTGTGTCATGTAGCTTGATGCTACTTGTTGCTCTAATCCACCCGCTGCAGAAGCTGTTCTATTCCATAATCTAATTTGTGAAAATAATTCACATAAGGTCCCAAGAATAGTTTTTTTGTTGTTTATTTTCTAGCAAGACTTAAGATAATATGTGGATTATTCATGTATAGTGGGATAAAAGAGGTGTAGATGGCCAAGCCATAATGCCAGAATAAAAGCTAAAATCAAATGGCTGAATTCAAACAAAATAATAAGGATAAAAGAATAATGAAGATTAAAGGGACATTGTGTAGGAATTTCTCCCATCTAGCGGTGAAATTGTATTTTAAATTCAAACGAATTGTGCTCTCCAACGCCTCGCTTTTTCAAATGCGTGTTGCATCTACGGTAGCTGTTATGTACCAAAAAGCTATGACAGTGTGGCGAACAGGACGGCCGAGGGACGTGAGAGAACGGCGCGAGGCCGCGAGGCTCGCATCTCTCACGGAGGAGCGGAGGCATAAATGAGGAGCGACGACGTTGATGATCGAGAGAGGAACAGGCCTGATTTTAGTTGTTTGGTTTTTGTATTTGTGTTTTATTTTAGCCAGCAGTCGTCCGCGAGGGGCTGCTGGCCGTTATGTTTATTTTGGGTAAGCCAGCAGTCGTCCGCGAGGGGCTGCTGGCGGTATTTTAGTTTGTTTATTTTATTTTGAATAAAGTTTGTTTGAATGTTCGCCGGTTCCCGCCTCCTTCCCTGAACATTGCTACACTGGTGCCGAAACCCGGGAAGAGGGAGGAACGCGCTGTCAGAGAGTCCTCGCCACTGTGGGAAATCCGCGGTGCCATCGAGCATGGTGCGCGAGTCGCCGCCGCTCGCCGTGGGCCGGAGCCGGCTGCCATCCGCCGAACGAGGGGAGGAGCAGGGAGCGGGGGACTCGCGGCCATGGACGCTCGAGGCGGTACGCTGGAGTGAGTTGCCGGTGGGACGGTCGAGCTCGCTGCCGGCCGCCTGGGTATTGGAGGGGCGGCTGCCATCCGGGAGGGAGAGGGGGAGTCGCCGCCGCTCGCCGTGGGCCGGAGCCTGCTGCCGTCCACCAGGAAAAGGGGAGGAGCAGGGAGCGGGGGACTCCTACCGTCTGCCCAAGGCACCCGAGGAGCCGTCACCGTCCACCGGGCGGCGGAGGAGCGTCGAGCCGTCCACCGGGGGCTACCCAGCGTCACCGCCAGGCACCGCGGAGAAGATCGCCCAGCTGGTTGGAGGACCAGATGGCAGCGCGTTGTGGGAACCGGAACCAATTTTTTTTTTTTTTCTCCCCTCTCTCGATCTGTCGCTCCTCATGCTTCCGTCTCCGTTTCCCTCGGCTTGTCGGTCCATACCCCCCAGGGATCGCCGCCGCCGGGGGGGAGTAGGCACAGGCTCGTGGGTACCCCCCGGCCTGTGAGGGGCGATGGGGGTATGAGGCGAACAGGACGGCCGAGGGACGTGAGAGAACGGCGCGAGGCCGGTGGTGCGATTGCTAATGAGCAACACCTGTGAAGCACACCGGTCTCGCATCTCTCACGGAGGAGCGGAGGCATAAATGAGGAGCGACGACGTTGATGATCGAGAGAGGAACAGGCCTGATTTTAGTTGTTTGGTTTTTGTATTTGTGTTTTATTTTAGCCAGCAGTCGTCCGCGAGGGGCTGCTGGCCGTTATGTTTATTTTGGGTAAGCCAGCAGTCGTCCGCGAGGGGCTGCTGGCGGTATTTTAGTTTGTTTATTTTATTTTTAATAAAGTTTGTTTGAATGTTCGCCGGTTCCCGCCTCCTTCTTCCCTGAACATTGCTACAGACAGGATGTCTTCTAATAGCACTTCGTCGAGTTTTCCTTCGGGTGAACAGGTTTGTTATTTCAAACAAACTGCAACTTGACACAACGAACAAACGAATGTTACAGTATGAATTACTGACTGCGCCTCTCACTGCTCTGCTCTGCTCCTCCGTTTCTGCTGCTTTCAGTTACGTGATGCTGGCTCTGAACGAAAACGCGTTGTGGAAACGCGTTGACCTAAAACTTTTTGACCCTCTCTGTTATTATAGTTTTTCAAGATGGCTGAACTACATGGAAGCCTCTGTGGACCTACCCGTCACATGTATATAAAGATAATAAATTCTTCGTTTACGAGGATTAGTCAGATAATTTCCAGAGGTATTTGTACACCATTGAGGACATATTTATGAATAAAAATATTGATTTTAGATAATAAAATACCTAAAAAACTACACATTGTCCCTTTAAGTCTCATACAGGCAGAGTTGTGAAAGGTTCGTCGATTGACAACAATGGAGCATGAATGACCAGTTCTCCTCGCCAGACATTAGTCAAAGACTGGGTGTTTACAGCGCAATAAAATATTTTACAAGCATCTTATCAGCTTTTTCAAAAAAAAAAAACTCCCCTGACATACGTCTTCACTGCATGAATAATTTTAGAAAGGTCATCCTCAGATTTGAAATGAAACATGACCACACGTGTGGCTACACTTGCGTTGTGGTTATAATTTGTTATACTACATTCATATAATATTTTTATACATTTAATAAATATATTTTTAATATTTGTTGTTTTTGTTTTTATGTTTGAGCTTTTATATCTCAATATTAAAGGTGCTCTAAGCGATGTCGGGCGAGGTCACTTCTTGTTGACGTTTAAAGTATTGTCAAACAAAACGGAGGCTAGCTAGACCCTCCCTCCTCCTCATCCGCGCACTAACCCCCTAAACCCCACATTCGTGTCGCAATCCTTCTTGTCGGTTATTGGCTGGAACAGTTTGTTATGTTTCGTGGTGCGGGTTAGCCCAGTTTGTTTTTGTTGCTGTTTATGGAGCCTGGGGTGTCTGCCGAGACCGCGTTTTTTTACAGTGTGTTCAGGGGTGAGGCAGCTAGCAGATAGTAAGGAGATGTTTGCTGTATGCGACAAAAAATGTTTTGGCCTAAAAAACGCGTGACATCGCTTAAAGCACCTTTAATAACAGTCTGATTAATTCCGAGTCTTGAACTGTAAACTCTCAAGGGTTGGCTTTCTAAATATATGTTGGTTACGTGTCTATTCAGAATGACTTATGAGCTGCAACCTTTTTATTTTGGCTATGTTATGTACGCCCAACATGGTAAAATTGGGTCTGTCTGGTAAGGGTTAACCTATCGGTTAAGTTTATGGTAGGATTTAGTGTAGGCATTAACCTTTTAGTGCTAATAACCAACATTTAATATGTATATAATATTTTGTACAAAAATAATCGTAATAAAATGTTGCCACATTCACATTTTGTAGAAATGTCACTACAGGTACATGTTTCAAATGACTATTTTGTTGTTGCTTGTATAAGAGCACTACCGTACCTTTTTTCATCTGGTGAAAAAGCACAATTCTTTCGAAAATTTAATAATTTGTAATATTGTAAATACAACAGTGGTTTCAAACATAAGGAGGTGTAAGTGAAACGCCATGTTTGATGTGCATTAATAGTGAATTCATATTATATGGAGTGTGTGTGTGTGTGTGTGTGTGTGTGTGTGTGTGTGTGTGTGTGTGTGTGTGTGTGTGTGTGTGTGTGTGTGTGTGTGTGTGTGTGTGTGTGTGTGTGTGTGTGTGTCTGAAAGAAACAGACACGGTTTGCTCTTTCTTTATCTCTGTTTGCTTTCTTTTCTCTCTCCTCATTTTCACCTCACAGATTTCCTAAGATTTCATGTTAAGCAATATTTTCTGTTCAGCCAGCTGTGTCAATAGCCACGCCAACCCAGCAAGTTTTAACACACACATACAGTACACACACTCAATGAGGTGGAGGGGTAAATATCAGAGAGAATTTGACACCCTGTACCTTGTCCTGTTAGTGTGTGCGTGTGATTACACTTCCCACCTCTATCACAAACATTGACCTTTTCAAATGAGCACAATATGCGATCTTTGTGACAACACAAAACGTCAGGTCAAAAGCTCTCTTTGTCATTGTGTCTACAGTGAGACAAGCAACAGAAAGCCATTTTTAAAAAGCCTGTTTGACATTTCAATAAAGAAAGTGTTTAAAAGAAGAATGAAGGACACAGAAAAATACCTATTTATATATTTGTAAACACTTCATTCATTTAGTTTTTTAAATTTAACATAGGAAAAAAATGTTTTCTTATATCTATGTTTAAATCAAATTTAATAATACCATTATAGCTGTTCATTATATGCTTTTATACATATTGTTACTGCATGTTCTTATTTCTATGTTCCATTAATTATTATTTTTTTAATTGTGTTTGTATTGAATGCATTATTAAGATTTTGCCCTAGACAATGATATTTATATTTCACGTAGCCTACACTACCGTTCAAAAGTTAAGATCTTTTAATGTTTTTGTAAGAAGTCTCTTACACTCACCAATTTTTTTTTATCAAAAATACAATAAAAACAGTGATATTGTGAAATATTATTGCAATTTAAAGTAACTCTGTTCTATTTTCAAAATGTAATTTATTCCTGTGATGCAAATGTGGATTTTCAGCAGCCATTAGGGTACTCCAGTCTTCAGTGTCACATAAACAGTTGTGTTGCTTAATGATTATTTTTCAGGATTTTTTGATGAACAGAAACATCAAAAGAACAGCATTTATTTAAAATAGATACTGTATAGTAACTGTGGCAACTGTGGCAGGACGAGGCCGAGAGCCGTGACGGCGCGATTGCTAATGAGCGTCAGCTGCGCACCACACCGGCCTCATGTCTCAAGGAGGAGCTATGGGAGCAAAAAAAAAAAAAAAAGCCGATTAGATTTCGCTCCCCTTCTGATATAGGAAGGGGATATTATTATAATATTACCGGCCTTTAAACAGCACGTTTCCACCCACGGTGCCGCCATTTGGTTTTCGCAAGAGACAACAGTGTAACCAGTTTTAACGCAATGGCAAAAGTTCGAGAAAAACATGCAAACTGTTCTGTCGTTGCTGCAAAAGCACAGAACACTATTTGACCAAAAAATGTCACAGATGTCTTATAAAGACCTTAGGGAACAGTGTCAACTTGTGTAAAAGTTAAAAATGACGGTACATGCAAGTCAATGTAACTCCACAACAACTGAATAAATGTATCCACTAACCATTCAGAAACGTCCAGGTGCAGACCAAAAATTGCAACCTCTTCCTGAGTCTCTCCGTAAGGCTGCACTCCAATACTGTTATTTCTGAAATTTTGGATGATTGAGATTAGCGTGTTTTTTTTTTATTGTATACGAAGCTCATGTAAAGGAGCAGCTCGTTTGCATTTAAAGGGACGGCACGTTTTTGCTCACACCCACAAAGGGACAAATTTGACAAGATAATAGATGATCTGGGTGGTATTTTGAGCTGAAATTTCACAGACACATTCTGGGGACACCATAGATTTATATTACATCTTGTGAAAAGGGACATAATATGTCACCTTTTAAAGTATGTTGAACGTTCGCCGGTTCCCGCCTACTTCTTGCCTGAATAACAAACCTCCTTACAGTAGCAATATAAATGTCTTTACTGTTGATAAATTGAATGCATCCTTGCTTAAATAAAAGTATTAATTTCTTTTAAAAAAAATTATCTCACTGGCCGGTAGTATATAAGCATGAGATAGTGGTGCTAAAAGCTTCTTATTAATATCATGATGCTAAAATTTGTTCAGAGCTGCTACATTCAGTCTGGTGCTGCTGAATTCAGTCCAGACCTTCTGAATCTGGTCCAGAGATGTTGAATGTTGTTTAGCACAGCTGAATTTGGTCCAGATCAGCTGAATTCCATTCCATACTGATGAATTCAATCCAGGGCTGCTGAATTTGGTACTGTTTATCTGGATATATTAGATGATTAATTCAGAGAGAGAGTTATTGAAAGGCTCTCTTGAGCATATAAATTCCGAGGTTCTCCCTAGAACCCTAGACCTCCCCCTAAGACCATGCACACACATCACAGATCATGTCGAGTGTGTTTCTGCAGGTGCATGCTTGCTGGCATTTCACGTAATTAAAGGTTGACCTTTCTAATAGAGGCACAAATGTCAAGGGGTCCTTCTCATCTGACAGGCAGAATTGCCTAGAGGGCTGTGTGTGTGTGTGTGTGTGTGTGTGCGTGCGTGCTTGCGTGTGTGGTGTGTGTGTGTGTGTGTGTGTGTGTGTGTGTGTGTGTGTGTATTACCAGAAATTTTTGATCTTGTGGGGACATTTTTTTTGGTCCCCATGAGGAAAACATCTTATAAATCATAATTAATTATTGTTTTTTTTTTTTTTTTTTTTTATATAAAGATGCATACAGTTTTCTGTGAAAGGTAGATTTCAGGATAGGGTTAGGGTATAGAATATACTGTTTGTACAGTATAAGAAGCGTTATGTCAATGGAAAGTCCCAATAAAACATGGAAACCCAACACACCTAACGTGTGTGTGTGTGTGTGTGTGTGTGTGTGTGTGTGTGTGTGTGTGTGTGTGTGTGTGTGTGTGTGTGTGTGTCTGGAAGATGTTGTCAGAGTATTGGGATTTCACACGGCCCTATATTTGCACTTTCTGTCTCATAGATACATCCAGTGATTATAATAACAAGCAAAAACACACTGAAATTTGAAATCTATATAAAAACACATGACATTGAATTTGTTTATTTGATCTTAATCTCATGATATACTGTTTGTCCAGGATCCTGGCTTGGTGCTAAACATAGCTCAGTCTGTTTGTGTGTGTGCAGTGTGCACAGACTGTGTCCTTGGCTCTGATTTGAAAAAGGCGTCAGCAGTGCCCAAATGAATGAAATTCAAGTTTGCATGTAACTGTGTTTACATACAGTGTGTGAGTGGGTAGTTCCCTGTAGACACAATTTGGAAGCTTTTACAGTCTCAAGGTCTGTTGGTGTTATTTAATTACATTTCTCGCTTTTTCCGTCTTATATTACTTATATCAACTTAAATCAACTTGACATGCTCCCTTATTCACTCAAATATACCTATTTCTCATTAAAAAAAAATACAAGAGGAACAGAATTAACTGTTGTAAATGGCTGTTAAATAAATAACTTGGGTTCCCTAATGAGGATTTGTGAGTTAATGAAAAGCCAATTAACTAAATTAAATCATAAAAATAAATAAATAAATAAAACTATAAAAGAAAACACTTATGATTAAATGAGTTTTAGTTAAGTGAAATAACCCTGATTTATGTTTTATGGTAAATTTTGGGAATCCTGATTTAGAGTATAATTACTTATTACAAATTATATGATTTATAAAATTAAGAGTTTGTTGATTTGTTAGCTTGTTTGACTAGTGATAAAAGTTGCGACAGTCTTTCCTTCCGTGACGTATATATCTGTGAGTGAAACGGCTTCTCAAACAAGAAAATAAGAAGGGTGGGACTTTTTGTGGGACCCAGTGATTTTGTCCATGGGGAATTGATTGGATGGTTGTGGTTTGCTATTACTGAGATCTCATGATTGACAGGTTGTCCTGCCCTCTCGTCAGTAAACACGTCATCAAAGAAGATAAGAGATGTTGCTGCAAGAGGAAGGGGAAGTTATTTTGATTAAAGATTATGAGGGCAGACAATTTAAAAAATAAAAAAAATAATAATGATGACCACGGATAAATTGTTTATAAGAAATACTGCAATGTTCCATAAAAAAACTAGTCAATTTTAATTGCAAATAAGTTCTCACATAAAAAGACAGGCCTCTTAACATTGACTGGGGCCTATAAACATGCTCTCAGATGGATGAAATATATGACCACGCCTGGCCAACACAAAAAGAGGAACAGATGACATGATGTCCTTTGGACATGCCATGGGTTTGAGGGTGAAATTAGCGTAAGCAGTCTTTTGAAATGATCCGTTGTGCTAGACAATGTTCTTTCTTATGGAGTCAAGATTTGCATCAGCATTTGACGCAATACTCAATACTCTGACAGCGTCACACATATCAATTCACACGGTTTAATCAAATGAATAGGATTTATTTTAATTACAGAAAGGGTGTTTCATTCCTGTCAAATTCACATAGATCCTTGCTAGATTCTTGCAGATTTTTCATGTCTGAAAAACTATTACCATTGCACCTTTTTGGTGCTTTGTTGTTGCTATGTTGTTGCTATTTAAGACTGAGTGAAAGGATTTTAACAGACATATTAAAGCATCATTATAAGTCGATGTGTTCAAAAAGTGTTGAGGGCTGTATTTATTGAGAACTCCTATGTATTGTATGTAAAATGTGCATACCATAGTGCATAGACACTAAAATGTACAATGCGTGACAGCATCTAAAACGTAAATCCGTATGTACAACTCTACAGAAGTGCAGAAGTTTATAAAGCTTATCTATGAATAATTATTTATGGTCAATGCTTTGAATCGCATTTAATGCAGTTGGCTCATTTACTTCATTTGAAATTATACTGTAACATTTCATTCTTAAAATCTTAAAAAGTTTCAAAATATCACATACAAAATTACTCTTTAAATTCTTAAAATGAATAAATTTTCTGTAATCTCTTAATCATTTCTTGTGATATTTATAATATTTATTTTGTTTGCCATGGGACACGGCAGTTTTCTGAATGTGGATCAGTGATTAACAACTTAAATTCTACTCAGTATTGCACAAAACTATTCTATACCATGAGAGAGCACCTCGAATGCAAAACGTCATTGTTTGGACTACTTTGATACTAATTTTTTGCCTTTTTTCAAAATAAATTATTGCAAATAATAATAATAATATGTTTATTTTTTATAGCGCCTTTAAAGAACCCAAGGTCGCTTCACAAAATAATACAAACAGTTGACAGACAAAGGGACAAGCAATCCAAAAAATACACTTTTGCTGTCTGTTTTTTTATACATACTGTATAACAGATTGTTGGCCGTGTATTGTTATTGTTATATTGTTGAAAAGTGGTTATGTTTAGGTTTGTGAATAGGGTTAAGGGATCTACAGATTTATCTATAAAATGGTTTAAATGCTTACATTTTTGATGATGTCAGTACAGTCCATATTTTACTTTTCAGCATCTACCCAAACATACAAAAAACATTACATGCAAATACCTATGCATGAACAATGACAGTAGTCTGCAAACACATATGATGTTATTTTTTTTGTCCGAAAAATGGCAACAACACAGTTCATAGTGACCACACCTGTCGAACTCCAAAACACTATAGAAGTACACGAAAGTATCATAAAATTAGTTGATTCATCTTGTGCTCTGTTCTGACGCCATACAAACGATTTCTGTACGAAAATACTTATATGGGGTGCAACGGAAGGGAAAACTTTTTGCAATTAATTATTTAAATGTTGTATGGACTACTTTTATGGTGATTTTGTTTATGGAGCTTCAAAGACCTGGTCACAATAAACTGTAAATGAAAAAGTTGGAACGAAATCAGTGTCAGTAAATAACGGCAGAATTTTTGGGGTGAACCACTGCTTTTATTGCATTCCAAAAAGCATTCCATATATTTTGATTTCAATTAATCTCTCTATTTTTTAACCTGTAGGAATTCTAAAGGAAGCCAAAAGTGGAGCGTATCATGTAGGATGTACCGACTGTTGGATTCAATAAGCGGAATCTGTTTGGAAATAAATTAAATTGGCCTGTGTGATATGGGAATCAAATCCAACAGAAAACCCCTCAGCTGGAAATTAGAGCAACTCCTCCATTCATCTGTCTAGATTCATATTTTTTTCTTTATCTACCAACGTCGAACGGAATTAACACTTACCCACGTCAAAGTGCATCATTTGGACGCCCTTATGGTTGAAGAATCCCTGCAAAGCATCCTCGTTGAGCGTCATTTTGGATTCTTTCGTGTGACTGTGGGCGAACTCTAGTGGTGGCCATGTCTGGTAAGGGCAACCCCAGCCCACACCTCAATGGCTTCCCAATGGCCCACTATTCCTATTTCTTCCCACACATGCTGGGGGGGCTTTCTCCGCCCTCTCTGCCCACCCTACCCATCAGTGGATACAGCACACCTTCACCAGCCAGTGAGTATGACATTGAACTCTTTAAGGTCTCCTGCTCAATGAAGCATGATTGATTTTAATGTGTTGGAATTCCATTTTGTGTTGAGCGTTGAGATAAACTGTAATATATTCATCCTTCTGTTGAGTGCATCACAAAAAGCTTTTATATGACATTCCATTTGTAGTATATTTTCTACACCAGACAGGACAACTCCACTTTCCTGCAGAGTTTATCTCTAACCCTGATCAGACTCATCTGCCAGTAGCTTTCTAGGTCGCTTCTCATTTCTTATTTGTGCATCCTCACTTCCTTTCCTCACGTCTCAGCTCCACCCCAGTATGATGCGAGGGTGGGGTACAAGGAAAGAAAGTGAGGACAGAGGAATCGGAGGAAATATTATTTGTACATTGAAATATTCTTGATCACTCAAGCATCACTTCATAGCATCATCAGCTGCTTTCAAGGGATCTGTCCTTATGTTCCTAAACTTTGGCTATTTAAGAAATTCATAATAAATAATTATATCACAAGCACCTCTAGTTATCCTGAAGACCTGGATTAGCTTTTTCAGGTTTTCTTTTATTAGGGTTGGTGATAAGCTCTTCAGGAAAGTGGATCTTGTGGGACAGAGTTGCCCACGCCATCCTACACTTTCCTTTTTACACATGGATGTTCCCCGTGTGTTCACAGTATATTTGGGCATTTGGCAGTGTTGTAGTACTCTGTCTAGAGACTAAGTCTCTATATTTTTTTGTATGTCTTGGTCTTGTCACGGATTCAGGAGCATTTGGACTGACTGTGTCTCGGACTCAGACAGAGTCTGGTCATGACTATGTTTTGTGGTCTGTGACAATTTGTGCCCCTCTGGGCCGAAGCATCCTGTGTATGAGCTGCAAAGATTTGCGTGACATTGACGTGAAACATGGCTTTATTCACCCCCAATGGTAAGCATTTTGATTCATTCAGACCCTCTTTAGGTCTCTGTCTTGACTCGAACTCAACCTATGCAGGTCTCTGCCTGGACTCTGACTCGAGTGAGCTGGTCTCGACTACTACACTGCCACTTTGTGTTCCATTCACTATTGACATTCACATATGAATGTGATTGGAGATCAGGAGCACATGCATATGCATGGTATGGGTTTGTCTATTCATCTTGTACCAAAGTTCAAGTTTGGTTAACTCTGACTTGAGAGTCTATGCTGGTCTACCAATTAGACAAGCAAAAAATCTGCACTAACCAGCATAAACCAGCACAGAAATTCATACTGAACTAGCTGGGCTGCGTTTCCCAAAAGTAGTGTAAGCCTAAGTAGATCATGGAAACTATTGGTACCAATGGTCTCTACGATCTATTTAGGCTTATGATGCCTTTGGGAGACGCAGCACAGGGGCCTTGTGTATCAAAAATTTGCGTAAATTTCAATTTCCTATGCCTGCTGTATTCTGTTGTATTCTGCTGCTTTCAGCTGTTTGTTTGAAATAGTTACAAAAAACAATGAAAAACACTTTGGATTTGCCTGAATTGCTTGAGGTACTGCGGTCCCACTTTATGGTAGGGGTTTTTAACTACTATGTACAAACACTTAAATTAATAATTTGATACAATGCACTAATACATACATTGTGGTTATATTTTAAATATTTGTATACAGGTCCTTCTAAAAAAATTAGCATATTGTGATAAAGTTCATTATTTTCCATAATGTAATGATAAAAATTAAACTTTCATATATTTTAGATTCATTGCACACCAACTGAAATATTTCAGGTCTTTTATTGTTTTAATACTGATGATTTTGGCATACAGCTCATGAAAACCCACAATTCCTGTCTCAAAAAATTAGCATATTTCATCCGACCAATAAAAGAAGTGTTTTTAATACAAAAAAAAAAAAGGCAACCTTCAAATAATAATGTTCAGTTATGCACTCAATAGTCAATACTTGGTCGGGAATCCTTTTGCAGAAATGACTGCTTCAATGCGGCGTGGCATGGAGGCAATCAGCCTGTGGCACTGCTGAGGTGTTATGGAGGCCCAGGATGCTTCGATAGCGGCCTTAAGCTCATCCAGAGTGTTGGGTCTTGCGTCTCTCAACTTTCTCTTCACAATATCCCACAGATTCTCTATGGGGTTCAGGTCAGGAGAGTTGGCAGGCCAATTGAGCACAGTAATACCATGGTCAGTAAACCATTTACCAGTGGTTTTGGCACTGTGAGCAGGTGCCAGGTCGTGCTGAAAAATGAAATCAGATGGAAGCATGAAGTGCTCCAAAATCTCCTGATAGCTAGCTGCATTGACCCTGCCCTTGATAAAACACAGTGGACCAACACCAGCAGCTGACATGGCACCCCAGACCATCTCTGACTGTGGGTACTTGACACTGGACTTCAGGCATTTTGGCATTTCCTTCTCCCCAGTCTTCCTCCAGACTCTGGCACCTTGATTTCCGAATGACATGCAAAACTGAGCAACAGTCCAGTGCTGCTTCTCTGTAGCCCAGGTCAGGCGCTTCTGCCGCTGTTTCTGGTTAAAAAAGTGGCTTGACCTGGGGAATGCGGCACCTGTAGCCCATTTCCTGCACACGCCTGTGCACGGTGGCTCTGGATGTTTCTACTCCAGACTCAGTCCACTGCTTCTGCAGGTCCCCCAAGGTCTGGAATCAGTCCTTCTCCACAATCTTCCTCAGGGTCCGGTCACCTCTTCTCGTTGTGCAGTGTTTTTTGCCACACTTTTTCCTTCCCACAGACTTCCCACTGAGGTGCCTTGATAAAGCACTCTGGGAACAGCCTATTTGTTCACAAATTTCTTTCTGTCTTACCCTCTTGCTTGAGGATGTCAATGATGGCCTTCTGGACAGCAGTCAGGTCGGCAGTCTTACCCATGATTGCGGTTTTGAGTAATGAAACAGGCTGGGAGTTTTTAAAAGCCTCAGAAATCTTTTGCAGGTGTTTAGAGTTAATTAGTTGATTCGGATGATTAGGTTAATAGCTCGTTTAGAGACCCTTTTCATGATATGCTAATTTTTTGAGACAGGAATTTTGGGTTTTCATGAGCTGTATGCCAAAATCATCCGTATTAAAACAATAAAAGACCTGAAATATTTCAGTAGGTGTGCAATGAATCTAAAATATATGAAAGTTTAATTTTTATCATTACATTATGGAAAATAATCAACTTTATCACAATATGCTAATTTTTTTAGAAGGACCTGTATATGAATGTAATTACAGCTGTAATTAATCTCTGTAATTACATCTTCAGCTTTCTAACTGTTGAAACTTCCCTTACCCCTTATAGTGCAGCAGATTAATGGCATATTTCAAGAGAATTGTTCAAATTGGTATAGAAGCATGAAATTTGGCACAGATACTCTCCAAGGGTAATTTTTTGTGAAAAAGGCGTTGGCCACCCAAAAATTCAACATGGTGGCCATTTTTTCAAGATGGCCGCTATTTCTGTCAAATGCTCATTATGTCAATCGTTCAAACAGTGATATCATGTAGGCATAACATTTTGTGAAAATACTCTCTTCAGAATGTTTTTTTGGAAAACAGTGCTTGTCCCTCAAAAATTCAAGATGGCAACCATTTTTCAAGATGGCCGCCATTTTTCTTGAATCCTTACATATTTTTTTCAAATGGTGATGCTATCATGAAATTGGTACAAATATTCTTCAAGGAACATTATCATGGAAAAAGGTGTGTGCCACTCCAAAATTCAAGATGGCGACCATTTTCAAGATGGCCATAGAATGTACATTTCCAGAAGAAAATGTGAGTGGGTGCTTGCAGTGGCAAAACTCGCAACTCGGTTGCTAGGGTGTGGTACATGATTGCATACGAGGCAACAAACATGTCTGTACGATGTTCTGGTGCCGAGATATGGCTTATTCATGTGTTCAGGTGGTTGCTAGGTGGTTGCTAGAGTGTTCTGGGTCGTTGCTATGGTGTTGGTAGACGGTTGCTAGGGTATTCTGGGTGGTTGCTACGGTGTTGCTAGGTGGTTAGTAGTTGTCACAGATGGTCACTATTGGAGTTCTTAGCATTTTCTTGGCATGATTTAGCACTTACCTAATCGCTATTAGCATGTAGCTGTTCACAGCTAGCATGTGTAGCATGTTGGAACTCCTGTTTGCTAGCATGAGTCAAAAGAGCCAGCCCCCATCTCTATACGATGTTTTGATGCAGAGATATGCTGCCGTGCAAAGGCAAAAGACCGTAACTTTGTTTTTGGTTGAAAATGAGTTCTTGATATTTTTGCCACATTTTTGGCCTGTGTACTTGCAGCTGCCATCAGTCCCTGTAACTTCTGATGTTCTCAGAGCCTTGTCCTGCACTAATGCGGTCAGATAGTATGCTCTTAACCCGCTCCATCGACAAACGTGTGATATTGATCGCGAAGGATATATGCAGAGTTGACAGAAAAGTGTTACACATGCCGTAGCAGGTGAATACAACAAAGAACTAAAGCCCCACCTGGCCAGTTCGGGTACCGGACCTGGTTGAAACAATCATGCATCTAGCTGGCAGAGTGCCAAAACTTCGCCAGCGCCTTCAGCACCGCCCTGAACACGGTCGAGCCGAAGCAGGACTAATACATCACAGGGAGCAGTGTTGTGCAAGTTACTTCCAAACTGTAATACATTATACATTACTTGTTACTGTTATTTAAAAGTAATTCATTACCTTACAATATTATACTGTCTCCAAATTGTAATGTGTTACATTACTCCTGGATTACTTTTGAGTTACTTTCACCAAAATAGCTATACAGTAGTAGAACTTAACATTCTAAGGCTGTAACGATATGCGATATGAAACCGAAATCGCGACACTCAGATCCACGAACCTGCAGAATCGCGACACACCCCTTCCAAGAGTTATCCTTCCCGTCCAGATCCAATGATACCACATCTTTAAATTACTATTAGTATTATTTGAATTTTGAAGTTAACATTATAAAATACGTAGACCTACACCACAAAACTAGTTGAGGATAAATTATTTAAAATTGGGGAATTCCAGCGTTATGGACGTGACATTTGCAGTCAAAACTTGAAATATAAATTCTCAGAAAATGCATTTAATACCAATATATTGAAATGTCTGTTTATCCATAGGATACTCCCTTAAAAGAGTCCAGACATTAGAAAAATATCCGTCTACACATGCGTTTTATATTTAATATGGGGGAAATACACACGCATTCATGCGTGACAAAAAAAATATTTAACTTTTAGGAGGCAAAATATTTTTTTGTAATTCTGTGAATTACACTGCGCAAATCAAAAGTAATACTACCCACCGGATGAAGAAGGGTTGGCTCTCCACAGAACATAAAATATTCATTTTATTTTATTTTTCGTGTTCGCATTTATGAGGAAAAAACAATGTAAGGACGTGACAGTTCTCCGTTACGGACGTGACCGCTCTGAAGCAGCACTAAAAGACTGTTTTAAAACTTTCACAGAGACCTCAAACAGAAGACACAAAGCCTTTCTTTAAAGTGAATTTCGATCTGTACTAATTGTATCTTAATTTTAATCAATGTTTCATCAACCAATTGCCTGGATTTAATAAATAAGAAGTAAATATAGCAGACAATAGATCACGACACGGAGGCGCCTGCGCGAGCGCGTCTCATAAATTAACCGAAACTCAGCGTAGGCTATAAGGTAGCCTAGCCTACTTCACAGACCTGAAATATATATATATATATATATTGAAATGTCTACTTGTAAACAGAACAATTCAAAACGAAAGAAAACGGACTGCTCTCTGCTTATCTGTATGAAATGTGCATTTCTCTCTGGCGCATTCACTACTGCGAAGATCGCGAGTCAGCAACGTCAACTTCATCTTTATTAATAAACAATTAAAATGTCTCCTTGCTATATTTGACATATTCATAATCATTGCTTTTGCCGGTTCTTTGTGACAGCTTTTAGTTGCTTTCCTTACATCATGTTACGTGAACGCGTCACCACCGCATCAAAAACATGATTGCGTGATGAAAACAAGAAAAATACCACCTAAACATAGCCTAACTGTTTAGAAAAAAAACACAGAACAAATGGAGTAGCCTAATGCGCATACGTCCATCTCGCGAATGTACAGTCTTCTTCTTCACCCATTAGCCGCTTTTCCACTGGCCAGCGCGAGCACAGAGGCCAAAATCATGCCTCACGGCACTCCTGTAAAAAATAAATCACTATATAAAATATATCAGACGCTGCCATTTAGTATTTATTTACAAACTTGGACACCACACACGGCTATTGACTGACCACGAACAGGTAACTTAGCCTACTTGCATTTTTCATTCGTAATGTCTCGCGGTCTTGGTGTTTTTTTTGTTGTTGTTTTTTACAATTAAAACTAAAACTGTGTTGTAACGCAACCATAACTGAACATGTAATATAGTAAAATATTACTGAAAATTTATTAGTAATGCCTTACACTACTGCGTTACAGCAAAATGTAATGTTACTGTAATGCATTACTTTTGTAACGCGTTACTCCCAACACTGACAGGGAGTGATAATAATGAAGCAACAAGGGTATATTGGTGCATACAACATAATGAAGCAAGTGCTGGTGCATACAACATCAGACCAGCTCAGCTGTTACAAGCAGGTTATACAATCACAGCGTCCGGAATAAATCCGCGGGACGAGCGAAGTGTTTTTAAAACAGAAGAGCTGTTTTATCGTGATCATTTTGAATGCGTGTTTAGCAAGTCTTATGCCACTCAGTACCACTTGAAGATAGCCTATACTCTTTACCGCTACGGAAGTATTAATGAATTAATAGGGCCACCAGAATGCAACCAAAGCACAGTAAGTAGATGGCTATAAGTAATTGTAAATCATTCAAAATAAATGCCATGATCACTAGATTTTATACAGGTGTTACTATAATGATTTTGTTAATGGTGATCAGCAACCAAATATTGATAATGTGGAAGTTACTGTCTTTTGCCTTGGCATGACTTCTCACTTTTTGCTGACAATACAAAGGCAGAGTACAGTAACTTTAAAATAGGCCTAGTGGTCAAAAGTCAAGTTTGAGCTCAAGATTTTTTTATGTAGATAATTTTCATTACTTAAACATCTAATTGCCAGATTTCCAGTGTCCTACCTATAATTAATTTGGCGGGACAACTAAATCTTTAAAGTCATTTTTCTTAGTTCCACACTCTAGCGAGTTAAGGTCTTTTGCCTTTGTAGGGCAGTATAGGTCTTGCAAAATGGTGGCTAGGGTACTCTCTTTGGTTGCTAGGGAGTGGCTTGGCAGCTGCCAATCATGAAAATCTAAAGGCTGCGTGTCACTATGAATGATATAAACCAACTCCCATGTCTCTGTGACATTCAGAATGGAAGATATACCTCTTTGGATTTTGGTTGCTAGGGAGGGGCTAGAAGTGTTCAGGTAATTCATGATTGAATGTTTGCTGCCCTGGGTAAAACGAGACCACACTCATGTTTCTATGATACTTCTATCCAGAGATATCCTTTTTATCTCTTTCAATGGAAGTCAATGGAACTTGTTGCTAAGGTGCTGTAAATGGTTGCTAGGGCATGGCTTAATAGCTTCACAATGATTCTGAGAGACTGATTGGTCGTCTGAGTAAAATGAGCCCGTCCCCTTGTCTCTATGACACTGTGATCCAGAGCTATGTTCAATACAAAATCCCTATGCAATGTGTATGACTGCCCCATTTCTGTCAGGGTTCTGTCACTTCTGTCTGGTCTTATCTTAGTTGGTGACAGAGGTCTGACATTCCCGGTTTGTCATGTTCTTGTGTTCTAGTTCTGTTTATTGTGAGCACATGGCTTGTCATGTGTTTCCTTTGTGCCATGTGCTCTCCTGTCTATTGTCAGCCCCTCCCATCTTGTTACCTGTTAATTGTATTATCTCCCTCACCTGTCTTGCTTGTTACCTTCTGTCATTTGTTCCCTATTTAGTCTCCTTGTGTTTGCAGTCCTGTGTTGGTTCGTTATTATCTGTTTCCCTTGTGTTTCCTGTGTCTGCCTGATAGCTCTCTGGTTTTCCCCTACGGGGCAGTTTTGGTTTTCAGTTTTCATGTTGTTTTGTAGTCATTTAATTAAACTTACCTTCCTGCACTTGAATCCTCGCCTTCCTTATTTTCCTCATCACGTGACAATTTCGTGGGCCGTCCTACACCATAGTAAGTCAATGGGGCAACTTTGGGCAGCTCCTGCCCCCCAGGGGTGCAACTTTTACCCCATTGTGAGGTATGTTCTTACAGAGCCTGCTAGCCTCTTCAAATGTGGTAAACCGCACGTTTCTGCGAAATCCTCGCTCGGAGCTATGAATCGTCAAAGTTTGTCGCAATGTTAAGTCTATGGGATTTTTTCCGGCCGCTTTTTCGCCCCTGGGGCGAACATCGTACCCCCGATCACTTATAAAAGTCATAGCACACCATTTCCGAATAATCCGCACGATTTGATGCCTCATTCGTGGGTCTGTGACAAAAGCTGTGGGAGGAGATGCGGGTTGGGGACAAAAGTTGGGGCTTTGCCTTTGGCAATGGCGGCCAATTTTCAAGATGGCCGCCATTGCATTGAATTTTTGAGTGGCCAACGCCTTTTTCCAAAATAGTGGCCCTTAGAGAGTATCTGTGCCAAATTTCATGCTTCTATACCAAAGTGAACGATTTTTTTACTAATCTGCTTCACTATTAAACCACCCTTAAACCTACCCATACCACCAAACCTGTCCCTAACCATACCTGTATCCTCCCTCAATAGCAGCAAAAGTGTTTTGCAATACAATATGAACACAATAAGTGCATTGTAAGTACGTAGTAGTTAAGGACACCTAATATAAAGTGTGATCGGTAATGCTTCTTGCCAATAACAAACTTGCTAAAACTCTTGCCAAACCCTCTAATCTTGTGTCATTGGACTCTGATTGGACTCTGGGTTAGCTGGCGCCTGATTCCAGTTAGCTTTCTGAGACATCATTATTCTAAGGATTCCCATTTTTTCACCCTGCACTGTGAATGTTTGTACAGCGTGTTCAGGAAAGACATCGCATTGTTTGTGTGTTACTTGTTTAAGCAAATTGTGTACTGACAAACATGTACGGTGCTGCATAATGATGCTGGGATCCTCAGTTAATCCTGTGAATGTTTGTGATGGTTAATTGAAAACTGCAGGATCAGAGCTCAAGCTGGAATAATTCGAACGGTGGGTTAATGTGTTAATGAATCTTGTATTGACGGCTCTTCACAAGAAACGGAATTGTGATACAAATCACTTCCTCTTTCAAGCGAAAGAGTGTTTATATTAGGCTGTTATGGCAAATGATGTTATGTGCTATGTTTACTAAGAGAGGTGCTTCCTTCCCCTTCACAGAACAAACATTTCCTGCCTGTAAACAGTAGAGACTCAAAGTGCAGGACACAAGCTCTTCCTGTGCCAACACTGCACAGCTTTCTCTTTCACACAAACATTCACTCTCACTGTCATATCACTTTTGATTAACCTATTATCAACTACTTAATATAGTTTATATATATATATATATATATATATATATATATATATATATATCAGTGGTGGGCCGTCAGGGCCTGCAAGGCCTTCTCTGCTGGCCTAAACACTATCAGAATCACTGACTTTCACTTTAATATATTTTTTCCATGAATGAGTATTCAATTATTCCCAATAGTCCATTCTCTTAATTTCATAGCTTTTCTCTTGGTTGTGCTGCTTCCAGTAGTGTATGTTTATGTTAGAGTGGTGTGTTATCTGCATTGTGTCAACTAATAATCAGTCTTGAATGCTGAAACTCGTCCCTTCAATCCTCTTTTATTTCATCTGGAGTAACAAACAGATTATGAGGACTCGTGCAGCACTTAGAGCAGCGTGCGGCAGTAATGCACAACCCGCACACACTGTGAATGCTCATGCAGACTGGGCAATACACTTTTACATAAACAGATTTTAAGAACATATAACAATAATTCATGTACCTGGAATAACAAACAGATTATGAGGACTCATGCAGCACTTAGAGCAGCGTGTGGCAGCAATGCACTACGCGCACACTGTGAATGATAAAGGATAAAATTAACAAAGAAAACCACTTAAAGAAAATAATTAACAAAACATATGTGTGTCCATTTCAGAGGGACTTAAAGTCACAATTACACAAGTACAATGTATGAAACAATAAGTTAAAAAACATACGGCCTTATTAAATCAGCAAGTAAACTTGCGAGACCTACCACTGTGAATGCTCATGCAGACTGAGAAGAAGCAAAGTGCGTCACCCCTGCTAATCAGCATGGCGGACAGAAAGAATGAGGAGAACCCAAAAATGGTCATGACAAGTGGAATCACAAAATAAATGTCCTTAATGCACACCTGCTAAAAGAGCTTTTATCCAATTATATTTCAGCCGTCATGTGTTGCCATGGCCAAAGAAATCTGCCTTGCGACCTTCAGAATCCACAGTGCGGGCGCCTGTAGCTTAAAATGAATGGCAATAAAACTGTTGCTTTAACCAATCAGATAATCAGTCAGATTTAATCAACCAATCATATTTCGATTTGACTGCTTTGGGGCCATCTAGCAGGCGTACATTAACATCGGCATTTTCACGTCCTTTGATTTGATGGTCTGAGCGCGTACTATTAGCCTACTGGTTGTCAAAGGCTGAGCTAGCTAACCGCATCTGTAGCGAACTACATAAACTAAAATATATTCCAGTAGATTTAATAGTTTTTCAACCCACAGATTAACGTTTCTTTCCCTCCTCGACCCCCAGCAGGTTCGAACGTACCGGAAAAAAATCCCTTATTCAGCCTTATCCAGCTTAACGCAGAGTCACGGAACTCTTTTCAATCTGTCGGAGTGATAACAGAACTGACTGACTGTAATGTATGCCATGACTGATTTTGAAGGCAAAAGTCCCACTGATCTCATTGATTTCCTTCAAAAATCTGTGTGAGAGCATGGGGCCACTGTAGGCTACACATCGTCATGTTTTGCAGGGACTGTCCCTGTGTCCATTGCTTCTGTCGAGCAGACACTCTCAGCACTAAAGCGAATTCAAACTTATGCCAGAAATTCGACGGGATCTAATCATCAAACTTGTTCAGTTAGTTATTCCAAGGTCTAAATATGTATTACATGTCAATGTGTTTATTTATTTGGCAAGAGCTGTGTAATATATGGAATGTACAATTATCAGACTGCTTCACGCTGGGGTATATTTTGCAGTAGTGACCAGACTGTTCATTATATCTTATAGTGATTTTACTAAGTTGAGTATATTTCAGTAGTTTGACAGTAACTCTAGTTTTCAAATAAAAAACAATGTTTTCCATTATGTAAATGTGTATATTGGGGGGAAAATACACTATCATAGTTTATGCCTTAAAACTGAGCGAGCTGAAACAATAATCAAACATGTTGTCTTAGAATGGCTGTGTCGCAAAACTGATTTTGGACAGACTTTAGGGAGCATAACAGTTTAATGATCTACAGCAGATTAGATATTGATTGCATCCGAAAGCTTAAAAATGCTGGTAGGAAGGCATCAAGGCCTGTCTGAATCCAATGTTAGCTTCGCTTCCTGTCTCCTGAGATACTTTCATCTGATCTATTTTTGAAGGCAGCATAGATGTATCCTTCACTGCCTATAATATCCCCCAGTCCTGTGCGTTCCATTCCGTGACAGTCAAGCTAAAAAAGATCATGTCTGAAAGTTGCAATTGGTGGTCAGTTTTTGTGAAAGGGCCCTATCATACACCCAGTGCAATGCGGTGCCAGGCACAATGCAAGTGTTTTTTGCTAGTTTCAGCCTTTTGATAAGTGTTTTTTGCTAGTTTTATAGTTTAACTGTCACGGAATTATCACTTTCCACAGCCGATTCTAAACATTTCATTGGTTATTTTAATCACAATGCAAAAACAAATACTAACCCATAACCCTACCCTACACTTATCCAATGAACTTGGCTGCAGGGAAGGATTTGCGCTGAACTGGTTTTGGAAAAAATCATGCGTTACTAAGAAGAAGCCAACTCGTTTTTCAAATGTGTTTCCTAAATTTAGTTTTACTATCAAAGCTTGTTCAGTTTCAAAGTAGACCAAAAGTTTTATGTTGTAACATAAAACTGTGGCAAGAAGTTTGTATGTGTGTGTGTGTTATTTGCTGTTTTTGGTTGTTCTGTGTGTAAATAAATGGCGAGGTGAATGTGGTCACCTTAAGGTATGTGTATGTTTGTGTTAGTGGAGCAGGTGGTTCTGCTCGTCTTGGTGGTCCCTGTTGAGCGAGGGTCCGTGTGGGTGGTTGAAACCAGACTAAACATGAAAGGGGACTCTACACACAGTCATGATAGTTTATTAATATTGAGAAACTCATGCCTGTCACAGTAGCTCCCATGTGTTTGTTTTGTTGTTCTGTTTAATTATAGAAGTGTGTTGTTTTTGGATTGTGTAATGTTCTTTTTGGTCTAAAATTGAATTCGGATATTTTTTTTATTTATTTACTGATTTGCGGAGAGTGATTTTAAACAGCTGCTGGTTGTGTATTGTGTTAATAAGTGCAGAAGCATCGAGGAAAAGGATGGTAGACTTGTTTTTGTGGATGGCATATGGTAGAACATGATACCCATTGCTTTATATTCACATTACCCATATTTCACTCATATTTCATTTCATGTGCACACACACATCTGTGAGCAAGTTGAATAAAGAGTGTCAGGTATATGAGACCCTGACACACACACACACGCGTGTGCGCATACATACACACATACACACATACACACACACACACACACACACACACACACTGGGTGTGTGTGTGTGTGTGTGTGTGTGTGTGTGTGTGTGTGTGTGTGTGTGTGTGTGTGTGTGTGTGTGTGTGTGTGTGTGTGTGGTTTAGGTAAGCCTTACGCTATGGGGAATAAATGTCTCCACAAAGATGACAGAAACCGAAATCCTTGACCTTGTTAGGATAATTTTATGTCCCCATGAGGAAAATAGCTTGTAAATAATGCTAAATGATGATTTTTGAAGATGTAAAAATGCAAAAAGATTTCTGTGATTGGTAGGTTTTGGGGTAGGGAGTAGAATATATAATTTGTACAATATAAAATCCATTATACCTATGAATATCCTCATAATGATTGGTGCACCAACTTATTTTCTGGATTACAGAATATTTTACATATTTTCTGGATTTCAGACATGTGGAACAGGAGAACAGGCTTTGGACTATTTTCTTCCTTGAGTTGTGTCTGCTCACATGTTTGCTCAACTGTATGTCAGCAGTATTTTTAATGCTTTTTTATATTATTTTATGTGAACTTTACAATGAAAAAATTTTTTTTTGAAAGGGCCTGATCAGATCAAGTTTGTGTTCGATTTTGATCCGTGTAAAGAAAATTTTCTTCCAGAAAAGCAGCGAAAACAGCAGATGTAAACTGAACACTGTTATCAGTAACAATACTCAGTGATTTTTCTATGGCGACTGATGACAGAAACGAAATGAAACCGTGAGATTTGGAAGACGAAGTCCTTAAGAGACAGTTCCCGACGCAGTTTAAAGGTTTCATCCAGCTTTACGCAGTGTAGAAGTTTTTAGCACATCCAAACTCAGTTGACTCAGCAACAGTGCTCTGAAAGACTGGCAGAGGAGAAGTAGGCTCAAGAAGGGCATTAGGAGGCAGGACTTGATTGTTTTCAGTCCATACCGGCTGTGCAAACATGAAGTCCCTCCTAATGAGTGGTGTGTCTTTGTCCACTGTCACAGTTCTGTCACCCTTGTCTGTGTTTTCTCTTGGTTTAGTGACAGAGCTGTGACACTCCCGGTATGTCATGTGTTTATGTTTAGTCTGGTCTGTTGTGAGCACATGGCTGTCATGTTATTTCCTTGTGCCATGTGCTCTCCTGTCAATTGTCAAATCCCGCCCATCTTGTTATCTCGTTATTGTTTAATTTTCCCCACCTGCCTGCCTCGTTACCCTCTTATGTTGTTCCCCTATTTAATCTCGCTGTGTTTGCAGTCCTGTGCTGGTCCGTTGTCCATGTTATTTTGTTTCCTTGTGTTTGTTTCCCGCTAAGACCTGATTATCTTACTGCCTGCTTTGATTTGTTTGTTTTCTGGATTTATTTTTACTTGAATACATTTCACTTCCCTGCACTTGAGTCCTCGAGCCTTTCCGGTAACCCAACCTTGACAGTCCACAATGAAGAACGTAGCAGGAACTGAGTGATCATGTAGAGCAGGGGTGTCAAACTCAGTTCCTGGAGGGCCATAGCCCTGCAGAGTTTAGCTTCAACCCTAATTAAACACACCTGATCAGTTAATCAAATCCTTCAGGCTTATTTGAAAACGGCAGGTGTGTGTTGAAGCAGGGTTGGAACAAAACTGTGTAGGGCTGTGGCCCTCCAGGAACTGAGTTTGACACCTGTGATGTAGAGAAATGTTCGTTGACAAATATCCAACCACTAGAATTTGGCCTTGCTGGGGCTACTGAAATTTCATGCATAAGTGCTGTAGTGCAAGATAGATACAGAAGACTACCAAATCTACCACACAAGTCTGAGTCAGAAGTAGATAGTAATTGACTGATCGTGAATCATTTTAGTCAGTACTGGCACTGAACTCACTTGAAACACCAAGCTCTCGCAAAGCAACAACGTACTGTAAAACTGTCTCACAAGGCGCCTGACAGCATTTATGGAAGGCATGACCTTCAGATACTATTTTACTATTTCAGAAATGCATCGACAACTGGCCTCATCAACACTGTTTCATACACGTTGCATTAGTCACATTAGTCTGCTATGCTGCATCTTCTTCAAAGTTCAAACTGTGACTTTTTGCACACATTACACTAATGTACAGTTAAAGTTACGTCTATTTTTATTATTTTTTATTCCTTGTTAGTATTTATTATTTTTATGCACCTGTGCACCAGGACAAATTCCTTGTACAAGTTGTACTTGGCAATAAAAGCTGATTCTGATTTTGGCACAAAGTAGGCTTTCAATGCATCCACTGCATCTTTATATGTCGTACCTGTGTTAGACAATGAGTAGAAAATCCATTGTCCCTCTGTACAGAGGTAGCTCTCTGTCTTTCGTTTGGCCAGGCATCCCCTATACCGATCATTTTCAAAAATTCGTAGCAGGCTCACTGGGGCAAGGCAAGAAAAATCTCGGGAAAGGCACGTTGGCAACAGCCATCTTCGTGACCAACGATAGCAAGAAAAAAGCCTAATTCGCGTCGCCAATTTGTAGTATTTGTCAGGAGTTAGTAAGCAGCAATAAAGCACACGAGTCAGGAGTAGCAAACTTCAGGTCATCAAAATCATTCCTATTCCATCTTACCAAGCTGATAAGCCATGCTTACAGTAATATTTCTCTTTCACTATTTTTTTTTTTAATTTACAAATTTACATGAAATCCATTACTTTTCAAATGTTACTGGTTCGAACTATAGTAATTTCATAACACAAAGCCTTTGACCCAAAGCAATATTAGTTAATTGTAGACATAGCTAAAGATGTACAATTTTGACACTGTCCAAGATCAGTCTCTACACAAAAATATTCACGTGTAAATGCTTTTGAATATAGCAGGCTTTATTTTAACATCTTTTGTGTTCTAGTCAGGATACTCAGATTTTTTTTTTATTTTAGGATTATTTGAATGAAAACAATTCACACTTTGTTCCATCAGTCAATTTCAAAAGTTAAGAAAACATTTTTACTTTGAATATGTAAACTACAATGTATGCATTTAAGCATTTTTGGTTTGATACTTTTAACATAATTGTCATACTTATGTACACTCTTTCTATACTTTTTTTACACCTCTGGAAATAAATAATAAAGTTTACTTTCAAACAGGTAAAAAAAGCTGATTTCGTAGAAGATTTCGTAAGGCTCTCTGAGCATATGAACATTTGAAACGTGTAGCCATGGAGACTGATATTGTTGAAATAAGTTTGAGTTCTACTGTGTCAATGCAAAAAACGAATGAAAAATTGTTTGTTATATTTGTTTTAAAAGGCTCATCATAAATCTCTAAGAGAAGAACTTCACAGTTTAATTTCCCTTAAACTGATTTTTTAGTTTGTGCAAGCTGAGAGTATAGCCAGATACACACAAACAAACACACTGATCCGTCTCTACAGGCTTTTCCACCACTGATTATGCAAATGTCCCTATGCTTTCCCTTCTGTCCTGTCTGTGAAAGAATGTGTTGTCTTTCTGTAATCCTGGATGACTTTCAGTGTTGAGTCCTTCTCTCTCTCTCTCTCTCTCTCTCTCTCTCTCTCTCTCTCTCTCTCTCTCTCTCTCTCTCTCTCTCTCTCTCTCTCTCTCTCTCTCTCTCTCTCTCTCTCACACACACACACTCACACACACACACACACAGAGAGAGAGAGAGAGAAAGAGAGATGCAAGCCTCGTGGGAATTTGGATGTAAATATAACATAGACACATGTCACAAACTTCACTGTACTAAAATCAGATACTGCTTTGATGCTACAACAGGAAGTATGATTGCTGATCTGGTTTATTTGGGATGTAGTACAGTGTACAACACCATTTTTGCCTCTGTGCTTCTGCAGTTTACATGATGTCATCTGAAACTTTTATCTTAAGACTTCTCTGACTTTTGGCCCTAAGAAGATCTGTCCTGACTCTCAATGACCTGAGTCTGGATGCAATGACATGGCACTTTTTTTCAGTCCAAAAATATATTTGAGAAGTATTGAAAATATATGTATTGTCAGCTTGAATGCACTGTAAATTGCTTTAGCATCTGTCATATGAATAAATGTAATGTATAAATATAGTACAAAATCTGTAACCTGATCTGTATGTCTTTGGATTAAATTGCTCACATCACTTACATCATTACTTAATTAAGCACAATGAGACAAGATTTCAGCAACAAGCTATTTGTCTATTAACACCAAATGCAAAAAAACGGAGCAAGACATGACATAATCGATCGAACAAGAACAGCCCATCAGGGGTGCATTTCCAGTACAATAGCATAACTCGCTGCTTAACCACCACAGTACGATTCATCATTGAGAAATAAACTACCTAGTCACATTTTCTAAAATAACAGTAACATGATCGGACCTCCGTCATTTGAATCAAGTTAGTTCAACAATATAGGACTGTCGTTAATGATGTGAAACGTGTCACATACTGTGGCTGTAGAGATCTAATGATGATACTCAAAACAGTTGAACAGAATATAACAAAAACAGTCTTTAATCAAAAATCCCAAAACACGCAAGAGATCACAGGAGAAAGCATAGCAAAACAACCACATTTAACATAGATGGCAATCAGTAACCAAAGAAACTAACTAGTGGTGGGAAAATGGGAACAAAGGAAACTAGAAATATACCAAAACAGAACATACATGTGACATTAGTCCCACCCTTCCGTAAGATGCGTCCTCGTGCCATAGAAAAAACAGTTCAACAGAGGTGGGAAGGGGTTCAGGTGGAGGACGTGGATCTGGGGAGGAACGTAACCAAGGAGGGGAAAGCAGAACAGTCAATGGGGAAGTTGAGGGAGGAAGGAGCCAAGGTGGAGCCGACTGGTCGATTGGCCGAGGTGAAGTGATGGGCTCGGTGGCCCGAGGTGGAGACCGGGGATTCACGTGCCTAGGTGGAGCTGGAGACTGGGAGGCGGATCCGAGCAGCAGAGTGGGGTTAACAGAGGAGAAGACGAATGACTGAAGAGAGCCAGCCGAGGAACTGGCTGGCTTAGGTAGAGGAGGCGGGAGAGGGATGCTGGGTGGGACCATCACTGAAGAAGGAGACTTGGAGTTGGTCGACCAGTAGAGATGCAGGAGACTTGGAGCTGGGCGGGACAAGAGGAGACACAGGAGACTTGGAGCTGGGCTGGAACAGTGACGACGGGAGACTTTGGAGAATTTACTCTTTTAAATCCTCAAATAAGTTTACAGAGACTACACCCTCAGCGGTAAGAGTATGGACGGGGCTCCAATCCATTCCCTTGAACTCCACGAGGACACCCACTGGCACGGATGGTGTTGCCGTCTCTAGCACCTGCTCAGAAATACTGTTAGGCTCGGGCTCTGGGGCGATGTTGTGCTCAGGCGTCGGCTCTGTCACTGGCATCAAGGCGGGCTGGGGTTCTGGCAGAATGTCCATGATGGGCATGTTGCATGGCTGGCTGGGCTCTGGGTCCAAAGTGGGGCAAGTGACATCTTCTGCAGCACAGATGGTGTAGGGGGATACACATCTTACCAGCACCCACTCAAGTTATTCTGCAAAGCTCACTTGTGGACTTTACACGGGCAGGATTTCCTTGGACTACTTATATAAAACTTTATTACAGGCTCTAGGCCCAACAACAGGACATACACCACACAAAAAGGAGAGAGAAAAAAGAAAAAGAAAAAAAGAATTACATAAACATATACAATACACCCTTTTTCACAAAAATTTTAAAAGGCACTCATACTAATGCTTCCATAGGTGTGATTGATATCGGACCGAGCTACACCTGGGACTCGTGAGCCTTACTATAATATAGTTTCTTGACTCATCAAGTCGACCCATAAACTTAAACATTAGGTTCCTCAAGAGGGCCTGTAAACAGCTTAGCCTCAAGTCACAAAAAAGCTTACTTGCACTGCTGCTCCTGGGCTTCTTCAGCAGTATCCTCAGACAATCATTATATGTTACCTGCAGTTTACGCATGGTCTCCTTTCTGTAGTTGACCCATAATGGGGCTGCATACATAGGGGTACAGTAAGCACGAAACAAATTCACTTTCACATCATCAGAGCAGTAATGAAATTTCCTGACTAACATGTTCGCTTGTACATACAACATTCGTCTTTGCCTATACATGTCAGCATCATCTTCCATCTTGTCAGTAATGATATGCCCAAGATATTTTGTACAGTTAGATACACAGATACCTGCCCTGACAGGTAAAACATAGGAAAGTGCAGCTTGTGATCTTCTCTAGTCCTACAAACCAACACAACACTCTTCCTTGCATTGTACTGTACATCAAACTCACCCCCATACTTGGAGCATATATCCAACAACTGCTGGAACCCAACAGTACTTGGGGACATAACAACTAAATCATCTGCGTACATCAGGTGGTTTAACAGAGTGTTCCCTATTACACATCCCGTCTTACATATCCCCAACTGCTTTGAGAGGTTATCCATATATAAGTTAAACAGTGCCGGAGACAAAAGCCCCCCCTGCCGTACTCCATTCCTTACACTGAATGGTGACGATAAGCTATTTCCCCATTTAACCTGCATGCTTTGTTTTGCATACCAGTAAGCCAGTATACGTATGATGCATCCCGGCACACCCCTAAGCATAAGTTTAGTAAAAAGCTTCTGATGATTTACTCTATCAAATGCCTTGGACGCATCAATGAACCCAATAAACATTGTAGAGCCCTGCCTTCTATAGGATTCAACAGCTTCTTTCAATGCATAGATACATAGATCAGTACTGTGTTGAGACTTAAAGCCAAATTGATTTTCCGTGGTGTAAATGAGCCCACTGAATCTATCTAGTAGCGTCTTTTCTAAGACCTTTGAAAGAATGCTAGCTAGAGCAATGGGTCTATAGTTATCCATACTCCCTATTTTCCCCGCCTTGTCCTTAATGACGGGCACTAATGTGACGGTCATCATGGTGTCTGGCAGTACACCATGAGTCATCAGCCTTGTCAGGCAAATAGATAGAAGGGCTGCCACTCTGGGGCTGGCTAACTTGAGGTGCTCCGCAGCGATGTTATCTTTGCCACTAGCTTTGTTATCAGCTAATTGCTCTATAGCATTATAAACCTCATTGGGAGTAAAGTGGATTACATCCTCCTTTAACTCCCCCGCACAATAGGGCTTACTTTTAATGCAATTAAACAGAGTTGCATAGTGCTGCCTCCACAGCTCTGCTATATTTTCTGCACCAGATACCCCTTCAATATGGCAAGGCAATATTGTCTTGGCCCTATTTGTAACATTCACCTCCTTCCAGAACTCAGTGACATTGTTGCCAATCAAGTTTCCAGCCATAGAGTGAGCTCTTAAGGCTTCCTCATGCTTTCCAACAAAGCGCACTGCATATTTATATCTAGCCCTGGTTAGTTTTTTATGTTCTAACTCTGGCCCCTGTCTGGGTTTACCAGCTATAACCCAAGACCTATGAGCCATCTTAGCAGCTTCATGGTGGTCAACTACATACTTATTCCAGCCAGGTTTGATATTCTTAACCTTTCTGGGGTTTGTGCGTAGAAGACGACTAGCATCATCTATAGCCCTCACTATACCATTGTACATTTCATATAGGTCATTACAATGAGTGTCATCATCACAATTCATATTTGAACATAAATTAGCACCCATGGGTAGCTGTACTTCCCTTAGAAGAGCATCCGACCTCCCACAATAGTACAATACATCCTCTCTATTTAGTTTATCCCAATCCACTTTGACCATATTGGCACCATCTTCTGTCAAACTACTGCAGTCAGGTAAGTTATCAACATTTATAATCATAGAGACAGGTAAGTGATCAGTTGTAGTCAAGTCATACAGAATTTCAACTTTTTCCAGACTTTCATGAGCATCGGCTGTACAGATTACATGATCCAGCCAAGATGTCGTGTTCCATGCTTCACTAACGTAAGTATAACTACCGGCAGGTAGGAAATTCATACTGGAAAGAACCAGTTTACTATCCTGACAAAACTGTAACAAGTGCTGACCAAAGAGAGATTTATCATCAGAAATGTCTGCATTCAAATCACCCATCACAAATATATTTGCATATGTACACTCCTTAATATAAGAGTTCAAAAAGGACAATCTATTCATATATTCATCTTCATTTTTATAGCAGTCATATGGGGTATAAACATTTAAAATAATAAAAACATTCATTGAATGCACAACTTTAATTGCAATGCACCAGTCCACCTCTAATCTGATAATACTGATCATTGGATCATATTTCTTACGCCACAAAATGGCCACACCTCCAGGTATTCTACCACGCACCAATTTGGTGCTTGAATCCGTTGTGGATTCTCCTGCTCCATGAAAATCACTGTGGACAGAATTGAGTTTATCAAGATCCTGTTTGGCTAAAAATGTCTCTTGCAGGCAGATAATGTCTGTGGTCTCCAGTAACTGATCAACCACAATCCGATGTGCTCTATCTCCAGCACTCTGTCCTAGGCACAAGCCTCGTGAATTGTATGACACCACTCTGAGCACCATCACTGTTTCTAGTACTAGACATCAGGTCCCCCAGATCCCATTCCAGGCACGTTCAACCCTGATATTGGCACAGCTATAGATTTAGATTTGCGTGCCTCATAGAATCGTCGCACGAAAGTGTCTTCCGGCCACAGCTCTGGATTATACATTTCATCTACTTCTTCACACTCTGCGGTTATTTTAAAAGAGCTGAACCGAATTTGCACAGCTTCTATCTTTTGGCAGGTTACATTACGCCCAAGTTTATCTTTCATATAGTTAGCCAAAGTCTCAGAGTCCAAATCAGGTGAGAATTTTGTTACAAATACACTCACCATTTTGGATTTTATGACTCGGATGTCTCCACCCGTTCCAGTTCCAACAATGCCATCAGTTTTCTTCCCTTTATAAGGATTCAGGTGAAGTTTGGGCTTTACTGAAGCATTTTCAAGGACCTGTTTCCTGTGGTTGTTGCTCCTCTTGCCCCGGACCAAGCCCCAGGGCGGAGCAGCCACCACATCACTCCACTTCACATGAGAGTCCTCCCCTGCAGTACCAGCTAGCCCGCCCAGGCCTAAGGCAGAACTCTCCACCCGGCTCGAATCTCCCTCGCTGGTCCGACCCTCCATGCCATCCTGGGTCCCTCCCCAGGCTTGAGGAGTGGACACTCCCCAAGCCACCGCATGTTTATTAGTCTGGAGAACAGGCCCCCTCCCCAGACTCGTTCCAGGCTGCTCAATAGCACTCAAGCGTTGGTTTATGTCCGTATTGATAATCCGCAGATCGTTACAGGTGCTTGCCTGCAAAGAAACCGCCTGTTTCATAGTTGTAATATCCACACTTAGTTGTTCGATCTTACCAAGCAGACAAGACACATCAAGGCTGTTGAAAGTCACAGGTGGAAGTTCATCAAGATGGTGAGAAACAAACCGAGGAACATTTTGACCAGCTTCATTAAGGAGCTTAAGGCAACTCCTGATGTTCTTTGAGTCTTTTTGAGGACCAGTGTGAGCCACAAGCTTGCGAGTAGAGCCTGGACACAGTTCAAACAACAGTTTGGTGGAGTTTACAATCCATTCTGATCCAAAATGGTCCACAGCCATCAAAACAATCTCATCCTGCTTCACAGTTTTGAGCTTGACATACAAAAAGTTCAAAAACTCATCTTCCACAATCACTTGCCCTGAATCTGTGAGGTAGAGTTCAGGTTTTGTTCGAATTTTGCTCCTGCCTGTAGCAAACCCACATGCTGCGGCAGCCATCTTGGATCTTGAACTAGTCCAATCCACTTGTCCAAGTACTTGTTGAGGCTAGTGTAATAAATTAAATCCCTTGTGTGGTCCCTCTCGGGGGAAAACTCCTCCTTTTCCAGTAGGAGAAGAAGAACTGCAGGAATGTCCATCCTTTCTTTTGTTTTGTTCGGTGTTCTGCCGAATGTACATGTACTGTGGCTGTAGAGATCGCACAACGATGTAGAATTTAACAAAAACAGTCTTTAATCAAAAAGCCAACAAAATCTTAGCAAAACAACCATGTGTAACATAGACGACAATCAGTAACCAAGGAAACTAAATAGTGGCGGGAAAATGGAAACAAATGAAACAGGTATAGGAAATAGAATTATCCATAACAGAACATGCACGTGACAAAATGCAGGTGGTGGAGTAATGACTTCTGCCAATTAATAGATTGCAATAAAAGTCAAATTACTATAGTTAATTTACGCAAACAACAAAAAGCCAATCATTTATTTCAATCACGTTGACATGCAGTATGCAATTTAATGCCCATATAGATGTAGTTTGTTCATTCAGCAGCTTTCTCCCCAATGTAATTTCTCAGAAATGCTGCTGTAACAAACATGGCATCTGAGGACTACTTCACTATATTTTTTTCCCATGGTTTTCCTTTATTTTACGCTTGATTCATTGTGGGTTCCTCCTAACTCTATGTGCATTTATGCACATAAATAATACATTAAAATATGAATGACATGTATTGTACTGCATGGAATCTCCTGCATGTTAGCTTGCTTATTGTTCCCAAGAGCATAATCAATGTTAGTCCACATCATATTAACAAGAAACTATGCTTCTAACCACAGGTCGAGAGTTCCAACTACACAAGTTTGCAATGCTGTTTGTGAATGTTTGTTGGAACTATAGTTTGGGGAAACACTGAATCATTTAACTGTGTTGATAACAACAGAATAACAACAGAACTTGTGATCAAAGTTTGCTGTTGCAACACACTGAAGAGCTTAAAACTACATACACATATTTCCATGACTTCCATGATGCTTCACCAGATGCTATGTTTTATACGGTTTACTTATGGAACTTGAGGGATTTGCCAGTTGAAATGTGATTCTAAAGTTCCACAGTCACTCCTTGTCCATGTTTAAACTTTAATATACACAAGGAGCACTACCCTGCTGAAAAATCCAGCGTAAACAGCATGGATTTCATGCTGGTCTAGGCTGGTGTATTCTGGTTAGTGCTGGTCCAGGCTGGTTTATTCTGCTATAGTGCTGGTCTAGTTGGTGGACCAGCATATTCATGCTGTTCTCAAGCCAAACGGAGCTGGTGAAGCTAGTTCACCAGCATGCTCATAAAGGGTTGAGTGTGAGTAGGCCAGCTGTCTGTATGCAAGCAGTGTTTTGGGGACAAGCATTGTTTTTGCTTACATATTTATATATTTAACACATTAACGAAGGTAACACAATATAAGGTTAAAACATATGATTTATTGAATTATATGATTATAACTTGGCTAATAAATACCTAATAAAAATGCCTAGTAATGCCTAAAAGCATAATCATGAGCAATAATCATAAGTTTGTTCAATAACAGGGATTATGAGAAGAGCTCCTTTCAATGGGATCAAACTTGATTATGAAAGTTCAAAACTGAAAGTTGCCATTTTTGAAGACTTTTCATACTCATTTGGGAACTCACACATGTCAAAATCCAATGGTTGATCACTGATTAAAAAAAAATGCACATAGTAAAAGGTGTGTGTGGCGAGCAGGACGAGGCCAAGGGACATGAGAGAACGGCGCGAGGCCGGTGGCGTTAGTGATAATGAACGTCACCTGTGAGACGCACCAGTCTCGCATCTCTAGCGGAGGAGCCGAAGCATAAAAGGAGGAATGACAACGCTGAAGATCGAGAGAGGAACAGGCCTGATTTTATGTTGTGTTTTGTTTCTGTTTTGTGTAGCCAGCAGTCGTCCGCGAGGGGCTGCTGGCGTATACTTTTGTTTTTTGTTTTGTTTTATTTTATTATTAAAAATGTTAAATGTTCGCCGGTTCCCGCCGGAACTTGAAATTTACTGCATGTAAAATGGAGTAAATTTTATCACAGGCTGTGTGGCTGCAAGTCAGTTGTAATGGTTGTGTTTCTGCTCATCTCTTCTCTTTTTTTCTGTTCTTGTTGTTCCTCTTATCTTCAGTGATTCTGCTTATTAACTGCAGGTGTCATCACTAATGCTCAATCATTACATGTAGAGTGCTTGTACAACATGTACAACATTGCTTCAGTGTTACTTTTACCAAATTAGAACTGAGCAGAGTTTGTTTAACATTGAGGGTTTTACTGTGTACCAGTAAACATGTAACCAGCAACATGCATTTTCCTTTATTAAATAATTCATTAAAATGAATTTTGAAAATTGTCTAGGTCTTTATTTAACTAGGAACAAATACTAATAAACGTGATATGTAACACTTAAGAAAATTTGTTGTGGTCTTGTGGGATCACACCGGCACTCAACAGACAACATATTCTGATCCACCAGCACACCAGCATCCAATGCTGGGATCCAGCAAACAAGCAACCAGCATCCCATATTGGGGACCAGCAAACCAGAATCCCATGCTGGTCCCAGTGTGTGAAACATACCTTAGGGTGGTAACTAACAATGCTGGATTTTTCAGCTGGGGAAATACTGAAATTATCAGAAATCAAATTTTCAGGTTAAGCCACATTTTCACCGCATGAATTTACCCCAGAAACTAGGGGGTGGTAGACCTTGGGGTGGTACTCTGTGTGTTTCGACTGCAGGAACCAGGGTCTAAATGAAGTTCCGGGCAAAAATGTCCCCCTCAGCAAGTTCCTGCTGGTGCGGTCGTACATTTTTAAAGTTCAGGAACTTTCAGGGGTGGGACTTGGGCGTTGAACATACTGATTGGTGAGTTCACGCAGCATTTTGATTGGTTGACTCCACGCAGCATTTTATTTTAACCACCATTTTTAAAAGTCTTTTGCGGTGCGTGTAGTAAGAGTTGTTTGCTATTCAAATCAACAATGGAGTTTAAAAAAATATGACGATGAGGTCAGGCTTTATTAAGCTTATATGCAAAGGACCAAATCCAGCGGGAACTGGAAAGTCGCACGCAGTCCTACGTCACCGTACTAATTTGCCTAATCTTCACAGTACTTTATACAGCAATGGAAACGCAGACCGCAACAGGTGGGGGGAAAGTTCCTGGGACAAATTGTTCCGGGTAATTTTGGTGGAAACGCAGCTTTAGTAAGTTTCATGTAAGGAGGTTCAGGTGAAGACCAGGCAGTTCATTTGCTGAGCGCTGATTGTTTCTTTTGTTGGAAAGGTGTGATTTACTTTACTAGAGCCGGCATATTGGGCCTTCAACTTTCCCCCTTTCATTATAAAACCAGTGGTCAACACTGGTGCGTAGAATTGATAGAATCACCATCCATCTTATAGTTCTCTTGTAAATTTGTCTTTGGTGTGTGTAAGTCAACTCATCATCTTTGGGTTTGAGTTTCCATCTCTGTGCAGTTGTAAGGCCACTCCTGAATGATGAAGATGAGCCTGACCTTAGAGACCTAAAGGTGAAGGATCACTCTTAGGCTCTCGTAAACCTGCCAAATAAACAATTTTCTGTCTCTCTCTTCTCTCATCCATCATTTGGCCATTCCCTTCAGAGACAGGCAGCGAGATGCAGGAGTGAGAGACGAGAGCTCTGAGGCATTCTAAATCTCCAGCACCCTTCACTGAAGAATCAACCACCAGAGGAGAGAGTTCTAACTATCAGCATGATATTTCTCTGCATTCACTTTTTGTCCACACCTTCCTCCCGAGTGAGGATGTTCTGAAAAATGAGAGAAAGAAAGAGAGATGGAGTTAAAACTTTCAGAAAGGGGCCAAAGCAAACCCGTCCGTGTGTGGAATGCTGGGAACATTGATGTTTGCACAGATCTGTCAAGCTAGAGTTTATGTGTCATTATGTCCCAAAATGTATCATAGTGCTCATTTGTAATGTGCTGCATAGTTGACACTAGTAGCACTTTTAGTGGACACTAGCAGAAAATCTTTCTCTTTCAGGTCAATTACTGTCATGGCGAAGCAATAGTGTGACGTGAGTTTTGCTGAACACGTTAGTCATAGTTAAACTGTCGACTTGTTTATAGCTAGCTTTCTGAATGAGATTTGTTATTGCCACAGTGACGTTACATAAGCCTGCATTTTATGTATAGTGAGTGCACTAGCATTTGAGATTTTGTGCTTGCGTACTTGTGTAAAATATGTTTCTGGCCTAACACTGACTGCCCTCTAAGCATTTGTAATAATTAAATAATGGAAAGTAAAACATCTGTTATGAATCTGCAAAAGACATCTGCAGACTTTTTAATTTAAAGGCCTTGAAACAACTCAACAAAAAATGTATTGTGCTTGGGCTTATTTGATAAGATCGCAAAAATGATTGTATCTTGATACTGTATCAGATATTGCTAATAGCCAAGTTAGTACAGCATACTCAAAACTACAAGAGAGTGTAGTACTACATGCCAAAACTATCATGTGGTTTTGGTTAGCTATTTTGTTGACATCTATTGAACCCTTATTAGAAACTAAGGGAATTTTGGTCATAAAGGTCATCTTAAAGTCTGCATGTTTAGATATAATATTTGAATAATCAGATTTTATGATAGTATATGATTCAGCTCTGGGACAGGAAATTAATAATCATATAGTTCTGTGTTAAAATTTGTTTACCCAAAATTAAATGAATTCCCCTTGGACCACTCACCAAACATTCTGATGCATTTATGCACTTAAGCCCAGAGTATACTTCAGGTTTTTATGTGTACGATAGGGTATGTGTACGGTGTGTGTGATTTCATCATCAGCATAGTACAGTAGGCTCCACAAATATTGGCACCCTTGGTAAATATGAGGAAAACTGACTGTGTAAATTTGTTTGCAATTTCTCCTCTTTGTCCTTCATTCAAGATATTCACAAAAATCGAACCTTTAATTAAAGTCAAATAGTTGAAAGAAAAGTCTTATCATAAAACATTTTTTTTATGAAATATGTGTATTTTACAATTATTGTGCAACCTCCCTTTACCAAGATAACAACATCATAAGATTGATGAACATTTGTCAAGAGATCTAAAACCATTTCTCCATATAGAATCTCTCCATATCATTCAGAGGTCCATGCTTGTGGATTGTTTTCTTCAGCTCATCCCACAGGTTTTTTATGGGATTTGGGTGAAGGGACTGCTATGCCCATGGCAAAACCTTCATTCTGTGGTTAGGGAACTGTTCTGTTGTTTATTTTGAGATGTGCTTGAAGATACAACCACAGCCACAACCACAGTTTAAGCTTCCCGACAGGGACATTCAGGTGTTGCTTTAATATCTGCTGGTACTTGATGTTTATGATACTGTGTATCTTAACAAGTTGTCCAGGGATCCCACTATACGACATGGATCTTATAAACTTGAGTATGACATGTATGTAGACTGTACGATGATGACACCTATTGAATCGTAGGCTACAACGCAAGTTATAATAGAAGAATAAAATGTCATCAGCATGCGCTAGTGGTAAACAAATAGAGCAAGATGAATTGCACTTTGGCAGTTATGGTTTTTATGTGCGCTGAAAAAAAGAGGAGGAAGCGATAGAGACGAATATGGACGTTGTCATGGCTAGGGAAAAGAGACCAACTTAGCATGCCAATTTTGCAAATGGTGCTTGAGGTACGTAGTTTTAAGTTTTAGTGCCATGTCGTGTTGATCAATACACCA
Source organism: Gila orcuttii (assembly GCA_026230005.1). Classification (NCBI taxonomy): domain Eukaryota; kingdom Metazoa; phylum Chordata; class Actinopteri; order Cypriniformes; family Leuciscidae; genus Gila; species Gila orcuttii. The sequence goes on from JAPDVR010000017.1 coordinate 11,692,207, forward strand.
TTTCATGTTGCATTTTTATTGGCTATTTAGTAGACGTAGGTCTTAGCAGCAAACACATTGTGAGATGATCATGCTAAATTTCAGACACTTTCAGAAAATCTTTTGTCGCAAGACCATGAAAATGGCCATATTTGAATCTCTCTCACTGTACGTTGTAGGACCACCGTTTAGGAGCCACAACCACAGAAATCACCCAAAATCATACAATGTGTACCAGAGATAAGTCCACAGTGTCCCAATATGCAGTGAACCATGGTCCTTACCAGTGTCCAAATTTGTGCACGCAGTATACTGATTCATTACCTATAGATCTTGGGAGCTCTTGGGAGGTTGATCCAAACCTGCTTTGTCTTGATCCAAATTTGCATGTTGATCCAAACTCTGCAGCAAGTTGGTCCTCCAGGACCAGTACTGGACACCCCTGACCCTAGGTCTTCAGGATCACTAGAATCTTCCAGGCAGGTTGAGGAAACAGGTTGGAATTAAACCTTGCTCCTGGAGAGCTACCGAGTTCAGCTCCAATCTCAATCAAGCAAACTTGAACCAGCTTATTAAGGTGTACAGACTTACTTGCAAATTACAGACAGGTGTGTTGGAGCAGGTTTGTAAATGAAGTTTGCAGGATGGCTGCTCTCCAGGAGCAGAATTGGACACACCTGTAGTAAGCGATTGAGATATCCTCACGTGTTTTCTCATGGGAATTCACCAAAGTATTGTTTTGTTTGAGCTGCCACTGCATTGCATGTCAGTCTATTTTTGTTATGGCATCAAAATCAGAACCTTAAAAAGATTTGTTTTACAGTAATTATAATAGGAATTCTGTGTGGAATGGAATCTCAGATAGTATGGACAGTATTAAATAAATGACAGTTTGTGGATGTTTGGTCAATGGTCACAGCCTTGAAATCAAAAATAGATAAAGGCAGGGTTGTGTGAGTGTGTATAAAGTGTGTTATTCCAAATCGTTTAGATAATTGAAGCATTTACACAGTGTGGCTGCAAAACGAGCCATCTGGTTTGATTTATGGCAATATTGCTTTAATTAGTGAGTGAGTGAGGGAGTGAGTGAGTGAGGGAGTGAGTGAGTGAGTGAGTGTGAATGTGTGTGTATTTTTGTGTGTATGTGTTTTAGTAGAAGAGAATCCAGCTGCCATTATGTGTGTGTGGACGGATAGCACAAATACATGTTTTATTGTTGGGCTTGTCAGGTTTGTTTGGACTTGACACGGTGGATTTAGTTTGATGATGGTTTGGATTTGGTTTGATGATGGTGCCCTGAGTTTTCTGAGCTTTTAAGTCATGTTTTCACTCAGTGAGATTTGTTTTCACCAAAAAGAAACTGTTTGCGAAGAGAAAGGTGTCTTGATAATGTGTAAAAAGCTCTTTGGACTTTGAAGGTTTTCACTGCCTGCAACAGGAACAATGGTTCCCTTTCGAGGGAACTCGTGCTGCGTTGAGAATCAACACATTGGGGAACACCTTCAGCGTGATGCGTCTGAAGCCTGTATGGAACTAGTCTAATCTCGATTGGTGTTGCGTCATTACGTCACTTGTGACGGTGATGCGGAAGCTATAAAAGGACACCGGATCTATGGTGACCACCATCAAACAAACGAAATGTGGGACGATTACAAGTTTGTGTGGGACATGTTACCACCATTACATCACAATATAACATAACATGTCTTTATTTTACATGACATTTAAATTCATGCTGACATTAATCACTGAGCCCAAAGGCAGCAGGCATCATGCAGATAATTATTTTTGAAACAGTTCTGGCCAAGTCCAATTAAAATCCAACAAAATAAATAATGAATAAATAAAATATAAACCAACATGAATTTAGATAATTGACATTGTCCTATATATTAAGAATGTATTAAACCAAAAACTTTCATATTTTTTAGAAAGGATGTGAATTAAAACAACCACAGCAGGCAACAAGTTGATAAATTCTGTTAAAATTCCGCTCCACATTTTGATTGACAGCCGTCACAACCTACTAGTGACCGTGTTTACTCCTTTGCTTTCAACCATTGGATAGGATTTTAAAAAACGGCTGTTGTAACCTATTTGTACTTCTGACGAAGCGCTGTTAAATATTGGTGAAAAACTACCCCGCAAAAAGAATAAATAAAATACTTTCTTAAGGCGAGACACTACAGGTGAATAGGGTAATTTTTTTAACTATCAGATATCACCATGAAACTTTACCAGTTGATTACCTACATTAAGATGAGAAAAAAATGTTTTACACGTTTTCTGTAATTTAATGTTTAAATATGCAAATGAGGCATTGTCTAATTAAATATGCGCTATTTTGCATATATTTTAAAAAACGAAATCTGAGTATTGGACAAAGCCAGGTTAAAAATTATTTTTACATTGTGTTCACATATTAGATGGGGAAAAAATTACAGAGGGATTTATGGATATCTACTTTGGTTATCCTGTAAATCAGAATATACTGTCAAAAGCCTTAAAAAATGATTTTCGCCATGTTTTTTGGAATAAAATGTTATATAAATCAGGCTAGGAATAATATATTTACACATCCCTCTGTAAATGTCTTCATAATATAACTAGGTACAAGACTGGAAAGTTTGGTGTATATAGGTGCTACTGAACTGGAGATTTCAGACTTGGAGTGAGAGAGAACAGTCATTTTGAGAAAACGGGCTTTAAAGATTTAGCATCAGCCAATGAGATTGCGCATGTAGAGTAAAATCCCCCTTTTACTTTCACGATTGGTTGCTGATAAAAAGGAAATTACCATATTTGGATCTGGCAGTATTGTACAGGAGAGAGAGAGCTTTCTAACGGTGTGTGTGATGACAGGGTGCAGATCGCGATCGCGGAGCAGAGGGATGATTTATAACGACAACTTTTGATGAATTTATGTGAAATCTACAGACGCAAACAGACAAAGTGTAGTAAAATAAAGACCTAAATGTGTATTTTGGACTTTTTTTCACCACAAGTCTGAAAGAAGACATGTTATTGAAGACAAATATCCCAAAATCTCAAAATTGACCAGTGAAAAAAAACCGATGTTTTTGCCTGCCGTGTCTCGCCTTAAAAAGGCAAAAGAACGCATGCACGTTTTATTAATATGATAATTAAAAACCAACAGACTGATAAAAATGCGGGACATTTTCTCAATATGCGACGTGCGGGACAAGGGATGAAAATGCTGTGCAGTACAACACAAACACAGCGTGGTCACCCTAGCCGGATCACAATAGTGTCAGCTTTCTGGTCTTCAGCAAGCGTTCTGTGTGACTGTACTGTCTTATTTGGTGTTGTCTGTCTGAAATCGCTCAGTGTATCCCCTTTTCTAACATTATATAAATACAGGTGCTGGTCATATAATTAGAATATCATCAAAAAGTTGATTTATTTCAGTAATTCCATTCAAAAAGTGAAATTTGGATATTATATTCATTCATTACACACAGACTGATATATTTCAAGTGTGCATTCCTTTTAATTTTGATGATTATAACTGACAACTAATGAAAACCCCAAAATCAGTATCTCAGAAAATTAGAATATTGTGAATAGGTTCAATATTGAAGACACCTGGTGCCACACTCTAATCAGCTAATTAACTCAAAACTAGTTCTAGTCTAGTCTAGTTCTGTAGGCTACACAATTATGGGGGAGACTGCTGACTTGACAGCTGTCCAAAAGACGACCATTGACATCTTGCACAAGGAGGGCAAGACACAAAAGGTCATTGCTAAAGAGACTGGCTGTTCACAGAGCTCTGTGTCCAAGCACATTAATAGAGAGGTGAAGGGAAGGAAAAGATGTGGTAGAAAAAATGTACAAGCAATAGGGATAACCGCACCCTGGAGAGGATTGTGAAACAAAACCCATTCAAAAATGTGGGGGAGATTCACAAAGAGTGGACTGCAGCTGGAGTCAGTGCTTCAAGAATCACCACGCACAGACGTATGCAAGACATGGGTTTCAGCTGTCGCATTCCTTGTGTCAAGCCACTCTTGAACAAGACACAGCGTCAGAAGCGTCTCGCCTGGGCTAAAGACAAAAAGGACTGGACTGCTGCTGAGTGGTCCAAAGTTATGTTCTCTGATGAAAATAAATTGTGCATTTCCTTTGGAAATCAAGGTCCCAGAGTCTGGAGGAAGAGAGGAGAGGCACACAATCCACGTTGCTTGAAGTCCAGTGTAAAGTTTCCACAGTCAGTGATGGTTTGGGGTGCCATGTCATCTGCTGGTGTTGGTCCACTGTGTTTTCTGAGGTCCAAGATCAACGCAGCCGCCTACCAGGAAGTTTTAGAGCACTTCATGCTTCCTGCTGCTGACCAACTTTAGGGAGATGCAGATTTCATTTTCCAACAGGACTTGGCACCTGCACACAGTGCCAAAGCTACCAGTACCTGGTTTAAGGACCATGGTATCCATGTTCTTAATTGGCCAGCAAACTCACCTGACCTTAACCCTATAGAAAATCTATGGGGTATTGTGAAGAGGAAGATGCGATATGCCAGACCCAACAATGCAGAAGAACTGAAGGCCACTATCAGAGCAGCCTGGGCTCTCATAACACCTGAGCAGTGCCACAGACTGATCGACTCCATGCCACACCGCATTGCTGAAGTAATTCAGGCAAAAGGAGCCCCAACTAAGTATTGAGGGCTGTACATGCTCATACTTTTCATGTTCATACTTTTCAGTTGGCCAATATTTCTAAAAATCCTTTTTTTGTATTGGTCTTAAGTAATATTCTAATTTTCGGAGATACTGAATTTGGGATTTTCATTAGTTGTCAGTTTTAATCATCACAATTAAATTAAACATTTGAAATATATCAGTCTGTGTGTAATGGATGAATATAATATCCAAGTTTCACTTTTTGAATGGACTTACTGAAATAAATCAACTTTTTGATGATATTCTAATTATATGACCAGCACCTGTATATAATGACAAATAAGCAGAAACAATACAGGCAGTGCGCGTCCCCTTGCCTGCGCTATATGAGCGAGGTTGACACATACTCGCTTTGTGTTGTTTTTCTGGGAGTGGAGCATGCACGGGCAGCGTTCGAGGGCGCCTTCTGTGCAAACTGTGATTTGCTGACTATCATGACACTCCGCTCCCACCTGGCCCTGTTCGATGAATCAGGCCAGTCTTGCACCCCCCATGGGTCGGGACCCGCGTCTGCCGAGGCGGCGCGGCATCCCCACACATGAGGTTCGCAAATGTAGCTGGTGGATGATGTTGAGACAGCTTCAGCCCTTTCTCTACAATCAGCAGCCAGCTCCATCAGTCCCGTTCAGGAGTCAGAAGCCCGCTCTTTGGCTTCTTCCGCCCAGGACGAGGACCCGATGCTCGAACTATCTGGCTCTGAGGAGTTCGATATTTGGGGCATCGAGGCAGAAGAGGATTCGCCACCTCTTTCTCCTGCCTTCGTGGAGCTGCTTGAGGTTGTGACCAAGGCAGTGGCCAAATTAAATATCGAATGGCCAGCAAAAAAGCAGAAAGGGGCCAGAAAAAGCATACTCGATGAACGCTTCCTGCAAACCCGGTCAAGCCTTTGCGCTGGAGCCATCCTTTCTTCACTGATCTCCACACCGAGGTGTTGTTATCGCGTAAACCGTTCCCATCCCGATAATATAGCCACAATGTTCATACATATTCATCCATTGTGGGTTCGAAAGAGAACGGTTATGGAGTGATGCCACGGGTGGAAGAAACTCTCGCTACATATCGTTCACCTGATGCTGCATCATCCCTGAGAGCTCTGGCGCTCCCCTCCAAGCCCTGCCGTACTACATCGGCCTTGGTGGGAAAGGCATATATGGCCGCGGGTTGGGCTGGTGCATGCCTGCATACAATGGGGTTATTGCAGGCATACCAGACCGAAATCCTCAAAGAGGTGGACGATAGTGGGGAGGTCGCCCTCGACAATATTACTGAACTTCGTCGAGCGGTTGACTTGTCCCTCCGTGCTACTAAGGAGATGGCCCGTGCCATCGGCCGCTCTATGGCTGCATTAGTAGCTACGGAGAGACACCTGTGGCTGAACCTGTCGGGCATTGGGGAGAAGGACAGGGCCTTCGCCTTCTGGCCTTTTCGGCGTTCAAAGGTTTCAGGAGGCGAAGCGACAGTCAGCTGCATTTAACCAGCTAATCGCCTGTCGTCGTTACAGATCTTGTGGGTCTGCTGCCAAGGGGCAGTCCCACGAGGCAGCCGCTAGCTCCTCGCACCTGCAGCAGCAGAGGGAGAGTGTTGCACTCTCAGCCGAAGTTCTCCAAACCGAAGGCAGATCTGAGGACTGTCATTCAGGCAAGGAAGGTTTCGGTGAAGAGGCCCTGACGCGATGTGCAGGCCTCTGAGGGCAGTCCCCCCCGTGAGCGAGCTTCAACATCTCGCTCCCTCGCGGAGCCCTCAGGAAATCAATGTTTGCTTCCCACCGCCGGCATTTTGGGACGCATCGTTTTCAGCGAACGCAAATCACAGTGTCCGCCCGAAAACGGTGCGGCCCTGTCGTGTTTGCTTCCTCTCAGGAGGCCTGCAGAAAATATAAATCGGTTAATTCCTGCCAGTCAACTGCTTCAGGTCACCGAAACCATTCAAAGCTCCACAGCCAAGGCCAGTCCCAAGAGACTGTTCCCCCTATTAAATGTATTTAGAAACCTGGAAAAGTCTTCAAAATATATCTCAGTGGGCCCTGCGCACAGTGGAAAAAGGGTACAGAATTCAGTTTTAGTATCATCCACCGAAATTCAGAGGGGTGGTTCACACGCTTGTCAGACCCGAGCAGGGTCAGGTCATGGAACAAGAAGTTCAGTCCCTCTTAGCGAAGGAAGCCATTGAGCAAGTTCCTCTTCAAGATAGGGAATCCGGGTTCTACAGCCGGTACTTCATAGTTCCCAAAAAAGATGGGGGGTTACGTCCTATAATAGATCTCAGGGTGTTAAATCGGTCTCTGAGCAGATTCAGATTCAAAATGCAAACTATGCCTATTATCGTGAGGCAGATCAGGTCCGAGGACTGGTTTGTCACGATGGATCTAAAAGTACTTCCACATATCCACCCTTCCCCATCACAGGAAGTTCTACCAGAAAGACTAAGGAGAATAAATACTGTAACAATTATACATTTATTGACAGCCCAGCAAGCAATATAAAGTTCTTTGGCGTAGGCCCTGTCCATAGCTCGCAATCCAAGGGTCCGGACTCTGCATTTCCTGCCTGAAGATGAAGGCAGGGGCGCAGCCGACCCCCTGGGAGGTATAGGAAGGGACCATCCTGCTGGTGGTGGGGAGGATGGAGGGGAAGGTACTGTCTTGGTGGTGGTGGGGAGGATGGAGGTGAATGTAACTGTCAGCATCTGCGAACTCAGACATGTGTAAGTACCGATCTATTATACAACAAGTTATTAGAATACGATTGGATAGATGAGAAAGTAATAAGTGATGTAGCAATTGAGTCTTTCCGGCAGAACTTATGCTAAAGCTTCCATTTTCTGAGGTTCGCTTTTGGGGGAAAGGCATACCAATATCTGGTTCTTACATTCGGCCTAGCATTGTCCCCTCACACCTTCACGAAATGCATGGATTCTGCTCTAGCTCCACTGAGACTTCAGGGCATTCATATTCTCAATTTCATAGATGACTGGCTCATTCTGGCACAGAGTGGAGATGGCGGTTCAACATTGAGATGTTGTTCTGTGTCATTTGAGGTGCTTGGGGTTGAGACTAAATGTCAAGAAAAGTTCACAATTCCTCTACAGAGAACAACATTCCTGGGGGTAGTGTGGGACTCAGTTACGATGCGGGCACAGTTGTCTCCTGCTCGTATAAACACCATCTTGACTACAGTCATCAGTATCAAAATAGGCCAGGCCATCACTGTCAAACACTTTCAAAGAGTTCTTGATCTTCTGGCAGCCGTGTCCAATGTAATACCTTTTGGCATCCTGTACATGAGGGCCCTGCAGTGGTGGCTCAGGACCAGAGGGTTTTCCTCAAGGGGGAACCCATTTCGCACAATCAAAGTAACGAGCAGGTCCCTTCGTTCTTTGATCATGTGGAAGAAACCATGTTTCCTGTCTCAGGGCCCTGTGTTGGGAGCACCGTGTCTAAGAAAAATAGTGACCACGGATGCGTCCCTCACAGGCTGGGTAGTGGTCATGGACGGCCGCTACACCAGGGCTCCATGGAAGGACCACCATCTCTCATGGTACATCAATTGCCTGGAGATGTTGGAAGTATTCATGGAAGTGGATCTATTCGCTTCTCAGGAGAACACACATTGTCCGCTCTGGTTTTATTTATTTTATTTTATTTTAAGTTTATTTGAATAGGGACAAGTATGTTACATAAGATCATGTTCCATACTACAACATTTTAGCCGAGGCTAATTCTCAATGTTAGTCCCTAGTGGGCCTTTACATAAAATTAAACAATACATAGTTAAAATAAACATAATAATACAATATAACAATATAAACACAGCGGACAGTCAGTGGTCAAATTTCTGACCTCTGATTAAAGAGTCTTTAAGTTTGTATTTGAAAAGGACCCAGTTTGATTCTCCTTTCAGTTCAGTGGATAAGCAATTCCAGGCTTTAGTGCCTTGTACAGAGAAAGCTGATTGTCCAAATGAAGTATTACATTTCGGGATCTGACAGTTCCCGTTATGAGCTCCTCTAGTCCTTGAACCCACAGCCCTGAGGGCTCCTCTGGGGCTGGATGCCATGGTGCAGGCGTGGCCAAGGCAACGCCTGTATGCATTTCCCCTGATCTCTCTGCTCCCAAAGGTTCTAGAGAGGGTCTGGCGGCATAGGATCCGGCACTAGGGCTCCTAGTAGCCCCATACAGGCTGGCCCGAGTATGGCTTTCAGACATTCTAGCCCTTCTAGCAGGCACTCCGTGGCAAATCCCGATCAGGAGGGACCTTCTTTCTCAGGCCGGAGGCAATATATCACCCTCGGCCGGAACTTTGGAAGCTGTGGGTCTGGCCCCTGAGGGGGATCAACTCGTAAATGCTGGTCTCTCAACTGAGGTTTTTGAGATCATCCTAAACTCTAGAGCCCCCTCCGCGAGGAAACTGTATGCATTAAAATGGAATATATTTACTTTATGTTGCAGAGAACATCAGTTGGACCCAGTTAACTGCCCAGTGGCTTCAGTGCTGGAGTTCCTCCAGAATCGCTTCTCTGACGGGCTCTCCCCGTCCACGCTTAAGATCTATGTGGCGGCCATAGCTGCCTTCCACACGCCTCTAGGGGTGGGCACTATGTGGAGACACCCACTTATAGTACGTTTCCTTCGTGAAGCTAGGAGAATGAGACCTGTCGTCCAGACCAGGGTCCCCACGTGGGACCTGGCAGTGGTTCTTGAAGGGTTATCCTTGGCACCCTTTGAACTTTTTGACGAGGTGTCCAAGAAAGATCTAACCCTAAAGGTAGCCTTCCTGCTAGCTATTATGTCCCTAAAGAGAGTAGGGGACCTGCAGACGCTATCTGTTGCTCCCTCTTGTTTCGATTTGGCTGTGAGAGCCATTCTCCACCCTAGACCTGGCTATGTGCCTAAGGTGCCATCAAATGTGGCACGGTCTGTAGTCTTGCAGGCATTTCATCCTCTACTGCATGTGCATGTGTCGGCTGATCAAGCTAAGTTGCATCTATTATGCCTGGTCCAAGCCATGGAGGCCTACTTACAGAGGTACTCTGGTTGGAGGAAGTTGGACCAGTTGCTTGTGTGTTTTGGGTTACCTAAGAAGGGTTCCCCTGTCTCTAATCAATCTATAAGCAGATGGATAGTAGAGGCTATTTCTTCAGCTCTCCTGATAAGAGCCCACTCAACTAGAGGAGTGGCATCCTCTAAAGCCCTGCTAGCAGGGGTTTCCCTCCAAGAGGTTTGTGATGCTGCCGGCTGGGCCTCCCCTCACACCTTCATAAAACATTATAGACTGGATCTCCCCTCTACACCGGGTTCACAAGTTCTCTTATCTTGAGTGTGCCAGATTGCTTCACACCAGGGCGGGTACTAGTCAGTGTGGCGCAGTGGGCATTTAGTTTCCCAATGTGTCGATTCTCGACGCAGCGCGAGTTCCCTCAAAAAGTTCCCATGAGAAGGGAACGAGAAGCTGCATCCCTCGGCCACACTTCCTGCGCTCCTGAGAATGACTTGCTTCGACCTATCAGAAGCTGACGCTGTTGTGATCCAGCGTCCTTTTATAGCTTCTGCATCACCGTTACATGCGATGTCACGAGTGACGTATTGACCCAACTCCAATCGAGATTGGACTACTTCTGGAGATTGGAGGCTTCAGACGCATCACGCTGAAGGCATTCCCCATTTTGTCGATTCTCGACGCAGTGCTAGCGATTTTAACCCGAGACGATTTCTCTATTCACTGTCAGGCAGTGTTCTGCATCTATATTTCTGCTCTCTCACTCTGTTCTGCACTTGCTATATGTCTTACTAATTAAAAGCAGCTTTGAGTATGTTAGTGCTGATAGATGTGTATGTGTTTGTGTGTGATTAGACTGTGCACAGACAGTGTATACAGGGCTAATTTTCCTTCATCCACATGAGGCTGCTCACTAGGGCTGGGACGGTTACCGCATTACCGCAATACCGCGGTCACGTGACGCCTACCGTAGGTCTAAACTCGTCACCGTCATCACTGCAACCTGCACATGTGTGCACGTTGTGATTAATAACATGGATTCATTTATTCTATTGACATAGATTATGTCTAATGACATTGTGTCTTAAATGGATTTGAGGTTTTCTAAACAAAACTTATCAAAAGATGGAGCAAATCCGACCCTTCGCGAGTTGGGGAGCGCAATGTTTCATGACACAAAATAACATTCCATTCGTATTAGAGATGCGCGGATGGGCTATTATTTCATCCGCAACCGCATCACAAAACTTCATCATCCATCCACCATCCATCTGCACCAACGTTTTTTGACCCATTTTCAAAACCGCACCAGCCCGCCGTCCGCTGATTGTTTTAAGGTCTATGGGCGATGCAAGGTGCTGCTGCCGTGAGGCTAGAACGCTTTTGGCTGTTCTAGAATGAAGACTGATCCAATGCAGCAAAGATATTTAAAGGGCTAAAGTCCCTAGTATAGCCTATTGGCTATGTTAATAAATAGCCTAAATAAAACGCACATCGGCAAACCTGACCTTACCTGACTAGACTACTGTACAATTCTATCATTTCGTTTTGAATTTTGTTTAAAAGTAGACATTTCAAGCTTTCTATGTATTTCTCATGTCTGTGTAGTCTATATGCTAAGTTTCGGTTCATTTATGAGACGAGCTCCAGTTCACGAGCAATGCAAGAGATGTCATAGTTCATGAATCCACTGTCTCTCTCTGGTCCACGTGCTGTTGTGTGTGTGTATGTCTGTGGGCGTGGTCTCTGATCACTGCTGATTACAGCACCAGCTGTCACCACTTGTTTGTCCCTTTATATGTGCAGTAACTGGTGTCTCATGTTGTCAGATTGTTGTGGTTCCCCCGGTGTGTGTTCCTGTTCCGTGCTGTCTCGTTGGACTTCGTGTTCTTCGTCGTTTGACCTCTGTCTGGATTCCCGCACTTCCGCACTGCTTCACCGCGCACGTCACTGAGGATTACTACTGGATCACCGAGCACCATCACCGGGTTGTCTACCAAAGTCCCTGCGTCACTTACCATCTGAGTTTGTGTTCGTCTGACCTGCTACTGTCTTCATCTGCCGTAATAATGCATTTAACTTGCATTTGCATCCAGCCCTCATTATTGTCACAAGAGATCGCACCGGCGCCTCCACGTCCTGATTATATGTCTGCTATATTTGCTCCTTAATTATTAATTCCAGGCAATTGGTTGATGAAACAGTGATTAAAATTAAGATACAATTTATACCAAACGAAATTCAATTTAAAGAAAGGCTTTCTACAAAACAAAACTTAATAAAGTGGTCAAAATCATGTCTGACCCATCTTATGATCCTATCTTACTCATGCTGTTCACTTTTCATATAATCAACATAGATTAAATTAAAAAATAACATTATATTATGTAAACATAAATATGGAATATCATTTTTGTAATTAAGACATGTTGAAAAAGGTGTAGTCTATTTAAAGCAGTTTACCGCTATACCGCGGGAATTTCTTGCTTTTCAACCCGTCCCAACCCTACTGCTCACTGCTGGATCTAATTGACCCTCTGCTCCTCATCGGCCATCTCTCTGTCCTTCGGTTCCTCCTCTTCATTCCTGCCTTCTCTCCCTCCTCCCATCCCCTTGTAGCTAGAGGTTATATTGTAGAAGGGTTTGTGTATCCTTTTTGTGTTTGTAGCTATTTCATATTTTTGTGTGCTTTAATAAGTAAAACATTTTCTCTCTCGTTGGGTTATTACATATATACATACAGTATAACACACATATAAGCAGTATATGAATGCATTTGTTCTCTCTCTCACTCACAGAGCTCCATTTCAACTTTCCCAGTGTCTTATGGGACTTCAAACGCTGTGGGCATTGTTAGGAAGGAGAATTTATTTTCTGTAAGCCTCTAATTTATTAGATTGAAAAATGAAACCACAAATCAAACAGATATTATTCCTTCCAGCTTTAGCGGGAAAAGGTTAAATCACTAACAGGTCTAGATGTGGAGTTCTCAGAGGATGAACAGAGTAACTGTTCTAAATCATTGAAAGGAAGAAATGTAAGAATTTTAAAGAGACCTTGTTTATAAGAAATCATGGCGTGTGTGCTTATTTTGATAAATAACCTTTTTTTTCCATTAAATACCATTAGTTTTTAATTATGTTTGCATTGGTTAAGTAAACATTAGCAAAATAGGCTGTTTATTTCTAAAGAACAAAGAGTCGAAAAGAGTTTGTGAAAGAAACTAACGTTACAATTATTAGTGGACCACAATGAAAGAAATAAAATTACAAAAGTAAACTATAATGACCCTTTGAAGTATTACTGAAAGAAACTTCAACTGCAAAGAAAGAGATAGGGACAGAAGAGGAGTGTGTGTGGGTAAAGAGGAGATTGGGGACTATGGGGAAGACAGGAGGAGAGCAGAGAGGGAATTCTGTAAGTAATAAATTAAACAAAGGAAGCAGCATGTGATGGGTCTTACAGAGACCGTCTGTGTGTGTCTGTGATTATGAGAATGTCCTTGTAGTGTGTTTTTACTCACTATATGTATGTGTGAGGCTTTTTTCTTCCCAGAAGGATTTTAAAAACTTGATTGTAAAACTACCAAGACTTAAATTGTTGGTACAAAGAAATAAGAAAAATGAAGAAGAAGCTAAACAAACATACTAAATATCTTTGTTTAAAATAAAGATTTTTAAATAGCGCAGGGGGGAAATGCAAAATGCAAAAAAAAATTAACTGTTGTGTACAGTTTGGATAGCAAAATAATTGCTGACATCAAAGGTTGTGTCCATTTTGTAAAATATTTAAAAAATATGCTAATAAACTACATTTATTCATTTATAAAAGTATTTTTGCTAATATTTGACTTAAATATAACAAATAAATAATACATTTTTGTTTGCATTGTCCTGTAACATTTTTGGTACTGTGTAGGGTTTTCATTTCATGTCCAATTTTCATTCCATGCCCATCGCAAAATCTCCAAAAAGCAGTTGAGAATAATTTATATATATATATATAAACTCACCTAAAGGATTATTAGGAACACCATACTAATATTGTGTTTGACCCCCTTTCGCCTTCAGAACTGCCTTATTGATAGGGTAGCATCTTGCAGTTGATGGAGATTTGTGGGATGCACATCCAGGGCTCTCGTTCCACCACATCCCAAAGATGCTCTATTGGGTTGAGATCTGGTGACTGATCCCCCACACCATTAAACCACCACCACCAGCCTGCACAGTGGTAACAAGGCATGATGGATCCATGTTCTCATTCTGTTTACGCCAAATTCTGACTCTACCATCTGAATGTCTCAACAGAAATCGAGACTCATCAGACCAGGCAACATTTTTCCAGTCTTCAACTGTCCAATTTTGGTGAGCTCTTGCAAATTGTAGCCTCTATTTGTAGTGGAGATGAGTGGTACCCCGGTGGGGTCTTCTGCTGTTGTAGCCCATCCGCCTCAAGGTTGTGCGTGTTGTGGCTTCACAAATGCTTTGCTGCATACCTCGGTTGTAACGAGTGGTTATTTCAGTCAAAGTTGCTCTTCTATCAGCTTGAATCAGTCGGCCCATTCTCCTCTGACCTCTAGCATCAACAAGGCATTTTCGCCCACAATGACTGCCGCATATTGGATGTTTTTCCCTTTTCACACCATTCTTTGTAAACCCTAGAAATGGTTGTGCATGAAAATCCCAGTAACTGAGCAGATTGTGAAATACCACGACAGGCCCGTCTGGCACCAACAACCATGCCACGCTCAAAATTGCTTAAATCACCTTTCTTTCTCATTCTGACATTCAGTTTGGAGTTCAGGAGATTGTCTTGACCAGGACCACACCCCTAAATGCATTGAAGCAACTGCCATGTGATTGGTTGATTAGATAATTGCATTAATGAGAAATTGAACAGGTGTTCCTAATAATCCTTTAGGTGAGTGTATATATACATATATGCGCCCGCACACACACACTTTCCCACACCCGCGTGCACAGACACTTCTGTGAAGCTTCTGACTTCTAAGGACACCACACCAATAATGAATCTAATCACAAACGATAAAGATGTTGGTGAATTATAAACACTATAATTTCAGTGTGACTTTGATATACTCCATGTCTCTGACAAGTAATATTATTTGTTTCTATATCATGCTGGGGATTTTTCTTTGATTTTATTTTTACTGCTTTATTTTAAGCGAATTATATATATACGTGACAATAATATTACTAAGTGACACAGACATGGAGTATATCAAAAAGTCACAATGACATAGTGTTTATAATTTACAAACATCTTTAACGTTTGTGATTTGTTACGGCCAGCTCGTTTCGACCGTACATAAAGGGATACAAGTACAAGAAAATTACTTGCAAGAAGTTTTATTAGCTTACAACAAAAAGTGTAAACAATTTAGGATAACAAAGTCTAGGGTTCAAAATCATAAGGGAACAAAATCATAATCCAGATGGGGAATAAGAAAAAGGTTGGTATGGTCTGTAAACAAATATAAATGTCGCAAGAACAAGTGACTCCTCCAGAGGCTGCCAATCCCCTGGACGAAGTGGCGTGGAGAGGGTGGAATCCAAGGTTTTATCCTCTCCACAATCAAATCGAAAGCAGGTAACAGGAGTGTGCGATCTCCCACGCCCTCCTGAAGAACACCGCCCCCAGCAGGCGAGCAAGGGAAACGCAGGGTCGTAACACCTCCCTACAAAAAAAAAGATTCGGCAACGAATCTAAAACACAAAACAAAAGGGAAAAACAGTTAAGCACTACCCAGAACAAACACAATAAAAGTTCTGGTAATCTAGAGGTATGTCGTCTTCTCTTCATTCCTCAACACCTCTGGGCCCTAGAGATGCAAAGAAAAGAACGGACAATACAAAAATTACGTTACACTCTAGACAGTGCGTCAGCTATAACGTTGTCTTTTCCTCGAATATGTTTGATCTCGAGATGGAAAGGTTGTAAGATAAGACTCCATCGCATGAGTCGCTGATTTCTATTTCTCATCCGATTCAAAAAGACCAAAGGATTATGATCCGTATAGATAATAATCGGTGCAGCAATTGATCCTAGATATATTTCAAAATGTTGAACAGCCAACACTAGCGCAAGAGCTTCTTTCTCAATGGTAGAATATACCTGTTGATGTCGGTTAAGTTTCTTAGAAAAGTAACTTACAGGATGTTGAACCTGGTTCGAGTCCTCCTGCAGGAGAACAGCACCCTTACCACAAGCACTTGCATCTATTGCAAGAATAAAAGGCTTGGCAAAGTTTGGAGCTGTTAAAACAGGGGCACACGCCAGCAAAGCCTTGCAATTTTCGAAAGCTTGCTGACAAAGTTCAGTCCACTGGAAAGACAACTTCGGACTCAATAAATCGGTAAGAGGCGAGACTACGCTGGCAAAATTTTCGCAAAAACTCCGATAATATCCCACCATTCCAAGGAACCGTCGGAGTTCACGACGAGTGGTGGGAGCGGGAAAATTACAGATAGCTTCGACCTTAGTCTCAATGGGTCTTACGCAACCATTTCCCACTATCTTACCTAAATAGGTAACGGTTGCCTTCGCGAATTCGGACTTAGCGAGATTAACCGTAAGATTAGCTTTGGCTAAACGAGAAAACAGTTCTTTGATCTGGTCAAGATGTTCAGACCAAGAAGAACTATACAACACGATGTCGTCAAGATATGCCTCACATCCTGACATTCCATACAGTATACGGTTTACCACATTAACAGTAACAGAATGAACAGGAGCTGTATACAATTTCAACAGGTTACTGTGACAAACTTGTACATTTTTCCTCCGGTCAGGAGTATTCAACAGATAATTGTTATCAGAAAGACGTTTAACTACACTGTAAGGGCCTATAAATTTAGCTTGGAACGGATTAGCAGGTAGGGACAGCAAAGCGAGTACTTGATCACCCACCTGAAATTCTCTTAACTTAGCTTTCCTATCAAAGCGTTGTCGCATCTTTAGTTGAGTCTTACTCAACTTCTTTTTAGCGAGAGCTCTTGCCTCATATAATCTACGCCGAAATCCGCTCACATAATCCGAAATGTTTTCAGACAGTTTAGGCATACGCCACTCCTCAGCTAACACAGCCGTAGGTCCTCTCACTACATGTCCGAACACCAATTCATTCGGGCTAAACCCAAGACTTTCTTGGATTACCTCACGTATCGCTAATAACATCCACGGCAGACCTTCTTTCCAATCCGCATCGAGTTCCACACAATATGACCTTAATAGGGACTTCAGGGTTTGATGAAACCTCTCAAGGACTCCTTGACTCTGCGGATGATAAGCGCTAGAAATATTGTGGTTTACTCGAAGTTGACGCAGGGCTTTTGAGAACTGTTTCGACATGAAGTTCGAACCCTGATCGGACTGAATGACTTTAGGAATTCCAAAGGTCGATATGAAATTAGTGAGGGCCTTCAAGACAGATTTAGTAGTAATGGACCTTAACGGATAAGCAGCCGGATAACGAGTAGTCTGACACATAACGGTTAAAAGGTATTGGTGACCAGTCTTGGACCGAGGCAAAGGACCAACACGGTCAACTACCAAATGTTCAAAAGGAGTGGACACGACGGAAATAGGTTGCAACGGAGCAACAGGAACTTTTTGGTTTGGCTTACTGGTGATCTGGCATGTGTGACAAGATTGAATATGTTTTGCCACATCTCGTTTCACCTTAGGCCAATAGAACTGTCGTAAGACCCGATCATACGTTTTACGAACTCCGGTATGGCCAGCAAGTCCTTGATGAGCTAAATGCAACACAGAGTCCCTCACTGTAAATGGAACCACAATCTGAGTTTTAGGTTCTAGAGAAACATCTTTACGCAGGACCACTGTCCGACAAAGCAACCCATCTTCAAGAAAGTACGAAGAGGAGAGAGGATCAGAACACTTCTTAGACCCTACTGCAGAAAATAAAGGTCTAAGACTGTCATCACTTTGTTGAGCTCGAATTAAATCCTCTCGAGAAATCTGCAACAAAGAAGCCAAAGAGTAGTCATCACCATCGGAGAGATCAACATTGGTTTTCTCAGGAGTGGACAGAACCTGAGATGTATCCGCAGAGTCACTTTGTAGCGCTGTCGAATCTCTCTGGTCAGAAGACAACAAAGAGCAGGACTTCAGGTCTCTTTGCCCAAGACATTTAGACACATCAGATCCTGCCTCACCTGTATTAACAGTATAAAAGAAGGTGTCATGCAGTGGAACTTCAACTTGACTTTCAGATAATGGTTTAGCCATTGATCGAGTAACTGCACATGCTGGAAACAAATCAGGAAATTCTTTGCCATTTCCAACATCAGTTTTACTAGGTATTGAGGCTATTATGGGCGGAGCGGCCACCTCACTCCGTCCCCAAACATTCCCACCAGCTAAATCATTTCCCAGAATAAATGTAATCCCAGGCACTGGCAGTGCAGCACGAACACCAACTACTACTTCACCAGATACAACGGCAGAGGAAAGATGGATGCGATGCAAAGGCACTTCAACGAACCTCATCTCAAAACCTCGCACTAGTACATGAGTTCCAGTAGCGGTTTCAGAAGTCAAGGGTAAAATTCCCTCTAACAGAAACGACTGCGCAGCCCCTGTATCTCGAAGAAGACGCACTGGCACCGTTTCATTTGAACCAGGCAATGACACATTTCCCGCAGTGATAAAGGGTGTATAATCAACAGAAGTTATACCCTGATTAACAAATTTATCACTAGAACCAGATAAATGACCATCTTTCTCATCACAAATGTCAACAGCAACTGGTAAGGTAGAAACCAAAGCAACAGATTTCGACAATCTCTCTTTCTTCTTGAGTATCTGACAGTCAGATATTTTATGACCAGGCTTTTTACAATAAAAGCAAACCATGTCTCGTGAGAGTACAGGTTTACTAAAATATTCAGCATCTGTCGACTTAATATTCCTACTCAACACAGGAGACTTTGTCTTAGGTTGAAAACAAGACTTAAACTTACTCATATTGTGAGTTTTAATACCAACTGAACTGAATGACCCATGATGGGTTAACACAAATTCATCAGCCAAGATAGCGGCTTCAGAAAGTGTATTCACCTTATGTTCAGTGAGATGTGTAGCTACAACATGAGGAACACAATGTTTTAACTCCTCTAAGAGTATTAATTCCCTTAACTGCTCTTTAGTTGTAACTTTCATTGAAGTGCACCAACGATCAAATAAGTTCTCTTTTTCTCTGGCAATTTCAACATGAGTACATTCATCAGCTTTACTCAAAGTCCTAAATTTCTGACGATATGCCTCAGGCACGAGTTCATATGCATGTAACACAGCAGATTTCACAACATCATACTCACCACTCTGTTCCAATGAGAGTGCTGAATAAACTTCCTGAGCTTTACCTGCGAACACACACTGTAATAATAAAGTCCAAAAGCTTTTCGGCCATTTCATGGACAAAGCAACACGTTCAAAGTGATAGAAATATTTATCCACTTCCTTTTCAGAAAATGGCGGCACTAACCTCATATTTCTGTGAACATCAAACAGGTTCACCTGCATTCGCATGCTGTTGTGGAACAGGAGGCACATTCGCTTGTGAAGCTTCAGCTGTCTTTGCTGCTAATTCTAACTCCAACTTTCTCAAATGCTCTCTCGTCACGTTCCCCCTCTAAATCAAGCTCCATTTTCCTCATAGCTAACTGATGATTTAATTTTCTCTCTTCGAATTCTCGCTCTACCGCTCGCTCTTTCATAGCGCGATCATCACGTTCAGCACGAATTTTCGCGGCATCTAAACACAATTGCTTCTCTTGCAAAGACAACAAGTGACCGCTTTAGAGTAGTCACCATTGTTTCCTTCAGCCTCTTTTCTTGAGAAGTAAAATCGACACTGAAGCGTTCGGCGATTTGTACCAACTGCTCCTTTGTACAACTCTCAAGCAAAGCTTCTGATGGACACGCAAAGAAATCTTCTATCACCGAAGACATTTTGTTCGTATATGTATACGCACAATCACAAAACGAGACCACTAACTACCACACGTGAAACGCTGTTTACCCGAAATACAACTCCCATAAGCCACTACGTCACTGTATTACGCAACCTATGTTCATTCAAAAACTTCTAAAGACTTCCCACAAGTCAAAACAGTGTACGCGCGAAAATAAACCGCACTATACACAAAAGCGACAATTTATCCTCATTTATTTTTGCAAAATGGATTTACCGTTTACAATATGAGAAAACTCCAGCTCCTAACTCAGAAACACTAACTAAATCCTACCTGGTCTTCAGAGATGTACCGGGCTCGAGGCGACATTAAACGCTGAACTCCGCGACAATCAGTCAAACTGAAAGTCCGGAAGCGTACCCCCTACAGAGAGTTAAGCTCCACCCAGGATAACCTCCAAAACAAGAAAGGCAAAATAACAAAACAAAACAACAAACAGTGCTCCGACGGAAGGATTGTATTCACAATCCAGCTGGAAACACTCTAACTCACCAGAGTTCTCATTTATAAAGGAATCCGTTCACAAAAATATACACACATACAACCCATACTTACCAACGTTTCCTACCCCCATAGGATCGCGGACGAGACTCCAATTTATGTTACGGCCAGCTCGTTTCGACCGTACATAAAGGGATACAAGTACAAGAAAATTACTTGCAAGAAGTTTTATTAGCTTACAACAAAAAGTGTAAACAATTTAGGATAACAAAGTCTAGGGTTCAAAATCATAAGGGAACAAAATCATAATCCAGATGGGGAATAAGAAAAAGGTTGGTATGGTCTGTAAACAAATATAAATGTCGCAAGAACAAGTGACTCCTCCAGAGGCTGCCAATCCCCTGGACGAAGTGGCGTGGAGAGGGTGGAATCCAAGGTTTTATCCTCTCCACAATCAAATCGAAAGCAGGTAACAGGAGTGTGCGATCTCCCACGCCCTCCTGAAGAACACCGCCCCCAGCAGGCGAGCAAGGGAAACGCAGGGTCGTAACAGATTCGATTCATAATTGGTGTTGTGTCCTCAGAATTCAGAAGCTTCTATTGACCGCGTGTGTGTGTGTGTGTTGTAGTTGGGTCATTTACTGTCAGGTCAATTAGGGCCTTTTTTACAAAAAGTAATACATTGAAGAGTACATTGTATCTAGCAATAGTAGAAATACACACATTTAGTGAGCAAGATTTTTCAAGTTACCATTAGATCACAAAATAATTTATGCAAGTGGAGCAGTCCAAGCAATCTCTCTCTTTTACTCCCGCTATCTTTCTATCTCCAGCCAAAGGGGATGAATTAGGGATGACAGAAGAAGAGAAGGGAACAAGGGAATGGAAAACAGGAGGTGGGTTAAAAAGTGATTAACATGTAATTATTGTGCTGGTTTGATTTAGTGTGGCAGTTTTTCCAGAGGATCTCGGGAGTACCTCACACACACACACACACACTGAAATGACACTGGTGAGATCATTCCAGCACTGAGAACAATACAGCAGCTGACTGTGTGTGTGTGTGTGTGTGTGTGTGTGTGTGTGTGTGTGTGTGTGTGTGTGTGTGTGCGTGCGTGCGTGCGTGCGTGTGTGTGTAGACATCAAATCAGGATGAGATCTGTCTCTCTCTGCGTGTGTGTGTGTGTGTGTGAGTGTGTGTGTGTGTGTGTGTGTGTGTGTGTGTGTGTGTGTGTGTGTGTGTGTGTGTGTGTGTGTGTGTGTTTTTCAGGTATTCCCCATTTTATCTGGACAAAACGTCCCGACAAGCATGGCAATACCAGAAATCTTTGACCTTGTGGGTGCAATTTTTATTAATTTTTTTGGTCCCCATGAGGAAAACAGCTTACTAAGCGATTTGAAGCTTACGAAAATGCAGAAAGTTTTCTGTGATGGTAGGTTTAGGGGTAGGGTTAGTGTAAGGTGATAGAAATAGAATATACAGTTTGTACAGTTTAAAAATCATTGTCTATGAACGTCCCCATAAAACATGAAAACCTAACGTGCGCGTGTGTGTGAGAGAGAGAGAGAGAGAGAGAGAGAGAAAGAGAGAGAGAGAGAGAGAGAGACTATGTTCCTACAGTCTGTGTGACCAATAATGGAATATTGCAACAAATTAGAAAAAGCTGCCTCTGCCTACATTGCTAAACTCCCAAAACGTTCCTATACATACAATTCATTGCAGTTTCCAATGCTAGACGCTGTAAAACACCAATAACTTTTATTCCTTTAAAGGTGCTCTAAGCGATGTCACGCGTTTTTTAGGCCAAAATGTTTTTGTCACATACAGCAAACATCTCCTCACTATCCGCTAGCTAACTGTCCCCTGAACACACTGTAAAAAAACGCAGTCTCTGCAGACACCCCATGCTCCAAAAACGGCAACAAAAACAAACTGGGCTAACCCGCACCACGAAACATAACAAACTGTTCCAGCCAATAACCGACAAGAAGGATTTGCGGGGTTAGTGCGCGGATGAGGAGGAGGGAGGATCTAGCTAGCCTCCGTTTTGTTTGACAATACTTCGAACGTCAACAAGAAGTGACGTCACCCAACATCGCTTAGAGCACCTTTAACACAAATTATGATTAGAGGGACAGATAATTGAATAATAAAGACTTATTTTTGTGTGGTTTCTTATGTTATGATCTCAAAACACTTGTATAATTTGTAATATAATACAGACATTTCCATCCATATGAACAGATTTTTTGACGTAGTAAACTTGCTTGGTTGCTCCCCTGGTACAGTCTCGCACTTGCAATGCAGGATGCTTAAATATGAGTCAAGACACTTGATAAAAGAGCTCAAAGACTTGTAGAAGCAAACTAAAATGATTGCTTCAGAAAAAGTGTTTTTATCTAATTTGCTTTTATTAAAGGGGTGGTTGATTATGATTTCACTTTTCTAACTTCAGTTAGTGTGTAATGTTGCTGTTTGAGCATAAACAACATCTGCAAAGTTACAACGCTCAAAGTTCAAAGCAAAGAGAGATATTTTCTTTTAAAGAAATAGTTTTTTAAGGACTACAACAAACGGTTGGTAGGGACTACACAAGCTTCCTCCCGGTTTAGTGACATCACTAACCCTAAAATTTACATAAACCCCGCCCCCGGAACACGATTTATAGATTAATATAGATTTATAGCTAATCAATTTCTAGAAGATAACTACACATAAGCTACATAAATTCATCAACTAACCATTCAGAAATGTTGTCTACATGTTGTCACTTCATCTTGAGTCTCTCAATCTTTCTGACTCCGTTTTGAACATAAAAGGACAAACTTTTTTTTACATTTTCAGTGCATGTCTGTGTGAGGTAATCGAAGCTGCCAAGGATACAAGTTGTTGTAGCTCCGCCCTCTTTGCTGGGAGCAGTAGCTCATTTGCATTTAAAGGGACAGACTCAAAAATGGTGCGTTTTTGCTCACCCTCAAAAAGTGACAACTTTAACATGCTGTATAAAAATATCTGTGGGGTATTTTGAGCTAAAACTTCACATACACACTCTGGGGACATCAGAAATTAATTTTACATCTTGTGAAAAGGGTATTATACCACCCCTTTAACACTAAGCTGTGAAAAATAACTAAATTTAGAACTGAGAGGCGGCTTTATGTGCGCGCACTTTGGGTGTGAGTTAAATTATGCCCAATACGCTCAATCCCAAAACGAAATTAAAGCCCTGTAACACCAACCATATTCATTCGGAGCAAATAAAACTAGTCAGTGAAGGGAGGTGGGTTTGTGTGTCGAACTCACTGATGGAGAAAGCGCAGCTGGTATCGTATCTATTCTGCGGAAAATGAGTATTGGAAGCGTTTCAGATTATTGGAAGTGTTTCAGACAGATACATATCAATATAAGTGTATTGATATGTTAAAAAATCTATATTTTTGACAACACTACATTGCATATAGTTTATTATTTCAGATGCCTTTTTAAAAAACTACAATTGAAAAATGTATATATTATACTGTATATACTGCACAACACGCCAAAGTGTCTAGTAGGACCGATTGCATTTCAAACCTCTTCTGAAATCCATCTCCATCAACATGCTCCAAAGTATTTCCATTCTTATATTTGTTTGTTTGTATAAAATGAGGGATGAGTTTAAATTAATTTATGTGGTAGTCAATAGAATCTGACACAGCTGAAGTTACCACAGTTTGTTCCTTTAAAACTAAAGCCTATTGCTGATTCAACCTTGGTTTTATTTACTACAACAAGAGAAGCGTTAGTTCATGGTAGTTTGACAGGAGATTATGCTCTATAATCTTTTCCTCCACACTCACACTTCAGACATTACACAACATGGTGAAAACTATAAAGAGAGTGTGTTCATCATGTTGTCAGAGCGAGTGTGTGTGTGGGAATGCAGAGCGTGTTTTCATGAGGATGAGTAGATAAATGATGTGCTTTTGTGTCACACATTTAATGGTGAGAGGTCAGCAGTGTGTGTGTGTGCATTGTGAAAGGTTTTTTGTCTAAACCTTTGTGAGCCCTATCTGAATATGTGCTTATGCTGCAACTCTTACCCATCGTGCTGCACTAATGTAACTCCTAAAAGTCTGAAATATCAGAGAGATGCATTGAGAGAGAGACAATAGTCACGGCCAAAGAAATGTACATTGAAAGGGTGTGTTCGCGTGTCGGTTAAAGTGATCTGCCTTTCTGTGCTGGTTATAGGGAAATTCTGCAGAATTCTGCAGACTGGATTTAGACATGGTTAAATTTGTTAAAGAGAGCTGAGATCAATGCAATTTACTGATAGATTATGTAATTTAATGATATATAATGCTAAGGATCACGTTTAATCAGCTTGTCATTGATGCAAAATAACCCCCTGCTGGATGACTGTATTATCCTGCTTACTACATGATTTTTTTACCACACAAATAAATAAAGGTACATTAAATATTGATCAAAGTTACAGCTGCAGTCCGTAGTTTTTCCTCTTTGTCACCATCTCTGTTCGAAATCTGCAATTGCAGTTATTCGCGGCATTAACAACTTTACATGGGTTGTGCCTGGGCATGGCACAGCACGGATGAATCCAATGTTTTGAGGAGAATGTGCTGCTGTCAGTCTCCACGCCGGTGTGGATAGTATACTGTCATTCGGAATCACAGATTTTACTTTTTGGATGTATAAGAATATTAACCAACATAAGTAATATGTTGGTAATAATATTACCAACATAAGAATATTCCCCGGAAAATGTCATCTGAACAAGTAATTAACATCCACTTTTGTTCTGACCAACTAAGGGGAAAAAAGCATTGCAGTAAATCGCACTGATTAAATCTAACGGTCGCTTATCATATCACGTCAAACCATGCAAATTATACTTTGTTATCAAATTCTTAATGTTAACAACATCAGCATTGCGTGACTACATTTAATGTGTATTAGGGCTTCCTGTAGTTCAATCAGTACTCCGTAACTGTATGAATTAAGCGAACAAGTGTGCTACTGTTACATAATTGAGTTCACGCCACCTTTCAAAAGCCCTTCTGATATTTATCCTTGTTTTCGCATGGGCCCAGTTGCAGTCTCTTTTTTTCTGTAGCCACTCCGAAGTCTTTTGCATTTTACAATGGGTGAATCTCCAGTTGTCACTGGTGATTGGCGTTTGAAACTTTCTGGATCCGCCATCAAATTGATAAGTTTAATTATATCAAGTGCTGTGAGAAAAGGCTATAATTATCCACCTCCAACATCTTCACTTGCATTATAGCCTACTAGCCGAGACACCTTCTTTTTGTGTACAGATGTGATGTAATGACGCAAAGACATGCTCGAATTTCCCATGGAAATCGTACTCGGTTACTAACGTAACCTCGGTTCTCTCTAGAAGAGGGAACGAGTACTGCGTAATATCTTACGCTAGGGGAAAACCTCTTTTCCACGAGATATTGAAGCCAAAAATTATCCTTAATTTTGAATTAATCCAAAACGCGTTGCAGCAGCAATGCAGACATAGGCGAAACGGCTTGCGTGCCTATTGGGTGCCCTGCGGCAACTGCAGCAGCCTATCAAGAGAGGCCCCATGTGACGTCAGATCCAATGGGGGCGCTTCGCGCCCACTGCGTCACGTCCCGCCGAAACGGGTGTGGTCTGGCCCTATAAATATAGCTCGATGGCTGATACAATCTGGTTTTCATCGCTGAAGCGAACCAGCGTGTTGCAGGCACGGCAAAGATACGCAGTACTCGTTCCCTCTTCTAGAGAGAACCGAGGTTACATTAGTAACCGAGTACGTTCTCTTATGAAAGGTTCTCTCGTACTGCGTAATATCTTACGCTAAGGGAACACTATGCAAAACGCCGTGCGTGCTGGGATCCACACCAAAGTCCCAAGGGCAGGTGCCCGGGGCACATATAGTGCATAATCACCAGGGACTCATAGAGAGTCTGAGAAGAGAGGCTAGAAGCGTCATTCTCCACAAGTAGCATCCTCAAGGAGCTAACTACATTATGATTTCAGTGTTCCACACAGTCAGGGTGAGATTTTATTCAGCCTGAACTGAGTAACAGTATGGGTCTTATTAAATGCCCTTGGGGTAATTTTATCGATCAGCGAGCGATGCTCAAGCGGTTTCAGTATTCTGAGCCAAAGCAATGGGGCAGACAGTACTGATTCTTTAGGCCGACAAAATTTTAGCCTGTAAGGCGGGAACCTCTAGGTTATAAAACCTTATAAATGTAGACGGCGAGGCCCAGCCGGCCGCCATACATATATCCTGCAAGGTAACCCCGCTGGACCACGCCCACGACAAGGCCATGCCTCTTGTGGAGTGCGCTCTGACACCCAAAGGACACTGTAGGCCCTTGGAAGTGTAAGCCAATGCTATGGCATCAACTATCCACCTGGATAGGCTCTGTTTCGAAGCGGCCAGCCCTTTGGCACATCCGCTGAATGAAACGAAGAGCTGCTCAATCTGTCTGATACCAGACGAGCGGGACACGTAAGCTCTTAATGCCCTGACAGGGCAAAGGAAGCCCGCATCCTCTTCCTCGTTGTACACCGGCAAGGCAGACAGGGAGATAACCTGAGCCCTGAATGGTGTGTTGAGGGACTTAGGCACGTATCCGTGCCTGGGTTTGAGTATGACTTTTGAGTCATTTGGCCCAAACTCCATACACGTCGTGCTTACTGAGAGCGCTTGTAAATCCCCTACACGCTTCACTGAAGCAAGAGCCACCAGAAACACTGTCTTGAACGACAAATGTTTCATGTCTGACAGGTGGATTGGCTCGAACGGGGCACCTTTCATGGCTTCCAATACCGTAGAAAGGTCCCACATGTGGACTGGGAGGGATTAGCCTCTTAGCTCCTTTAAGGAAGCGGATGATCAGATCGTCCTTCCCCAGTGACAGGCCAGTGGCTGGTTTAGTAAACGCTGCTATGGCCGCCACATAAACCTTGAGCGTGGATGGGGTTCTGCCCTTATCCAATAGCTCTTGAAGGAAGGAGAGTACTTCCGTAACTCCACAGTCTGGGGGTGAAAGGCCTTGAGCTTCGCACCAGCCAGAGAACACAGACCATTTTGAGGAGTAGAGTCGCCTAGTAGACGGTGCTCTAGCCTGCGTGATCGTGTTTAACACTCCTTCCGGGAGGTTAACGGGTACCCGTTGATGGCCCATGCATGTAGGGACCGCAGCTCCGGGCGAGGATGCCAAATCGAGCCCTTGGCCTGGGAGAGGAGGTCTTTCCTCAACGGTATCGGCCATGGGGCAGTGCTGGTCAGCTGCATCAGAACTGGAAACCAGGCCTGGTTTTTCCAGAGCGGAGCCACAAGCAGCACTGAGCATCAGTTTTCCCTGATTCGGTCCAGCACCTGAGGCAGGAGCAAGACGGGGGGAAAAGCATAGAGCGGGCAGCGGGGCCAGACGTGGGCCAGCGCATCTCTGCTCTTGGAGAAAAACTTCAGACAATGAGCGTTTTCTTGGGACGCGAACAGGTCTTCCTGCACTCTGCAGAATGTCTCCCACAGCAGCAGGACCGTCTGCGGGTGCAGAGACCATTCCCCTAATGGAATATTGTTTCTGGACAGTCTGTCTGGTCCCAGATTGAGGTGACCAGGCACATGTGCTGCTCTTAGTGAGAGCAGATTGTGCTGAGCCCAGATCAGGAGGCGTTCCGTCAGCCTGTGAAGGTTTAGGGACCTGATGCCACCCTGGCAATTTATATACGCCACCACTGACATGTTGTCCGAATGGACCAAGACGTGGTAACCCTTTATCTGGGGACAAAAACGCTTCAGCGCGTTGTCCACTGCCATCATTTCCAGACAGTTTATGTGTAGGAGCTTCTCTCGTTCTGACCACTGGCCAAAGAACGGTCTGCCCTCGAGCAGCGCTCCCCATCCCGAGGTGGAGGCGTCCGTGGACACCACCTTTACACTCGAGGGAGTTCCCAGGTTTACACCCGACTGGTACCAGTCGGTTGCTTTCCACGGTTTCAAGGCTAGGACGCATTTTTGATCGACCTTGAGGCGAAACAGACCAGAGGCCCACGCCCAAGGCGGTACTCGCGCTTTTAGCCATAACTGCAGCGGGCGCATGCGAAGCAGACCCAGCTGGAGTACTGAGGATGCTGAGGCCATGAGACCCAGCACTTTCTGAAACCTTTTGAGCGGGACTATAGTGCCGCAGTGGAAGGATTTCGCGGCGCACTGAATGTTCAGTCTGCGCTCCGGCGACAGGCGCGCTGTCATGGACAGCAAGTCCAGCTCTGTGCCCAGAAAAGATATTCTCTGACTGGGAGACAGCAAACATTTCGCCCAATTGACTGTGAGACCTAGATTCTCGAGGTGTTCGAATAATATGGTCCTGTGTTCTATGAGCTCTGATTGTGATCGAGCTATAATCAGCCAATCATCCAAGTAGTTCAATACTCTCATGCCCCAAAGTTTCAGGGGTGCGAGAGCCGCGTCCATGCACTTCGTAAATGTACGGGGTGCCAGGGACAGGCCGAACGGCAGGACTATGAATTGATATGCCTGGCCCTCGAAGGCGAATCTCAAGAATCGCCTGTGACGTGACGCTATTTGTATTTGAAAATACACGTCTTTCAGATCTATTGACAGAAACCAGTCCCCTTGGCAAATCTGCGCGAGGATTTTCCTGGTCGTGAGCATTCTGAACTGGCGTTTCACAAGCACTTTGTTCAGCTGTCTCAGATCTAGAATGGGTCTGAGACCCCCATCTTTTTTCGGTACCAGAAGATATCTGCTGTATAGACCCCCTTCGCTCTGAGTTTGAGATAAAGGCTCTATGGCCCCTTTGCTCAACAGTTTCGCTATCTCGGCTCGAAGTAGATGAGCTACTTTGCTTTTTACCGTAGTTTCGACCCGCGCCGTGTAACGGGCATCGAGCGAACTGCAGCGAATAGCCTCTCTCTATAGTGTTCAGCACCCATTCTGATACCCCGGGAAGTTTTGCCCACGCATTTGCATGAATGGCTAGGGGTAAAATGAGATCTGGGCTCTGGCCGCAACTGAGTGGCGGCTGCAGAGCCCCGGTGTGTTGTAAAGTGAACACTGTGCTTGCAGCATCTGAGGCGGGGAGCATGCTGATCACAGCGTGCGGTCTGGCCGCGCTCGATTTCTCGATGGCAATTTGCGACATGGAAATGAGCGGGGTGAAACCTGTGTGTTTTAACATGTCTGTGAGTGAATGTGGGCGCGAGACAGCGGGCACATTTACTGCACTCAAAACACCGTCTGTCTGAGCTGACTGAATGTGTGTTGGTTTCGTTTTTACAGAAACCGCGTGACATGTATACTGTAGTGTTTGTGGGCACTGGGTTTGTGGGCACATTCACTACGTTTAATGCACAATCGACGTGAGTCGATTTTTTTGTGCGAGCCCTGTACTGTTGCGGGCTGTGCTTGTGTGTAGTAATGAACACTGATTCGTGGGCATTTTTATTACACTTATAACACCATCGGCCGTGGCCGGAATACCAGAAATTACACTCTTTCTGAGATTTATCTGGGTCGCCGTAAAAACGGCGTTTGTGTGCAGGCAAGCGGGTCGTGTTACCGGCTTGATGGCTGCAAAATACACTGGAACAGTCACATTTTCTGGAACTGGACGAGTGAGAAGTTTCGGCGGGAACACCGTCATTTTCCTAGCAGTGCTAGGAAGGCTTTGAGGCCTCGGGCTTGACTTCGATCCTTGGCCAGGACCCGCGCGGAGGGGGGGGGGGGGCGGCTAGAAGAGTGAGAGCGTGGTCTCTGGTCCTGGGCGGAGGCTGCGGCTGTGAGCTTCGAGCAGACGGCTGTTTCGGGCGGCTTGCTGCGGAGCTAGAGTGCTTCGGGAGGAAGTGCTTCACAGCCTGCGACGTTTTCTGGGCCTCAGCGAATCTGTCCGCGAGATCTTTGACGGCAGATCCGAATAGGCCTGTTGGGGAGACGGGAGCGTAGAGGAACACAGAGCGCTAGAAGTCTGGCATCTCCTATAGTGTCTCACTATACAAGTGTCACAAGTGTCTCTCAGCAACGGTGAGAGAGGCCATCATCCGCCCCATGGCCTGTGCAGCGGATTTCGCAGCGCGGAGGGCGAGGCCCGTAGCACTTATCAGATCTGGCACGCTGATAGCTTCCGGCCCATCCTCGTCCATTTTGCAGAGGAGGTCGGCTTGGAATATTTGCAAGATGGCCATGGAGTGCAGTGCCGATACAGCTTGCCCGGCGGCGGCGTAAGCGCAACCGTGCATAGCAGGCACGGCGCGGCAAGGCGCGGCAAGCTTTTGAAGGCAGCGCTGTCTTTGCTCGGCGTCCAGCTGAGGGCGGGCAAAGGTGGGCTGCTACAGCTGCTTCCACTGGGGGAAGAGAGAGATATCCTCTGTCTTTAGCACCATCCACTTTGGAGAATGCTGGGGAGACCGAGGTGCGCACTCTGGCGGAGAGCGGGGGGCTCCAGGACTTTGCGACTTCTTCGTGAAGTTCAGGAAGAAAAGGCGCAGGCCTGGATGGCGGTGGAGCGCGGTCCTTTTTCAGGAAACATCCGTCCAGTCTGTTGTGCGCAGGCTGCGCGGGCGCCTCCCACTCGAGGCCGAGGCTCGCCACGGCCAGTGAGAGCAGACACATGAGTTCAGTCTCGATGCTGGCCCGCTTTCTCGGCGACGCACGGGCAGCGGGGGGGAGATCCACAGAGCTCACCCATTCCTCGCTGTCCGACGACAGGATAGAGCAGCTGGCCTCCTCCACAGATACAGCTGCCTCGTCGACATCAGCTGCCTGCCAGACGGCGGCCGTTTTCCGTCGGTGAGCGACTTAGGAGAAGCTGGCGAAGCTGGCGGGCGAACCGGCGAGCTTTCGCGGGCTGGAGAAGGCTCGGGAACTCGCTGTGTGCGGCGCTTTTTGCGGCGCGGCACTACAGCTGGTAAGGGTGCAGGCTCGGAGAAGGATGCCAGGCGAGTCCTCAGAGTCGCCATGGGCAGAAGCTCGCAATGATGGCAGCCGCTATCGGCAAGCGCGAGAGCTGCATGGTCTTCACCCAGGCAGGAAACGCAGATTACATGGCGGTCCCCATCGCTGAGTGGGGCTCAGCATAAGCCACAGGAAGGCATCTTTAGAAAAACGCTTAGCTCTTTTTGTGAGAGTGTGAGTTGCAGCGGCGAACACACAATCAGCAGAGTTGAGAAAGGATATAGGCGCCGGAAAGCAGAGCAGGTACGGCGACTGAAGGCGGCGAGGCCAGCGGCTTCAGATGCAGAGGGCTCGTCCCGCTGAAGGCTTTTTCTCGACGGCGCGGCTTCTCACTCTGGATCCAACGATGCGTGAGCTTCTTCGAAGAGATGAAAATAAGATTATATCAGCCATCGAGCTATATTTATAGGCCCAGACCACGCCCGTTTCGGCGGGACGTGACGCAGTGGGCGCAAAGTGCCCCCATTGTATCTGACGTCACATGGGGCCTCTCTCGATAGGCTGCTGCAATTGCCGCAGGGCAGCCAATAGGCACGCAAGCCGTTTCGCCTATGTCTACATTGCTGCTGCAACGCGTTTTACATTAATTCAAAATTAAGGATAATTTTTGGCTTCAATATCTCGTGGAAAAGAGGTTTTCCCCTAGCTTAAGATATTACGCAGTACGAGAGAACCTCTCGTAGGAGAACCACCAGTACCACTAGAATTAAAAACATTATTACAAGCTTACCGTTTTGAATCAAGCTAAGGCAAGCAGATAGTTTTGAACAATGGCTGGTTATGTACTTGCTCAAAAAAATTATTTTGGATATTTTTTTAACCCAAAAAAGTTACTGCACCTTTACATTTATTTTATTATGTGAGAAGAAAGAGTGTGGAGTGATTCAAGAATGTTAAACTAGCACAGCTGTGTTGTAAATCATTCGCTGAAGAACATTACATTATTATACATAGTGCATACATTCCAAAATAGGTGCATTGGACAACATGCCTCTACCTACATTTTTTGCAAAACTTCACTGAAATTTCCAGCTGAAATAAACACTACTCGTAATTAAACACCAACAGCATTTATTATTTTTCACACAAATTATGATTTAAGGGGCAAATTATCAATTATATTTACATATTTGGCAGACGCTTTTATCCAAAGCGACTTACATTGCATTTCAAGGCACACTTTTACATTTTTATCAGTTCTTGCTTTCCTTGGGATTCGAACCCCAAGACCTTGGCGTTGCAAGCACCAATGCTCTATTAATAAGCTGCTTTCCTGTAGCTCAAACAGTAAAGACTTATTATTGTGTGGTTCCTGCATAATTCTATTATAACCAGCTCCATATGTATGGATTGTCTGACATAGTAAACTAGCTCGGTATCTCAGCTGGTACAGCATTGTCCTTGCAAAGTAAGCGCTCGGGTATGAGTCCCGTGAAACACGAGTCACAATAAAAGAGCTAAAAGAGCTATATTGAGATGGTTGCTTCAGAGAATGCATTTTTACTGAATGCTTGCTTTTTTGGCACTGTCGGTTAGCTTCAGGTTAGGGTTTTGTTTAAGTGATATGTTATTTTCAGATGCGATAAAAGAGTAAAAAACGCAAACTAAATTTGAGCAAAATTTCATTTAATTTCTGAACTGCCACGCTATGCAACCAACAATAAAACCAACGATAAAAGCATATGCTAAATGGTTAAATGTAAATGTCATCTATTTCGGATAAATCTTTATGCACTTTTATGGAACGTTTACACCACAACTATGCAGCCTACTAAAGGTCCTTTGCGTTTTTGCACATACAAACGACAATATTGTCAAAACGATCCCTGTTCACACGAATACGTGAAAACGTCTAAAAACACTGCATTATGCATGCCAGGCCAGTAGTTGGCAATGACACTGTGTAAAGAAACACTACATGCCCACTAAACACTAAATGCAAAAATGTGTGTTTTTGTAGTTTACAGTGAGGCGGTAACGGTATCGTTTTTAAAAACTTGCACTTTCAAACCAGTTTTCAAATTGCATTTTCAGGCCCCTAAAACGCCGTTGTCGACGACACTATAAAGCATTACAGTTATACTATAAAGGAGTGGCCAAAACGCATAAAAAGTTTTCTGTTTTCAGTTGAAAACTGTGTGTAAACGGCCCCACAGTGCCACTCACTGGAAATGTTTACTTTGAAAGTGTCATAAGCAAGGAGCAACGTAATATTTTTTCAGAAATTACGCCACAGGCACGTCTTTTTCAATGAGCTTGTGTTCTATACTAATAAATCTATTTTATTGACTCTTGTTCTAATGTATTCCATTTTATTGTGTTCATTTGTTAGTTAACAGCTATTACAAATAATTTTTATTGGAATTAAAAAAAATGGTTCTAATTTATGACCGTTTGGAAGTGGATATTTTAAACCAACAGATAAAATTACAACAGATCCAGTACTGTTTATTTGGACCTTTGTCTCCAAATCTGATTGATTCTGTGAGAATTTCTGTGAGACTCTTTCTTGGTTATTTAGTAATGTATGTTTTTGCATCTGTGTCTTTCCAAATGTAACTTTTTCAAAAGAATCTTTCCCTCAGTATCTGTACTTGACAACCTGGTCCCATTGAGACTTCCTTCCCCATTTAATTTACATATGCTCCATCTCTCGTCTTTATCTCTTATTCTCTCTGTTCTATCTGTGGCTGTGATCAGCCGGGGTTCAATCCGTGTGTGATGGGTTTATTTGCTCTAATGATCAGCTTCACCGTCAGTGGGATGAGCTAATGAATACTAGAGTGTGTTTGGAGCGGTTCAAATCTGCTGATATAGCGGCCTGTGTCCTCTCAGCTCTTATCAAAGACATTTAAATGCTAATCAAGGGCCACAGTGACCCCCAACATGATGCCTGATGGGCTTCAGGGGGGCCGTTATCTAAAGTGTCCTGTAGTTAAGTGCTTGTCACAAGTGAGAGTCATGTAAAATTAGTCTAGTAAATTAATGTACCACTACTACTACAACAGAACAAGATGTAGTGAGCATATTAGTATTTCAATGGACCAGGATGGGTTTGCTCTACAGCAAGACCACAAATCTACTACACACACTCTCACTATCTAGGCCAAATACACACACACACACACACACACACACCGCCTCCTCTTTTTTTCTCCTCTTTGATATGCTGATCTGCTTCTTTTCTCTTTAATGAAGAGGTTTGGAAGTTATCCATTTCATTACCCCCAGCCTGTCCCCCACAAACGCCCCACCTCTGGGGTATTTGTAATGGGGCAGTGATGGGGCTTTGTTTGCTGGATTTCTGATGTGCTATTAGCATCTGAACTGACTTTGATAGGACAGGCTCATTTCTGCATCTCACGCTTATCCAGAACACACACACAAAATGGAGACATCAATGTTACTGTGAATATCAGCTTAATGTCACACGCCTATCAGTGTGTGAGATATTTTATCCTCTGTAAGTGTGAAGGTTAGTTTCAGTCTAGTGTTGGTGTCACATATTTTGCACTTTTTAGCTGCTATTATAGTTTCTGTTAGGTTTCAATGCATATTTCTTGTTTTAAATACAGGGAAAGAAAGTGTTTTCCTTTAAATAATGAAATCAAAATGGATTGACTTTTAGTCTCTGAAAGTGGGGAATCTGCAATCCTCTATTATAACTGACCAACGTTCACAGATTTCCACTGCTGCACCATGACAATAACATGACAAACATAGCACATCACAATATTAGTTTACTCTTACAGGTTTTAAGAACATATATTTTCAAAACAATAGTCAAGTGATTTAGTGTCATCATTTAACTCTGTAAAGCTGACATGTTAACCCTTAAATGCATGAAAGTTTCTCCAATCATTATTACATTTTCGGGTCTTTAGTGACCCGTAACTATGTCTAACATGGATGGATCTCTAACTGCTGCAATAAAACTCTCCTGATACTTTAGTAACAATTACAAAAGAATAAAATAAAGCATATTTTGATACCTTTTTGAACTTTGAAGGGTTCAATTTGAGCAATTTTTTTCCCCATCATCACTGTCATAGTTAGAGCTTATTTTCCAGTACATTTAAAGGAATAGTTCACTTAAAAATGAAAATTCTGTCATCATTTACTCACCCCCAGTTGTTTCAAACCTATATGAATTTCTTTCTTCTGCTGAACACAAAGGAATATATTTTGAAAGAATGTCTGTAACCAGACATTTGATGTATCCCGATGACTTCCATAGAGGAAAAAAAGCTATGGACGTCAATGGAAGTTAATTACAAGCAATGGTCAGAATTTAAATAAATAACAAATACAACTCAATTCACATACACTGTAGCGGTTCCTCACTCATGACAGGTTTATTGGGCCAGTGTGAAGAACTTCCTTTTCTGCTGTGGAACGGCTGCAGATTGGACACTAGCTTCGGTCCCACTTTTGGAAAAGGGGCTTCTGTCTCTACAACAATGCTAATTGTGTGTATCTTGCACAAATACAATCACACTGCTGTTTGTACGCTGTGTATCAGATGTGTTTTGATGACCTGGGGCAGGTCTCAAGTGCATGTCATGTTTGGGGGAGTGTCATAACGCAGAGGACACAAGCACACACATAAAATCCATTCAAAGTGTCCCCCCTCCCCCATCCAACTCACAATGGTCTAATCCTCTCAAACAGCTCTCAAGCCGAGAATGTTTCTTTTTTCGCT
The DNA here is from genome assembly GCA_026230005.1 of Gila orcuttii. Lineage (NCBI taxonomy): Eukaryota > Metazoa > Chordata > Actinopteri > Cypriniformes > Leuciscidae > Gila > Gila orcuttii. The sequence goes on from JAPDVR010000017.1 coordinate 11,728,033, forward strand.
GCTCTTGACAGCGTATTGGCTTACTCCAGCTCAACATCACGAGAATGGGCTTTTACAGCTACTTTGCGATAGATAGATGGATGAATGGACAGAGTGAGTGTGCTAGTGCATCAGAAACCACAGCGTCTTGTGGATCTGCTACATTAGTTCAGTGTGAAATAAAGTAAAACCATGATCTTACTCTTCCTCTCTCACCGATTATAGCCCTATTTGGACAGGACTGGTTTTTCCAGAGGTCAGGTGATCTTTGTGATCTTAATCCCATCTGAATTGAACAAATCTGTCTCTCACACAATATTGGTTAAAGAAATACCTGTTTTTCAGCTAAATTGGGCGTCCTTTAAGAAACCGAATCCCGTTCTAAATAGCAACGTCTGTGATTGCGGTACGTTATTTTTTCCACAAGCTTCTCGTCATTTATTTTGACCTAACCATTCATTTTGTAACTAAGCTGTTTTGTAACTGAAACTGTCCCTGGGAAGTTTATTTCCAACCTGCTTCAACACTCCTTCCTGTGAATTTCCAGCAATCCTAAATACCTTGATTAGCTTGTTCAGGTGTGTTTGATTAGAGTTGGAGCTAAACTCTACAGGACAAGCTCTCTAGGATAAGGGTTGACCTCTAATCTGGACCTTTTGCCAGCTTTCTTCATAGAATTGCATTTTGTATGCCATTTTGTATGAATTTTAGCGATGTGACTCATACAAAAACATACATTTAAAAAAGAAAAAAGCCGACATGAAGGTCCACAACTAAATGTAACCGTCACGTGAATTAGCCACCAATTCGCTAAAATGTAAAATAGTTACGAAATGCTTCTTTTTAAAGGACATCCACCCAAAAATGAAAATTTTCATATTTTACTCACCCTCATGTCGTTCCAAACCTGTATGATTTTCAAGATATTTTGAAGAATGTTGAAAATAAATTGTGCTTTCCATTGACTTCCGTTATATGGACAAAAAAAATGAAAGTCAAAAGGAACCAAAACTGGTTGATTACCAACATTCTTCAAAATATCTGTTTTTGTGTTCTGCAGAAGAAAGAAATGTATATAGGTTTGGAACAACATGAAGGTAGAGTAAATGATGACAGAATTTACATTTTTGGGTTAACTATCCCTTTCATTCCAGGTGTAAATGATGCCTACGTTAGTGATGTATGGTTTCTCTATGAAAAGACTGTTTGCGTAAAGGTGTATATTGGTCATTACAGCATGTAATGGCTGCCGTACATCAGCTGCATGCCATAAAGACCTTTTGCCAGAGCAGCAGCGTGTGCCATAAATGCCTAAGCATGCACTATAGGGCACATTAAAGGGGCCATGCCTCTCTGTGTTTGAGGAATTATGGGTCAGAGAGAATAAAGCTACAATGCGAGGCCGTGTGGAGGTCTGTTGTGTGTCCAGAAGTCAGTTGTGTGTCTAGATTTATTATTGCTGTTACAGCTTTGATGCACTTAAAGAGATAGTTCACCTAAAAATAAAAATTCTTTCATCATTTACTCACCCTAAAGTTGTTGAATTTCTTTCTTCTGCTGAACAGAAGAAAATATTTTGAAGAATGTGGGTAACCAAGCAGTTGATGGGGGAAACAATACTATGGAGGTCAGTTAGGGCCAATCAACTGACAGAAATATTCTTCTTTTTAAGCTTTTTACAGAGTTTGAAAGAAATAAAAGTTTATTTTAGAATTAATTTTTACATTTATCCAAGACCTCAGTAACATTGATGCTTGTTCAAATATACAATAAATGTTAGTTATTTCACAGTTCTTCATGTGCTGAAAAATGTTCCCACATCACCAATCCCAGATTCCTGATTTTATCCTGCCTAGTTAAACCACGTCTTAAAATCTAATGCACAAGCTCAATGATCCAAGAGCAGACTAGCTCAGAGCTCGTCCCTGTGGTCTTAGTTCACAGCTAGAGTTTCCTCAGTCTTTCCTCCTTTTGGCATTGCACTAAAAGATGAAAAGCTGTGTTTGGTTTGAGGAAGGATTTATTGGTATTAGAACAACACAAACTGTGTGGTGCTTAGAGGCATGGGCGTTGGAGGAAGTCAGACCCAAATGATGTTGCAATACTCCAATTTGTCGTTCAAACAGTACACGTTTCAAATTTATTTTTGTTACTGCACCAAAAAATACAATATAAATTCTGAGACCATTTTGTTGGGGAAACCTAAATAACGCATTTACATTAAGTTCAAATCAAGAGATACTTGTTCTGCAAAATCATCAGGATTTTATTGTAGTAGTTCACTCAAACATTAGATTTAAACATTTTGATAGTTCAATAGTGCTGATTTTATATATATATATATATATATATATATATATATATATATATATATATATATATATATATATATATATATATATATATATATATAATTTTGACGAGAACCTGGTCGAGCCCCCAATTTATGTTACCCAAATTAATTTTCAAAAGGTTTTGAGCTTTTAAGATTGGGCTCCTAGAACTCGGCATACAAATAAACATGTGCTCTTCCAGGAATCTCAGAGTTCAACATCAATGCAAGCTTTTATTTTTGTCATTTTACACTTTTTCATGGAGAGACCTTCTGAGAATTTATTCAGGTAGGAACAGTAACCTTGAAAAGACCAACCTAATGCATTTGAAAAAGCTGCATTTGGCTGACGACAACCTATGTGTCCCGTTTAAGGCCAAACACTATTGTCCTGGTTTTAGGGCACCTTTCTTAACTTCCAGGAAATAATATATTTTAGTGTGGGTTATAAAAATAGTTTAACACCCTCAAAGGTACTATCCACAATTACTGCCATTAGTCTGGCCCATAAACCCACCTTTACCCCTTTATCCCCCCCTTTATCACCACACTCAAACACTGGCTGCCTTGTCATGGGGGGGAGGTCACTCATTAGAGCCTTTGTGTGTGTCTCTTATGTAATCTGCCATGTGTGAATGAGGTTTAAATTAAGAAATTGTTTTAGAATAAATGCACTTCTCTCAGTGTTGAGATATTTTACACAACACAATTAGGTTTTCACCCATCATACCCAGTGAGTCACAAAAATCTCACACCCCATTTCCTCTTTCTGATGAAGTTCATGCTAAATGAAACTCATGAAACACAAACATATTCACTCTGACTCCCTGTACATACCGTATGAGGGACTGGTTGGGTTGCACCATTAAGCATTAATCTTAAACCTAGATTCAATTAAGGTTTATCTAATAATTCATCCATCAATTTTAGGGTCAGTGTCTCAGACCATAGGCAGGGAATCAGTTTCACCAAAATGTAAAACTTCTTCCAACTTAATCAGGGTTACATTTAAACATTGTTTTGATCCTGGTTTTAATAAACCTAGTTTAGTTGTCTTGCTCTTTTTAAATTTAGATTAAATTGGAAAGTTTAAATGTCAGCGACCTTTATCTGTTCGTTTGTCTCTTCAATAATATTACTATATCAAGTGATATAATTCATATTTTTTTGCAACTTTGAACTTTGTATGTGACAGTGTTATTATCGTAAACTAAAACTATTGCAACAATTAAACTGCCATGATTGTAGAGCGGAGAAAGACTGGAGTGCTATAAAGGAATGCTTAGTTCACTATCTTATCAGCAGGTACTGCATTAAAACACATACAGTTTTATATTCACCCTCTGCTTAGGATCACTGTGACATTTGACTCAGGAGTACACAACACTTGATATCCATTGACCCAAATTCACAACATACTGTGGACATACGGTGCTCACATTATGTTATATATTTCATTGCATTAGTCAAATAAATATCAAAGCTAGTAGCGTCTGCAAACTAGATGACAGAGATTCACAGATATTTTTTTTTTTCCTACAGCGACTTTTAATCAGCTAGTGTTGCAGTGTTTTGGTGCGTTCTCGCCATGTCGTAATTACCTTAACGATTCTGAACTGTAAAAAAAAACTTGTAATTATAAAGTGTAAACTCTGAGAGCTATGACTTGTATCACCTGACCACTGCATATGTAAAGTGTGTTTGACTTAAAGTGTGCAGACTGATCGGTGTATGACATAAAAGTACCGCGAGATCGATTAGAAAAGCATACAGAGCTTAATTTACAATAATTATGACATGGCGTGAACGCAGGATTTTTTTGTAGATATATAGACTGTGTCCAAAAACTAAGTCAGATGACTTGCTGCCTATCAGGCAATGACTTTGGAGTCAGCGTTTGCGCATGAAGGTATCTTACGAAACTGATTTCAGACAGACTTCTGAGGCAGCGTAACGGTTTCATGATTTACAGCAAAATAGAGAGCTTTGGTGATAACTAAGCGAATATTTAATTAGTACAATAGTAATTTCTCGCTATAAATTACATCAAAAGTAGAAAATGTTGGTCAAAAATGTACATTTACAAACAAACTGACCACCAACCGCAACATTCAGATGCCATCTTTAAAACCAGGGTTTACAGACATCACATTACACATTACATCAGGACTTCAGGGTGCATTTTCAATTTCATCTCATGCACTGTGATTCAATTCAAGGTGTTTCCTCTTTCTTGAATCAACTTTTGAGTTGATACTTTCGAAATTCCGTGGAGAAAAAAAAAGTGAGATATAGACAAAAAGCTATAGGCTACTAATCAACCTCCAAGAAGGTGTTGTTGTTTTTTGATTCATTTGAGTCTGTTTCTCTGGAAACTTTCAGCATGTCATTCAAAGGAAAGCTCTCTTCTTACTGCGTGTGGTTGTGCAAGGCTGGTGAACAAGGTGGAACGCCTTTGTGTGATGTCAGATGAGAAAGGCATGGAGGCGAATCGGTGTCATGGAGTGGGTCATTGAGAGGTGAGGCTGACTGCTTCTACGGGTTCAGCAAAAGTTCAGCTGCATAACATTAGGCAAATTAGTAAGACCGCAATGGAGAAAGAGATAAATGAGACTTGAGAGAACTGAAAGGCCAAACTTTGAGAAGAAGGAATTCCTAAAGTTGTTTTAAGAAAGGAAAACTTAGAGGACATGTCATAAAATGCATAAAGTGTGAAGTTTTGACAATTTAGAGATGCTATTCCTGTTTAGACCTTCATGTTTGATGCATTTTTTTTTATTTTTTTTTCACTGATCTTTGTAATTGTGAACTAGACCATGGGTTAAACCTGTTTTGCATGCAAACACTAAAAATCAACTTTACCTGTGTTTTAATAATCATGATCTTCAGAATGACTTCCATTCTGTTTGGGGTCCCATGGGATCTCTGCTGCACGTGTAAATATAGGCCTAATGATTTTCAACAACAACCTTAACTTTTTAAAATGTATTATTAAATGATGAGCTACCACAAATATACAGCTGGGGATATATATGAGGTTTGTTATTCAGTTTTGTGTGCTTGTCTAATACAAAAAAGTAAATAATAAAAAAGTGTTCAATAAAAAAAAAGAAATAAAAAAGTTTTCTATCAAACTATGTTTAATCTAAATTCCACCATTTATTAAATATCCTGGAACAAATAACTGATCAAATGGGTTTTGGTATAATGTTTGATGCATAGTGTGTGATTATAATGAATTAAAACTTTTTTAGCTTAATAAACATAAATTGATTGTTTCTGAATTTAAATGTCCAGATATGTACTGCTGACTCCACTGGTTTGAGAACACTGAATAAAGCTCCTCTTGTATAGATGGGATGGATGGATGGATGGATAGATAGATAGATAGGTAGATAGATAGATAGATAGATAGATAGATAGATAGATAGATAGATAGATAGATAGATAGATAGATAGATAGATAGATAGATAGATAGATAGATAGATAGATAGATAGATAGATAGATAGATAGATAGATAGATAAATAGATAGATAGATAGATAGATGAAAATTTTTATTCACCTATTTCAATTATATTGTGGGGACAATTTACATTTATGCATTTGACAGACTTACATTGCATTGAAATCATTCAATTTCTCAGTTCATACAATCTCTGGAGATCGAACCCATGACCACGTGCTAACAACACCATGTGGTCAAGTTTTAGCTATTTTCTTCTTATTTATTTATTTGTTTATTTTAGGCCTGCTATTCCAAAAAAAAAAAAAAAAAAAAAAAACTTACATCATTAATTATTTTGCTTGACTAAAAAGTAAGAGCGACGTGATGTGGGCGGGACTTTGGAGATAGAGACGTTAAGGCGGGCGGAGATTGATGGCATATGGGCGGAGTCTGAACGCAGTCACACGTTTCGTCACCGCGAATGGGCGGGTCTTATAGGCAGCTGCTCGCTCTCGTCAAGATCTTCTCACACTCTCAGCAGCTCCGCGCGCACGAACACTCACACACAAGCTGATTAAACGCGCGTCTGTGTGCTGTTTCTAACCGGCAGGACACGAGACATTTAAAAGGAACATCTTTAATATTGCAACGCGAGTTTGATGAAATCAGGGGGACACAAGCGAGACAAAATAATCACACCACCAAATCGGAGCTTCGCAAGTAATATTGGACCAAACTCACCTTTCAACACTGAACATTTAATGGATTTATTGATGCCTCGTCCATTCTGTAGGCTATTATATTATTGTAGGCTAAGTTATTAATTAACCGATCAAGATTTGGAGTAGCCTAAGAAGGACCACAGTATGAGTATGGGCTTCTTAGAAATTGCATTTTGAAACAAGGACATTGTTGATCATTTATTTGAATTTTTTTTTTTTTTTTCAAAAGTATTTTAGCGGACATTGATCGGACCGAACCGGATCTCTGACCATGCACACGCACTTCAGCTTTAGTTTTACTCGCTTCTGTAGTTCATGATCTCCTCTGGGAATCTCTGGGATGGATCCATCTCTCTGTTAAAGCTCTATGTTGAAGTGTATAGTCGTGGCTGTTTCATTGAGGAATTGAGTCCAATCTGATCATGTATGAGAGTGTGGATGTGAACCCTTTCCTCATGATGGATTATTATAATCAGAGCAGAGGATGTCTGATCCCGGACAAGATGCCACATCCCTTCAGCTCATCCATCAGGCATCAGCACTGGAGCGGATCCAACCACTGTACGTGCACTTTCATTCAGCAAAACGCCTAATGTTTCTAGAGTCTCCTGAACTAAACGGCATTCTAGTTCAGTTGATGTGATTCAGTCTGTTTCAGTCATTCATATAGCTAGCCTACTGATATCCTATTTAAATCCAGCTGGTTGACCCACTTATACACAAACACGGGCACGCGCACACGCACACACTGCTGCTTCTGTCTGCGTATAGGAACATGCAGATTTCCCCTCTGGATTTAACATGTTTGTTTATTTCTTACAAACCAGTGTGTAAAGATAACAACCAGCCAGTTATACTAATATATAGTCATTCATATAAGCTCTTGAGAGCTGTTTATGACCATTGACAGCTCGTTAACATGCTGAGCATTAATGGAACCAAGAATGAAATTCGAAGCAAGGCTAGAGATTGTGACTATGAAATTGTGTTGCGCTTAATGATGAAAATAGTGTTTTATATGTGAGAGATGAATGTGGTGATGAAAGAACGGAATTGCACGATTTTTGCTTTTACAAATTTGAACAGAAGTCTAACAGGAGTTGATGTGGTAGGCTATAGCTTTTAGATGGTGTCCTGGGGCATGCAGGGTCACAGGACACATGACCTTTGACATAGAAACATTGACGTAAACTGAAATCTTACTAAAAGAGTGTCTGAAATATTGACACAATTGAGATCAAGTGCATCAAATTATCAGCCAACTCTGTAAAAAAGTATATGATCAATAAGTTATGACATGATTACATTGCTTTAACTCATCAAAAAACGTTAAGCAATTTTCATCTTTTTTAAGTTATACAAGATTCAACTCATTTTTTAAGTCTTGTTTAATTACATTGTTTAATGTAATTTTAATTTGAAATGACTTAAACATCCAAGTTGATTGCACTTCAATGTAAGTCAGCTATTTTATCTTTACAGTGAACCCAGGGATCCTCAGTAAATGAAAAATTCTCTAGTAACATTAGCTTACATTATTTTTACATTAAATGTATCATGCATAATGCATATAGTGCATAGTGTGGACCTAGTTTCTCAGCTAACAACTTGTCCTGGATTCATTCAGTTATTGTTCAGCCCAACAAACACATTAACATGTTTATTCAAACCATTTTTACACTCATATTCTAAAGCAAACAAAGAATAAGCTATAGAACCAAATATCCATCACACTCACACAGGAATCATCTAATTTTTAAGAAAATACCTTTAAAACCAAGGCTGTCCAAAAAAATAATAAAAAAGTGGGCGATCTTAATCATGCATTAGTTGTACTTTCTCTTCTGGTAAAACATTTCCATAGCATCCCTGTAGTAAAGATCAGTACATTTTGGTCAAAAGTGCAAGTTTTGTTGGAGGAGTATGGATAAGATATGCTTTATGTAAGTGTACTTTGAGTCGTCAGGAGACCCTCACTCTTGGCTAAAGTGCACTATAGGCCTTCTCTGATAGCATTAAATTACATAACGAAACGGCTGTTTATGTGCCAGTGCATGTGTGCTTTTACATGCATCATTTACCATATTAAAATAGTGTTTGAATTATGATAAATTCCATTTTGCTTGATCAGCCCTTCACTTTTCTGTTTTGCAAGAGCACCCCAGTCCCATATTTCTGGAAAACTTTGAAACTTTAAAATGTACTACATTCATAAAGAATATGGGTACAGTTTGAATTTTGCAACATATTTTTTGGATGTTAAAATATTATTTCCCATGCCAATTGTGGTTTCTGGCATATCTAATATAGCGCAACAGGGATCGTCCACTTTTTTGCCAGTCTTTGTTTTGGAAGTATTTTCTGACTTTTATGCCATGAATTTAACCAGGACTGAGTTGAAACACATCAACGGTATTTGATTCCAAGCATAAAGTGTTTGAAAATATATAAAGTTATACAAATAAGCAGTTATAATGTTGGGAGAACAGTCTTGAAAGGTTTATATGGTTACTAAAAATCTTAATTTTTACTTCATTGCTGAACAATGAAAGACGGCAAGTTTTTGACAAATAACGTGGGAAGTAACTTTTCCTTTTTCAACCTGATTTTGATTAGCTAAATATTCAATGGCGTATCTCAATTGATACTGTATAAGCTCATAAAACTGCATGTATCATAATTATGTGTGCAGCTAGTAGGTGATTACATTGATTTGACATGTATTGAGCAGCGATATGTTTCTTTTTTAAACTCCTGCATGATAACTCGCTCATGAATAAGAGCGAGAAATGAGGCTGTTAAGGTGTTCGTATGGTCTCATTCTTCAGACTGACGGCTCAGGGTCTTTACGGGGGTCAGTCTGGATCAATCAAACTTGATCTTTGATAGTCTGCTTCTCTCAGCACTGAGGAGGGGTTTCCAGAGAGATTACACACCTCAGTGTGAAGGAATGTGCTGCCTCTTATTCACATGACAGCCACTCACACACACACACACACTCCTCCCCTTCACGCTGTACCCACAGACCTTTGCACACACTCCTCTTTACAGGCATACAGTTCTTACTAACATTCTCTATTTTTAAATTCTAGTCATGGATCTCATGGCTTTGCACATTCACATGCATTGTTGTGCCATGTGCTGTGTTGTCTCTCTGAGCTCTTATTGAAGTGTGTGTGTGTGTGTGTGTGTGTGTATGTGTATGACCGGTGGTATATTCCAACAGAAAACAGCATCTCCTTCTGTATGTGTACCGAACTGTTAGCCATGTGCATGAATGCTAATACGCAAACATTTCACATTTCTGACTAGCTGAATTGAACCTATAATTGCCCTCAAGTGTTTGTGAGAGGTTTCTACTTAAGAATTTGGAAGGTGATGAAAGTATGATGTGTACTGATGTGGTGTGTGTTCTTGTCATTTTTGGTCAGAGTTGGGCATTTTCATCTTTCTGTCTATTAATAAACTTACTTATATACACAGGAAGCTTTTAGCACTGTTGCAGCTAAATTAATAACAGGATGTGTATTGACACTTTAGCACTTTATCCACAGAGAGTGATGTGTGTTGAATGTTTTGTTACGCAAGTTTGCTGTCTTATATGCAGCAATATATGTAGTTTTTTATTCAACATCCTTAAATTGAAAATTGTTCAGTCAATACTGAATTAGCAATATATATATTTGTTTTGTTTTTTTTTCACCAAATTTTCGTAATTATTCACAGGGTTTGGAGGCCGGTACGTGATAGATAATTCACCCAAAAATTGCCATTCTGTCGTCATTTACAGAATTCATGTCATTCCAAATCTGAATTACTTGCTTTGTTCTGTAGAACAGAAAAGAACGATGCTCATGGATGAGTGAAGAAGACCAAGACGGGAAGCAACGAAACTTTAATCATAAAATAAACAAACCGCAAAACAAAAGCGACAACCCCTCACGCACGACTGCGGCCTATAAACATAATAAATCCAACAACATAAAATCCAGGCCTGGTCCTCTCTCGTCTTTCACCGTCGTGACTCCTCCTTTTATCCTTCCAGAGTAATTTTCACCAGTGTTATGGTTTCCAACATTCTTCAAAATATCTTCTTTTGTGTTTTGCAGAATTACAAATGCATACAGGCTACAAAAACATTCATTTCAATTCATAATTATTTTAAGTTTGGGCGAATTGGTGGCTAATTCGTATGAATTTTTACAATCTCATATGCAAGCTTTTGTACTACCTTCTTATGCCTCACCGAAGGTTAAGTTTACGGGTGGACCTTGATGCTTAGGAATATAAGCATTTTATATAGGAATATAAGGCTTTCTTGTTTTAATTTGTACATTTTCGTAAAAAATTCATTAAGTTGACATGTTCATAAAATAGTTTAAAATAGTTTACACTTACTACTTACTCATGAGACCACGCTAGCTTTGGAATTATATGAGGGTCATGACAGACATTTTTAATTTTTTTGGTGGTCTATCCTTTTAAGACTTGTTCACACCAAGAACGATAATTATATGAGTGTCCTTCCCAATAGAAGATAACATTCTGTTTGTAACATTGCAGGTACGCACTGCAGTTATGGTCTGTAAAGTCAGCAGGATTTGATCATTCATCAGCCTGAGAAAAAAAAAAACGTTCTGAAAGTGATCCCAAAAATATTGTTCCTCTGTGTTATTGTCACTAAACTAAGGTTTCACAGACAAGGCTTAAGTCTAGTCCCAGACTGAAATGCATGTTTGAGCTGTCTTCACTGAGAGCTACTTGCACTGACATATCTTAAAATATGTCAGTGCCATTGTTTTGTCTCAAGATGCACTACCGGTAATGTTTTTTTTTTTTTTTCTAAGGCATGTTTATAAAGGCTACTTAAATGTCCTAATTTAACTGGAGTTGGAACGTTATTGTTCTTTATGCGCACAGGTCTTTACTATGTTCAGCTGACATGCAGGAATTCAGTCCGATTATAGTTCTCTGAGAAGGACTTAAGGATTGAGTGCTCTGAAACTCTGTCTGTTGTCATTGACTTGCTTATGTCAGTACCGATTCATTGTAGAAGCAGCAAAAGATTAATTTACCTTGATGTTTGACTTGGAAGTTGCCAGACAATGGGCGATATACATTTTTAAAAATGTTACGAAAAAGTGTCTGCTTTGCATTGCATTTGAAGAAAAATCCCAATGTGAATTGTGGCTGGTTGTCATGGCTTTTTAAGGTTTCTAGGGTGCTTTCCTTCTGACCCAGGTCACAAGAGCCCATTCCAAGTCTCTGTGATATTCTGGTTTGAGATATGGTTCAGATACCTCTTTTAATGTAGGCTACGCCTAAGGGATTTTTTTTTTATCGTCCGCCAGATGTTTAAGTATACACTCTTATGCAACCTGATCTCATTCTATCAGTCTTTGGAAAGAAAAGAAACACTGATAAATAAATGTTTTGATACGAGTAACTACTTCTTTATCCGGATGTCTCTAGAGGCTCTTGTATAAGATTGTATCTCAGGTAATGGCAGCTGCAATGTGACAGAGTCAGGCTCGTTTAAATATTTAATATATATATGCTGGTTCCACCTTTTTTTTTACATTGTTCTTTTGGGCCGTGTTGAACAGTAATCTCAGACAACTTAATCCATATATTTCAATAAAATTTGAATAAAAAAACACACTGGTCCATCCGACCAAGCACATTGTGCTTTTTAGCAGTGGGGGCTCCATATAGACCAGAACTAAGTAGAGCGTTACTGACAGACTGGAAAGAGAGTTGAGCAACAATGTAAAATTAGTGAAAAAATATATATATATTTAAATCAAGCATGAAAACATATTCTAGTAGACCCTGAAAACAAAATTAAGACTTTCAAAGGGCATAATAGGTCCCCCAAGTGATCCTACACTTTTGAACGGTGGTGTAGCCTATATTTACAATCAGAGTACCGGTAGTATCTGTTTACATGGAATAAAAAACATTGATGAACAAACAAATCAGTGAACAGTTTTTTTTTTTTTTTGAACTATGAATTTTAAATGAACCATCCAAACAAACCCAAAATAAAGCAATGAATCAATTGAAGCAATTATGTGTTTAAGGCCAAAAATAAATGCAGCCTGTTCAACTTTGCAGACTTGCGCAAGACTTACATTTCTTTTTATGGAGGAATGTGCATTTAAATGCATTATATTAAAGTAAAACATCTCTGACTGGACCAGATGAAAGCACTGATATACACACGCACACACAAACTCTCATGCCTGCTTCAGATAATTGAGTTTTGCTTTAGCTTATCTGAGGATCAGAATTCTATTGCACGTATGGAGGAATGTTTGTACTAAACTCATTTCTGTGTGTGTTTGTGTGTGTTAGCTGGTGGAAAGAAAACACTTGAAAGTGAATACTTTCATCTGAACTTGAATGACATCTGCTAACAGACTCTGATGCATGATTGGCCTAAGAGCAGGAAGTATTTTTGTGCCAAATGCGCATGTTTGCAGACTTACACAAGTGTTCATAGAAATAAGGAGACTGTGGTTGTCTATGTTTGGCTGTACTTGTTCTTTGAAAAGGTCCTCACAAATATACTGAAACATGTCCAAAACTGGGGAGGCATGTGAAGCTCTTCTTATTGTTGCTCAGGAATACGGTAATTTGCTATGCCAACAAATGGACTGAAAACAGGGTTGTGGGAGGGTTAGGTTTTGGTTTGGTTTATTATTATTGTGGCCTATGCCTACATAGTGTACATTGGGGTGTGCGATTGTCTGACATCAACGATAATATCATAATTGTTGTTTTAATGATGTTGAAGCTGACATAGAGTGTCACCTTCTTTGCAAAAAGCAAACAAAAACACGCATTGAAGTGCACACTTTCAGTTTATGATGTGAGAATAGTAGAATCTAGTTAGAATGAGACCTAATTCAATATATATACGGGGTCAAAATGAATATATGAGTTTTGTCTTATTTCTATATGATATAGTTAGCAATATCATATGGGCAAGTGTGTTGTTTTTTATAACACAATTACAAATGTGATATTGAATTTATACAACATTTCAACAAGAAGTTAAAATTGTGAGTTCCATTTTAGACACAATATTGTCAGTATTGTCTATTTCCGCAACAAACATAGCTCCAAAAAAAACCCTTAAAAACATTGAGTAACACAGTGGTGTTTCTTTTACTGAATTAGTTTTTAAATGAATCAATAAATCAGTGATCCATTCATAAAGACACTCGCTTGCTTTGTTCCTAATTGAATCAGCTGTTTGAATAAATTGGTTTAATGAATTAATTAATGACTCAATAATTCACTCCTTAAGACTGTGACTTGCTGCTAAACCATAAGGCTTGTACTGCATTTAGTACTTCTCTACTTTAACTTTGTATTAGTCTTTATGAAACCTTGTTGATGACTAGTGTTTATGTGAATGAACGAATGCTTGCATCTCCATTAATACAGGCAGTGTTTATGTAATCTCTCCAATTAAACTCCAACTATCTTGAATTGCAACAAAAGCTTAAAACATGGTTGAAATGCAATTGTATGAGCAATATGATTCTGAATACTCAAGAACACAATGGGAAGTTGTGAATGTGTGAAGAGTGACTGCCACCTTTCATTGTCCCAGGAATGTTCTTAATTTGCTTGTTTGTTTTTATTTCTGGATGTCAAGGAATCTTATTTCTCAATGTTACATTCCCGAGATCTGTGCTAATATATGGGCACGGTTGATGTGACATACTTTTCACATGTTCTGTTTAAATTGGTCAGTTAGCAGACAGAATCTGTTGACATTTTGGAATTTTATGATAATTTTGGGGGGAATTCTATGAAAAGGATTGAATTATTCTTTAATTTTGGCTTACTGTCTGTAATTTTCATGTTCTTTTTACCCTTACATTTTTGTGTGACTGGTTCATTTAAAAGTGTTTTAGTCATGTAGAATTGAGTATGCTATTACAATAATTTGACAAAATGGTAATGATTTTCATATTTTTCATCTGATTTTTTTCCTTGACATCCATAAAAAGTGAGTCATGGTTTCTTGCTCCAAAAGCAATCTAAATTTATTTTTTCATGACTATTTTCCACCCACTCTCTGTACCATAGCAAACAGGCTTTACCTTAAAGGGATAGTTGACCCAAAAATGAAAATTAGCCCATGATTTACTCACCCTGAAGCCATCCTAGGTGTATATGACCAATATTATCGGAGTTATATTAAAAAATGTCCTGGCTTTTCCAAGCTTTATAAATGGAGTGAATGGCTGTATGTTTTTGGAATTCCATGCATTCATGATTAAAGTGCTCCACATAGCTCTGGAGGGTTAATAAAGGTCTTCTGAAGTGAAGTGATGCGTTCGTGTAAGGAAAATATCCATATTTAAAACTTTATCGACTAAAACAACTAGCTTCCAGCAGACGGGAAGCTAGTTAGAACTCAGCATCTGTTAATTTTGTCATCATTTGGCTAGTGTTACATGATCGCGCTCTTATTCATGCAAATGCTTTTGAACCATTCATGCGCGACAAGACAAAAAAGAGCGCGCTGCCTGTGAATGTCCTGACTGTGACTCGCAGAAAGACGTGCGCCAGTATCATGTATGCCAGAATACAGTTCTCTTTCGCGCTTGAACGCACAATAACATTTTTATGCAGACTTGGCTTATATTCAATGGCTTATTGATCATTATAGGTGTTATCAATCATTTAGTTGTTGTTGTTAGTTTGAGTTGAGTTGAGTTTGAGAAATACACATTTCAGCATTATCACTAATCTGTGTGTGCATTTTCCTTGAGAACCAAGCAAGTTGACTCATGAAACCATTTGTTTATTATATCGCATTCGCAATATTGACCTCAATATTCGCAATATGACATTTTCCCCAAATCGTGCAGCCCTAACAGGAAGTGAGATTGGAATTGATGACGACTCGTTTCAGCTGTTCTGAATCGATTCTTTCTTTTAGGAGACGATAACTTTCATACACTTTGATCTTTAAAACTTTGCAGACATTTTATATTCATAAACAGCTATATTACATGAAGGGTAATATTTGAAAAAGCATAATAGGGGCACTTTAAAACTTCTATATGATCTCTGTCAATTTCTGACCAGGTGGACCTTCCCAAGAAATACAAGCTAGACATTCAAAAGAAGCAATCGTGAAAAGTGCATCATGAATTACACAGGCATCTCCTATTGACTTTATTATGAAATGTAATAGGTAGTTAGGTGTGGTTATGGGGTCAGTTTACCCAGTGCCGTGGGTTGCCAGTACTGTTGCTATGGTGAGAGGTGTCGGGCATGTAGCTGTGTATTTATCAGCTCATTGGTCGGATCTCTCTCTACTCTGAAGTAAGGCTGCTTTGGCCTCTATCAAGAGTTACATATTTTTATTATGACTGATAAGCAATACAAAGGGTTGTATTATTTATCTAAACTTTCAATTGAAAAGCAAAAATGAGTATATGCTTCAAGTGACATCAAAATAATATACAATGAAATATAAACTGTTTTTTAAAAAATCTTTTCAAAACTGATGTAATGCATATTTTTCATGAACAGTGTGTTTAAACAAGTTTTAAAATGTGTTAATATGAAAGGTTTCAAACTAGGGGTGTAACGGTACATGTATTCGTATTGAACCGTTTCGGTTCGAGGCTTCCGGTTCGGTACGCATACAAACCGAACGATTCCTTGGACCATTTTTCCTGCCGACAAAATCCGCGCTGGCGCGACCACCACAGTGTTGCGCAACATCAAATGGCAAGCGTAATGAAAGCGGAACGAAACTGCCCTACTCATGTGCTTCACGGATCGTTTATTAGTTCGGACCAGCAACATCTGTGCAGCGCGAGCCGATCTCGATCAAGCGACACTGTTACTACACAGCGCTAAGAGATCCAGTAAAGAAAACGTTTGAATTCGCCACTGAAGTAATAACATCGCTGCGAGATCTAGTGAGAAGCATTTTCACATTTCTCCGTTATTAACTGTAGATCTCTATTAGATCAAACAGCGCTGACGTGGAAACCAGGAGAAACATTGTGCCGTGAATGAACTAGTAATACTTTACGTCCACAGTCCAGCAACATTCACCATGGATTTAATATTGTAACACTAACTGTAACCAGTTTGGCTGGAATAGTGAAATGCTTTCAAGTACTTCACACATCTTTTTTCAGCACTTCAAAACTCAAATATTATATAAATAAATATATATTTAAATGTAATTTTTAATGTGATGACCAAAACAATATTTGTTCATCCTTCAAAGATGACCCCCATTTATAAACCTGAAAGTATGTTGGAAAACTCACACTTATTTAAAAAAATATTTTTTCTTTTAACAAATAGGAAATTTCTCTGGCATTTCTTTCTTTTTGCTGTATCGAAAACGTACCGAACCGTGACTTTAAAACCGAGGTACGTACCGAACCGTGATTTTTGTGTACTGTTACACCCCTATTTCAAACCTAAAATGATGTCATAATATTTGGATTTTCATTTTTTCTATTATGACACCATTTTAAATAGTTTTCTTCGTCTGTTCATTTGTTCGGACAGTTGCACCACCTGACATTTTGGGTGTTTAAGATAACAAAGCCTAAAATAATATGTATAAATGTACTAAAAATGAATTCAAACTAAAGAGGTTTTATAGAATAAACTGAAATAGCCTATGTAATGAATCGGATTACACAAAGCGTCCATGTGCCTGTAGTGTGTTTCTGTGAAATATTGAAGATTAGCTTGTGTCAATTAAGAAAGATTAGCTTGTGTCAGATGGGTGATTGTTATCCGTTTATCCAAATCCTCACGTTTCATAAGTAATAGTTTCATTGATTTCTCCAATGATTATTGCACGAGTGGGACCCCATACTAGTACATCACAGCAGAAGTGATTTGTTCCTTCTCTCTGTTGAGAATTCCATATGCTGCTGTTGAAATGGTGCCCCTCAGCACAGGAAGAGCTGATCTCTGTGTTTAACTGTTCATAGACCTCGGAAAACACAGGAAATTGGTGTCTGAAGAGGGAAACGAGATCGTCTGATCCTCAGAAATCCCCATGAGCGCACACACATGTACATGAAAATATTAGCCCTGGTGAACTCTGCCAGCAAACCCATGACCTCTGAAATAGTCTACATATGTTCATTCATTCTACCCATGGGACAGGTGCATGATGGGAAATAAACTACAGATGTGCGCTACACAGCAGAGTGAAGGGGGTCAGTCTTATTTTGCTTTAATTATTGAGGACATTCGAGAGTGGCGGGCCTCTTTCTGTTTTCATTCAACCTAATTTTTTTGTCACATGTCCTCAATGAACCATGAGAACAGACATCTTAATGAGAAAATCATTGGCAATAATCACAATTAAAAAACATCTATATTAAAATTATAGCATAATACTAAAAACATACAGCCATGTTATGGTAATCATTATGGTAATCGAAAAAATACAGACTTTTTTATAAAAAATAATGGGTAACACTTTACAATAAGATCCCATTAGTTAATGGATTACATTATTAACAATGAGCAATACAGTACATTTGTTACAGCATTTATTAACCTGTGTCATGTTAGTTAATAAATATAAAACTATTAATTGTTAATTATTGTTAGCTCAGTCCCTTTAGTCCCTATGGCCAGATAGAACTTTTAATTTTAAGAATCCATTATTAAATATTGAAAATTAATAATCACTAAAAATAATGAATGTTTTATAAGTATTTTTCATTGTCAGTTCATGCTACCTAATGTAGTTAACTAATGTTAGCCTATGCAATTTGAATTTTTTGAATGCAAAAAAAAATATTAATGGTCAAAAATAGGCTTAATCTTCTTAATGAAAATATTATAAATGCCAAACAAGCACAAGCTGTTTTGTGTAATTAGAAGTCGGCCAATAGTGGATTTTGCCGATACCAATAACTAAAAGCTGTGTTGAAATGTATAATTATTTTTTAACAATAATGCCATGCATGAGAATATTTTAGTAATTATAAAAAAAAAATGTAAAAGAGCTAAGCTTTATCACTAGTACTGACACAGACAAGTTAAATGCTTTATATTTTATTGTCATATGAAATATATAATTAATGTACAAGAAATTAAGAAAAATGGGCAAATAAAATCAACTTGTTTTCAAATGTCATTGTATATCTTATATGCACCCCCACATTAAAATGTTATACCATACTCACATTTTAGATGTATATATTTTACGTTGTTCTTTTGTGTCTTTTACACACTACTTCATAAAGTTTATTTTGTAAGAACAGAGAAATGTTTGGAAAACTATTAAACTGCAACCGACAGTTCCACAAAGCAATTATCAATGCGGATTAATTGTTAAAATATATATATATATACATCAGTCGTGTGAGAGTGAAAGAGCTTGCATACAACAGCTTAAATGTGCTCTAAGCGATGTCGGGTGACGTCACTTCTTGTTGACGTTTAAAGTATTGTCAAACTAAACGGAGGCTAGCAAGACCCTCCCTCCTCCTCATCCGTGCACCCTCTAAACCCCACCCCCAAATCCTTCTTGTCGGTTATTGGCTGGAACAGTTTGTTATGTTTCGTAGAGCGGTTTAGCCCAGTTTGGTTTTGTTGCCGTTTTGGAGCCTGGGGTGTCTGCAGAGACTGCGTTATTTTACAGTGTGTTCAGGAGACAGTTAGCTAGCGGATAGTGAGGAGATGTTTGCTGTATGTGACAAAAAAATGTTTTGGCCTAAAAAACGCGTGACATCGCTTAGAGCACCTTTAATAAACAGTAAGTTAATATTGAGTAACTTTTAAAGTAACCTAATAATTGGAAATATGTCCAAAAGAAGCCAAAGCACCAAGCAACAGATAAACTGAAAGCCAATGTGGAACGGCATATGTGAGTCTCACACACCGTATAACTTCTGCAGGTTTACCAGGTTCACTCCGGCTTTTTTATTTTACATAATGGGGGTGTCAAGATTCATTCACATTCATATTCTTTCTCTCAGATTATAGCATTATATTTCATTATATGTCCAGGTATCATGTGCTCTAGGAGAACTCGTCTTGTATGTTGCTTACAAAAACACTTGAATATGTTTAAGTAATGATGCTGGCCTTTTCTAATGCACTATTCATGGAAAAGCTGTCCGCTATAGCAATAATTAATGCTCATGGTTCTTATGCTATCAAATCCATACGCTATACCCCAGACCTCATTTGTTCACATGCTCTTAGAGCAAATAGACTTGTCTATTTTTGGGAGAATTAATGGGAAATTATTAAAGGTAAGGGGTTTGAAAGGGCTGGTTTGAGTGCTTTTTGCTTTGGCTACATAATTGGCCTACTTTCTTCTACAGAAACATCTGAATCATTGACGACAGCAAGTAGAAAAAAACCCAGAACAATCTAGTTTATGTCAGTGCTGTGTTTTCTTGTTTTTTTCTGTAAATAAAAGCAATTTTGACATTTTTCAATGGCCGATATACATACAATTTAGTAAGTGTGTGTGTGATTTTGACAAAAACAATCACAAAGTCAATAACGATAATTAGTCAATATTTTGTTGAGTGTGTTTTTGTTTTGATATCTTGACTGGTTAAGGCCTGTCATAGACAGTTGACTCCACAATTTTTTTATTTAAATGATACTTAAATTAGATTAAAACTAAAACTCGCAGTATAGGTTGTTAATTCAACCAACTGATTCATTTAAGTGACTATCTTTATGAATTGATTATTTAATTTATTATCATT
The DNA here is from genome assembly GCA_026230005.1 of Gila orcuttii. Lineage (NCBI taxonomy): Eukaryota > Metazoa > Chordata > Actinopteri > Cypriniformes > Leuciscidae > Gila > Gila orcuttii. Next base: position 11,748,268 of record JAPDVR010000017.1, read on the forward strand.
CAGGAACAAAACACAACTGTGTGTTGGTCGGAGATGCGCAACTTTCTTTGGAACAATTTCTGTTGGTGAAATAAAGCAAAAATAGGCAATATTTACAATGTTGTGTATAAAATGTAACTCACAATGTTACCTTTGTTTATTGAACTGTTGTATAAAAACAATATCGGAATTTTGGTCATGTTGATATTCAGATAAAACAGCACTCTTGTTTGTGTAAAATTGCTTAACTATATCATATAGAAATATTAGACAAAAACTTATGCACTCATAGATTTTTGCCCCCATATATATTGAATTTTAGGGTCCGTGAAAGTGTGCAAGATGTGTTTTTGTTTGTTTTTTTGGCATGTGAGTTACATTCTTAAAAGTGCCAGCTTCCACATCGTTAATACATCAATTATGATATTATTGTACAGTTATTGTACAATTTAGTGACAGCTAATGAGCACACAAAATGACTTTTGCTAGAGCGTAAGTGTGCTGAGGTACTTGATTGGCTGAAGGTCCAGTTATTGATAATGTTTATGCGGTAACGCTTTAGATTACAGCCCGGAAAGTACTGTGTAAAACAAAGGTTTCCGAGTCAGTGATATTATATTGTGTATGTATTTTTATTGTACTTACCCTGTAACTACATGGAACAAGAGGGTAACAAGCACCACTTTAATTTGCGGCCCACAATGTCACACTTATCCTGTAACTGCATGAAACAAGAGTACGTTTCCCAGTATTTAAGAAAATTGCAATAGTTTTAGCTTTATTTGCTTTGAAACATGTAAGCCCAACTTTAAACAACTGCACTTTTGCGATAAAAAAACCGGTATAAATTTATAGATATGTACCCTATAGTTTTTAAAAAGCCTATACAGTATGTATTGACACCATTATTACAAAAAGGTATGCAGTGTATGTTCTCGCTAAATTGCTTTCAAATGTAAGATTGCTGTATCATAATAGTATAATAAGTACCCCTTAGGTCTATAATACTTACAGTATAAATAATTTTTTTATTCTCCTGGTTGTTATCCCTTTATTCCCCAAACTTTACATACTGTTCCCTTATACTTACATGTAAGTACTTTATAGGCACACTATAATTACCGAAAGTTACGCTGTTAATTCGTCTTAATTACGCAGTACTTTCTGGACTGTAATCTAAAGCGTTACCGTTTATGCAATATTTGACAGACACTAAATAAGTATCAGTCGGTTGCTTTGAGACCATTGTCTAGTATTGATACAGATATGGATATGCACACTAGAAACACTGAACACAGGAGAGAGAGAGAGAGAGAGAGAGAGAGAGAGAGAGAGAGAGAGAGAGAGAGAGAGTGAGAGAGAGAGAGAGAGAACAAGTTATAAATCATGTGCTAAGTTATGTTTTTTCAAAATGCAAAAATGCAGAAAGTTTTCTGTGATGGGTAGGTTTAGGAGTAGGGTTAGGGGATATAATATGTAGTTTGTAAAGTATAAAAATCATTATGTCTATGGAATGTGCCCATAAAACATGGAAACCCAACGTGTGTGTGATAAACAGGAGGTGTGTGTGGGCAGGGAGTCTCCTAATCTCCTCCGCTCAGCATGAACACATGCTCCAAACATACTGAGAAATAACTCTGATATTACAACAAGGTTGGATAATAAACAATATAAAAATACAATATAATAAAAACATTCTATTTATGTATTTTTCTGAAATGGCTTAAATGTAAAGTTCAAAAGAATAATTGTTTTCACTTAATTGAGGCTAAGATGAATAATATTAATTATTTTCATTTATATGCACCAATATATCAATACATGGTTATAAACGGCATTATTTACCTACTTATGTTTTAACTGAAACATCTTATTATGAAAGTGTAAAATCAAGAGCATTTATTTAATTGAAGCTGACTATTTGAACTGATCCATGGATTTCCAGCTATTGCCATTTTTGCCACTGAAGTTCAAATCAGTTTAAATACTTAAGTACTTGTCATGCACTGGCTTGACTTGATAATCCAGATTCAAGAGGCTTGACGCAGATGAACTGTGAAATCACATTTAATAAACACAAGGAACAATAACAGGAAACAGCATGAAACATTAACACAAGACCATGGACAAACGATGACTTTTTGGATGGTTTTTTAAAAGTGTAGACTGTAATAAAGCATTAAAATACCATAATATTTTTGCAGTTATTTATGAAACTTGCTGAATTCACATTCTGTTTCTCTGAAAAACAATACTATAGCCAGTTATTTTACTTTGAAATGTGCTTTCTGTGTTGGAATGTCTGTTTTTGTTTTGGTCTGTGTGGTTCCGCCCACTGCTAATTTACCCAATAGTATTTCGACACCCCGGGATGCCAGTTGGCGGAAAACGCAGCATATTGCAGCCATGGAATCCAGCAAACAACTGGGTCAGAGATCGCAGATTCCACTCGACCTGAAAAGCCTCAGCTTTTTATCGTTACACATCTCTGTCAAGTGAGACAAGGAAGGATTTTATTTGGCCTTTAAGTTTCCTAAAGAGCTTAACCAGCAAAATCATTGTGAATGTATTGTGAAATATCTGATATATCGCACAGTTAAACTGACAACAATTTTTTGTAAATGATTATTTCAAACAACGCAACACTTGTGACTCATGTTTCTTCACAAAATAACCAACTATAAAAGCTATTGTGAAATATGACATTGACTGGTGTTGTGTTAGTTACGGTTTCTACCCAGTAACATGGTTGCTATTTTAAGTAGCGTCTCTACAGTACATGTGATGTTTGACTATTGATTTTCAGGGCGGTAGTTAATTAGTTTTGGTTTGTCGTAAATAGAATGGAACAGACTTACCACTTGTTGACCCAGTCGAGTTGGGAACTGTTTGTCTCGGTTGATGTTAGATTTTGATCAGCTCAAAAAAGAAATGCCTTGGGTCCTCACATTCAAAACACTCTGTCACTACAAGGCAGTGCATAATCTAATAGTGAGATAAGTGTGTGTGTGTGTGTGTGTGTGTGTATGTATGTGTGACTGCTCTCCCATAGGGCCTGTCTCTACCCCGCTAACACACTTAAGCTGGGCTTAACCAACCCAAATCTGATTAATACCCCCTCCCGTCCTCTTCCAGCGCCCTTTGGGCCGCTCGTAATGAGAGCTAAACAAGCCCAGACCCAGACCTGAACCCATAGATGAATAAACGGGTGATTACAGCAGGCACAGAGAGAAAGGGAGACATATTGTCTGTCAGGAAAGAGGAGTTAAAGGCTCCTAAAGATGAACAGAGAGACCTAGGAGGAGAGAAGGACTGGTTGAGTTACAGTGTTTGTTGGTTGTCAGAACATTAGGAATGTAACCTCAGCTTGAACCTAGAGATAGACGGATAGACGGAGAGAGAGACGGGCCGTTATAGGGTCAGTGTGTATTCAGAGCTTAGCCCAGACCTCTTGGGATGCTTATGGGATTTTTTAATTAAACTGTGGAATATGACACTCCATATTGACACTATGCTTAAATGCTTATGTTACATCTTCAAGCCAAGTTATAGTAATTAAGATGAATGCTAATGTTAACGGATAGCTTTCTTCAGATATATTAGACTTCTTTGCATTATATTTAGCTAGTGAGAGAGTCTAGTTTTTATTTGGGTGAAAAATAAATAATCGGCTGAAAATTAATTTTCTGTTTCGGCCTAAACGGTTTTGGAGGGCCAAAAGCATTGACTGAAAATGGTGACATTTAATTGCCGGATGGCGGATTTGACTACGAAAGTGTCTATTTCATGAACATTTCATGCCAGCTGTGTGGACGCTGTAGGGCTGGGTTATACCGGTTTTCTCTGTTTGAATCAAGCTTTATTTTGATCAGTGAAGATCTTTTAGTCTATGCTGTTTTCAGTTTATGTGTGAACAAGACTTCACTAATCAATATTTTAACATGCCTGCCATTCAATAAACATAATAAGCATTGTGCTTTGCAACTTTTGGTATGAAACAAAGTCTGAGCTTTCAAATTCTGTCAGTTTCATAACACAATTGAACAATGTTGTGTTTACAGTCTTTAATGTAGTGTGACATTGCTGTAGCCACTTCAGTTCGCGCGATCCTGTCATCTTGTTCACTTTAATACTCGTTATAGCACGAAATAAACATGAATGAACATCAGAAGGTTTGTTGAAAGAAATATATAGTTTTTATTTGAGTGTTGATTATTAAATACATTTAATTAATTGATTATTATGAAAAATGGATTCCTGTAAAAAAAAGCATATTTTGGTGTATCACTAATAAAAAAGGGTTATTTTGCATTTTAAACCCAACTTTATGTAAAAGCTAAATTTGAGCATAGTGCATTATGGGATACAATTACTATATACTCAAGAAGTATATATTATGTTAGTTTGTTATTCAGAGCATTTTCATAGACTTAAAGTTTGAAAAAATATATCGTTTATGTTTGTTTATAAGTTAACAAGCTGTTAAAATGAGCACTTTTGAAAAAAAAAATATATGGTGTAATTACTGGATTTAGGGAAGTTTGTGATGTTCTTGGCATTGTTTCTCAATAAAAGAGTTTCTAAGCATAGCAGATGACGTAAAATACATGTATACTGTACTCTGCTTTAGTTATCTCTAAATATTTGGCATTTATGACATCAGGATGGAAAGGTCGTCTGTAAGCAGTATGACACTATGGCAGCAGTCTGGAGAATTATTCCTGGAGTAGATTGCATCTCTGAATGATTTTCTTAGTAACAGAAGTTGCAAGGCATAAAAGGTTTATCGTGAATAACAAGATGATTAAAAAGGGCTTCACAAAAAAATAAAAAATTCAGAAGCTTGCATACAGAGAAAAACAAGGATCAAGAGACAAAGAGATGGAGAGAGAGACAGCAGAGGGGTTGTTATTGAGCACTAATGTGGTGTGTTCTGTGTACTTCAGTAGACATGAGAGAACAGACTGACATAAACACTACAACACACACACACACAGTTCTCTCGTTCAATTTATCCCTGTCTCACCTCATTTGTCTTTCTCTGCCTGTCTCTCTGATGTAGTGGGTGTCCTCTTTGTAGTGTCCAGTCCACACTATTATGCAGTGGCACCAAATTGGGGTATACAACACAACGCAAAGGGGAACACCAAAATCATGTCCTATGTATTCTAGCTTTACCTGTTGTGTTTTTTTTTTTTATTTTATTTTTTGTTTTTTTTGTTTATGCCAAATCATATCATATCCAACAGTGGTTTCCTGCTTCACAAACTAAATTTGGTGAATTTGGGGAGCAAGACTTTAAGTTTAAAAATTGAATTGTGCTGCTGCTATTAAGTGTCAGACTGAATTTGACATTGTCTTTGTGTGTATGTGTTGTTTTCAGTGTTAAAATACTTTCTCCTATCCCAGTTTATTGTGCAGAGACAACTACAGTATATGGTCCAAAATGTACTATACACAAACACATGAATGCAAATGATTCTAGCTATTTAATCAAAACATTTTTTTATCTATATTCATTTTGATGGTCCCTTTAATGCATTCTGTTGACTATAAGTAACGTTGCACCTACGTACATGTCTACTATCTCTCATAGAGTATCAGTAGACTGTTAGGGTTAGATTAGGTTGACATGTAATTGCAAAGTTACTTACAGTCAGTAGAATGTCTGTTGGAGGACCAACACAATAAAGAGTTCAGATATTAAGCAGACAGTCTACTAACACTCTAATGAGAGTTTATTGACATGTAGTTGCAAAGTTACTTATTGTCAACAGAATGTTCAAAAGTGACCATCAAAATAAAGTGTTACTCATTTTTACACATTGTTCAGTATTCACTCCATAATTCAAGTACGTTACATTTTCAACATCCCCATAAAGGAATGCCAGTCATTATCGTGTTCTAAAATATGTTTCTGGCCATTCATAGGTTTGACACTCTGAAAAGTGAAAAACTGTCTCTGTAATGCTATCAAAACATTGTTCTGTTTGCTTGAGTGACCGACATATCAACATTTGACTTGGCCAATGCTTGAGTTTGGGCAGGACTACCTGTAAACTGGAGCAGAAGGTTGTGACGGCATGGGAAAAGTTGATCTGCTGTCCTATGTTATAAGTCATTAGTCACAGTTTAACTGAAAAACAGAAAAACCTCATGTGTAATAATGGGCTTTTTGCTGAGGAAAACATTTGCAACTGAGCAGGACAGCGGTTTTCAAAAGAATGTTCTTATCTTTTTTCTTAATATTGTTCTAAAGAAAAAAACTGACTTCCTGACAAGAATGTCCTTAAAACCATTGTAAATAACCTCTTAAAGTTAGGATAAGATTGTTATTGTTTAAATTAAAAAAAGAAGGTTGTTTAAATTAAGAACTAAGATAACATTAGCTAAATGTAATATATATTACTGTGCATGAGTATTCTGAAGTGACATCAATAAGACTTTTTACTAAATACAAAATTCAGTTGCAACTCTAGTTTATATTTTTATAATTTAACATAATTCTCTGCATCATTCCACACAAAATATCTATTTAAAATACACATAAAACATGTAACTGCAAGTGCTGAACTCCTGTCAAGCCAGTCGGAATGAAAATAGTGTGTTCGCATATTAATATTATTATGGTAATCTGCTGGAAGAGCAATCGTTGATCAGCGAGTCTTCAGCATGAACCGTCATACAATCAGATAACACCCAAACCTGTCATGTTCTTCTTTAGAAAAAAAATTCAATTTCATAACACAATCAAACAGTGCTGTGTTAACAGTCTTTAATGTGGTGCGACATTGCTATAACCACTTTAGTTAAAGCGATCCTGTCATCTCGTTCAATTTAATACTAGTTATAGCATGAAATAAAAATGAATGAACATCAGAAGGTATGTTGAAGAAAATTTTTGAGAATCACTTAAGAATTTCACTTAGGAATTAAACATTCTTACGAACTTCTTAGAATTGGTTTCTTGACTTCTTTTTTTTTTTTAGATTGTTGTGGATATTGCCTTTTTTTGGATAATTCAGCAGCAAGAGCCTTGGGAAGAGATGTGTGCGCATTACGGGGAATAGATATTGATGCGTAGCGGGTTATATCTATGCAACAGTTTACTGAGCCTTTTCTTTTAACAATTTTAAACAATTCATAGTTCTCTCTACACCAGTTTTATGATTTAACAGACGTCCGGTAGCAAGTCACATGATTTAGAAACAGCAATATACTCCAGCAAGATAAAGTCCTCTTATGCAAAACCACAGACATTTATCTACAAATCACAGATAATAATGGGAATATTAAATGATCTTGAAGAGCGTTTTACCGTGCTGACTGTCGTAAGGCGCTGTTTGAATGGTGAATGGAAAATGACAGACAGCCTTTAACAACCTTGATTTAACAACTTATATATTCATCTGTACGTCACATTAAGCTATTAAATAGCTTCAGAAGACTTGGAATGTAGTGCACAAAAACTTTAAGGTGATTTATAATGTTTTTAGGCCTTTTGTGGGGTTTAACAATAACAGAATAGTACGCACCATACTGGATTTGGATCGGTCTGACTGATACCTGATCTGGTAAAGAATGTCAGTATCGGAGCTGAATGCATCCCTACTTTGCACTGTGATGGCGAGTTTCAGAAAATGTAAGCATCTAGATGATTATTCTAATTTTGGTCCACCCACTCACAGTGACTATTGCTCAGTGAAATTTCAAAATCCAGTCATATCAGTAATAATCTGCACGACCGGGAGTTTCGCGTGAGGGTGAAAAAAGATTTAGCAGATTTCGCTTATGTAACATGTTCGAGTTGATCGCGTGAATTTGCCGCACAGCCTAACAGAAAGCTGCTTGGTCGGCGATGAACAATGCAACTTTTTTGCCTGAAAAAATTCACAGAAATTTCGCTAATGTGTCTGCACCTTAAGGAAAGGATTAATGCTCATGTCTTTGAAATTAAAGTCACCATGAAATCAAAATTGACAATTCTTGTTTTTTTATGGAATATTGCAGTATTTATTATAAATTATTTCTCCATGCACATCATTATTATTTTTTTATTCATGTGCCCTCGTATTCTTTAATCAGAATAACTTCCCCTCCCTCTTGCAACAACATCAATTCTCTGATGATGTCATCGACACAAGGGCGGGTCAACCTGTCAATCACATTAGATCACAGATACAGCAAACCTCAACCATCTAATGATCCAATCAATTCCCGCCCTATATTTTTTCTTGTTCGAGAAGCAGTTTCATCTGGATATACATTAGAAAAGGAATGAAAATACTATCACATCTTCCATTTTATGCCAAATTCAAGCACAAGAGTTTGGTCATCTGGCATTTATAGACTTTTGGTCCAGCTCATGTTTGAGTGGACTCTTTTCATGCATGGGTGTTTAATACACTCAATTTGTCCACTCAAAACAAACCGTATGCCTTTAGCTCTTCGTTCATCCCGGATGTTTTGCCCAACGATGTGGCTCTGTGTGTATGTGCTTATCTTGGCTGTCATAGCCACATGTTTTAACTCCAGTTGTTTGATTTTCTCCTCCATTCTCTCCAAATCCTTCCTACTCTCATTCTTATTCTCTGTGTGTCTACGGCTGAGTCAGCCTTTCATTCCGTCAGTCTGTTCCAGGACGTCTCTCTGAGTATTTCCTGCCCACAGAGAGACGGGCGGGAAAATGCGCTCTGACAGAGAGTGTGTGTGCTGGTGTTTGTGTGTGTATGGATGCTGTTTCAGATATGCGTCTGCAGTCATTCTGTGTGTGTGATGTGCCCGGCGGGGCCGACAGTGTGGTGTGTAAATAAGAGTTCTAAATTTAACTTCAGCTCACAAGTTGAGTTGCCCTCTGCTACAGCTGGGACACACACACTCTCTCTCTCTCTCTCACACACACACACACATACACACACGGGAAGGAAATTGCAGCCAAACCAGCCAGAAAAGCAACCACATACTTTCTCCTCAGATACCCTCTCCACCTTTTCTATAAACAGAAATGCACACGTTGTATCCTGTTGAGAACACTATAATATCATTAACAAAATGTGTAAGGCATGTCTATTGTCCAGGAGACCAGACTCTTATTCACATACTGCCTATGGTAAATACTAGTATGCAAGATTTCAATTAAAAAATATGTCATCCATCCATTTTTGGCTGATATTGCCAACAACACCTTGCACAGAGGAGTTTGAGACCATTTTTTTACATAATGAATGATGGTATAAAGACACATTTTTATGATGTTATAGTATGTTGCAGTAATGGCATACTGTCTTAACATACACTCAAAAGTAAGTACAATCAATTGTGAAATACGTATTTTTAGTGTTGTATAATTATGCGATTTGTGAAGCAGCCCTTTAAATCTTCCTTCCTGACATAAAGAACACATTCTTATGATTTTTTTCTGATATACAGTATTCTGTTTGTGTCAGAGACAGACAAGGATTTGTTATGGGAATTTTTGCTGTAGCAGTTACTTGTGGTATTTTCACAATTATTTTAATTGTTTATGGTAATAATAATAATAAGAAAAATGTTGATTAATTAGTTTTTTTTATAAAAAACTTAAATATATAAAAATAATATATTAATAATAATAATAATTGTTAGATAAAATGAAAACGAGATAAAACTATTATTACTAAATAATAATAATAATAATAATAATAATAATAATAATGTTAGATAAATAGAATTAATAAATTGACAATAATAATATAATTATTAATATAATATAATTATTATTATTTAATAATAAAAAGTAATTATAATAATGATAAGAATAATAATTCTTAAAGGAAAAAATAGAAAACTTAATAAAATATTGTTTATTATTATTAATATTATTATTATCATTAGTACTAATATGATTTTATTATTGTTGCTCTAATATAAAAATAATAGTTGTTAGATAAAATAACAATTAGAAACAAATTAATTGATATAATAATTATTATTATTATTATTTTTTTTTTTATTATTATTACTAATAAAAATGCAAAAGATGGTTGTGGTTGGAACTGCTGACACCGCAGGAATCACATCTAGAATCTGTTCTCCCTCCCATCAGTGGTTTGAACAATGTTTAGCTGTGTATCTCTTGTTTTGATGTGTTATGGCTGGATAATTATCATCAGCACAAATGCGTTCCATCATCATTGCGCTCAGATCATCTGTGTCTCTGACAGAAGTGCAGTTCCTCTAGAAGAATTGGTTCAGGATGTCTGTGTCTTTAATCTTGCTTGTAATGTTCCCAATCACACACTGCAGCGCTGTGGATCAGGGTTAGGGATTCCTCCTCGATAAATAGGAACGTTTGCTTTATTCAGCATGCTTTGAAATTGAGTTTCTGGTTTTATATGGTTTTGAAAATTTATAGAGTCAAGTTTTATTAAATTGATTCTATGCTTGACAAAAATTATTTAAATAAATTTTAATTCAGAAATGAACATGGTGCTCATCATAGAAAAAGTGTATTAATGTCACAGTCTGTAAGAATATATCAATGTCAAGTCATTGAGCCATAAACTGTCTCTCTTTCACAGCAATCGAGACCCAGAGTACGAGTTCAGAGGAGATCGTCCCGAGCCCACCCTCTCCGCCCCCTCCTCCTCGCGTCTATAAGCCCTGCTTTGTGTGTCAGGACAAATCTTCAGGGTATCACTATGGCGTCAGTGCCTGTGAGGGCTGCAAGGTGAGAAACTCTCATTCACCCACACAACATGTGCTGGATCCAAAGGTAGCAAGTACTTATTTAGCTTAGTAATCATGTTTTCTAAATAAAACAACTGAATCATTTTCTGGTAAGCCTTTCCACCCCCCAAAAAAGTACAGTTGTTGAATTAATATATTTTTTTTAAACACAAATATTTTTTTTATACACATTGTAATTCACACACATCCATTCAACCAAGCAAGATAGAGTAATAATAATCAAAGGCACTGTTCCATAATGTCTTTCTCTCATATCCTATTCATTATAGCAATATATGAGATGGTATATCAGATGGTTCACTTTAAAGAACAATGAAAGATGCGGTTCGTTTTTGATATCTCACTTTAAGGCCATGTGTCCACCAAAGCGTTTTTTCCCAGATGCTAGCGAATTTTTCAAATTTTTTTCAATGGGAGTGCCGTATTTTTAAAACGCCAGCAGCGTCACGAGGCACTGAGCTTCTATTTCACGCTGAGCGCTAAGCTCTCAGCCTTTTTTTCCCGGTCGCCGAGAGTTGAAGAATGTTCATCTTTGGGTAAAATGCTGCGTATTTTATGTGGGTATATATGGGTATTTGTCCCGCCCCTCCTCCACTGTTATTTGATGGCAGGGTAAAAAGTGACAGTGTCACTTTTTACCCTGCCATCCAATAACAGTGGAGGAGGGGCGGGACAAATACAACACTGACCAACCGCCACACTCTGCTTGAACAACGTCAACAGATGACAAGTAACAACAAGCATAATAAAGAAACAAAATAAATTAAAACAAGAGCCAGAGCAAATACTTCACATTGTATCAACATTTTTATACAATACAGAAACAAACTATCTGTGAAATGAGATACTAGTAACACTTCCCCCGATATTCTGTATTATAGCAAGCAAAGCGTCTCAACTGAAAAACGCTATGATTTGAACATTTTTTAAAACATGATTGTACAGTTCTAGAATTGAGAATATATAACTCCCTTCATTAGCTTTAGTGAAGTTAGCCATTTATTTTTTGTTAGAAACTTGGGACCCACTTTATATTAAGTATCTTTAAAGTCCCCCTTTATATTAAGCATCTTTTAAGTCCCTCTGTAGTCATAGTTTTATCCCTTAAAACTCATCTTTGATCTGTCTTAAAATAGCTTAAATGTAGCTCTACACCCCGCCTCATTTAGTATTCGCGGTTCTATGAATATGCAAATGAGCCCCGCCTCCACTCACTCGCACCAGCTCAGAGATCCACTTGTTGATGATCACACGTTGACATGATTGGTTATAAGGTAGATTGTGTCGTCAGAAACACCAGTGATTTCAAACCGCGTTTTTGTGACTGTCTTTGGTTCACTGCAGTTTTAAGGAGAAAATACTCAGCAATTGTTTTGACTTATACATTTGCACATGGTTTATCTTAAAGCATATTAAAAAAACACCACATAGACATATAAACAACATTAAAAGCTTGATTTACACCACATGGGGATTTTAACTAACCTTACCTGTATCCCACCTCAATAGCAGCAAACGTGTTTTGAAATACAACATGAACACAATACATATATTGTACCTAACAATACATTTTTTGACCCAAGTACCAAGTAGTCAAAGACTCCTAAAATAAAGTAGGACCGAAACTCAGGTAGCAACTTCAACATTAACTTGTTAGTAACTTGATGTGTGGCTAATTACTTCTTTTTCAAGGTACTCATAATTTCAACTTTTTATGTGGTACAGATACTAGATAGCTACACTGCAAGTTTCAAGTGACTGGAAAGAAATAGTTCAGACACTGAACAAGGATGAAATGCTATGCATGTCGAGCACCTTTGTTCCTGCACACCAATGGGGATATTCAAATTAATTAACCAATCATACCATTGATCAGCTCTACCAAACTTGGATGTCTTTTTTTCCAGTAATAAACAAACATTGTTAAGTTGTTTTGATTGATACTGTGAAGCAGCTTTGATACAATCTGTATTGTGAAAAGCGCTATATAAATATATTTGACTTGACTTGACTTGACTTGACTTGACTTGACTTGACTTGACCATCAAATGGAGTCTTCTTTGCAGGCCTATGCGTTCGGTTGTGGCTTACGCTAAGCGTCAAACCTGAAGTATACTCTAGTTTACTCTATACTCGTCTATACTGAAGTTTACCCAGAAATGGATGTCAAAGCAAGCACGTTTGAGCTTCCGTTTACTGTTTGTTGTGTTGATCAATGTTTAGATGTGAATAAAAGCCTGTGAATATAAAGCAATCGTGTTTTTTTCAGGAGACTAGACCGCTTGAAGTATATGGATTACTTGTACAAACTCTTTATGAACTTTTTGACACTTAAAAAGTTTTGTTGGAACAGACTTTCAACAGAGCTACAGAAATCTCTCATAATTCATTAAAATATCTTAATTTCTGTAGAATTGGCCTGAAATTGGATAAAAAGGGATAAAATTGGATAAAAAAACAATTCCAATCAAGTTTAGAGACATAAGGGTTGGCTTTTTTGACTTTTTGATTTTGGTCATTAAGCAACATCCTCAGAGCCGGCGGCAGAAACAAATCAATGGACGGGCATTTAATATTCTTGGGGGGGCCTAATTATGGGGGGGGGGGATTACAGGTGGAATTACATGCGCATTACATGCGGCACACTAGCACACGCACGCAAGGTCTTGCGCTCTCTACCTCTCTGCCGTGCGCGCTGTTTGAACATACATATTCACGTAGACTTTCAAAAACCGGCACATATTCATCGTAGCCTTTCGAAAACCGGGACATTCTCATAGCCTTTTGAAAACCGGGACATTCAGTGTTTCGGGAGAGTTTATAAATTGAACACAGCATGCTATAAGCCAACTTCCTATAATAACAGCCTAATAGTCACAAATCTCAAGTTAAGTATTAGGCTAAATCAACCACACACTCACACACATAGAGCATATCAGTGTCAAATGCATAATTTACACCACGGCTGGTGCAACTTACGAAGAGTAATAAAAACAACGGGCCTACTCACATTCTTAATACAGCTGAAGTCGACGTTTTTGGGAGTGGAATCTGCTCCTCATGAGTTTCTCTTTCCATTCGTTTCTGAACAGGCAAAACCGAGCACGTCGCGTCGCTATAACGTTACCGAGATGCTGCGGTCAGAGCGGCTCAGCGGGAAACCCCTTATTTGTAAACAATCAGTCAAACTTCCGGGTGTTTTTTTTTTTTATAAGATTGTGAGTCAAACATTACACTTAAATACACATCAATAAATATATAAATACTGCACGTAAATTATTATTATTTCTAAAATAATTTATTAAATGCAAATTGGATGGAGGGGGGGGGCACAGGAGCTCTGTAGGCGGGCCCGGCCCCCTAAGGCCCGTAGCGCCGGCCTTGAACATCCTAAAAACCAATCAATCACCACTCAGAACACTTTAGCAACCACGTTCAATGTCCTTATGCCGGGCGTACACCAAAGGATTTTCACAGTCCCAGATTTTCACTAAAGACCGGCAGTCTTTAGGAATCTTACTGGAGTCTCGGCGCGCTCCCGTCGTCTCGATCGTTAAATGTGAGGTGATAATCTGCAGTCCGCGACCCGATTTATGCCAGTCTTTCTCTAGTCTTTCATATCAAACATGTTTGATATTATCGCAAGTCCTAGCATAGTCATAGTGACGAAAAACAATCAACAACCAATAGAATCGTTCTGAGAATACAGTAAGCCATCAGTCACAACAAAGTAACATGTCGACGGACGTGGAAACACAACGAGCGCCAAGTAGGCGAAAATGGACCATGGATAAAGAGGAGCGCCTTGTCGAGCTGTGGGCAGAGCACCCGTGTCTTTTTGATGTAAACTGCCATTCATACCACGACAGAGTGAAAAAAGAAAAGAAGTCTGTTATCTGGTTAAAAACCGGTTGCTCCCGAACCGTGCCGCGGTTCGCGTGAATGTGAAAGCAACACGGACTCGGGTGCGCACTTGTTCAGGAAATAAAGTAACCTGCGCATGCGTTTTAGCTTATTGTGATGTATTCAGTTAAATAAAACACTTGTAAGGGATGATAGTGTTGATGATTTACCTTGGATACGAGCGAGAGTGAGCCTGCAGTGTAGCCTATTCGTGCATTGCGCTTGGGATCAGGGCAACAAAGTTGGAAATCCACTGTCTCCTCAAAATAGTCAGTTTGCAAGCAGCAGAAGTCCACCTTATGTGACACACCCACAGCAAACCTGTATTGTTCACTCAACTGCGCATAATAGCAGCGAATTACTAAAAGAAAAAAACAATATTGACCCACGTTCTGTTTTCTATCATGCGCCGTGCACGTTTGCGATGACGTCATATGCACGTAAACGCACCAGGGTTCGATAGAATCAAGTTGAGTGTGAAACCAGACCAACGCTGCGGGGGGCGCCGGGAACAAACGCGCTCGGGCTCGGACCGCAGCAAACGAGCCCAGTGTAAAAGCCTCCTATCACTGCTGAGCATGATGGGAGGAATTTGGTGGGAATAAAAAGCTAAAATAATCTAGTTGTAGTCTTGTAAATAGTGTCACTACAAGATTCAGTGTTTGTAAAATCTTTAGTATGAGACTAAAAACTGTGATGTGTGATGTGGTCTTTAGATGTGAGCTGATGATCTTATAAAGTCTTTTCTAAATCTTTTCGAAGTCTTTAGGTGTACGCCCAGCATTACATGCACCAACAACACCTTATTTTATTGTCTCTGGGTTTTGTTCTAGGAAGCACCATGTGGAAGTAAACATCTATTTGTTTTGACACATGACTGGAATTTCATTGTGTTGTTTGTGTTTAGGGTTTCTTCAGGCGAAGTATTCAGAAGAACATGGTCTACACGTGCCACAGAGAGAAGAACTGCATCATCAACAAAGTCACCCGCAACCGCTGTCAATACTGCCGGCTGCAGAAGTGCCTGGAAGTGGGGATGTCCAAAGAATGTGAGTGATGCATCACAAATGCTCCCTCCACAGCTGAAGTACTCTAGCCAAAATACACACACACATAATCATAATCACGCCTCCCTCTGGCTATACTGCACACGTCTCTGCTAGGCGCTGTCAGAATTGAGAAGTTAATTGGGAGAGGTGTGAAAATACACACTCTCACAGGTTTGCGGCAAAAGTTGTGAATGTGTCAAATCAGTGTGTTTGTTCAGAAATCATCCGGACAGATCCAACACACTCTCACCATCAAGTGGACATGAGTCTCCACTGCAGAAAGAGACACAAATGGTGTGTTTTTATGTAGGGAGAGGAACAATCCAATACCATGTCATATCTGATCATTGGGTGTGTGTATATCCAGGTGACATATCTGGCTCTTATTTAACCGCAAATGCAAAATAAATAATTAAATTAAATTAAAGTTTGTTAATATTTAGTTAATTTGTTATTTAACAATTTAGCTAATTTAGTTAATTTCACTCAAATTAGTCAATTTGACTGTGCTATAAATATTTCATTCATTCAATTCAAGATTTTAATAATTTGACACCACTTGATATATATTACATAAATGTATGACTTTTTTTTTTACAGGTTTCCCCAAAATTCTCATGTCATTTCTATCAGTCCCTCCAGGATTTTGTGATTCTGCAATCACAGAATATAACACAAAATCAAGAAAACTCTGTATTTCCATATTTTTTCTGCAAAAACAAATAAAGGAAATGGAAAGGCAATATTGGCTAATAAAAATTCATAGAACAGGGGTGTATTGACCATACGGAGCACAAAGACACCGGTTATATATACTAGTGTTTTAAAAGGAGAGACAATTTCTGATTTGAGGCTCATTTGAGCAAAAGAGAGGCTAATATTTAATATTCCCAAGTGATTCCTTCCAGTAATTCATTCACATCCTTCACTTATCTTGTGTCTATTCAAGCTGTTCAACCTGATTTCACAATTAGATTTAATACATTATTTTACTGGATATGCAAGTTTTTAATATTTCGAGTGAATGCGATCACTGTTGATACTATTATATATTGAGAAAAAAAATCAAAAACAATAGTACGCAAATAGACATTGCGGCAATTTTTTATTTTATTATTTATTTTTCTGCATTACAGTAATGAGACATTACAATCATGCAAAACATCTTAATGATCCTAAAACAGACTTCATGCACTTCATGAGTCAGTGACCGATATTTGTTTTTGACAGGTTTCATGGAATTCTTTCAGAGATCATGTGCATGTCGAGGTTAATGTCATGGGCCAGTCTGACAGATCCAGCGCCTCTAGCAGGCATCATGGCGAGGGTGTAGATGACCCATTAAATCAGTCACAATGACAACCCACACTTGTTTCATTAAAGTGGGTTCTTATGAATTCACACCTCTTGACTCACAGTACATTTAGAAAATGATGCACAGCGGCACTTTCACACTTCACTTCCTGCATACATTTGAACGCTCAAAACATCTGTAATAAAACACAGACACACACGCATTGATTTTCAGAACAGCATGCTGTGTTCGCTCTCCTCCAAATGCTTTAGACTCACAACTCATTTGCTGCTGCTGCTGAGGGGAGTAGAGATTGTGAAAAAGGAGGAGTGGAGAGAGCGGGAGCGGAGGGAGGAAACATTGACATTTTTATCCTTTCATTGAATTTCATCTTTGTGATGGACGATATGCCAGCGCTTTAATTTTCTCCTCTCAAATTATTCCTGTCAAGAACCTCATGCAACACACTCACACACACCCTGAAACAGATATATGTGTGCGTTAAATCTTGTTCACAGCAAGACAAATGTTTGTCATGAAAATGTGGAGCCATAAACATTTTGTTAACACTTTATAATAATTAATTAATAATAATAACTATTTACAGTTAATATGTTTTTAACAAAGCATTATCTAACTCTTTACATATGAGCTGATTAAACAATAACACTTTGTTAATTACAGTGACAGTGAATGAAGAACCCACTATGTGTATATAGTCTATTAATGTATTACCTACAGTTTATTAACTATTAATTAACTATTTTTAAATTATTTGTAAATACTTTATTACACTATACTTATTATGAAATGTTACGAGCAACAATGAATATCAGAAGAAACCCCCTTATGATTAACATTTATTGCGATTTATATGGTTCAGTGTGGCTCTCATAATATTTGATGTGGCATAGTTCTCTAGTGCAAATTATCATATTTACGTCATCATAATCATCAGTTACGTCAACGAGACGTTTCAGCTCTAATTGGGCCCTGTCCCAAATGACGCACTTCATGCGGACTTTCGGTCTCGTGGATTTAAATTGCGCGTGCTCGCCGAGTCTACGAGTCGGTAGGCCGTCCCATTTAGCATTTTAACGCTCTGAAGTGTGCTCAGCAGCGCCCCCATTGTACCCTTGAAGCGGTCTTCCGCGAAGCCCGCATAGATGCAGGCTCCACGCACTTTAACTACCCAGGAATCCTTGCAAAATGCCAATCAGAAAACGGATGGGAGGAGATTTCGCTCACGGACTGTTAACATGGCTTTATGATATAGGCGTACATTTTACCAGTTGTTACTTACAGTTTATACAAACATTATCGACCAGTGGTTGATATATCAAACATAATAATAGCGTGTTAAATAATACGATCGCATTATGATTCATTACATAAATAGAACCGAATGTCATGGCTTTACTGAGTCATATAAACGTAGTATGAATATTGAAACCTATAAATTTTTCTTAAACTCATTTACATTTTAATTTTGTGTTAAAATTGAACATTATGTATTATTATGTACAACTGTATCGATCATTTACATAACCATGACATCTATTCTAATGCCCAGGTGGCATATACAATTATAGAACTGTAAAAGCAGGCTGTGTAGTTCACATGGACATAAGATTTGGGAAAATAAAATAAATCCTGTTCTCGATGCTAAAGACTGTAATTTTTTTTAATGATATTTGTGATATTTTTTCTAATAAAGGGACTGATGAGATGACCTTTAAGTTTATTCAGCTTCGACGTCTGAGCTGAGACCTTCTTCCTGTTTCCGGCGTGACGATCGAGTCTGTCCCAAAAATACCTCTCAATGCGCCCTCGCGGACTCGCGCTAAGGGCCCTATAGGTCTGCACTACATGACGTCACCGAAGTGTGGGCTCTGAGGAAGTCCACAAGTCCGGAGTGTGCCATTAGGGACAGGGCCTTGGAATACAAAAATCTAAATAGGATTGGATTTTGGTTAAATTGCTATTTGAAAATAATTATATTGATACATCTCTGCTTCCTTTATTTCTTCTGCTTTTTGTACCAGGATCCCCTCAGTAAGCGCCACCTACTGTCAGGGAGTGAATATGCATTTTCGTTCATTTAATTTTTCTCTAAAATTATGTTTTAATGCTTTAAAGGGTTAGTTCACCCAAAAATGAAAATTATGTCATTAATGACTCACCCTCATGTTATCCCAAGCCCGTAAGACCTCCGTTAATCTTCGGAACACAGTTTAAGATATTTTAGATTTAGTCCGAGAGCTTTCTGTCCCTCCATTGAAAATGTATGTACGGTATACTGTCCTTGTCCAGAAAGGAAATAAAGACATCATCAAAGTAGTCCATGTGACATCAGTGGGTTAGTTAGAATGTTTTGAAGCATCGAAAATACATTTTGGTCCAAAAATAACAAAAACTACGACTTTATTCAGCATTGTATTGTCTTCCGGTTCTGTTGTCAATCCGCTTTAGTGACGCTGCTGACGTGTATCTGGTGCGCCCGTGTATTCGGATTCAAATAAATATGGCTGGGCAAAAAAATGCAAGTCTTCCTCTGTGTCGAAATCCTTAGACATGTTTGCGAAGATTGTTTTGTTTCCAGCGTACGTCTCCCTCAGACTGTAAACGAAGCTCGGGCGCACCAGATACACGTCAGCAGCGTCACTGAACGTGGATCCACAACAGAACCGGAAGACAATACAATGCTGAATAAAGTCGTAGTTTTTGTTATTTTTGGACCAAAATGAATTTTCGATGCTTCAAAAAATTCTAACTAACCCACTGATGTCACATGGACTACTTTGATGATGTCTTTATTTCCTTTCTGGACAAGGACAGTATACCGTACATACATTTTCAATGGAGGGACAGAAAGCTCTCGGACTAAATCTAAAATATCTTAAACTGTGTTCCAAAGATGAACGGAGGTCTTACGGGCTTGGAACAACATGAGGGTGAGTCATTAATGGCATAATTTTCATTTTGGGGTGAACTAACCCTTTAAGTAGGAATACTTAATTGTCAATCATGCTTTAGAATGTGTTGTAGATGAAAATGTACCGCTCATTCACAGACATGCAGAACAACCAGAATTCGTATTTTTAAATCAGTCTTTTTGTGGTATAATATTTACAGACACTATATCGTTATCCACATTTTCTGCATCGCTGAAATCATACTTCAGCATATTTTGACAATGATAATGAATCATACCATACATTTTGATTTGAATCATGATATCATGTCAAATTGTACACTGTAGAAAAAAATCTGTTAAATTTACGGTAAAAAAACGGCAGCTGTGGTTGCCAGAAATCTACCATAAAAAAGTATGGTAGCAACATTTTAGGTTTTACAGACTTAACTTAAATTTACAGGAAAAAAACGTATTTCATTACCTGATAAAATGTTAATTTACCGACCTATTGAAGTACTAATATCTGTTTTGTACCATTATAATACACTGACAACCAAAAATCATAGTGGTGATGAGACTCACATGATGAATCAAAGCTCATCACAAGCAGCTTTTCCACAAGCAAGTTAATAGTAATATATATATAGAAGCTACACAGTGTCATTCACACAAACATTAAACACCATCATTGTAACACACGACATTTTAAAAATGCAATAAAGATTAATTTAACAACATTAAATGTAACATAAAACCCTAATGTACATACCTGATTAGAAAAAACTATAAGAAAACTATGAAGAAACAGTTATTTCAACAAAAATACATCAATTGTGAAGTGTCACGCAGAGAATTGTGGTAATGTCAATTTACATTTTTCCACTGTAAATTACAATAACTTGTTCTTTTTCACTTCCAAAAACTGTAAATTTAATGGTATTGTACTGTAAAATTACATTAATGTACGGTTAGATCTATCACAGTAATTCACCATATATAGTACTGAAACCAGGATCATTTTTTACAGTGTATCATTGAGCAAAGAATCCTAATTAATTAGTTCTCAGAACTGATATTTCCACCCCTATCAGCCATGTATTTGCATGTATTTTTTCCAGCGGCGATTTTATCACAATACACAGGCCCTAAAGACTATGCAAGTGCTTGAACGTGGCCACTCAAGTTCAATTTCATACATTGTTTTAGTCTGAAATGTGTCAAAGCACAGTTCATAATGCAACTCAAGTTACTTGCATCAGTTTTAATAGCCTTACATCTCTATTGGCCCCATGGGTTTGTTACCGCCAGAGTGACGCATGAATGTATGCTAAGTATATATAACAGAACTGTGCAGCTGGCGTTTGCATACTTGCTTAGATCACGGTTCTGGCCATGTTTCTGTTCGTCAGCATATTTCTGGCCATATCGTCAGATATTCCAGTGTGTAAAAATCACCTTTCCAGACACACACAAAATACTCATCATACTGCTGGAGAAAGACCTGTTTCCCAATCTCTCTCTCTCTCTCTCTCTCTCTCTCCAGGTCTCTCAGTAATGCTTGTGTGTGAGTGATGGCACAGCCAGGCTAATAGTTCTTTAATGACTTCATTAAATTGTGTTTTGCGGCTTATGATCGCTGTGCCAATCTGTCATTGGGGCTAATGTAGGCACGTTAAGATAGCCCACTTTTATTTAGGAATTAATTCCGCATCTCCAGAGGCCTGAGAGAGGGATGCAGCGAGGGTCCGAGCGCTAGCAGAGATTGGAGAGAAAATAATGCCATGGCATTACAGTGTGTGTGTGTGTGTGTGTGTGTCATAATGAGATTAGATTAGCTCTGGGTCTAATGAAACCTGTGGTGATCTATCAGCATTATGTACGACTTCATCCACCTGCTCTATTCATCAAACTACAAACACACACCCCAGAGAGAGAGAGAGAGAGAGAGAGAGAGAGAAAGTGTTTGAGATGGTACTGATGGAAGGGGTGTGATGGCATTTCTGATTCTTGTCCTATTTTTTCTCCTTAACACTTTTTTTCCTCGCCTTTCCTCCCCTCATGGTTTGTCTTCACAGATGTGATGTGTTGGCTCCAACACATTTCCTCTATCTGTCTGTCTCATCTCACTCCATTACTGCTGCTCACTGCATCTCAAACGGCCTTTTCACTGCTACTCATGCAGGTTTTCTCTCTTTTTCTTGGCCCTTTCATCCCTCATTCTTTCCTATCTGTCTTCTTGAGATCTTTTCTCTTCTGCCCACTTCATTACATTCTGAAATGACATGGCCACATATCTCACTGTGTGTTATGAATTGGAAGACTCAGTAGGATCCATTTGCAGCTTTTAATAAAGGAACGTCAAAACAGGCAAGGGTCAGGCAACAGCAAAACAGGGTGATCAGAGAACAAACACAGAGAGTAGTCAGGTAACATGCAGAAGATCAGGGCAGGCAGCAAGAAACAATAATCCAGGGCAATCCAAGTCAAGACAGGCAGCAAACAGGCAGTAGTGAGATAACAGTCCAAGGTCAGCAAACAGATCAGCAAGATAGGAAAAACGCTCAGTGATTACAGGCCGTGGCAATGCAATACTTCGCAGTGGTCTTCTGTTTGAGTGTGGTTTATATAGAGTGTCTGAATGAGATGCAGGTGAGTGTGCAATCAGTCCCAGGAATGAAGCATTATGGGAATTGTAGTTTTGTGAAGTGATCAGTCTGGTGTGGAGTGCCCTCTGGTGACTCCAGATGGTGATCGTTACACTGTGATACCAAACTTGATGATGGAATTTGTTAAAATTGGATTGAATGTTTTTAATATTGTAAAAGATATCAATGTTCAATAAATAATAATACAATCATAATAATACTACCTATTAAAAAGTCAAATAGAAAAATTTAAATAACATTTTTTTTCATCAAATGCAAATATTTTAATAATAATAATGCATATTTAATGCATGTTCTCTTTTGCCCACTTGATTTGCTTTTGAAATGACAGTCTTATCTAATTATGAAAAAAGATTGAATGTTTTTAATATTATAAAAGACACCAATGTTAAATAAATAATTATATAATAATATTAATAACAACAACAACAACAAAGAGAGATTTAATTTTAAAAAGTTGTAAAGAATAATTAAAATATAATTATTAAAATATTTGTATTATTTTAATTATCCTATCAACTGCTAATACGTTCTTAATAATATTAATTATTATTATTATTATATTATTATTAAGAAGTTATTATAATTTGATGAAAAAAATATTCTATTTAGTTAGAAAATATATTAATTTAAATATTATATTTAACTTTTTTAATGATTATTCTTATATTTTAGATATTAGGTTACTAATTCTTATTAGTACATTATGATCTACACCTTTAAATGTCATCTACTCTGTAACAATTGTATTTTGTAAGAAATTAACATTTTGTATAACATTATTGCATGCTGTATTTTAGTATTATTATCATTATTACTATGAAGTGGAAGAAGAAGTAGAAAGAGGAAGAGGAGGACAGACTTTATTTATTGATTTTATTTATTTTGGTGAAAATGTGCACTGATGAATCATGCACAATATGAACATGCATTAAAAAATAGAACCAATTTGATTCCCTTTTATAGTTAATTAGTCTAACTGTAGGTTGTTTAGGGGTGCTGTTTGACTACAGAATTCAATTATTGAGTTGTAGCAGTTGTGCATATATTAGCTATATTACAACAGCTTCAAAAGCAGCTCATACAATTACAAATTTTATTCATTTTATGACAGCTTGGTGGATTTTCACTTGGCCAAGCCATTCAGGAATCTGTACAGTCAGCACTGATCTTTGTTGTCTTTCTGTCTGTGCAGCGGTAAGGAACGACAGGAATAAGAAGAAGAAAGAAGATAAAAAGCAAGAATGCACAGAAAGCTACACGCTGAGCCCAGACACAGAGCAGATGATTGACAGAGTCAGGAAAGCCCACAAAGAGACCTTCCCCTCACTGTGTCAACTCGGCAAATACACCACGGTAAGAGTGTGTGAGTTTGGCCTGATATACTGAATGTTCACTAGGATTTGTGATGATTTTGCAACCCATTTAACTTCTTTAATGTGATATATTCCCACATCATCACTCAAAAAATGTTCACTGAAAATCACTGTCGCATTTTATATTAATTTACATGTTTTGGTAAAATATGCTATATTGGACTGTGTAATTGAAAATGTTTAAATGCAGTATCAATCAGGGATGTGATTTTTTCGTATTTGCATGGATTTCCATCATTTCCGACTCACGCAACACACTCCAAACATATTCCCAATTTTGTAACAAGAATTGTTTGTAAATCTGTTGTCAGCAAAAGAGAGGGTTTTGAGAATGGATAGAGAAGAGAAGAGAAATTCCACCCAAAAATAAAAATTATGTCATAATTCACTCACCCTCACCCTCAAAATTTGTAACAGAAATATTGATACTGTGTGGCTGTTTCATACCTATACATGTCTGGGTCAGTGGCAGTGCCAACACAGATTTGAATGTTTGCTGTGATTGTAGCTACTTATCAAAGGTTTATTAGACGCATCAAAATTGAGATCTTTTAATGATCAATCTTGCAGCTCTAGTTGAAATTATGGTTCTTTTGATTAATATAAGCAATATCCTAAGAAATGCATTGGTAACAATTAAAAGCATGATAAATATAACCCTAGTAAAATCATTGGATTACATGTACTTTGGCTGTTTGACTACTTCACAAACACACATCTGTGATGATATGACCTCATTGTTTTGACTTTGTGTTGTTTTTTTAACTACTTAGTTGACATTGACTGAAGAATCAATGCTGTAACTACAGATATGCGTCTCAGTTTGTCAATAACTCCCAGAACTCTGTGCTGATTCTGCTCCTGTGTTTACAAGCAGACTTCACCAAAGCTAATGGCCAGATTTCACGTGCCAGACTTTCAGCCATTATTGATGCTGCTATTAAACATTTACCATAGCATTCTAGTCTACCTGAATTTTGTCCTTGTCTGTGTTTAGAGTAACAGCTCAGAGCGGCGCGTGGCACTGGATGTGGATCTGTGGGATAAGTTCAGCGAGCTCTCCACAAAGTGCATCATAAAGACGGTGGAGTTCGCCAAACAGCTGCCGGGATTCACCACCCTCACCATCGCAGACCAGATCACACTGCTGAAGGCTGCTTGCCTCGACATACTGGTGAGAACGAGTCCAAAATTCACAAAGCCTGCAGTGGTGCGGAAGTTACTGCGGGATATGACACCGCTGAAGCCTGAATATAGACTGAGGGGCACATTTGAGTCATTGAAGGTTGTAGGTTCGAAGCCCACAAGCATTCCCTTGTGAATAAGAAGTGTGCTTTATTGTACTGAATGTAGTTTACTTTAAATGTTAATATTCTTAAATGTTCAAATCTTTCAAATACTGTACTTGCTGACAGGGTTGCATGTAATGCATTAGTAAGTTATTATTTCCTGCAATTTTGTTATTTTCCCTTGAAAAAATAAAGTGATTATTCTTAATTTTTCTGTTATTTAATTAGTTACTTCTGATGTAATTGCAATACTGTATTAGACTATAGAACAATTCTATACAAAACAATAGTGGATTTAACTTTAAAAACATACATTTTAACATTAGACATTATATTTTGATGTAACCTTCTCTCTTTAAATACTTTGGTCAGTTCAAGAATAATAAAGGCATCGTTATATTATTTATTTGAAAGAATTAAAATAGCAGTTTTATATCTATTCTTGTATTGTTCAACTGGTCGAGGTTGATATGGGATTTGGGAAGGAGTAAGTAAGTTATGCAATACTTTTTACAGAGATTATCTAGTACAGTAATCGAATTACACTGTTGAAGATGGAATTAATGACTTTTTTAGAGTAACTTAACAAACACTGCTTGCAGATAATATAATATTATCAAAATAAAAGGCACTTAAATGTACTTAAAAAAAGTATGATTACTTGACTGCTTATTAACAAACACACTTAATCTATCAAAAGTTTTACTTTAAAGTTCATATTATTGTTTTAATAATCTTGTGTCATGCTTTAAAAAAGTACACTTATTTTGATGTGTTGACAAACATACTAAATAAAGTATATTGATATAAAGCTATAAGGTACTTGATTATAATTTCAACTGTAGTGTGTTATTTTTATATTATAAAGTTAATATATTTTAAATGTATTCATTCAAATTCAACTTCATCATTACAAATGTGTAATACAAATATATTTAAATATGTGACATACAAGTTTAAATAGAAAGACACATTCAGTACATTCAGCAGTACACTTTAACCTTCAAAGACAATAGAAATATATCTGAAATTACATATAAAGATGTACTTAACTCCTACTTAGGTGGGTCAA
Source organism: Gila orcuttii (assembly GCA_026230005.1). NCBI lineage: Eukaryota > Metazoa > Chordata > Actinopteri > Cypriniformes > Leuciscidae > Gila > Gila orcuttii. The sequence goes on from JAPDVR010000017.1 coordinate 11,774,541, forward strand.
AAAAGAACTCTAAAGTTCAACTAACTGCATTTAATATAAATTTAAACTATAATACTTTATTGTTCTGGTAGTGCCTTATTGTAAATAACATGCAATTAAGAGTCTGAAAACATTACATTCAGTTAAATCTGAATCTTAAATCTTAAAGTATCTGATTTATGTCCATAATAAGTACTCTTTTTTTAAAAATATGCTAAAGTGCACTACTTTTTCCACAAAGGTTGATCCATGAACTTTCTCCACTATCCACTACTGTCGAATTTCTCTCATCCCAGTTTAATATGCAGAGTTAAGTCCAACATGTCTCCTCTCTGTTTCACTGCTTTTAGATTTTAAGGATCTGTACCCGCTACACGCCTGAGCAAGACACCATGACTTTCTCTGACGGGTTAACACTGAACCGAACGCAGATGCACAACGCTGGCTTCGGTCCGCTAACAGACCTGGTGTTCGCCTTCGCCAGTCAGCTAATACCGCTAGAGATGGATGACGCCGAGACGGGACTGCTCAGTGCTATATGCCTGCTGTGTGGAGGTACACACACACACACACACACACACACACACACACACACACACACACACACACACACACACACACACACTGTATTCTGACTTACAGTTAATAGGTCTTTTTGATCATATATATATATATTTATTGGCTATTACAAACATACCAAGTGTCTTTTGATACATGGACCTCTAGTGCCACGCAGTGTGTGATGGTGGTATTGCACTCATGTTGTTCAGAGAAATACTGTGTATGAAAAAAGAAATGAGGTTGTTTAAAAGGATGAATTTCATGCAAACATGTCCAGGTCATATTTAACTAGAAACTTAATATATAAGGCATTATAAAAGTATTTTTAATGCATTAATTAAGCCTTGTAATGTACCTTATAATGCATTGCATGGTCTCATGGATATTTGTAACCACAGTTATTATACATTACAGTAATAATCTATTCATTGAACTCACCTTTAGAAAGTATAATGCATTAAAACACATGACAAACAACCAATTTCAGATGTAACAAGGAATCTGCAAATATAATGCATTTTAACTTTGGTTACAATCGTTCATGAAAAATACATTATGAATACATTTATAATGCATTACGCATAAAGGCTTTAAATAAATTGTTACCGAAAGGGTATTTTGCGTTAAGAAAATCCGTTCCATTTAAATACATTCATTTAAAGTAAAGAATATTTTACATTAAAATCGTCATAATTAAAGGCTTTACAATAACACTAAGAGTATATAAATACTTTAAATAATATATAACAGTAGTATACAATATTTTTTCAAGATTTTTACATAATATTTTAAAATATTAAATGTAAAATTATTACATTTAGTTTTACAGTAAAAAATATTTTTCTCTTAAAATTATAATAATACAAGGCTGTAAAATACATACTAAAAAGATTTTATAGATATTTTGCTATTTCAATAATATAACAGCATAAAGGTATCATATAATGCATATTCTTTAATATTAATATTTTCTAGTTTTTTTTGTTGTTGTTTTGATTTTATTTCTTTTCATTCATGTTTGTTGGAGAAAATGCTATTGAGTGCTATATAGATAACGTTACAATGCAAAAAATCAAACGGCATTAGGACATTTTTTTTTTTTTTTTTTTTTTTGGGATGAAAGTGACCTGGGCTACGTTTCCCAAAAGCCTCGTAAGCTAAGTTGATCTTAGAAACCATTTGTATCAATTATTCTGTGATCTACTTCGGATTTCGATGCTTTTGGGAAATGCAGCCCTGAACATTTTTCACAGGTTTCATGAGATTCACCATCTCCAATATTTGCTGAATTTATGATATAAGCTCTCATACCACAAGTCTGTGAGCTGAATATGAATGGTTTGTGCAGATCGGCAAGACCTGGAAGAAGCCGATAAGGTGGATGTTCTGCAGGAACCGCTTCTGGAAGCACTGAAGATCTACGTGAGGAACAGGAGGCCGCACAAACCTCACATGTTTCCTAAGATGCTGATGAAGATTACTGACCTGAGGAGCATCAGTGCCAAGGGTGAGTCAAATTCTTACATAATTCTACTCTTTTGTTTTCCTAGACTATAAGAAAAAAACATGTGTGACTACTTGAAAACTAAATACATTTTTCATCTGTCTCAGGGGCAGAGCGTGTGATCACCCTGAAGATGGAGATTCCTGGCTCCATGCCTCCTCTCATTCAGGAGATGTTGGAGAACTCTGAGGGTTTGGAGAGTTCCTCAGGCGGGGTCAGTTCACGGGCCGCCGGCGCCCCTCCAGGCAGTTGTAGCCCCTCCCTTTCTCCAAGCTCCGCCCAGAGCAGCCCACCTACGCAGTCGCCATGACAACCATCATTGCGGTCATCGTCAGCCACTTATCGACTACTGTGTGCCCTCCGCGACACGACAGCAGAAACGTTCAAAAGCACGCGCTCATATTGCCGCCCCTCTGCCCGTGTTCCTCAGAGACTAAAGGGGGATTCAAAGGTGTGTCGCCGGAATTTTGTTGTTTTCTTTCCTCAGATCAGACTGTGATTGTATACCTCCTCGATTTCCCTTTGGATGAAGGGAGGAAGACCGCTGGAGGGTGAAGACAATAAAGTGCAAGAATGAATGGACAAACGTATAGAAGGAATTAAAGGACCTTTTCTTCTGTTTCCGATTCTTATGGCCTGGGACTTCTGTTTCCAATGACCAGAGACTGATTTCCTACAAACTAAGAAAAAAATATATATAAATATATAGAGAGAAGACATGGAATGATTGTGATTGAGAACTGAATGAAACATGGACTTGATGTAAAGATGCAAATGTATTTCCTCACTTTTTCCTCTTTATGCCTATGAAAGGGCAAAGAGTGAATTGTTTTATTTCAGACTGATGATGATGTTTTTCATGGAGAAAAAAAAAAACATTGAAAATATTATTAATTTTCACTCACAAAATTGTGCACAGAAGATATAAAAATGGTCGCAACAAACAATTTGTGTAATGTGTTCTTCTTGCTCTTGTCTTTAAGCTACTAGCAAATACCTCAAGGATTCATTTCATACCATATTTTACTACACTGTGTTTTGCTTAATATTTTAGAAATAAATTGCCAAAAAGGTTCTTGCATCAATGAGATTTCTCAAAGTTCTCTGCAAAGTTGTTCTTCGTTCTTCACTTAGAGGTAAACATGAGTTCTACTGTAAAAAGTTGTGCAGTAGTATAGCCTACTCTTTTTCTTGTGTCTGGCCTTGTCGAACTGAGTAAACAAATGAACCTAAAAAGATTTCCATGTCAAAAAATGTATATAATATTAAAGTTTTCCAAAAAGTTTGCGTTGACTACAAAAACACTTTTGGCCAGAGTTTGTTTGAAATTATGCCACACCAGTTCGTTCTTTAAACTTCGCTTGAAGTATATTGGGGCCTTCATTCTAGAGAGCATTTCATTGGACAAAAAGTAGTACACAACCATTGGGACTTTTGCACCGGTTAGTTATAGGACCTCAGTTATAGGAACTAGCCACCAGGGCAGTCCCCCGAGAAATAAATATTTCACTAGGGGCATTTTCCTGGTTGAATTTGCACCGCCAGTTGGAACTCTGAAGTGACGTAAGTGCTTACTTACTGTACGTCCTGCTGCTCTGGTTGTTGTGCAGGACTTTTATTTTGATGGCCCGGTGTACTTTTGTTTTGACGGCTCTGAGAATGCGAGAGCCTGAGCACTCAACACTTCCCATTCTCCATCTTCATTAGTTTATGATCTGTTTAACATTTTTATATATTACGTTATTATAACTCTTATACAAAAAAAGTAAATGGTATACGAAAAAGTGTTATAGCATTTGCCTTATGGTTGATGTCCAATATCGCTAGCTGAGCAGAAATACATAATCATGTTTCACTTGTTCCCTTCAAACTTGGATTGTTGTTGGATTTCCTTTTTTGCGTAAAGGTTGAGAAGTGCCTGGACTTCGGCTTCAGTCTATCTATCGTTTCATGTTCTTGGAGTAAATATATAGACTATAAACTGTGTTTACACTGCATTTTAAAAATGGCGAATGCCTTCTTAAATTACTGGCAGTTTCTAATATTGTGCTGGGTTTGACCCTTCTCTTAAGTAGGAGCTGATTTAGTCTTCATCTGATTGATTTTTGAAGGAAGCATAGATGGATCCTTCGCTGCCTTTGATATCCCACAATCCTGTGTGTTCCATTCCCTGTTGAGGAAAAACAATAAAGATGGCGTCTAAAATTTTAGGTTGGTGGTCAGTTAGTGTGTAAAGTGTAAATTTTTACCAATTTTTCCCACTTTTGATGACATTTCTTGCGAGAAGTTAGTGTTGTAGTAATGAAATATTCAATTGGTTGTCACCAAAGCACTCTCTGCTTTGTTATCGATCATTAAATCTTTATGCTGCCTCAGAAGTCTGTCTGAAATCAGTTTTGTGAGGTATCTTCCTGCATAAACGCTACCTGCTAAGATATTGCCTGACAGGGCAGCGAGGCAACTAGTCAGCTGGCTAGGTTTTCGGATGCAGTCATTTATTCACGCCTGAAAGGCCAATGACGCATGCTGTCATGGGGGCCTACCTGCCTACAAATACGGTCGCATGCACAGTTTCTCTCATTCTTCTGCTTTTCGCCGTGCTACTAGAAAACCATAACACCACATTCATAAGCCCAGTGCTTGGGAACCCGGGCCAACACACAGACTGGCTTAACAATTGGCGAGTCGGGAAAGAAGGGTCCGCCCTCATGTGCGTATCATGTGTTCGCTGACCAGCAAACATCACAACATTGCAGTCAGGGATACCATGGTGTCTTTCCCTATGCAGGGACCTGCTGTCCCTCAGCCGGAGTTGTGGTTTGTATGGGCCTACCCACTGAGAGGAAGAATCTAGCAGCGGGGCTCCAAGTCAATCTCGTGGTCACAATACAGAGTGAAAGGGCACCATCGACAAGGGGGCTTTATGCGTTGAAGTAGCGCATATTTGGAGCTTGGTGCAGGCGAAGGTCTGCTATATCCCTGTATCAGTGCCCAATTGCGGGGATACTGACTTTTTTGCAGGAATTGTTGGAGGAAGGTCACTTTTATTCCACGTTGAAAGTCCATTTCGGCTAGTGAGGGCACACCTTCTTGCCATTTGATTCCTTAAAGGGGCTCAGCTTCTTAGCCCCAATACAAAATCAGTGGTGCCGTCATGGGACCTGATTGTCGCTTCGGAGCCTATGTGTGAACCTTCGTTTAAGCCACTAGAATCTTTGGATCTAAGGATGCTGTCTTATAAAACCACCGTTGAACATTCGCCAATTCCCGCCGCCTTCTTCCCACAACAACTAACCTTTGTTACTTACGCCTAAGGTCGTGTCAGGAGTGTCTAGTGCGCTCTCGTTTGAGCTACCCACCCTGTCAAACCTCTCTATCGACTTGGACGAAAACAGACTTCATTCTATGTGCCCTGTTAGATTTTTATGCAGATACATTGATCAAACACAGTTCTTCTGACCAGCTCTTTTTTATACTTTGCTAACCTGGTCCTTGGGAAGCCGCTATCTAAATCAAAAAGTGGGTACAATGAAAATGAAAACGTTTCTCCAGTGTGAAAGCCCCTCATGAGTACCCTTACTATTTTTGGTCTGTGACTATAAATGTTGTAGTATCTACTACAAGTTAGTCAAATTTAAGTGTACACTAACATATAGATGTTAGCTTTAGTGATTAGAGAAACAAAGCTTTTCGAAACTTTCTATCAATTGAACCAATTGCTTCGCAAAATGATATTCACTGTTTCAAAGTGCTTGAAAATCCACACGCTGCTGACGCCTGCTGGTCAGAACAGTATGCAGCTCAAACATATAAAATCACCTTTTACAAACCAATTGCAAATGTTTTATTGAAGGTACAATCTATTAAATGAAATTAACAAATTAGAATTAAATAGTAAATATTTAGTCTCTTTATAATATGTCATTTTTTATCAAATTTATCTGAGATCAGAAACAAAGACACTGGTTCATGTGTTCACAGAGATGGCCCCTAGTAATTAACCATTGAAATTTTGATATATTTCTAAATGTTTCAAGACTTCAAGACGTAATTAAGCCTTGTTTACTGAAATCATGAGTCTTTTGCAGTTTGATACGTGCTCCGATTTCACTGGTTTGAAGCAAATGATTCGCAAAAGTTACAAAGCTTCACTAAGCATGTTTTGAAAGCGCCCATATCCTACGCTTCAAAGCTAACATACAAATCTTGAAGCTTTGCTTCACTAGACAGGCTGTGGATTTGTTGTTGTTCCACATAGAAATTTACTTTTTAATCAATTCTTCCTTGTAAGGACTTGTAAGAAATTCCGAAACAACATGCACCTATGCAAAATTTTATATATATCCTAATCATTTGTTAACCACATGTATTCATAACATCAATGAGCTCATAGTTTCTGCCTTAAATTATCATTTTTTTTAAAGACTTAACAAGCGGATAGACCTTCAGGCATGAGATCTCTTAGGAAGGATGCTTGAGGTTAAACCTGAGCACACGTACAGTAAATTACATCTCCAATATATCTGTTAAAAGATGCTTGTAAACAATAAATGCTTTCCAAATAAAGTCCTCTTTAAAGTTGGCATGAAACAGAGGTTGCGATAGTCTTTTCTTCCATATTGTGACGTGTATCTAAGTGATCCGCTTCTCAAAGAAGGAAAAATGTAGGGCGGGAGACGCGGGGCTCTGATTTTGTCAATTGGAAATTGATTGGATCATTGGGTTGTTGTGGTCGGTTGTGGTTTGCTATTGTTGTGATGACATGTGAGTGACAGGTTGTCCCACCCTCATGCCAGTGAACACGTCATCAGAGAAGAGAAGAGAAGAGAAGAGAAGAGAAGAGAAGAGAAGAGAAGAGAAGAGAAGAGAAGAGAAGAGAAGAGAAGAGAAGAGAAAAGAGAAGAGAAGAGGAAGTTATTTTGATTAAAGATTACGATGATGTGCATAGATAAATACGGCACTACAAGAATTGTCAATTTTGATTTAATGAAAGCAGATTTACTTAGAAAATAATTAACATTTTAAAGAAATTTCCTAAGCGTTTATTTAACATCTGTCAGGAAAGATTTTAGAGACATTCTGCATGAGAAAATGCTCTAAAATATGTTTCAGATGAAAACATGCACACAAGTAGACGTGTGATGTATGTGTGCTGTATTGTTATTATTATTATTAATATTACTATCTCTCGTTGAAATTTACCTTTTTACTGCGAAATACATCAGCCTGCCTCATACAGATAAATAACTTTTGAGTACGTGGTGACTTTTATTATGACAGAAGACTCTTATCTCGAACACTTCGGCATCACATGACACTGATTGAACATGGCTTCAGTTCAGTGGTAAGAAATGTTTACATTTTAAAACGTTTTTGACGCTATCAAACTCTAACGCGACGTAATGTTAATGAATAGAGGAATAATGAAGAATATGCACATTGTAATATATCTGTACTAGCGATTAAACATTGTTGTAGACTAGAGGGAGGTGTAACGTTAGTATTATGACAGCACAGTGATGGTATCATACTCTGATACCACCATGTCATTTTGATACTGAGTGAGTACACATACATGAGTACTTAAAGCAGTTGAAAAGAATATTGTGGTATTGTATTTTTACCATGATAATACCACGTTTTGATCATCATGTTCATCAATCAAACACATTAATGCTATTATGTTGATGTCCAGAAACACATGTAGGCTACCTTTTGCACAATTTATTGTACTTCAGTCATATCTAGCATTAATATGATTATCAATATGACAGCTTTATGTGTGTTTTGCACAGGCACTCTCGGGCCCGTAGATATGAGATTGAATGGCAGGGGTGTCATTTGGTGGGTTCAGCAGTGGAGTTCAGTGACTATCATCCACTCAAAGCCATCACGGTACATTCACAGTTCTCATAAATACTCATTAAATTTTTTATTTAATATAAAATAATACTGTTCACTTATTATTAGAGGTTTAGTCCTCCTCAAGTAAATATGGTTTGAGTATGTTGATCATTAGTACTTTAGAACCTTTTTTATATCGTGTGTAAATAATTCCATATATTCCTTCAATTTCTATTATGTTACCTGTCTGAGTGTCTATCTGTTCATACACAAGCAATTAACTGATGTCTAATAATGCTGCTGTGTAATAATAATAATGCTTCAGTCTATTCTTGACCAAAACACCAAACCTCTGGTTGCTCTAAGAAGGCTGAATGTGTAATAAATGAATTTTAAAATGCATTGGACAAAAGTAACTTCATGAACAAGTTATTTCAGTCATAAGTTTGGTAAATAACTGTCTTCTTTTCAGGTGACAGATTCTAAATCTCGGCGTGGGGGCCGGAAAGGCAGCACCTCCTCTACGTCTTCTTCCTCTAGTTCTGTGGCTCTGGATCCACTCAGCTCTATAATGGATGGGACCGACCCACTGTCTCTCTTCGCTGCGGCATCTGAGACCCCAACTCTCCCACACAGCATCTCTGCTGGGGTAAAATTCACAAACCACATACACACACCAGTATACGTATTATTAAAGGATTAGTTCACCTCAAAAAGAAAATTTCCTGATAATTTACTCACCCCAATGCCATCCAAGAAGTTCATGTCTTTCTTTCTTCAGTGGAAAAAAATTAAAGTTTTTTAAAGGGAAACATTTCAGGATTTTTCTCCACACAATGGACTTTAACGGTAACCAAATTGTTGAAGTTCAAATCAATGCAGTTTCAAAGGGCTTTAAAGTGCTTCAAAGGTCTCTGCACAATCCCAGCTGAGGAATAGTGTCTTATCTAGCGAAACAATCGGCAAAACGCTGGATGTAGGCGGAAGAAAACGTTTGGGTTTCAAAAGATTTAAACATCCAGGATACACACACAAAAGAACCATTTTAAACAATAAACTGACACAAAGACATAAATATGTCATTCAACATACAATAAAATTTGAACGATCCTCCTTATCCACACCTCAAAACAATGGGGCGGTACTTCCGCCTACGTCCAGCGTGACCTTTCCAACGTGATTACGTAATGCCGAGCGCGTCGCAGACCAGCACAAGACGAACAATTGTGGTTAAAAAGTATATAAATTTTTTTTTTTTTGAAAATGACCGATTGTTTCGCTAGATAAGACACTAGTCCTCAGCTGGGATCGTGCAGAGACCTTTGAAGCACTTTAAAGCCCTTTGAAACTGCATTGATTTGAACTTCAACAATTTGGTTACCGTTAAAGTCCATTGTGTGGAGAAAAATCCTGAAATGTTTTCCTCAAAAAACTTAATTTCTTTTCCACTGAAGAAAGAAAGACATGAACATCTTGGATGGCATTGGGGTGAGTAAATTATCAGGAAATTTTCATTTTGAGGTGAACTAATCCTTTAAAATCATAATGTGCACTAGTACCCCAATAAAAAAAGCACTTGTGTAATGGTAGTATCAGATGGAAATACCATAGTACTTACAGTACATACATACCATGGAATTCAATGATTACTATATAAATGTTTCAAAGGTACTTCAAAGAATCCCATGGTATTATTGAATATCACTGAATTTTAATCAGTTCAACACTGCGCTCGGTTCTAGAGCATGTCGGGCAGGATGAATCCAGTTAATCCAGAAGTTAGTGCAGCTGGCTTGGAACTGGTGACCTCCGTACATGAGCTTGAAGTTGTCCGTCTCCGAATTAAAGGCTTTTCTGCGTGAGTCCACATTGAGCAGACACTCTCCGCATGCCAGTTCTTTGGCATTGTTAATGCCGTGCCTCAATATACAGGAGGAGAAGTCCTGTGAGCTCACATCAGGAGTGAGGTTTGCCAGCGACATGAAGCCCATCAAGTTGTTCCACACACATCTGATGTTTTTAAGCAGCTCCTGTAGTTTAAAGAGACATCCACTCATGCATTGTGTTAATGCATTTTGGGGGCAGAGAAATGAAGGGTTTGTTTTTAGGTTGATTTCAAATATCAACAATGTTTCTCAGAAATCACTTACTGCACCTTTTTGTTTGTACATATATTGGAAAAAGTCCGTTATCTGCTGATAGTTAAAATTATGTGGCTGTTCCCCTTACATTTTTTTTTTCTATTTTCTTCTCCTGTGGTGAATTATGTGATCTATACAACAACTGTGAATATTTTCACTTATGTTTATATTTTCAATAATTATTTTGTATATATTTGCTGACTGAGGCAATCCAGATGTTGTTTTTTTTGTGTGTAAATGTGCCTTCGGTTGTCCTACGTTGGTTACTGTTTTATGCTTTTGTGTTTGTTAATATAACTTCACAATTCTAAATAAAAAATATATACGAGAAATAATTATGTGGCTGTGAACATGCATCAAACGTTTTTTTAAATATGGTCACTTTTTACTATTTTGTTTTAGGAGTTGGGGTGGAAACGGCAGGAGAAAGAGGAGGAAGTGGGCTTAGACTTTGAGCCGTGGTCATCTAAACGTGGAGAGATCCTGTCTAGATTCACCACCACAGAGAAACTGTCTATAGTAGGTGCACAAGTTTACAGCTCTTACTCATTCTGTGGCTATTCACTTTTGACAGACTTTAATGAAGCTTTTATTTCTCTTACAGAACCTCTTCATGGGCTCAGACAAGAGTGAGTTCATCGGTTTTGAAGATTCTTTTTTATTTGTTCTTGGTTTGTAGCTGTTCTAGTTGTTGTTATTCCAGGTGGCTTGACAGCTCAAAGTCAAATCCTCATTAAGCCTTCGTTAATTTTCAAATGTCAAAAGTCATGAATTTTATTTTATTTTACTTTTTTATTTTATTTTATTTTATTTTACATTTTTAATAAATAATTGATTGGTACCTGACATTCATTTTTTAATTTTTAAATACATATTATTATTATTATTATTATTATTATATATCACATAGAGGATTAGGGCCTGATATAAATTTTACATTTCTAAATAATCAATCAATTAATTATTATTATTATTGTTATTATTATTCATTAAGTTTTAATTATTATTAGTAGTATTATTTATTTTGTAAATAATTAAGGTTTGACATTCATTTTCAAATGAATAATCAATAAGTAATCTAGTTTATTCCATTTTTAATAAATAATTCAGGAGTGGGACCTGACAGAAAAACAACTTTTGCAACCGCTATAAAATGCTTAGCAAATTTAAATCCAGTTCTACCTTAAGCCGGCCATACACGGTGCGATTTTTGCTGACGTACGAGCTCGCAGATATTTTTCATTTGAGAGAAATCACGTGCAAATCCTTGCTCGTTTGGTTGCGGCTCGCAGTGGTGAGAGGAATTATGAGATGAGCCGAGTGCGTTACGAGCTCCTCCTGATAATGTTTAAACATGCCTGAAAAATTTGGGGAGTCCGCCCGATTTTGACCAGCATATAGGCTGCCCCGTTGTCAAATCATGCACAACCACGTCACATAGGCTAGATCTATTAGGCTTTATTGACCCATCCTGACCAGTCCTGAGAAACTAAGATATCACATGACGGTGGCATCAGCAACATTCTGTACAATATTTTTTACACATTTAATAGTTTGACTTGTGTTAAGGTAAAGCATCCAGTCCCAGCTCAGCCGTGTCAGAGAAGGTGCGCACTCGTCTGGAGGAGCTGGACGACCTAGAGGAGGTGGGTCTCATCCGGAGAAGCCTTTTGCTTTAATGTCTTTACTAGACGTGTTTATGAATGTTCTGTGTGTATTGTGTGTGCTCAGGGATCACAGAGGGAGCTGTTGAACCTCTCCCAGCAGGACTATGTGAACCGCATTGAAGAGCTCAACCAGTCTTTGAAGGAGGCCTGGGGTTCAGACCAGAAAGTCAAAGCCCTGAAAATCGTCATCCAGGTCTGAGGACTGTGAACACAAACCAACAGCGCACACACAAATTACATTTTAAAGGGGTCATGACATGAGAAATTAAATTTGCCTTGATCTTTTGACATATAAGAGGTCTTTGAACTATTAAAACATCCTACAAGTTTCATAGCTTAAAACGTCCTCCTCATTATAAACAAAGCATTTTTTAAATCAAGCATCAAAAACGGCTCATTTTGATATTGCGGGATATGTGATGTCACACGGACCAATACATTTGCATATGACTGCCTCCAGAGCAAGACATTGATGAGTAGTTAAATGTCATCACACCATAGGCCCCGCCCACTGTCATTCAGTCCCTTAACGGCTGATATTTGCCTACACTGGATGTGAGCGTCATGATGTGTCAAAAACAAATGGAACCCATTATAATCACTGACGCTGTCTAGTGAATACAGATTCACTTTCTGACGTATCCACACGCTTGAGTCTGTCGACAAAAGGACAAATGGAAGAGTGAAAGAGCGTTCGCTTTGTCGTGTCCAATTTAAACTGCTTGTTTGCGTCTCTGTACAGACTTTAGAAGGATCCCAGCATTAGAAACAAGTGGTTAGTTTATTTTAGTGGCGTCTCGGATCGTGTCGGAGGATTATATGTTTGTTCGGAGCATTTTGTTTTGTATAAGAGGTACAGTGTAATAGAGAGTTTGCAGATCAACTTGTGTTAAAATATGAAGCAGCCAACTGTATTATATCTGACAGCAGCTGCATCATAAATTTCATAATGCTTTGTCTGTAAATGACGGTTTTATATGGATAATGTTTTTAAAACACTTACTCACTCAGGTTTCCTATGCAATGATGTTAGCCAATCATAACTGTGGCCGTTTACTGACAAGCCTTAAAGGAACCGCCCCTTAAAAACAGATCATTTCAGACAGAGGCTCAGAATGAAGGTTGAAAATAATAGTTTTTCCACATATATATTTTTGTTTTGTTTTTTGGGCAAACAAACTTTTTTTAACATTATAAGTGAACATCAAGGAACATACTAAAATAATAATAAAAAAATCCATGTCATGCCCCTTTTAAGTCAACATGAATTTAAAATTGAGTCTATTAACTTTCATTATATACACATTTCTGGTCTTCTTGTGGATTAAATTATCAGTGCACGTTATTCAAAAGAATAAAAAAAATCATTATCTCCATCAAAATGTAATAACATATCCTCACATTATCTTTGTGTTTCAGTGCTCTAAGCTGCTCTCTGATACATCAGTAATTCAGTTCTACCCCAGCAAGTTTGTTCTCATCACAGATATCCTGGACACCTTTGGTAAGAGATGCTCATGATAATTTTTTGTTTGTTCAAGTGTTGTAAAAAATATCAATATTTCGATATGTATCGATACTGTTAAAGGTGCTCTAAGCAATGTTGGTTGACGTCACTTCTTGTTGATGTTCGAAGTATTGTCAAACAAAACGGAGGCTAGCTAGATCCTCCCTCCTCCTTAACCGCACACTAACCCCCCAAACCGCACCCCCAAATCCTTCTTGTCGGTTATTGGCTGGAACAGTTTGTTATGTTTCGTGGTGCGGGTTAGCCCAGTTTGTTTTTGTTGCTGTTTATGGAGCCTGGGGTGTCTGCTGCAGAGACCGCGTTTTTTTACAGTGTGTTCAGGGGACAGGCAGCTAGCAGATAGTGAGGAGATGTTTGCTGTATGTGACAAAAAATGTTTTGGCTTAAAAAACGCGTGACATCGCTTAGAGCAACTTTAAAACCGCTTTATAAATGAAGGTGACTTGACTTCACTTTATACTGAAATATCTGAAACGTTTCCAATACTGCTTTTCTGCAGTATCGATACACCGATTCCAGCTGCGTGTTCTTGCTCTCTCTTCTGTCCGACTGCGAAGTGAGACACCCTCGTCCTCACAATCACTCGTCTCATTCGCTCCGGTTGAATAGTGCTTGTATTGCGCATAATTTTACTCATTCCCGCAGTTTCACGCTCACACCAAATTGACTTATTTTTCTTGGCTTTTTGCGCTTAAACGCCGAAATACATACAACACGATGTCTAAATGCCTTTCCTGATGAGTTTTCAGATAAACAGAGGCAGTTTTGGAACGTAAATAGTTAGTATGTTGTGTAACAGTATATTGGATCTGTGCATTAGCTCTTAAAGTGACAGCAGCCTAATAAACCTGCTGCTGTCTGCCATGTTAATTAAAGAAAAGACAAAGAGAAAATCACTCGTTGCTCTTGACTGAATAACTTTTGTAACTTTACTTGTAAGCATTAATTTTTACAATAAGACCTATCCGGTGTTATTTTACATTTGATTACTTTCATTTCTGTAGTATTTTTAGTACATAGTACTGTTAGACCCAGCTTAAAGCCATTTTCATTTAATTTGTCTCCATTCAATTGAATTTATTTGTGCTATCATTTGCAATTTTTTTGTGTTCTTATTTTGTTCTTTATTTTGTACTTATTGTCTGTTTACTCGTCTTTTTTTGTAAATCTAGTTCAGCGATTAAAAAAAAAAGCCTCCCTGTGCTGTTTGTAAGCTATTACAACAAAATTACCCAAATTACAAAAAAGTATGAGATAATAACAAATGATCTGTATGGCGGTATGGAAGATTTCCCCATGGTATCGAAATGGTATTGAATATCAATATTGTGACAACACGAGTTTTTTATGTTTTACTGACAAACATATATAACTTTTTTTTTTGCAGCAACAGTTTCTTCATAAATAAGCAAAAGTCCTAAACATTTACATTTGTCAGTGTTGATAAACAACACCAGCAATAATTTTAGTTCAAGATAAAAAATGTGTTTAAAAGCCACAAGATAGAAGGAAAATGTCTGTCCGTTGCTCCTGATGATGTCATGTGTGTGCAGGTGGTCTGGTGTATGACAGGATCTTGTCCATGTGTGCTGACCCTCATCCTTTACCAGGTAAAATATGCATCACAGCTCAGCATATTCTTTTGCCATCTCGATGACATTTTCTATTGATTTTCCAATTAATGTCGTTCTCAGAATCGTTCTCCGCTGATGAAGTGAATGACACAGCCAAAGAGACGTGTCTCAACTGGTTCTTTAAAATCGCCTCCATCAGAGAGCTTGTCCCTCGATTGTATCTTCTCAACATGATTCCAGATTCTTATTCCAGTATTTAAGCCTGTTCAATAATCCAAAAATCCATTTTAAAGCTAAAAATGATAAATGAAATAAGTGTGTTAAAACAAACAGCAGTGTTTTAAAAGCACCAGTATTTATACTGTTTAGAAAGTAATTTTACCATGTTTTAGTTATTTAACCGGTTTGTGAGAAAGTTTTGAAAGATTGAAAAAAATACCATAAATATGAATTTTAACCTTGACTTTAGTGCAGATATGTTGAAGCTGCGCTTTTGAAATGCATCCGCTTCTTGACAAAGTCGTAAGTATCTGAGAAATGCTACTCTTCTGTTCATGCAGGCGGGTAGTTTTATAGGTCTGATGCCCTCTCTCTGTCCTTTAGTGGGATTCAGGAGACGCTGCAGAGACTGACAGCGATGATCAGAGGAATAGGAGATCCGCTGGTGGCTGTATATGCACGGGCGTATCTATGCAGGGTGAGAAAAATAAAGCTATCTGATCGTATTTTGTTGTATTTTTGCAAGTGATGGGAGAAATGAATCTTTTCTTAACTAATTGAACCAATTATTGTGAAAAATGATTCACTGTTTCGAAGCACTCGAAACGCCACATGCTGGTGACGCCTGCTGCTCAGAACGATGTAAATGCAGCAATAATTTTAAACATGCATAAAAAAACACCTTTTACAGGCCAATTGGAAATGTTGTACTGAAAGTGTAAAGTTTTTAAATGCAATTTCACAAATCATCTAATACCTTTAAATATGAAGTGAATTATATAATGTTATTGGTAACACTTTGCAATGAGGTTCATTAGTTAACATTTGTTAATGTATTTACTAATATGAACTAACAATGAGTTATACATTTGTTATAGCATTCATTAATCTTTGTTAGCGTTAGTTAATAGAAATACAGCTGTTCATTGTTCATGTTAGTTCACAGTGCATTAACTAATGTTAACAAATACAACCTTTGATTTTAATAATGTATTAGTAAATGTTGAAATTAATATGAACAAAGATTAATAAATGCTGAAGAAGTATTGTTCATTTTTAGATATGAAGATATTCAACTAATGTTAACTAATGAACCTTATTGTAAAATGTTACCATGTTATTTTATTAAATTGTAAACAGTTTCGACAACTAATTTAAAAAGGTTTCATGTGTGACAACTTATTTTTCACTATAGGACAGGGGTGCAAATCTCAGTTCCTGGAGGGCCACAGCCCTGCAGACTTTAGCTTCAACCCTAATAAAACATGCCTGATCTAGCTAACCAATTCTTCAGGGAAAACTACAGGTATGTGTGTTGGAGCTAAACTCTGCAGAGTTTTACACCCCTGATATATGAAGTGGTGTTTCATAAGCCACTTTTCCACCGCTGTTGCGTCACCAAGGCAATGACTGATGCATTTGTATTACATTCCGTAGAGCTCCGTGATCAGCCCCACAGTGGAAAATGAAACCGTATCCGTACCGGCTGGGCCGGATCGGCACAGAATGGAACGGTTAAGCAATGAGAACGGTTTGGGCCAATGGTGGAAAAGTGGCTGCACTTTTTTTACACGGTGATAATAAAACAAGCAAAAACCCTGTAGATTGAAATTGAAGTAGGGACCCGAGCCATATTGTAGCCGTATGAGACTCTAGCTATCTATCTTTCTCTCAGGTTGGGATGGAGGTGGCGCCGCATCTGAAGGACAGTCTCAATAAGAATTTCTTTGACCTTCTGGCCTCGTTCCGTCAAATTCATGGTGAAAGTGTGCAGAATCAGCTGGGGCTGCAACGGGTGGAGATTCCCATCTATCTGACCCTCTATTCTCCTGCCATTCACTGGATCCTGCAGTGTGTGGCATACAGAGCACCAGAGGTACATACACATACTCCACTCAGAGGAAATGCCTGACTGATTGTTTAATTTGTATTAATCCTACCTTGCATTCAAAGTCAGATGTGTAATATTCCTACCTGATAACTCATACTTTCACCCATAAAAGAGTTCCATTAAATGCTTGGAAGATGATGTATAAGAAAACCTTATGACAGCATTACCATTAGCTTTGCAGATATTGATTATCAACAAAAATGTCTCCTAGCGAATTGGGCAGTGTCCGCATTTGTTTTGCAGGTGTACAATTATAAACAAATTTGCTAATGATTTTATTATCATGTAATGTAGAAACAATGTTTATGTGACACCATGTTCATTTGCCGCATCTCAGGAAATTTAAAGTGGTATATTTATGAGAAAGCAAAAATATGAATTATAACTAGTGATGCACAGAAATGAATGTTTCTACTTCAATCTGATGTTAAAATATTTAAATATATAAAATATTTAAACAGTGGCTGCTCTTGACAATGAGAATGAGGGTTACATAATCTGAGAAAAAAAAACAAATTCCATTTGAATTGGTTTATTCAAATTAGACATTTTAAGCTTACTATAGATATATTCCTCATGTCTGTGAGGCAAGTATATGCAGCGTTTTGGTGAATTTTTATGACATGCTCGAGTTCACCGAGACCAAAATGGCAGCAAGAAGAATAAATGTTTGTTTTCATTATTTTACAAAAGCAAAATGTTTTGTTTTTGTGAGTTTACAAAAATAAAAGTTGACCATTTACAGTTTGCATTACTCTTATCTGTATGAACAAAATTGACGGAGTATTTTAAGTTAAATACAGTGATCGTGTCGGCACCTGCATGTCATGCAGTAAGCACGCTCTCTACACAAACACTTATCGAGGTTAACATTAGAGCGAGCATTTTTACAAATTTTCTGCAACTAATAAAATTTTGTTCGACCACGCCTCTTCTAGTCGACAAATGGTTAGTTGTGGCACCTCAGCAATGTAAAGATTGCGTTTGTCGATGTTGATCATCTGCATGTCGCTAGTCTCTGTACTGTGAAGTCGCTTGTGGACGCTCCTAGTGCTGTTGCTCTAATGCTATTGGTAGACTGCACGTCTAGCCATACCTTTAGGAAATGCAATCACAAGTGATATATAAAACTAAGATCTCATTTTAATTTGACTAGGAATAAGACTTAAAGGGTTAGTTCACCCAAAAATGAAAATTATGTCATTAATGACTCACCCTCATGTCGTCCCAAGCCCGTAAGACCTCCGTTCATCTTTGGAACACAGTTTAAGATATTTTAGATTTAGTCCGAGAGCTTTTTGTCCCTCCATTGAAAATGTACGTACGGCACACACTCTTTGTCCAGAATGGAAATAAAGACATCATCAAAGTAGTCCATGTGACATCAGTGGGTTAGTTAGAATGTTTGGAAGCATCGAAAATACATTTTGGTCCAAACATAACAAAAACTACGACTTTATTCAGCATTGTATTGTCTTCCGGTTCTGTTGTTGATCCGCGTTCACGATTCCGCAGTGACCCTGCTGACGTAAGACGCTGATGACGTGTTATCTGGAGATTAGGACATCCGCGACATGCACACCTACGCACCATTTTAAAAAAAAATATAGCAATACAAAAATACAAACAATGTAGAATAGCTTGAATACAGCGCCCGTCTCCCTCAAACTGTAAACGAAGCTCGGGCGCACCAGATAACACGTCATCAGCGTCTTACGTCAGCAGGGTCACTGCGGAATCGTGAACGCGGATCAACAACAGAACCGGAAGACAATACAATGCTGAATAAAGTCGTAGTTTTTGTTATGTTTGGACCAAAATGTATTTTCGATGCTTCCAAACATTCTAACTAACCCACTGATGTCACATGGACTACTTTGATGATGTCTTTATTTCCATTCTGGACAAAGAGTGTGTGCCGTACGTACATTTTCAATGGAGGGACAAAAAGCTCTCGGACTAAATCTAAAATATCTTAAACTGTGTTCCAAAGATGAACGGAGGTCTTACGGGCTTGGGACGACATGAGGGTGAGTCATTAATGACATAATTTTCATTTTTGGGTGAACTAACCCTTTAAAAGAATTAAAAGTAGCATTCTGTTGTTGGAGAGTGTTGTGATATAAACTACAGCAGTGCTCAGTGCATTAAATCATTAACCAGATTAACGATCGATCAATCAACGAATTAAACTCACTCATACTGTTCAAAATTACTAAAACGTTATTGCAAACAATTTTCTTGTCTCTAATAATCAACATAATGCAGGGGAAACTGTAAAATGAACTGCAGCAGTGCTAAACTGTTCAATGCATCATATAATTAACAACACAAACTATCAATGTATAAATCAAACTCGCAAGACTGCCGACAGTTTCTTTTCCACGTATCATTTTATTATAACCATGTATGTGTTTACAGTCAAATAATGTAAAACAGTGAAATCGCTCCGGAACTCTGTCCTGTCTTGTCTGCACTCGAGACGGTGACGTGAGCTTCACAGTCTTCACTCCTATTGGTTGCTTGACATGCCTACATTCTGTCGCCAACGGTCACTGGCGCTCGTGTCGCTGGTAGTCGCCAGCTCCCCATTGAGAAAGAATGGGATCATGTTGGTTTGTCGCTGCTTGTCGCTAGAGGTGTGAATGGGGCTTAAGACTTTTGCACAGTACTGTATATTGCCCCTCAATGCAAACATTAATTTATAACTCTGCTGTGAACATTCTAGTCAGAAAGTTTTGAAGTTGGTTTAAGTGTGTTGTTGGTTTTAGATCAAACATCTTACAAATTTGTGAGACCCTTTCCAAGTGATTTTGATCACGTGTTTGATCCATTTGTCTTTTAAAGGTTCTGCTAACAGAGATGATGGACAGATGCAAGAAGTTGGGCAACAAGTAAGATCTCTTCACTGAGGAACATTTTACAACTTAATATCTATGACCAAGAACGATGAAAATTAGGCTTGAGACTCATTATGAATAATGTCTTTAGTCGCATTGGACTTTGTGTGGATTTTGTTTTCTTCATCTTGTACTACTGCAGTATAGACCATAGAGCCAGACATTCTTGATGTCTTGTAAAAATCTTGATTTTACAACTGCAGAATTTATGATGTTTGAAATTGCAGTATTCATTTTTCCTATAGTGCTCTCCTGCTGAACTCTGTCATGTGGGCATTCCGGGCAGAATTTGTTGCAACGAGAGCAACAGATTTTATTGGCATGATCAAAGACTGTGATGAAGCTGGATTTCCCAAGGTGACAGACACACACACACACACACACACACACGAATACCAAACTGCACACAGGTCCAAAACCCTTTGGTGAATATCAGTGTCTATGTCAAAGTTTATTCCCATGATCCTCTCTGTCCTTCAGCACTTGCTGTTTGCGTCTCTGGGTCGCAGTCTGTCCTGTGCTGACCCTCCAGAGAGCGAAAGACTCTCCATACTCAATGAAGCCTGGAAGGTCATCACTAAAGTGCGCGGCCCAAGGGTAAACAACTGTTAATCTGTGAATGTTTTAAAGCACACAGTATAAAAAAGGGAATCTTTAATAAGAATTAAATACAGATTTGAATAAAATGATGACTTGACTTAAATCCATTTGCTGTTTTTTGTTTGTATTATGTCTATAATTTAGGATTACATCAGCTGTGCTGAGATCTGGGTGGAGTTCACCTGCCGCCACTTCACAGTGAGTTATCTGCTCTGTTTGCCTGAAACATCAGGTGTTGCAAATCATTATTTGAGCAGAATTTTTAAAAATCTGCCTTTTTAATGTCTTTTCAAATTTCTCCCTCATAGAAGCGGGAGGTGAACACGGTTCTTGCTGACATTATCAAACACATGACTCCAGACAGAGCTTTCGAGGATGCATATCCACAGGTATGCAAAAAACATATACACATGATGTTATATGTTGTTGACGATGTCAGCACGATTCATCCCCCTTCTTTTGTTTTCTCAGCTGCAGTCAGTGATAAACAAGATCCTTCCCTACTTCCATGACTTCTCTGTGCTCTTCTCTATGGTATAACCACAGCAATCATTTTTACATTTTAAATTTTATGGATCATGGTGGAAGAACAGAATGCTCTAGTTTACCCCTTAAATGGTCTGTGAAATGGAAGAATAAGCTATATAAAGTTACCTGAAATTACATTTTAACAATTAACCTTTGAAAACTATTTTTGGTACTGTATGGCTAAATTAAAGTGTTTTTAAAATAAAACAATTTTTTTTATAATTTTGACAATGTTAAACTTAGTTTACATAATTATGTTTCAGTTGAGACTTGAAAATGCATTCTACATACCGGGAAATGAGTAGGCTTAGTTATTCAAATTAACGGTAATCATTTTTTTATGTTGTGTCATAATACTAATTGGACTAATTTAATTTGTTGTGTTTCGCATTTCTTTGAATTGCAATTCAGTAAATTATTCTTACTGTCATTCCAATTCATATCCAAATTTAACTTCCTATTGGGCCAATTCAGGTAAAATTTCTTCAAATTTGCTCAAAATATAGGCCTACAATTTTACAGGAACTTTAAAAGAAAATATCATGAGTAATATAAAATGAACTAGTATGATCATAAAACGATTTGTTTTTGCTGATGTATAATTTTAATGATTGCAGGAGAAGTTTTTGCCCTTTCTGGACATGTTCCAGAAAGACAGTGTCAGGGTGGAGGTGTGTAAATCAATCATGGAGGTCTTCATCAAGTATGTTTTTCACTCACTATTCAATATTAAAACTCCACTTCCTCTGTGTAGCTAAACAAGTGTTCAAATACTGGGAAGAGGATGGTTAGTGTTTATTCTAGTTCAAGTTACAAGGTTTCTCTCTTTTGTTTAGACACCAGCAGGAAGCAACGAGAGACCCCGTCATTCTCAATGCGCTGCTGCACATCTGTAAGACCATGCATGACTCTGTCAAGTGAGTGAGATATATATGAATGCGTCTCACTATTAATGCAGAATTAGAGAGTGTTACATTTACGTGTTTGCATGTGGTCTTTGTGTTATAGTGCTCTAACTCTAGATGATGAGAAAAGATCTCTGGCTCTTCTGATCAACGGATTTATTCGTATGGTGAGTCCCTGTCCTACAATGCTGTATACAATGCTACAATGCATGAACTGGAAGTTAGTTCTTCATTTTCAGAGCTCAACTGTCAATAATATGAACTGGCATCATGTCAAGCCAAAATGTTTAAATTAGTTATTTTCTAGTAACCACTTACAGCATCTTGAACAATGAGATGATCTGGGTTATAAACATGCATCAAGAGCTGTGCCATTTCATCTCAGAATAGAAAAAATAAAAATATACAAAGATTATATTTTCGTTCTTATTATTGTAATGCAAAAAAATAAATGGTGATATATAATTAAGTTGTTAAAGTGTAAGTTTGCTGATTTTCAACCCACTTTGTGTTGTTAGTTCGTAGTATATGTAAACGAACAATGGGCTCTAGGGCTTTCGTGAAAGCTAGATTGTACTTCCGCATTTGTGTATCCCTGTTCAGTGCACAGTTGGATCGACAGAGGGTTGGTATTGTAAAAGAAGGTTTATCACTGAAAATTGTCTCATACTTTGTCTACTTTTTAAACAGAATTTGGGTAAAAATGGAACACTATGGCAACAGCCTTCTAAGTTGTACACAATGGCATTTTGCTTCGGGGGTTAGCTTCCTCTTCTTTCAAATTAACTAATGGAATGAGAGGTTTTTTTTAACCCCCCCTAGGTATGGCCTAAAACATAGTTTTTTGTCATCCAGTTTGAAATGTTGACTACAAATACACAAGTTTTTCAGCTTTTTCGTTGCTGCGTTCTCTTCAAATTTATGATTCTTTGCATCCCTTAGCCACTGCCCTCAACGCGCTGGAGTCTGCACAGGAAACCGAAAGAAACTCACTCCCGCTAAATGTTTACTCTTTGAAATCTTGCACCCGGTAACAATACAGAACAACACCATTGTGACTGAAAGTTTACTAAGAAGTATTTCCTACTAAAGTAAGATGGTATTTGACTCTGATCAAGCCTATTCAATATGAGCAGACTGGAAGTGGCCTTGGATGGCAACATGCCCAGTGCATCATGGGTGTTGAATTTTTTTCTACCTTCATTTTGCCAGTGCTAAAGTACCCCTTTAACTGGTATGATCAGAGTCGGCATCTACAATATGACCTATATAGTCTTACTAACTTTTTTTGTATGTTGGTCCTTTTTTCCATTAGGTGTCTTTTGGGAGGGACTTTGAACAGCAGTTGAGTTTCTGTGTGGAAGCCCGAGCGACCTTCTGTAATCTAGAGCCCGTCATCATTCACCTGATACATGTGAGCACCCTTTGTCTTAACCAAGTGTTATGTATTAAATCAGGGGTTCCCAACCTTTTCTGTCAGTCAAAACACTTTTTGTCAGATATTACTTGAAGATTACCTCCTGAGATTTTAATTTCATATTTTAATCATTTAACAAGACATCTACACTTACCTGAAGTTGGTCACATGACATCCAGGTAAACAAATAAAATATAGACTTTTTTTTTTCTTAAATGTATGTTTTTATATGATTTAATTATTAGCTTTCATCAACTCTTGAACCCCTTGCGGTTTGCGTTCTACATACCAGGGAATAAATTATTCGAATTAATGATAATAGTTATTATTCAGAATATTCAAAATACTAGAGCTGGACTTATGAAATTCCTCATTTCTTTGAATTGCAGTTCAGTAAATTCCTCTTATTGTCATTCCAATTCAAATTCGAATTTAACATCCTTTGGGACCAATTCAGTTCAAATTCCTTCAAATTTTGAAGAAATGAAAATGTAATCAGTAATATAAAAGTCTCAGCTGCTAACTGATAAGCATGTCTTAACAATTGCTTATGATACTAAGTCTTTTACCATATATTTTAATGTCCTGTGTGTTTTATTCTAGTAAACAAATTAAAAACTATTTGGAAAATGCTGTAAAGTCTAATCTGTTAGTGTAATGGAGTGCTGAGAAACTGTATGTCATGATGAAATGAATGTCTCTCTTACAGACGGTGAATCAGTTAGCCATGGAGACCAGACGTGTGATGAAAGGCAATCACTCACGTAAAACAGCTGCTTTTGTCAGGGTTGGTTTATTCTTTTACAAAATGTTAATGAGTGAATCTCATGAGAAACTTTAAAAAAACAAAACATTTTAACAAATAAATTAAATCACTAAGATGTGTAATGTAGTTATATCATTATATTTCTTCTGGATTACAGTAATGACAACTGAAGGAAATGTGCTTAATTTGTATTAAATAATAATATAATGTAGGTTTAATTTCCTTGTGTAAATTTTTTTTTTTTTCACCTCTTATTGGAGTGAAATGTGGACATATTTTTGACAGGTTTGGTAGATTCCACCAAATAATGTTGGATCCAAGTCAAGTCGCCTTTACTGTATTTTCCGGACTATAAGTCGCATCAGTCAAAAAATGCGTCATGAAGAGGAAAAAAACATAAAAGTCGCACTGGACTATAAGTCGCATTTATTTAGAAATTTCTTTCACAAAATCCAAGACCAAGAACAGACATTAAATCTGGAAATGCAAGTTATTCAACTACACAACAGCACACAGAACAATAGGCTGAATAGGTGTCTGGTATGTTAATTAACTTTAACATCAACTTTCTTTCTGCTGGTCGATTACAGTTTTTGGCTTTTCTTTTTTCTTTTCTTAATGTTTTCTCTTGGTTTATGTCAGTCAGTATGAATTAATTTTGATATATAAGTCACACCTGACTATAAGTCGCAGGACCAGCCAAACTATGAAAAAAGTGCGACTTATAGTCTGGAAAATATGGTAACTATACGCTTACAATACATACAATACAGATTGTTTCAAAGCAGCTTTACATTAATAAACAGTAGAAAATAATGATCAATGATGCAAACTTCATCAAATATAAGATTCAAATTCTGCTGTAAAGCCGCTCTACAGAAGACAATAGTGTTGATTCAGTTTAGTTCAATAACTGTGAAGTTCATAAATTCTGAAATGAGTTCAATTCAGCTATAAGCAGCTTTAAAGAAAAGAATAGTGTCATTATTGAGCTCAATTCGGTTCAATGTTGATTCAGTTCAGTTCAATAACTGTCAAAGTTGCAAAATGTTTCAATTATGACACAAAGTAAAATCAGCTATAAAGCAGCTCTGCAGAAAACAGTGGTGTCATCATTGTTCAAGTTTTGTTCACATCCAGTAGTATCAGTGCAGTCAAATCGATAATATTAAGTGCCTTTTAAGTGACTTTATCCTGTTTTATCCTATAAGTGACTGAGCTTTTGCTGCCTCTTGTGTGTTGTCTATTTCCAGGCATGTGCTGCCTACAGTTTCATCACCATTCCATCTCTCACGAGTATCTTTAGTCGTCTCAACCTATACCTGCTCTCTGGACAGGTAGCGCTGGCCAACCAGTGTCTGTCCCAGGGTGAGTGCTGGAGCCTCCCATACACAAAATATACCTTTTGTACATCCTTGTTCCTGCCTCTAATGGAGAATGAGGATTTAAAATACCCTTCATTCAAAACTTTGGAATCTTTAAGATTTTGTTAATGTTTTTGAAAGAAGTCTCCTCTGCTCACCAAGGAAATACAGTAAAAATAGAAATATTGTGTAATACTATTATAATATAAAATATTTAACATATTTTAAAATGTAATTTATTCCTGTGATGGCAAAGCTGAATTTTCAGCAGCCATTACTTCAATCTCTGAGTAAAGGCCCATTCACACCTAAGACGACAACTATAACGATAAGGATATAGTTTTAAAAATTAATCTAAATGTAAATGAATAGCAGAATCGAAACCACAACTATAACGATGACAGCAAAGATAAACAATTAAATTGGAATCACTTTCACAACAATTTTTTTTCCAGCTGATGAATGATAAAAGCACTGTGACAGCCAATCAGAATCCATCCTGCTTTAAAGAGCTCGATCATTTAAAGCAGCAGACCAACACAGGAGTACATTTTAGAATATATAAAAATAGAAATCAATTATTTAGGGGCTGTTTACACAACACCGTTTTCAACTAAAAACTGAAGACGTTTTATGTGTTTTGGCCGTTCATTCACACGACAACAGTGTTTTAGGTGCCTGAAAACCCAAACTTTAGAAAACATGTTTCGAAGTGCAATTTTTTGAAAATGGTCTACGTGCAAACAACCAAAACGCGGATCTCTGAAGACGATGACGTCATGCACATCCGTATTACGTATTCAGTTTATAGTGTTTCATTGCCATCTAATGGCCTGACAGCAGAAAAAAGCGTTTTTAGTCGTTTTTGCGGATCCGTGTGAATGGGGATAATTTTGACAATGGTGTCGACTGTACGTGGAAAACTCGAAGGAAAAACTTCTTTCAAAAACACTATAAAATCTTGAAGATTCCCAACTTTAGAATGTTCAAAAGTACAAAACTGACCTCAGATTGGGTTCAGAGAGCAGCCTCTACCATGATTGACCAAGATTGAGTGTTTAATTATTGATTTGATATGGACTGAGAAAATGTTTGAGAAAATTTTTTTTCTTTGTCCATTTCTTAGCGGACGCGTTTCTAAAGGCAGCGGTCAGTATTTTGCCGGAAGTCCCGCGTACCATCAGCATTGAGGGAAAACAGCGATCATCAGAGCCCTTCTTTCTCGAATTCATTAACAACTTCCTCTCCACACTGCTCGTAGTGCCGGTAATATATGCGTAAACATTGGCAGGAATGTTCTAGCCATGTCTCTAGTGCATATCTGAGCTCCATTGTTCACTATGTCTCATAGGACCATCCGGAGCAGGGTGTGCTGTATCTGGTGCGAGGGCTCTTGAATATGGTGCAGGACTACACCTGGGAGGACAACAGTGATGCCAAGGTCCGCGTCTACATCAGCGCTTTACCATTGCTAGCAGCAATGAGCCAGGAAAGCTATCTCTACACCATTCCTAAAGGTACCGCACTGAATCAATGCAGAAAGCTACTCTAACAAACATCATCTTCAAGTCTTTCTGACATTGAATTCTAAACGGAATCACTTTTGCACTTGTTGCAGTGGATTCCAATGAAACCCTCTATGGAGGAGATCCCAAGTTCATCGCAGAGATCAACAAGTTGTGTGAGACTCTGATTGGTCAGGTTCTGGATCATTTAAAGACTCTGGGCCGAGATGAGGTGAGTATTAATCCAGGATACCGTGCCTCTAAAAAGTAACTGTAATCTTATAAATGTATGAATATCCCCGCATTAGATACAAAATATCATAGTATAATAGCTTGTTAGGATTTACATGATAAAACAATAATTATAATGCTTAAAATGAAATGGAAAGTAATGGAAATGTGCTTTCTGACTATGTATTTAGAGGGCGACCGAGTTATAGTTTTTGCCGATTAATCGGTTCGATAGTTACTTCTCGGGAAAAATCAGTGCTGATAGTAGCCGATCATTTGTTTTGGGGGGTTGTTTAATTTATCCGTGATCTGGAGCTTGAGGTTCTATAGTCTTTGGTTTCACAGTATAAAAGTGCCCGTAGAGGTGAAATAACACCAATCACAGACTCCACATGCAGTTTGTTGTGAAACGGGTTGATGCTTTGCACAGAGACACTGAAGAAAACAAATAAAAATAGCTGTTTCCATCCAAAGTTGCGAATTTAAATTATTTGCAAAATTTGAATATCGCATAAAACATTTGCGAATAAAGCACCATTTCCGTCCCATGTGTTCAAGAGAACAAAATAAAAAATGTAATAAAAATGGAAGTTAATGCAATTGGGGAAGCCACTGTGGCTCTTTGTTCGTACATCATAAATTGCTTGCGCACAGATGAAACGCAATAAACTGTCATGTTATCTTGCATTCGGTATTATTATTATTATTATTGTGGTATTTATCTGTCCATCAAGAATTTAAGTCACTTGTTTTTCAAAAATGATGTTTGGACCTCAACGTCCATACAAACATAGGGTGAATTAAGGGTGATTGGGACATAAGGTCGAATGGGACAGTATAACTAATGAGTAAAAATAAAAAACTTTTTTTGCTGAGCCCTAGCTGTGAGACCACATAATCAAAATTGGACGCCCATCCTGGTGGGTGGGCTGGACAGGCATCAAACAGGAAGTTGACCCTGAAATGCATGAACTGAGGAAAATGACATAAGCTTTTGCTAGTTTTCATAATAAGGTCCTAAAATTATCATAGCTATTATATTGTTCAAACTTTTGATGGAAACATGAATATGATTCACTACTGATACAAAATCAGTAAAAAATGTGTTAAAGGGGAACTTGGCAACTATTTCAACTTAATAAAACCGTTTAGAAATCATTTGGATGGTTTAATAACCTGTTCTGGTGAGAATGGTGACTTTCCCCGCTCCCCCCAGCGTTCCCAGGCGGAAAACCAACCTTGCAACATAGGGACTAATGTCCTGGTAAATTGGAAAAAGGAAGTCTCGTGAGAAGCGAGAACAAGCGAGAAACACGAACTGCTTTATGGCAATTCGACATAAACACACACGCCATATGATACTGTGTATGAAGTATTACCCACCTCGGTAGACATACTCCACATGATGAAGTTGGCCGGCTCCGATAATAACAAATGCACATGAGCAGCGGTTGAAAGGGGGAGGAGGCTGCCGCAAGTGAGTTTTTTAGCGACAGTGTTGTGAAATATACACCCCACAGCTGTAGGGGGAGCTCGTTGAGACAATATGCGACAACAAAAGTGAAAATCGGCGAAGAAATGGCTGGAGTTGCCAACTTCCCCTTTAATATCATGTTTCTATTTTCAGAATTAGGTTGTTTTTATTTAGTCCCATCCACCCAAACACAATTTGGGTGGATGGGACAGCATGATTTTGGGTGATTGGGACAGTGCTTAAAGGCTTTGCTAATTAAGAAAATGATTAACCTTGCAATAGAGAACCATTGTTTATGCTCTAAATCAGTGGTTCCCGACCTCTTTATTTGTGCAAGCCCTGATCAACCACAAAAATATTCATGAACTAGCTAGATTTTGCTCAAATAAAATGACCAAATTCTGAAAATAGGAACATTATAGTTACATTTTGTTTACTGATTTTGTTGCAGTAATAAACCATATTCATATTTCCATTAAAGGTTTGTGCAGGTTAAATGCGTTTGTCAAACAGTTAATTGGTGATGGAGCCACATCTCATCCAAATATTACCAAAAAAAAAAAGAGAAAATATTTTGATCAGTTTACCTCATTTTTACCTAAAGAATTTTTGGTCCTGAAGCTTTTTTTTTTTTAATTGTTTAAATGATTTTTAAATGTTTTCAATGACTTTTAGCCTTCTTTTACCTCAATTACATGTGTTGTGTTGTACTGTATGAATTGTGGATGGATTTATAAAACATTGAGAAATAAAGTTGAACAGAAATAAAAATGATTCTAAATAATGAACAAAAAAAGAAATATTGCATATAAAAATATATCAAAGTATGAACTAACTTGTGCAATTCAGTTAATATGCTTACACACCCTAAATGATTGAAAAGATGTGCTGTCCCAATCACCCAAACGGTGTGTCCCAATCACCCAAATATTACCAAAAATGGGAGTTTTGGCTTAGTGTATGTCACACATCCTTTCATTATAATATAAACTTTTTTTCCTGTTCAAATGGATAGGTAACATCTTCAGTATTACAGAAATGTGTCATGTGTTAGGCTAATTTTTGGCAAGAAACCTTACACAAGGTGGAAATTCAAAAACTGTCCCAATCACCCTTAATTCATCCTACTTCTCACCAGTTTTCTGGTCACATGATCTGTTGAGGCAAAGTCATGACTTTTTGTTTTATTCGGTAAATGTGTTTCCATCATAGTTATTGCGCATGTTGGCTTATTGGATAAAAATAATTAGGTAACACTTTATTTCGATTGTCCACTTTAGACATTCTACTAACTGTAAGTAACTTTGCAGCTACATGTCAACTAACTCTCAGTAGAGTATTAGTAGACTGTCTGCTTAATAGTTGCTAACACTAGTGATGTAGTACTCGAGTCCGGTCTCGAGACCGGTTTCTGCTTTCTCAGACTCGTCTCGGACTTGTTCCTTCAAAGACTCGGTCTTGACTCGGACTCGGCATTGGTGGTCTCATCCCCATCACTAGTTATGGGGGAATAAAGTTTTAAAAGATACTGAATTCGAGTGTATTGTCAAAATATTTAAAATTGAGAAATATTGGAAAATGTTATAAAGTAGCTAAGCCTACTAATTTAGACATGCCACTAGAAAATTTTAATTTGCTCTGCATGTCCTAACTATGATTAAAAAAGTCAGGGTGGGCTTAACATGTTGATGACAGAGCAGCACTGTTGAAGCATTTTAGAAAAATAGGCTGAAGATGATGCATGTGGTAGGGATTTTTTTAATGATAGTAAAAGCATAGTCCATATTAAGACGTTAAGACTGCTCCTCTAAACAATTCTGTGGGCCTAACTGTTGATTATTAACTGGGGTGATATTAAATCATGAATATCAAAACTGACATGTCGAGACAAAATCTCGACTCGGACTTCCTCAAAGACTCGGTCTCGACTCGGACTCGACCCTTTAAAGACTTGGTCTTGACTTGGACTCGACTGTATTTGAAAACCAAGGGACTCGGTCTCGACCCTTCAAAGACTCGGTCTTGACTCGGACTCGGCATAGGCGGTCTCGACCCCATCACTAGCTAACACTTTATTTTGTTGGTCCTCCAACAGCTACTGACTATAAGTAACTTGGCAACTACAAGTCAACTTATTCTCCTAACCCGAACCCTAACAGTCTACTCACAGTCTACTAATACTCTAATGAGAGTTAGTTAACATGTAGTTGAAAAGTTAATTATAGTTAGTAGAATGTCTAAAGTGGACTATCGAAATGGTGTAACCAATAATTATCCACCTTAATTGAGCGCATACATTTTTAGAATTTATGCACTGCATTGGCGTTTCCATCCAGCTTGTTTTTTTATTAAAAGAAAATTGTATGCAATATCCCAAAATGCACATAAAAATAGGTGGGTGGAAACAGCGAAATGCTAAAGTATGTGTACCGTACACATTATCATTATGGTATCAATCAAGGTCTGTGATGGTAACCTCTCACCTTATATCTTAATATGCTGATTTAAACAAACAAACAAACAACCTGATATGTGAAGATCCAGTGAGCTTTTATTTTGGGGGTTTGAGAGCAGATACTGCTATAAACGTGAGCAATGTTAAGTAGATATCACACAAACCTGCAATAATGAAATATGTTAAATTACACAAATATTTAATCTTACTTTATTAACCATACTAATAAGCAAAATTGGGTTAACATTACATGCACATGTGTATTTACAGTATTCTTACCTAAGAATGTACTGGTTAATATAAGATAACTACAGGGGTTACAATTAGGTTTAAGAGTAGGTTCAGGGTTAGTACCTAGTTATTACACAGATATTGTAATCACTATAAGTACATAGTATGTAAAATAATATGCTTCCCAAAAATTACTTAAGATAAACATCACATTTGTTTCATTAAACATTCTTTTCCTGTGTCATATTCTTCTGCAAAGAATGGAGAGTTACTTTATTGAAAGCATTGTTACATTACCATTTAACACAATTTTTTTTTTTAGGGAGTAACACATGGTTGTAATGCATTACTTTTAAAAGTAACTCTCCCCAACACTGTGTGTAATATTATTAATGTGTATGATTTTGCATGGCTGCAGGTCTGATATCTTATATCTGTGCTGATGTGTGTGTGTTTAAGGGAGTGCGCAGGCAGGGCGGTCTGGCCTTCTCTCTGTTCGGCTGTCTGTTGGCTCATGGTGATCTACGGAACAACAAACTCAATCAGCTGGCTGTCAACCTGTGGAACCTCAGTCACAAACACGGCTTCTGTGAGACACGCACATCGGTGAGTCGTATGCAAGCACACGCACAGAGCCGTTGATGTTCAACAGCAAACATGTGTTGACCTCTGTCTCTCATCCTCTCCAGGTTCGGACTCTAGAGTATATCAAACATCAGGCACAGCTGGCTGACATGAGCCATCTCTCTGACATCACCGCACGTCTGTCTCTGCAGTCCCGAGCCTGACGGACTGTCAGAAACCCTGAAACCATTACTAAAACTAACCTGTAGTTCAATCTTCTACAGTATGTTTTGTATCAAAAATCTATCATGACTTATTCATATTTCTTATTGTCTATAATGTCAGTTTGTACTTGTTTTTGTACAGTTTGTGTGCATAACAGGAATTATGTCATAAAATTCTCTAAATCATAATGCCTTGTTGATTTTGTTTGAGAACCAACAGGTTTGAAGACTTCAGGTTCAAAACTTGTTTGTTTCTCTGGATGAGTTTCTGTCAGAACTGGTTGGACACAGAGCTTATTTTCTGCAATAATCCAAATCATGTAAAACTCCAATTGGGTTCAAGGGTTACACCAACTTCTAGTTTAGCCCACATAAATACATCACTGCAGCACCCCAGCTGCTCCCAGGAAATCCTATTGCTATTAATGGCATTGCATCCCAGACAGCAACATAGTGTTGGCCCAGGTCCGGCCCACAGCTGGTACGCATTAAATCCACATGCACCAGATGTGGCCCGGATCTGGGCCGCCATTATGTTGCTGTCTGGGATTGGTGTGTGAACTAATGGCAAGATTTTATAAAGTCCCCGTTACCTATAACAGGTGGGGTTTTTTTTGGAATAATAAGTAGCTACTGGATATTGGTTGACATTGTTTACACAACCCAGGTGACATTCAACAAGGAAATATTTAATTAGCATTGTTTTGAACTTTAGATTTACTTTAATATCTATCAATAAAGAAAAACAGGACACAATTAATGTTACATCCACCTCTATCCTTTTATTACGTTCAATCACACCTCAGCAGAGAATGAAGCGGCCTCCTGGCGACCGATACATTTATAACAGCACATTCACACTTCAATCAACACAAACATGCATTCACCTACCCGCTCACAATGTGTACGATGTGTGCTTATCTCATCCTCGCGCATACAATGTAACAGAAGTGGTGAATTGTCCCATCAAGAATACCGCAGTATCCCAGGTAAGATCTAGCTGTGCGGACACACGAAACCAAGCCTTGTTTGGATCTGAGCTATCATACTGAAGAATATCAAAGTATATTAGCATGGATTATAAGTTAAGAGCAATTGAATTACTTTTATTAATACATCGAGCAGCCGCCACCCTCTGTGGCAGGACAGGACCAGGGTCCCTCTCACAAACGAGGGTCCCTGACACCAAGAGCTCAGTAGAACTACAAATGGAGGGTGTCACAATTACATCTGAAGTGTGTCTTTCTGCTCTTTTATTAATTTTGTTCAACAGTCCAGGAAATTTGATATTGTTGCACCTTCATTCTATAAAAACTATACACAGAACAAAGTCCAACAATAACAGGAAAGAGTTAGTTATTGAAAAAGACCGCCCAAACAGATGCGTGATTGGTCATTGTTCACTTCAGTGAATGGTTTGGTATGGGGCTGGTTTATGATGTGGGGACAAGCGAGCCTCCTGTCAGATGCTTTAGTCCAGCTCAATGGGGCTGCTGTCCTCCTGAGCTTCCTCACCCTCCTCTTCCTCACCTGAGCCCATTAGGCTATTCAATAGGTTTCCTAACACAAAGAAAGCAAACCAGAATATAGTCATTTTTAAATGTCTTCACAACATTCCCTTAGATTAAACTGTAAGCTCGCTCTCTCTCTATTTTGCAATGAAATAAAAAATTGGGTAGTGAAGATTTGTTAAATAGTTTCGAATTTGGATGTCCAAATTTTAAATATATACCATTTAAATGTATCCAAATTTTAATAATATACTTTACATTTTTCAATTATATAACAATCAAGCAGTTGAGATTTGTATGCATCCAGGTATTGTTGGATATACCTATATAGTAGCTGTATAATTTGAGATGTGGTTATATTGAGAATTATGAAACGTGTGATGTTTTGTTTTGTAACAATTTGGTATAGTGATTAACCCAATTACAATTTGGTGATGTGTATTATTGACACAGTTAAGTGATGCATTCATTTTTTAATGAATAAATTGGGTCTGAAATTGCGATCAAATCCCTGCATTCATGTCCGAAAATCTGGTGAAAGTCTTCCCAAAACAGTGAGAGTGCCACAGGGAAGGACTAATGCTATTTGGCATGCTTCTGAAATTAAACATTCAACAAGACAAAAGAGCATCAGTGAGTGTTATTATTACAGTTAATTATAGTGATAGTTGGATGTTTTAAACGTACAGCAATTGCCTGATAGGCTCCAATAAAATTGTATAACTAAATATGTGTTTTTTGTTCATTTTTACAAACTGAGATAAAAGTGAAAATGATCCTCTTATCAACAGGATACAACAGATGCTCTCTATAGACATCAAGCTGCATTTAACCCAAAATATTCATTTAAAAACAGAACTGTAGTGCTTGTATGTTCAGTGTTTGCAGTCTTTTAGCCTAAGACAAATTCCATTTCAACATAGTATATATTTTAACTATTTTTAGAATATGAATGCATGTGTGGTCCTTCATAATCTGGGTGCAATGATGTTTCTGTAGTCAAACAGAGGCAGGGATGTTTCTTACCTAGCAAACCACCATATGATGACGACTGTTTAGGTGGCACTCCAAAGAACAGCTGTCCTATTCTATCCAGATACTGGGGTCAAGAGAAGAACAATGTGTGTTATAAACATTTAAGAAGTCCAGAAGTCTTATATCATACAGAATCCAAATGAAATTTTAATCTCTCTGAATAATGCCTGCAACTTCTAACATATTTTACTCTGTAATAACAATATAATTACATAGGACCCCGACTGAGAACCACTGATGTAGACAGCTCACTAAGTCAGGACCAGAGCTAGTGTTTCAGTCATTCTGTCTACCATTGAATCTCTAGGTACTGAGAAAGACTGAGAAACTGCCAAAAAAGCTTGTTTTTGATGTTAAAGAGCGTTATCAGTAACTTACCTCATTGTACATAGGGTCTCTCTTCAGTGATGGCTGATACTGCTCACATAACACTGTAAAGACGGTCAACTTCCCACTGGAAATTAAACCACATATAATCCAGAGGTTGTGTTAACCGTTTTGATCCATTATTTGTTAAAACACTGATGGATCATTTAAAATATCAGTTAAAGCTATTTGGTCTGTTGCAGGGCTCTTTAACTCCAGTCCTTGGAGGGCCAGTGTCCCTCAAACTTCAGAAACAATCTCAATGTAACCCATCTCTCTGTAATTTACAAGTAATTCTGAACAACTCTATTAGCTTGTTCCCATGTGCTTGTTTAGGGTTAGAGTTAAACTCTGGCACTGACCCAAATGGAACCCTAACCCCTCGCGATCTTCCACCAAGTTCACACTTTCGTGACGTAATGGCGCTTTGACTGTCGGGTAGAAGTCTGTTGCGTAGCTCGCTTCAGTGCAGGTTCGGCAAAAGTGAGCATTGAGACTTGCGAGCACCCTTCTGAAATCTAAAAGGACAAATGGGACACCCTAGAGGTCTTGTGGATTTAAAGGGTTAGTTCACCCAAAAATGAAATTTCTGTCATTAATTACTCACCCTCATGTCGTTCCAAACCTGTAAGACCTTTGTTCATCTTCGGAACACAAATTAAGGTATTTTTGATGAAATCCGAGAGCTTTCTGATCCCTCCATAGACAGCAACGTCATTGCAACTTTGACATTTGACGAAGGCCCAGAAAGGTAATACAGACATTGTTAAAATAGTCCATGTGACTACAGTGGTTACAGTGTAATGGTAATGAATTTTTATTTTCGGGTGAACTAACCCTTTAAAAGACATACGCACGAGGCAGCCATTGTACGTCCACAAGACCGCAAGTGCACACAAGGGGCTCTAAAAGTGGGACAGGGCCTCTAAAAGCAGGAAACTAGCCCTCCAGGACTGGGGTTGAAAAGCCTGGGTCTATTGCGTGTCCCTACTACCCATACTGTACATTCCCACAGCAAAGAATGCTAACAAGCATTAGAAGTTAGGAAACATCATGTTTTAAATAGACTGTAAAAGATGCTTAAGTAAGAAGTTGGTTGGAGAAATTCATAGGATACCCTTTCTTTAATTCGGTTGACCAGATCTCAAGACCAGACTGTTTTTGTGTTTGTTTGTTTGTTTTTTATGGGAGAATAAAAATACACATTATGATAGAAGAATAAATAGAAAAAGCCAAGAACCAGTTAAAAAGCTCTTGGTAAGACTAAAATAGCTCGGTATAGCAGTCACACTGATATCAAACGTTGCAATACTTTACCGATGCATAAAAATAGAGCATGACAGAAAACGTCCACCCAGACTGATTATTTGTAGATCACCTTCTGACATCCACAGAATTTTACAATGTAGAGCATTCAAAAATAATGACAAGAGCCTAATGCTGAAATCAAAAGCATGAATACAGTCTCTTACCCATCCACAGCCAGCAGGAGGAACCACAGGAAATTGAGGAGAGGCTGCACAAATGGAGGGCCCTTCTCTATAGATGGGTGCTTCTGTGTGTATGTGGTGAACACCACCAACGCGCTAGTCTTGTTTTTTAGACAAAGGAACCTGCAGCCAAGACAAGATGATGAGATGTATACCAATCATAATGAAAATAAAACAGGAATCAACATATATTTACAGAATATTATATTGACTATGTGACAAGCACGAAAATGTTCGCATCAAGTTTAGACTAGATGGGCAAGAAGTAGTTCATACATCATACTCGTGCACTATTTTCCAATTATTCTAAATGCTATTCATATGATAGCTTTGTGTGAGAAACAGACCCAAACTTATGATGTTCCCTTTTGTTTTCGGTTCACTCAAAATTGCGCAAGCAGCTGACACTACGGGAAACAGCTTTCTCCAAAAAACTGAAGCGCCAATATCTCCTTTGTTTAAGGGACTTATCCAGCCATCCGATGGGCACAAGAGTTGCGTGTTCAAACGGGGCTGCACCCACACTGAAGCCGCTGTAAGTGAGACAGTTTGCACTGCAGCCGTTGGACCGGAAGTCATTTCCAATGGAGAGTAGTACGGGAGTTGCATGGAGGTCTGATCATATGCGTATGCGGAAACTTCGGATCTGATTTGAGCTTCGGATGCATTGACATTTTTTTACTTCTGCGGCTAGACCGTATGCAACCGGCTGTGATGTGTTTTAATCAAAACTATGAGCTTTAAGTTAGAATTACCAATATTTTAGCACTTTAACATTATTTTGTAAACACTATTTCTGTAAAATATTATTTATTATTATTATTAATTATTTTATATTCATTAAATCAATATTAATGTTGATTAGCTCTATAAAATCTACAATGTTTTTATATTAGATTTATTGCGGGTCATTTGTTTTGTGTGGATATATTCATACATGCATTACATTCATTAAAATTGGTAACACTTTACAATAAGGTTCATTAGTTAACATTAGTTAATATATTAACTAACATGAACTAACCATGAGCAATACATTTGTGACTGTATTTGTTAATCTTTGTTAATGTTAGTTAATAAAAATAAAGCTGTTCATTATTAGTTCATGCTAACTAATGTAGTTAACTAATGAACCTTATTGTAAAGTGTTACCTTAAAATCATTTATTTTACCATGGTGAATAAGCTGAGGTAATGATTGCTTCATGACCAATTTTCCTGGTTGCATTCGCACCGCAAGTAAGAATTCTGAAGAATTCTGAAGCCTTCAGAACTTGTTGTTGTGACTTTTATTTTGACAGCGCGGCGGACCTTTATTTTGACAGTGCTGAGCCAGAGCCTGAGCATACAGTGCTCGCATTCTCCGTGTCCATTAGTTTACGATCTGTCTAACAGTCCTGTCTAATACGATATTATATAGAACTGTTATTCAGAGAAAGTAGACAGTATATGAAAAGGTATTAGCGTATGCCGTGTGGTTGATGTCCAGTGTTGCTAGCTGAGCAGAAATACATAATCATGTTTGGCTTGGTCCCATCAAAGTTGCGTTGGATTTTCTCCTTAGCGTAAAGGTTAAGAGGCCCATCTATCACGTTATTCCATGTTCATAGAGTTAGTTTCTTAAGTAAATATATAGGCTAAAATCTGCTTTTTTTTAAATGGCGGGTGCTGGTGTTTCGCATGCGTTCGGCCAATCAGCGTACACTTAGGTCACTAGTAGATCCTATTGTGCTGGTTTAGACCCTACTCTGAAGTAGGAACTAAATTAGTTCCTCCAAAACGTGTTCCTAGAACTAAAATTGTTTCTAGTTCCTGCGGTGCAAACATGCCAAAAAACAGGTACTTCTGCCAATCGTTCTACTTCTCTATGAAAAGGTTCCTCCGGAAAGCCCCTTTGAACTCCCCCAAAACTGAATCCTCACCCATACTGTTTGCAAAAGCTGACCTCCGCCCCTCCCCTGGAGCCTGCGGTTTAATCATGTTTGGCCAATCAGACGATGGGAATGACGGCATGTTACTGGCTGCCTCTGAGGAATAAGAATGGTCAAGTACAGCGGAGGAGTCCGTCTTGCATTCCCTGTCAGATCTGGAGTTCCTAACCAATGCTAATCATGGTGACACGCAGCTCTCTCAGTACTGTGGCAGCATGGATTTTTTATCTGAAAGGCATAGAGATGAGCCAGATTTCCAAGCGAAAGTCTATCAGGACAGACACGTCCAGTACTGGTTCGGGTCCACTGTGTGGTGGCAGGGCAGCTTTCTGCATCTATAAAGATGCAAAGAAAGCGTGGCTCATCATTTGCCTAGAACTACTGCCAGTGCATCTGTCGCTCAAAATGTTTCATCTGGAGTTACAGAACCACCATGTTCTTGTTTGCATGGACAACACTGAATTGTGGTGTGGACATGCAGTCGTGACAAGGAGAAGTCCCAGGAGTAAGGAGACCACGTCCAGAGATCGTAATGATGATTTGGAACATTTTCGCAAGAGTGGAGGTGGATCTTTTTGCCTCCGTAGAGAACATTCATTGCCTGATTTTCTGTTCAGTGTTGCATGCCTATCTGGGAGTGGGTGCACTGCCGCGCAAATGCCGAGTAAAAATGCTTTTCCGGTGAAGATTTTGCATCTGGTCATTTGAAAAAAATCAAGGGGCACTGGGAGACTGTCATGCTGTCAGTGAATATTAATGATACATGCCAGTTTTACTGTCATCAGTATCTCTTTAATGGTGAAGTGCTGGCTTTGACACTGCATTTAATGAGGCTGTATGATACTGCTGATGGTGGTGTTGATATTTGTGTCACCACCACGATATTATGTGATGGGTTGCCATTCTCACAATAGGCAACAAGGTGACTTGTTGAGACTTTCCTCTCAACAGCTCCACTCTTGCAACACAGTGTAATTAAACACGGTTCCATAGAGTCAGCTATTAACACAATGTTGAGTGAACCAAAATCGAAAGGGAATGTCTCTTATTACTTACGTAATCGCGGTTCTCTGAGATGAGGGAACAAGTCTTAAGTCATACAAGTATATGAGACATGTTACGCCTCATTGCCTTCAGTCGAAAGATTCTGAGGAATTGGTGCTTGGACACCATTGGCCAGTGTTTTACACCGCCATTACTCAATAGGGCTTCATTATCTTTGGAGAAAGTTGTTTCCCAAATAAGTCAACTACTAACACAATGTCTGTTAAGTAGCTCTCAAATCAAATTTTTCTTCTCTTCTGAGTTTTTTCAGTTTCAGGAATTAACTATTTCTTTACGAGCTGATTTCACACTGAAACTCCAGAACTCACTGTAAGACGGCTTGTGCTACAAACATGTCAACCTCTCCATGAAATCCTCGTGCTGATGAATACTCCACCAGCATCTGTGCACAGCCCTCTCCATCAGACGAGTGCAGGAAATGATAGCGGGATTCACTGTAGTTTTGCTCTAGATGCAAACAAATAAATGATGCAGGTTACACATTCTCAAAACAGCTGGTTGATCATTGATTGGATGATCATTGTCATGTGTCTGTTTTACCTTTCCACAATGTGAGTGCCAGCAGCTGGTGTAGTTTGGGGTGGCCCAACTTCCCCGACCCTCCTGATGACCACTTGATCGCTCTGGAGACAAATGCTACTCTCTCTGGTGAATTTGGGTCCATCCGGCTAAAGAGTTTAGTCAAATGCTCTAGAACACACAGCAAGAATGTAATTAAAAGGCATCATGTAACTTCTGCAGATGAAAATAACCCAGGGAGATTTGAACAATACTTCTGCATAGGATTGAGCAATATTGGATATTTATCATATTCTGTATTACTTTGTTTACAATATAAAATTTAAAAATATTGTCAATATTTTGCAGGTTTTAATTTTGCTATCAAATATTGCCATAGACTTCCATAAAAACAGTTTAGCACCTGCGCCTTGTCTCATCACGTGACTGAAAGAGCATTAAGACAAAGAGAGTGTCTCTGAATCAGCAGTCTTCATTTGCAAAGTTAATTTAAAACAATTTGAATTCATATTTCTGCATTTCAATGAATTAGTTCAATATTTCAAATCAAAATTGATATTGGTGCATATAAATGAAAACAATATATTATATGGTTAATGACAAAGAACTTTTAAATTAAAACATGCCTTGATTATCTTAAACCTAACTCTAAACATTTTGAATATGACTTAAATAACTGTTGGTTGAAATGATGGTTCCAACGACTGAGAAAAAAAAAAAAAAAATTTAACCAGTTTGGAGGAAAAACATAATATCAAGATATACTGAATAGCGTAAAAATATATATACATTTTTAAAATAATATGTAATGTCTAATTTAACTATATTCCCAGTGTCATATGTTTACAAAGAGTACCACACATAACAGAGTGAATCAGAATCATGCAAAGCTATTGCATTTAACAGCTTGGTGCTGCAGTACAATTAACTCATTGTTGACTATCATTTAACACATTTGTTTTAGCCTAAAAATGTATAAACATCCTGAAAATTCAGCGCTAACTACATGTAAAGTAAAATACAACCACACCTCAAACTGTACAGTGTTTGCCAAAATAACAATCACCAACATAATATGATTTTCAATAAACTCACCTAGTGTCTCATCATCTATTTTGGCCCCAGATTTCTCCAGGGACTCTAGTACCAGCATGGACAGATCTGCAGCACTGTTTTGCTGCTCAGGAAACACAGAGGGGGGAGGAAAGTCTACTAAAAGCCTACTGTCTCAGAAACAACTGACCTGTTCAGAGCTTTAATGACATGATAAATTAGAGCCTCTACATGAGTTATAGAGTTGACAGAGGAACACATACCTGATTATAACTAAAGAAGAGCAAAGCTCCATTGTACATCAACTCTCTGGCCTCTGCATACTTCGCTTGTGACATGTACCTGCACCCAAAGCAACATGTTATTATTAACATGATGTTTCTGTGGTCACACAGGGGTCATGGAACAAAGAACAATAATTCATCATTTTACTGTTAATTAAACAATAATTAATTAACAATAATAATTTTATTTATGCATGAAACGGAAGTTGCGATAGTCTTTTCTTCCCTATTGTGACGTATAAGTGAAACGGCTCTTCGGGATGGGGAAGTTATTTTGAATTAAGATTATGAGGGCACATGAATTGATAAATTATATACACATACATATACTGTAAATGATGTGCACAGATAATACATAAATTCCATTAAAAATAAGAATTGTCCATTTCACTTCAAAATATATGTGCCATGTTCTTAGAAATATATTATTTGTATTGATGTTGGCTTTGACACATTTATCCCATTTTCAAATTTACATTTGGCCTTATAAAGATCATGTGTTTTTTGTTTTGTTTTTACAAATACCATTCATTTTGGGGGTAAATCACACCATAAGACATTTTACAACATGAACTAACCGTGTCTTATCATAAAAGCGTATGCAGTGATCCTCTTTATAATTACATTTCCTGTTTTTTTTCTGAATGTTCCTCCATATACAGGAGTTGGACAAGTAAACTGAAACACCTGGGGGGTATTCCAGAAAGCAGGTTAAGTGACATACCGGTTCCAGAAATGGAGGTAATTTTCAGAGTATGTAAGAAGACATAGCGACTCACTCCCTGAACATAACCTACAGGTTCTGTGGTTAGTTTACTTCAGAGGTGTTCAGTGGCGCATGCGTGCTCTATTGATAAAACTCCAGTAGGCATGACAAATTGTCCACAATATTATATATATGTTATATCAACATATAAAGCACTATAAAAACAAGTTGTTGTTTTTTTACTTTTGCAAAAGGACATTTTCTATGCTATAATGTATTTCTATAATAATAAAAAATCATATAGGCTACCTTTCCTTTCAAACAATGTGGAAGCGAAATGATTAAACATAAAAATAAAAAATAAACATGTACAGCCTTGTCAATTCATCGCTCTGTTGAGAATGTCATGTGTGTTAACCGTGAACATACTCTGTCTGGGTTGGCTGAACTTTGACAGTAAGATAATCTTGCTTTCTGGAGTACCTCCTTTGTTTTAGACAATCATTTATTAGTATGGTGTAGGCAGGGCCTTCTTTTGCAGCCAATACAGCATCAAGTCCTTCACAGTGGCCAGAAGGGATCTTGAGGCATTTCTCTTCCAGAACAGTGAACAGGACACCATGTGATGCTGGTGGAGGAAAACGTTTTCTGTCGACCAAAGTGGCACAAAAATATTTAGATCTGGTGACTATGCAGGCCATGGGAGACGTTCAACTTCACTTTCATGTTCAGCAAACCATTCTGTCACAAGTCTTGCTGCATTATCATTCTGATACATGGCACCCCCATCAGGGTACAATGTTTGAACCATTGGGTGCACAAGGTCCTCCAGAATGGTTCAGTAGTCCTTGGCAGTCCATCAAGCACAGTGGTTTTGTGTTTTTTGAATACAATGCGGGTTAATACCTGGACATCCATTTCAGATAGCTTCCTCTTGCGTCGACAGTTACTTCTGTTGGATGTGGTTCATCCTACATGGTGGTACGCCAATATTACCCTAGATACCATAGCTTTCTATACACCACAAAGACTTGCTGTCCTGGTCACCGATAAGCCAGCGAGACGCGCACCAACCATTTTTTCTCTTTTGAACTCTGATATGTTTCCAATTATGTTGTGTGGATTTCAACATTTTATGTACAGCTATGCTCTTGCTCTGCTAAACCAAACTTTACACTCTGCTCTTACTGACGGAATGTGCAATAGGTGAAGATTGGCTACTAGGAAGAAAACATGGGATCATTTTTGGCAGCATATAAAAGTGGTGTAAATGAATAGGACTGCTTAACAATTGTTTACAGTGGCTGAATGTGTAATTGTAAAGGTGATTACTGAATAATGTGGGGATGTGCTCTGAAGTTTTGACTGTTGAAAAATAATAACAAATTGAATTATAAAAAAAATAAAAAAAGATTGGCTATATATGCAGTAGTCAACATTTGAATGGGATCAAAAAAGTTAATCAAAGTTGAAAGTACAAGAACGGGTATTGTTAAAAATGATGAACTATGTGTATTGAACTACGATGAAAGGTTTTGATCCACTTCAAATGTTGAATACTGTGTGTATATGTGTATATACACTCCCCTAAAGGATTATTAGGAACACCATACTAATACTGTGTTTGACCCCCTTTCACCTTCAGAACTGCCTTAATTCTACGTGGCATTGATTCAACAAGGTGCTGAAAGCATTCTTTAGAAATGTTGGCCCATATTGATAGGATAGCATCTTGCAGTTGATGGAGATTTGTGGGATGCACATCCAGGGCACGAAGCTCCCGTTCCACCACATCCCAAAGATGCTCTATTGGGTTGAGATCTGGTGACTGTGGGGGCCATTTTAGTACAGTGAACTCATTGTCATGTTCAAGAAACCAATTTGAAATGATTCGAGCTTTGTGACATGGTGCATTATCCTGCTGGAAGTAGCCATCAGAGGATGGGTACATGGTGGCCATAAAGGGATGGACATGGTCAGAAACAATGCTCAGGTAGGCCGTGGCATTTAAACGATGCCCAATTGGCACTAAGGGGCCTAAAGTGTGCCAAGAAAACATCCCCCACACCATTACACCACCACCACCAGCCTGCACAGTGGTAACAAGGCATGATGGATCCATGTTCTCATTCTGTTTACGCCAAATTCTGACTCTACCATCTGAATGTCTCAACAGAAATCGAGACTCATCAGACCAGGCAACATTTTTACAGTCTTCAACTGTCCAAATTTGGTGAGCTCTTGCAAATTGTAGCCTCTTTTTCCTATTTGTAGTGGAGATGAGTGGTACCCGGTGGGGTCTTCTGCTGTTGTAACCCATCCGCCTCAAGGTTGTGCGTGTTGTGGCTTCACAAATGCTTTGCTGCATACCTCGGTTGTAACGAGTGGTTATTTCAGTCAAAGTTGCTCTTCTATCAGCTTGAATCAGTCAGCCCATTCTCCTCTGACCTCTAACATCAACAAGGCATTTTCGCCCACAGGACTGCCGCATACTGGATGTTTTTCCCTTTTCACACCATTCTTTGTAAACCCTAGAAATGTTTGTGCGAGAAAACCCCAGTAACTGAGCAGATTGTGAAATACTCAGACCGGCCCGTCTGGCACCAACAACCATGCCATGCTCAAAATTGCTTAAATCAC
This sequence comes from Gila orcuttii, assembly GCA_026230005.1. Classification (NCBI taxonomy): domain Eukaryota; kingdom Metazoa; phylum Chordata; class Actinopteri; order Cypriniformes; family Leuciscidae; genus Gila; species Gila orcuttii. The sequence continues at coordinate 11,819,212 of JAPDVR010000017.1, forward strand.
CTTTCTTTCCCATTCTGACATTCCGTTTGGAGTTCAGGAGATTGTCTTGACCAGGACCACACCCCTAAATGCATTGAAGCAACTGCCATGTGATTGGTTGATTAGATAATTGCATTAATGAGAAATTGAACAGGTGTTCCTAATAATCCTTTAGGTGAGTGTATACATACATCTATACACATATACAGTGAGGAAAATAAGTATTTGAACACCCTGCTATTTTGCAAGTTCTCCCACTTAGAAATCATGGAGGGGTCTGAAATTGTCATCGTAGGTGCATGTCCACTGTGAGAGACATAATCTAAAAAAAATTCCAGAAATCACAATTTATGATTTTTTAACTATTTATTTGTATGATACAGCTGCAAATAAGTATTTGAACACCTGAGAAAATCAATGTTAATATTTGGTACAGTAGCCTTTGTTTGCAATTACAGAGGTCAAACGTTTCCTGTAGTTTTTCACCAGGTTTGCACACACTGCAGGAGGGATTTTGGCCCACTCCTCCACACAGATCTTCTCTAGATCAGTCAGGTTTCTGGGCTGTCGCTGAGAAACACTGAGTTTGAGCTCCCTCCAAAGATTCTCTATTGGGTTTAGGTCTGGAGACTGGCTAGGCCACGCCAGAACCTTGATATGCTTCTTACAGAGCCACTCCTTGGTTATCCTGGCTGTGTGCTTCAGGTCATTGTCATGTTGGAAGACCCAGCCTCGACCCATCTTCAATGCTCTAACTGAGGGAAGGAGGTTGTTCCCCAAAATCTCGCAATACATGGCCCCGGTCATCCTCTCCTTAATACAGTGCAGTCGCCCTGTCCCATGTGCAGAAAAACACCCCCAAAGCATGATGCTACCACCCCCATGCTTCACAGTAGGGATGATGTTCTTGGGATGGTACTCATCATTCTTCTTCCTCCAAACACGGCAAGTGGAATTATGACCAAAAAGTTCTATTTTGGTCTCATCTGACCACATGACTTTCTCCCATGACTCCTCTGGATCATCCAAATGGTCATTGGCAAACTTAAGACGGGACTTGACATGTGCTGGTTTAAAGGGGTGATGAACTGAGAAATCAAATTTTCCTTGAGCTTTTGACATCTAAGAGGTCATCATATTATAAGAATATCCTGTAAATTTCAGAACTGAAAACGTCCTTGTTAGACCAATAAATGCTTTTATTGACACCAGGCTCAGCAAACGACTCGTTTTTCAAAGTGGGGAACTATGACGTCAAAGAGGATAAAACACCACCCCCGCTGAAGAAGATCAACGCCTACTTCAACACGGCTACTTTAGCCCCGCCCACCGATTCATGCATTACACGCATAGCTAAATAACATGGGCCTACCTCGTGATGACAAACCGGATCGAGCTACCGAGCAATAAACATGACATTTACTAAATATTGTGCAGTGCCTGGTTGTGGAAAAAGACAGTCGCTGCATAAGCTTCCTCTGGATTCCAATAGGAATACTTGGTTAAACTTTATTTTTAATGACGTTCCAGCTGATGTGGGTAAAACATTGTCCGTTTGTTCGCTTCATTTCACTGAGGATTGTTTTGTAAACAAGACACAGGTCGAGACTGGATTTGCAGACCGATTAAGATTAGAAAACGGTGCTGTGCCTTCTATATTGGATCCGACAGGAATGGTGCAACACACTTATGTGAGTAAAATTTTTATTTAAAAAATAATAATAATCTGATAGGCTAGTATTGCATTGTTACAGATCGTTTGATATCTAATAATTATGTGTACATGTGTATCAGTCTAATCGTTACTGACGAGTGAGTTGAAACTCCTTATAATATGCAAAACTGTTATCCACTCACAGCAGTGGGCGTTTACTTCCAAGTCTTCAATGCGAGACGCCCATAAAAACCGAGCGTTTTTGAGCTAGGCTCAAAACTAGGGTAGAAAATAGCCTATTACTTATTCATTTGGATGTTTTTGAATGTAAAAACCAAGCGAACGTCATAAGTTGACCTCAGACAACAATATAACATTTTTTAAAAAGCTAGTTCATGACCCCTTTAAGCAGGGGAACCTTTCGTGCCATGCATGATTTCAAACCATGACGTCTTAGTGTATTACCAACAGTAACCTTGGAAACGGTGGTCCCAGCTCTTTTCAGGTCATTGACCAGCTCCTCCCGTGTAGTTCTGGGCTTATTTCTCACCTTTCTAAGGATCAATGAGACCCCACGTGGTGAGATCTTGCATGGAGCCCCAGTCCGAGGGAGATTGACAGTCATGTTTAGCTTCTTTCATTTTCTAATGATTGCTCCAATAGTGGGCCTTTTTGGCAATTTCCCCGTAGCCCTTTCCAGCCTTGTGGAGGTGTACAATTTTGTCTCTAGTGTCTTTGGACAGCTCTTTGGTCTTGGCCATGTTAGTAGTTGGATTCTTACTGATTGTATGGGATGGACAGGTGTCTTTATGCAGCTAACGACCTCAAACAGGTGCATCTAATTTAGGATAATAAATGGAGTGGAGGTGGACATTTTAAAGGCAGACTAACAGGTCTTTGAGGGTCAGAATTCTAGCTGATAGACAGGTGTTCAAATACTTATTTGCAGCTGTATCATACAAATAAATAGTTAAAAAATCATATATTGTGATTTCTGGATATATTTTTTTAGATTATGTCTCTCACAGTGGACATGCACCTACGATGACAATTTCAGACCCCTCCATGATTTCCAAGTGGGAGAACTTGCAAAATAGCAGGGTGTTCAAATACTTATTTTCCTCACTGTATATATATACGGGTCCTTCTAAAAAAATTAGCATATTGTGATAAAGTTCATTATTTTCCATAATGTAATGATAAAAATTAAACTTTCATATATTTTAGATTCGTTGCACACCAACTGAAATATTTCAGGTCTTTTATTGTTTTAATACTGATGATTTTGGCATACAGCTCATGAAAACCCAAAATTCCTATCTCAAAAAATTAGCATATCATGAAAAGGTTCTCTAAACGAGCTATTAACCTAATCATCTGAATCAACTAATTAACTCTAAACACCTGCAAAAGATTCCTGAGGCTTTTAAAAACTCCCAGCCTGTTTCATTACTCAAAACCGCAATCATGGGTAAGACTGCCGACCTGACTGCTGTCCAAAAGGCCATCATTGACACCCTCAAGCAAGAGGGTAAGACACAGAAAGAAATTGCGGCGTGGCATGGAGGCAATCAGCCTGTGACACTGCTGAGGTGTTATGGAGGCCCAGGATGCTTCGATAGCGGCCTTAAGCTCATCCAGAGTGTTGGGTCTTGCGTCTCTCAACTTTCTCTTCACAATATCCCACAGATTCTCTATGGGGTTCAGGTCAGGAGAGTTGGCAGGACAATTGAGCACAGTAATACCATGGTCAGTAAACCATTTACCAGTGGTTTTGGCACTGTGAGCTAGGGATGCTAACCGATGACCGTTTGACCGATGGTTGACCGTCTCAACGTTAACCGATCAAAGTTGTCGGTAGTCGGTTAAAAAAAAAAAAGTGATCTCTAAATTAGGCTATTATAGACAGTGGACTAAACACTCTTACAGTTAGCCATCTCATTCCAATATATTTTTGTGTGAAGTGAAGAAATCCCTCACACTCAATTTTTCATAACTCGCCTGTTTGTACTTAATAAACCAATAAAAACATTTGGCGCGAGGTCACAGCGTTTGGGTTCGCGCGCTCACAAGGTTTGCGAAAAGTAAAGGCTACAGGCTAAAACACTCGAGGTTAGAGACAGGATGAAGCGTGCAAAGAAACGTAGTGTGGGACCATTTCACCAAAAAGAATGACACAGTAAGTTACAACTTGTGTGATACAGTGCTTAAATACAGTAGTAATACATTACATCTACATTTTAGTGGTAACAGATAAGGTGATGATGATCATCATCTTTCTTTGTTATTGTTAGCACTACCTCAAACTAAAGCGGCGTCTCTTCGGAGCTGTCATTTTCTTAAATGAGCCGCTGCAATATTTTAAATGAGCTTCTAACGCTAGACTAACGCCTTTATTTTCAACGCGATCACCTTGTACCCAAACCATTTCAAAACTAAGGAGCCATTCGTCCTCCGATTACATACAAGCTCCTCGGCGCCGCGTTTGCGGGACTCATGTTTCGCGCTGTAGGGGATTTAAAGAAAGTGACGTGAGTGGAAGCGCGGCGCCGGGGCAGTGTGTGTGTGTGTGTGTGTGAGCGGGAGGCAGAGAGAGATGCGACAGAGTTGCGAAATTGCAGGCGCGGCTCGAAATGGCTGTTATTTCAAATAGCGTGGCATATTTTAAACTAATCGGTTAACCGGTTTCAACCGGCTAATGAGGCTCGGTGGTCGGTCAAGAAAATTTTTAGTTTTCGCCATCCCTACTGTGAGCAGGTGCCAGGTCGTGCTGAAAAATGAAATCTTCATCTCCATAAAGCTTTTCAGCAGATGGAAGCATGAAGTGCTCCAAAATCTCCTGATAGCTAGCTGCATTGACCCTGCCCTTGATAAAACACAGTGGACCAACACCACCAGCTGACATGGCACCCCAGATCATCACTGACTGTGGGTACTCCAGTGCTGCTTCTCTGTAGCCCAGGTCAGGCGCTTCTGCCGCTGTTTCTGGTTCAAAAGTGGCTTGACCTGGGGAATGCGGCACCTGTAGCCCATTTCCTGCACACGCCTGTGCACGGTGGCTCTGGATGTTTCTACTCCAGACTCAGTCCACTGCTTCCGCAGGTCCCCCAAGGTCTGGAATGGGTCCTTCTCCACAATCTTCCTCAGGGTCCGGTCACCTCTTCTCGTTGTGCAGCGTTTTTTGCCACACTTTTTCCTTCCCACAGACTTCCCACTGAGGTGCCTTGATACAGCACTCTGGGAACAGCCTATTTGTTCAGAAATTTCTTTCTGTGTCTTACCCTCTTGCTTGAGGGTGTCAATGATGGCCTTCTGGACAGCAGTCAGGTCGGCAGTCTTACCCATGATTGCGGTTTTGAGTAATGAAACAGGCTGGGAGTTTTTAAAAGCCTCAGGAATCTTTTGCAGGTGTTTAAGAGTTAATTAGTTGATTCAGATGATTAGGTTAATAGCTCGTTTAGAGAACCTTTTCATGATATGCTAATTTTTTGAGATAGGAATTTTGGGTTTTCATGAGCTGTATGCCAAAATCATCAGTATTAAAACAATAAAAGACCTGAAATATTTCAGTTGGTGTGCAACGAATCTAAAATATATGAAAGTTTAATTTTTATCATTACATTATGGAAAATAATGAACTTTATCACAATATGCTAATTTTTTGAGAAGGACCTGTATATATATATATATATATATATATATATATATATATATATATATATATATATATTTATATATATATATATATATATGTATATATATATATATATATATATATATATGCATGCATGCATGAATCCTCCATCACTATTGCTGCGTCCCAATTCAGAGGCTGCATCCTTCGAAGACCAATTGCATCACCACGGCGCAACGAAGGCTGTCCCAATTCGAAGGCTTCTTCAAATGCAACCTCCAAATGCGTCCTTCGTTTCCCGTGAAATGAAGGATACAACAGATGGATCCTTCGCAGCCTTGCCTACCCCAGAATTCATTGCGCATCAGTGACAACAGGATTTTTTAAAGAAAAATTGTCGAATTACACTTTTAAACGCAAGCATTGGGTTTCAACTTGATCAATTATCGAATGATACAAATGTAAAAAATAAAAGCAGTTCGTTGACATATCTTACTAAGATGTGATTATATCTAGTTAATGCTTTTTATACAGAAATGGACCAAGGTGAACATATTTAGACGTTTAGTGAACCCCGTTTTGTTTTCAGACATTGTAATATAACTTTCAAAAAAGTCTAGTAAAATTTTTACTGTCACTCATCAATGGCAGCTGTCACAGTTGCTAAGCGACAAGAACAGTCCTCTGTAGGCTAGACTGTCCCAATTAACAACTCACAGTCCGATCTTCGTGGCATTTGAAGGATACAGCCTTTGAAATGGGACACAGCCTATATTGCCCAGTGTTTCATTGTCCAACCCCTGTAGGTTGAAACTTAAATATTAATGATATTATATTGATATGATGATATAATATTTTTTTTCTTCATTAGTATGTCAGTACAGTACAGTTGCATCACCCTGACATTTCTACATTATTATCTGATCTGTGCAATCTTTCATAATGATGTTGATTGTCTCTCAATAGTGAGTAGTTGACATTTAGGCACCAAATAGAGGGACCTTCAAATTCAATGCCTATAAAGGCAATATTTGTAGGCAGCACACTAGGTTGAGACCATGATGTCCAAAAAAATCCATTTAGGTAGCTTGCTAGGTTTTGAGACCATGATGACAAAAAGGCTGCATAGGTAAGTTAGGCAGCTCAATGGACAGCAGGTCAAAAAAAAAAGGAAAGAAGAATGAATGACAGATAATATTTTAAGAAATAATTTCTTTATAATAATGTCTTCACATTGGTCTACATTGTGGTCTAAATCTGATTATTTTAGACAGAGACTTTAAACTGAAATTTCACAATTCTGCCGGTTTAAAAGCTTGTATATTGTTAAAACGCTTAAATTCAAAGAAATGTCCGAATTAATCTGATTGGCGTATAATACAACATTAATTTTGGTGAAGTACTATTATATCATAGTTTAATTGATAAATTATTCAGCTGGTGCAAATGTAAATCAACCTTGTTCTTTAGATTAGCATGTAGCTAAACAGGCTCACGCTGATATTTTGTCATGAATGACGTAGAAAACAGCCAATCAGAAATTAGATATGACACAATGGGCGAGACAGGATGAGCAGCTGGCCAATCAGCGTAACCGAGGAACGTACTCAGTTGACAACAAGAAAGATCTGGAAGCGACTGGGCCCGGAGTAGTCATTATTACTCCGGCAAATAGCGATAAAGCTTACCTGAAGAATAATGTGCGGTACATCTGATGGGCCTCATAATAATCTCCTCTCTCCACACTGGCTCTCAGTTTGCCCTCCACTCGCTGTACTCCTCCGCGGTTCCTCGCGCTTGAGCTCTTCAGAGACTCCTGCTCCGACATGACTGCTCCGAACAACCAAACGCGATCACTGAGCCTTCAGACTCGCCGTACTCACAATTACATGGCATCCACAGACTGACGGATAGATATTTCTAATATATTTGTTCTCTCGTTTTAGAACCATCACAAGAAAAGACTACATACTTTTGGCACAACAGAGAGACACGAATACAAAATAAAAGATAAAGGTGGTCAATTATGTCCGAAATGTACATTATTAAAGATCTATGAACTACAATCAATCAATCAATCAATCAATAAAAAGTAAACAAGTACCACCAAGTAGCTATACAAGGAAATTGTAATGAAATTTCTTCTCAGAAACCATCATAATAACATAGCCTACTTAATGTATAAAAGCTTGAGACCAGTGCAAGAGATTAACAGTTTAAATACAGAATATACTTTATTCTCATTTTGACATTTATGGTACATATAAAATACATATATTGGGGTTAAAATTTCAAATGTGACAATTTTGATCAAAATAATTGTATTAAAATAGCTAACAGAACATTACATTATTTATGAAAGAAAGAAAAGGGGGAAAAAAACAGTGAATGTTACTAAATAGGCAAAATCCCTGAACAGAACTCACATGATTACAGTGCAGCTTAATCTAGGGGAGATGAATTGTCTCCCCAAAGACAATAAATATTAACAACAGCCTGGTGTGTTCAGAGTTCACACTGTCATCGCTCAATGTAGAAAAAGAATGATAAATCTCTGTAAACATTTTTTTTTTAAATTACAATAAGCAGCATACTTTTTCCTGACCAGTTCAGAACAGTTTACTGCTGACAACTTCAAGTTGACAACTTCAACTTCAACTTGACCCAACTTCAAAGTGGGTCAAGTAAACATCTCTCTTATAATACAAAAAAAAGAACACTGTCCAACATCATGCTTTCATACTGGTACTTGGGTCTGCCTGGGTGGGATTGGTCTGGGGACTCCTGGCCCTTGTCTGTAATGTTGAGAAGCAGGTCAGGTGATGATAATCTCAAACATTGTTGTACTCAAATTAAATAAAAGAGAGACAGCTTATTAAGTTTTCAAATTTAAGTACATATGAACTAGACTTTTTTCCACATCGTTTCAGTAAATGGTGTTTACCAGAACAGAACTTGTCAGTGCAAAACAAGGGTGTTACATGGTTGCTAAGGTCTAATTGGTTGTGTTGCTATGCATTTGCTTGGATATTCTTAATGTTTTTAAGCTTGTTTCTAGGGTGTTTTGATTGGTTGATTACAAACCCAAGTCTTTGATATATTCTGGATTCAGCTAGATGCAGTATGTCTAGACCTTAAAATTTTAGACCCACTTTACATTAAGTTTCTTTCTCTACTTTACTTTTTCGAAAAGAGCATTTTCGAAGTCCCAGCCAGCCAGATCTGCATTTGACTGTTTGTGACAGTCACAGTTGTATTAACCTTGTAAAGCATGACATAATAGTATGAAATTTTTTTTTTTTTTTTAATTTAACAGTTTATTGAACCGTTTATTTAGACGCTGTACGCGCTGCGGCGATTCGTGTGACACTAACGTGGAACCAGACTTCATTCGCCCCAATGGAAAGCATATTTACACTATCTGAATCGTTCCCTATCCCCTACTTAGTGCATTATGGGCCAGATTTACTAAGCAGGGCAAATTAGCGTGAGAGCACAATTAACAGCATGTGTTAAGATTCGTGTGATCTACTGACGATGTGCAAATTAACTACCAGGTAGCTTGTTTTAGCGGTAAATAATGGCGCAAACACCAGTAAATCGATTCATTTAAATACTCTCCTCCCATAAATTTTGCGTATGAAAGGGAAACTCCTACAAATGCATATGCAATAAGGTCAGCCCGCAAAAATAACCCTGTTCCACGCCTTTTCAGCGCTAATTTTTCACTGCGTGTCTTTAGTAAATCCTGACAGAAGTTTTTTTAACGCCAAAAGAGGGTTTGCGCTGGCGCAAGCTGTTAGTAAATCTGGCCCTATATGCCATTCACCATATAGAAAATAGTGATTGTGTGAACAAGTGACCGATTTCAGCCGCAGCTTCAGCGTCTATTTATAGTGTAGGGGGCGGGATGTTTCAAATTCTAGAGAGCATTTGATTAGACAGAAAAAACTGATGAGAAGCTTAAGTGCAGAATGATGTCATCAAAATTGTTGATCCAAATTGACAGAAGTGAGAGACTAAGTTCCGAATGCTTATCTTCTAAATTTTGAAAAAAATAAATGAATTTTGTCATTGTTTTGGAGCACACTAGCCTATAGATAACCTTAAGGCTAAAATATTCATACTAAAAGCCCAAAAAAATTGATTTCATGGGGACTTTAATGTTACAGGTCTGTCACTTGCCTTGGCAAACACCACAAATAAATCAATGGAGCGCACAAAAAAACAAAAAAAACAGGTTGGGTTAGATATTTCTAGTGACATTACCTTGGTTGAGATACTGAGGTATTCACTAGATTTGTTGGTTTAGGTAGCTGAAAGAAACAAATGAAGAGAGCAAAGTTACTATAAAGATGATCGACAGAAGTTGACTTACTATTAACCTTTTAAAAATGTCAAATTAAATTTTATTTAGTGAGGGTTCATTAATGTAACTTGTGTTTTTTCAGGACACAGTGGAATTGTGGAAATGAAAGCATGGCATAATGAATTCATCAGTCGTTCCTGGCTGTCTCTAAGAAGAGCTCATGTGTATCAGTGTATCTGTAGCCCTGTTTCTATTGTTAGGGTTTAGGGTTAACACATTTTCATCATTATGGCAGAACTGTGCGAGTGGTTTGCTGTTTGAACCTCTGTCGTTGACTGTGGAGTAGAAGCTCTTGTTGTATTGCCGTTTGCCCCCACATGTGACTGGGCATTCGAGGGTCCATTTGGCGCATTAGTTGACCTGTTGTAAAAATATTAAACAAAATATAAAATATCAGAAGATTTCACAACAATTTTCAAACATTTTTGATTTTGTGTTTGTTGACATGAACATTTGACATTTGTCTCTGGGTGAATTCACTAATCA